>VZSV01000001.1:6598188-6634795 GCA_013398735.1 Nothocercus julius | reverse complement strand
AAGTTGTCAAAGGCACAGTCAATGGCACATGGATAGCTTAGCTTTGTATGATAGTCTTTCTTCAAATTTCTTGCAGGTAGAAAATCCCAAATACTAGTTATAGAGGAATATATTGAGCATTGTTGGTTGGAATAGGTAGATATCTGTTTAACAAGCAGACTGTTTAAAAATTTCTCTACCTTGAAAGTCTTTGAAGCTAAAGGCCAAATTCATCTTTAATGTAAATTTTTAACTTCAAATTACACCAGCAATGGATTTAGCCCATTATATATTTACTGCTTGTCTGAAGTAGATAATGAACGTTCCACACTCAAGTTAACAAGGTTTTATGCTTACTACTTACTGCTGACAAATGCACTGTTGTAATTTAGTGAAAAAACTACTATTTATGAACTTAAATTGGTTTTAAGAACTCAAAGGCACTTTGTGAAAATTAAGTGATTTTTGTTCCTGCCATTTCTATCTTTTTCACTAAATAACCCACATCCATTACAGAAACAAAATAATACTACTTAATATCTTGTGTCATTGATTTCCTTTGTGGCACTAACATAAATTCTGTGGTATCGATCATCTCATCCTAAATTTCTTACAGGTGATACGCCTGTCACATTTTATAACTGTATTTCAATATTTATGAATGTCCATTGTATGCATGACTTTAAAATAGTAAATATTTTGCAATAAATATTTCAAAAGAATCATGCTTAGTAATTTAAACAGCCAAGTTCCCTTCTTAGCTTAGATATCCATTGGTAGCTTTTTCATGACCTTTTTCACCTTTTTAATCTTGAAAGTGTTGAAGTGTTATGGTAAAGTGGAACATAGAATCATCTAAGCAAATAGACTGCTGGCCACACCTGTGTCTCAAAGGAAATTATCTTCACTGAGTCATGGTTGTTATGGGTATCCATGTTTACAAATATATAGACACAAATATGTACATATATGTATACACATTATTCATTCATATATTCCTATATGCATGTAGATTGGAGAAAAAAATCTGTTTTAGCTAAAACAAACTAGAAGAGATTCTAGTTTTAATGCAGGATGTTTCATACATGTTAATAAGTCTGAGAGTAAAAATACATATACATATTTAATGCTCTCTAAAGACCTTTACCTCATTTTTTTTTAAAGGATCAGTAACATTCTGGAACTTCTAGACCTCAGGTAACACTTCCAACTTTACAGATATTTCTAAAGTTATAAAAAATACAAAAGACAACTGGCAATAGACCATCAGATCTGTAGCACTAGATTGAGTTTTTAAATGGGAAATTGCTGTAAAATTTTAATGCACCTTCAAGATTGCTTTAGAGAAAGCAAACAAAAACCCATAACAAACTAGAAAATGAATAAAAGTAGAATTATGACAGGTACAATATGACAGGCTGTTTCTTATAGAAACATCTTATCTCCAGAAAACTTTTATCACAGACTTTCCAAACAAAACTCTGCTGAGGATCGTAAGAGGTATTCAGGCTTCCGACAAATTCACGTCTACTGAGCTACGATTAACACCAGCGGTGCTATTTTTTGTGATGCCCTTAATTCCCCATCAGGCACGCTCTTCGGGGTGCAATGCCTTCATCCACTGAGATGCTGCTCTTCGGCATGTCCTTTGACATCAGCAAATACAATGATAGCGATTTTTGTAATACTAATCCTTTTTTTTTGCCAGAAGATTATACTAACCCAGTTTAAAGCTCATGTTATACAGGCCATAAAGCAATTTTCATGTAATAATGACTTTGCCATTAAAGGCTTTGGAAAGTTTTAAATTTTGACCTTAAGATGAAGGCTTAGCTCTTTACTGGTCTTGGGAGTTAGATAATCTTCTGAGACCAGGGCAGACCAAGGCTTTCTTGCACCTTTTAAAGCAAATAAATAATCCAGGGTATTTTTATAGCGGGTGTGAGTGCTCAGAGCAGACACCCAGCTGATACAAGCTATTAAAGACTGGCTCACTTGAGTCTCACGCCAGCTCAGGATGCAACGCACAACATTTTAACCTAAATCAGCCAGACCACACAACAAACCAGAAGCAAAACAGAAGGGCAATTTATGTCGTAAAGCAAGTTAATATTTAAGAGCCAAGGGCCCCTCTCAGTGTCAGATATCAGAGGCTCACGTGTGTGCCACAGCAGCTCAGGATTAGTATCGCGTTAACTTTCCTCACAGCAACCTTGAAATTGCAGGCCTTTCATTTGAGCAGTTTTCCAACACATTGAAAGAACAGAAATAAGAAAAAAATACTTCATGGCCAACCTCCCAGAAGTAGCCTCTGGTCACAATAAATTCTGTTCTATTTATCTTGTACTACTGGATTTAGAGAGTTCTCTCTTACTATTGAATACTATTTTTTTTTTTTTTTTTTAAATGCCCTTATAGTACTCCCAGACAAGTGAGGAAAATACAGCAACTACAACACCTACCCTAGGCAAACACACAGGGCCGAGCGCCGCAGTGCGTCAGCAGAGCGAGTGGAGCCAGGTTAGGCCGTGGCCACCAAAGCCCCCGGCGGTAGCCCCGAGCTGCTGCCACGCGGCTCCAGCGCAGAGCTGGGGCCATCACGCAGCTCCAGCATGCGGAGGGAGGCCCCGCCGAGGCTGCTTTTCACAGCTCTGCCCCGCTGCTGGCCACGAAGCGCCACGCCGGGCCCCCAGCTGTGCCGCGTTGGGCCTGCTCTGGGCCTGCACCTGGGCCCTTGGGTCCTGCCGTTTCTCTCCAGCCCAGCTGGTGTCCCCGGGGGTCTGATCGTGTCCTTCTAGGTCTTTCTGTTCTCCCTCCATTTGCCACTGGTGCCTCCAATGTCCCACTGATAACCCCCCCTCCCCAGGGCCTGTTGGTGCCCTCCATGTTCTGCTGATACCCCAGGTCCTTCTGGTGCCCCCCGGCGCTGCCAGGCCGTGCCCAGGCATCAACCGCGCACGGCCCACCTTGGCCCTGCCATGGGTCAGGCCCTGCATCCGTGCGGTGGTGCCGTCTCCGGTGCTTGTTCCTTTCACAGATGCTCACAGGGGTAAGAAAGCTGCCGTAAGAGTGCTTTAAAGGCATGTTTAAAATTAATAAAGATGACTTTCCTACGTTAAAACCTTGTCACATATCACCGATGTTACAAATAATGGATAATAACAGCTACAGTGAGTAGAATAAATTTGATAACACTTTAAGTAGATTAGACTGAGAAGACCATATTGTTTGCTCAGAAGAAGGGGAAAAGGAAGTGGGGGGGGAGTTTCTCTAAAGGCAGTTTCATGCTTCGGATGCCAGGAGCTGAAAGCCGGTGCTCAGAAAAATCACATTTGTCTGTTTTCTTTAACAAGTTTATCCTAAGTTTTCAATGCCTTGCCGCATTATGAAACTTGTGGCTCGTATTATAACAGCCAAGAATTAAAAGAATTAAAAGAAAGAGAGAATTGGAAAGTATTGCTAAAGAAAAGTACCCCGGTGTCCCTGGACAAGCCATGCTGTGTCACCGATGTCTCATGTCTAATGGACAAAGGCTGCTCTCGTGGTCCGGGAGGGTGCTCTTCCCGCCTGCGTACGCACGGTAGCGCCGGCAGATGAAAAACCCTCTTATTTATGTATTAAATGCCTTTTTTTTTTTTTTTTTTTTTTTGAGATAGCTCTCCGGGAAATGATAGTTCTACTTTTCTGCATATTTCTGGCACATGGATAAATAATTAAGAGAGTGTTTTCTTTTATCAAAGTCAAAAAGTTAGGAATGTCTCAGGACTGCAGCTTTTTTAAGAGACTTTCATGTAAGAGAGTTTGTGAAAGTGCCAGACTGAAAAGTTGCTCTCCGCTGGGAGGGAGCAGAAAATGACAGGGCAAGTTTCTGCCATCTCTGCCCAAACTTCTTCAAGTCTACCTTGAAAACAAATTCTACAAGTGAAAGGACAGCTCGGCTGCCATTAATCGTTCAGTTTTGGCTGCTTCACAGAGATTGCCTGTCTTTACTAGTCATTTTGCATTGCTACTCATTTTGTATTGTATTCTCCCTCATTAGCTGAGTTTGGAATACCAACTAATTTTATCCTAGATCTATCATGGTAACATTTAGTAACATTTAGTGCTTCTGGAGTAGCCATTAGATGAATTGTCAACATTGGGTTCTTCCATAAAACTGAAATAATGACTGTTCACGCTGCACGTCAGCTTGTATAGCAATGTCACTACACAAGTCCTTCTGCTCTGTAAATACCAGCGCTGGAAGTCAAAGTAGTTTTCTGCTTCTGGTGGATATTTTCTGACCTGTGCCACTTAACTTTGCATGATGAAAATGTCATCTTAGCAGGGCTCCCAAAGCGGTTAATAGTGATGCAGCTGTGCTGCCAGCAGCAACGGTATTTTTAAATACTGAAGGCACTATAGATAGATTTTAGTAGTGTTTTCCATACATTTTGCTCCAGAAAGCTGTGCTTCTGTGTTTGCAGTACATGGTTAAACCTCTTCAGGATGCCCCAGAGGAAATATAAATCCATTCTGACTACAGGTTTAGCTCTACCCTTGTGCTCAGTGTAAGTGAAACGTTCCCATATGTCAGATAGACACTGTGACCCTTTAACTCTACCTTGGCTAAGGTAATACTGCAGTGTCACTACGCTGGTTATGGTACCACTGAGAAATATTGCTGCAGTTGTGTCCCAGAGGGCAGGACCAGAGACTTTCCTCTTAGGATCTGCAGAAAAAGGCACACTAAGGACAATCCTAATGGACACAGCAGCAGTCCCTTTCCTGCTTACCTGCTCGCAACGTTTTACCTATTGTTTATATTAGCTGAAATTTGTAAAGAAAAAGCCTGGCCCATCTTGCTTCCTTCAGACAGTTGCAGACCAACTTGAATGTTTGTGGCTATTTACATTAGAAAAGGCAAGAGATTAAAAAGAAAATCTTCAGCACTACTTTCTTTTTTTTTTTCTTTGTTTTTTTTTTTTCCCCCTAAAAGGTCTCTCTGCCTAGTGCTAAGTGCATTCCTGCTTAGACAAGTTATCCCCCCTAGCCTTTCGAAGATGACAGAGCACTTAGAGTTAATGAAACTAAACAAATTGAGGAAGGTACTTCTTGTCACCTGTGTACTTTTCACTCTGAAATGAGCTCTAACTCTGAAACTCCAGCAGACACTTCTACAGCACAAATAGTTTCTTTGTGTGGTTCATTTTATGCTTTTTGATCCACATAGCTCTGCTGGTTTTCAGGTTAGGTGAAGTGCTTTTTGAATTTTACTATTTTTAATTTCTAAAAGCTACTTTTTGGCTCTTTGTCCTCAGTTAGATACTTGCTCTTCTGATGAAAGGACTATTTAACACACACTATAAATGTCCAATAGTATTGGAAAACTGATTTGTAAAAGATATATATATTGTAAAAGATATATATAGCATACAAAAGTTGTTTGCCCAAAAAAGTGAAGAATTAGAGAAGTATTTCCTTCCCCGTACTGCTTAATGCCAGTCTTCTGTGCCAAGACAAGGTGATAAACCTGCAGCCATTTGTAATAGTGTAGCATACATTCAGAAATGAGCCACCATTTGGCAAAGATTCGTGGTAACATAAACTCTAGGATCCTCCAAGTCCCTGCAACTCCCTGCCTGGATTAAGCCTCATCAGGCTTTTGCTAGGAAAAAAAAAAAAAAAAGAAGAATAAATAAATAAATAACTTAGAAAAACACACAGACTGCACAGACACTTGTGCAATTATTTGTTCTGATGAATGGTTCAAATGATATCTATAGTGGTATGCATATAGAGATGTCCTTCACATGTATATGTGTATATGAGGATATTTGAGAATCTTAAAAGATAACTCTGTCAGTTTTCATTTATTTTTTAAAAAGCTAAGTATACATAGAGTTAGTCAAATATGGTCAGTAATGCATTTAATGACAAAATGTAAAATCTATATAAAAAATTTGCAAATCTTTCACATTTTGCACAGTTTTCCACTTCAGTGAAGCCTGATTATTTTTTATTTTCTTTTTAACTTCCTGTTTCCTCTATTTCTTTATTACCTATTTCCATCAAAAGAAAGAAGTGAAAGGGGTTGAAAATAAAATCTAAACAATTACAAATACAGAGTTTTCTTTCATATTGATTTTTGTTTTCTCCAAATATGGGAAGACAGACAAGAGTTCAGTCTACAGAGGAATAGTTATGCCTTCCTATGCTGTTCAGTGACTGCTGTTCCGAAACAAGAGGAACAGCAGATGCTTTATTCAGTCTCTGCGCTGTGATACTCAGCATTACTCAGCATGATGCAGAGGTTCCCACTGGCGTACGCCCAAGCTGAGCCTCGGGGCACTGTTCCCCACATTTGCTTGGAAACTTCAAATAGTATTTCTGAGATTGTAGATAAATTGTAAATGAAATAAAAGTTTTATCAAAATAGCAATGAAGCTAAAGTACTGATGAACAGAAATGTGTTGAAAATGTGGGCAGCAGTATTGATAAATGCTAGAGATCTGGCAGCTCATCAGCTATGTGTTCAGACTATGTAAACCAGCATGGCAGAAGCAGCAGAAATTATGTGTTGAAGTTTTCATTAATTTTCAAAATGTCAGAGGAGCTAAAGCTTAAATGCTTTTCCCTTCCACTGGCACCGCTGAAGTAACAGGAATTCTTCTCTATTTAATAAAAAATGCAAGTATACAAAAAAAAAACAAGCTAAATTGTCATAAGACTTTTCCAAAACACAACAAAATTTGACTACCTGCTACTTAGTTTGTCCTCCTTTTTACACTTTAATACTTTGTAATTTCTGGGAATGTTTCTACATATGGCATTGTTTTGAGCAAGATGATAACTTACTGAACTTCACAGCAATGTTCACGAGGTCAAAAAATCTTTGAAAGCAGCATGAAAAACAGAGATAAAAGGATTTTGTATAGCACTCCTGAAAAGAGCATTTCATCTATAGTCTTTCCAATCAAACCCCTATGCCCCCAAAACTAAACAAACAAAACAAAACTTCTTTAGTTCCGTTCAGACAGTGACTATATTCCATGAAAATTATTTCTGTCCAAATCTGTTTTACAGTCACCTTTTTACTTTTGTTTTTTGTATCGACTTTCTCTACAGCACCTTAACACTTCCTCAACAAATTAAACTGCCATGGAGAAGTCCCACAGAGCTTCCTGATCAGGAGGGAAAATCTTTCTGTAGCTGTAGGAGGTCTAACCTTTGCTTTGCAAGGTAGCATCAGACCAAAAGATAGTTACCCATACTCATGCCTCTTCTTCTGAGAGATTAAAAAGAAGGTTGAAGGAGACAAAAAGTACTAACATAGCAGAAAAGTGTAACTTCATTAAACCTAAGGCTCAGTAGCAGTGTTTGTGCTTACAAGATTTTTGCAGGGAGACCAAACAGATACAATAGACTCAGAATGAGACAACTTTTCTAGAAATTTTAATTCTGTCACTTTATTAAATTGTTGATTATTTCTCAGGTTTTTCTTTATACATCTGCTGAAGTGAAAAAATTATCATGCATATTTTTACTTTTGAATCAAGCAAATGTCAAATTAACATATGAAAACATGCAGAGTTGTCTGATTAACACTTTATGCTTCCTGTGAACTGCTTTGCCATTATTTTTCACTCCATTGGTAAGACAATCCTTTCATTTAAAAAGGATCAATCTTGAAAACTATCATGGATTATATACTAGGTGTTCAAACCTTGTTCAGGAATCCTGGTGGACTGCTTGCAATGAACACCATGAAATCTGAGCGCAATTTTTACTCCAGTTTTGCTGCAGTGTTCTTGTGGCAAAAATGTTTCATCTTATCAGATCTTGTTTCCAAAATAGAAATAATACTGTTTACTTTCCCTACCCTTTGGTTTCCTTGGCTATTTATACTGCAAGGTCTCTGGGGTAGAAACTGTTGTTTCTTTAGGTTTGGTAAAGCATAGACCAGTACAGGCACTACGGGCTACAGTCTCTGCTGCCAGTTACACCTCCAACCAAGTAACAAGCATCTAAAAGGAAATATTAGGAAACAAAAAAAAACTGGATGATCTCTTACTGAAAGCAAGATGCAACTATATGGCATAAGCAATGAGAAATTATTTATGAGATGAATTAAAATTGAAAGGATCTTCTCAAGAAATATATTAAGAATCAAGGTTAATATGTCTGACTCCACTACACTGAAGCAAAGAATGCAAGAGTAGATAATGCTCATGATGAGATCACAATGTTTCATCTTAACCCTTGATGTAAGAAAAGAGAAGCCCTACCAGACACTAAATAGAAAATTAAAAAATTAGCTCAGACAAATTGTTTAAGTCTTCATTAATCTTTTCTCCTGCAAGAAGAATAGATTGGTGTCAGAAACTGGACTGAAATCTGATGACTCGGGATACATCTTTTTTTATATAAAATTATGAAAGAAAGCTACAAATTCAGTCTCAAAGGGTAAGCAGAAAAATGTGTGCTAGTTCCTTTCAGTATTCTATTGCCAAATTATTCATAGCATCAGATGTGTCACACGCACCTACAAAAGTGATTTAATTAAACTATGAAGAAGGAAAAAAACAATGATCAATGAGGGAAGCTGTACAAGATTAGTTTGTAGCAGTAAGAAAAAGAGATGGTTAAAACAAGCAAGCTTAGAAAAAGTCTATAGTGTATGGAGTCAAATTCCATGAAAATGTGAACTGTGTTCTTAGTTAGAAATGTCTGTTTTCAGCTAAAGAGTAAACAATAGTGCAAAATAATGGAAAGACTTAAATAGGATGTCAGATTATGTATTCCAAAGCATGTAAAGTCACAAGGGCAAGCTCAAAAAGCAACAACACCCCCTGAAATTAACATGAAAACTATATAGAAAATTCTGCACGCATGTATAGAACTATTTATTTTTTGCTTGTAAAAAATCAGGCTCTGTTTATGTAATGATAACTTCGAAAACAATCTTCAAGGAGGACGTATAACACTGATTTTAAACTTTAAATGTCCCATTTTTGTACTTAGCATCTAACAAACCCTGAGGACAATAGAAAATATATTGTTTAAAGTGAAAATCAAGTAATTTCTTCATAAATTTAGCAAATTTAGTCAAAAATATACATTCAAGTATTTGTTATAACAATTTCACCATTAAAAAAAAAAGTGATCTCAGCTCTTCTTAAGTTATTTGGCAAATGTTAATGCTTGACATAATTTGAGAGGTTAAAAGGGACAGAAGATGTTTGTACAGTCTCTTTTACTCATATGTTCTCTCCCTCCTCTGAAAATATCCAGTATACACCTTTGTTAGAGTAACCTCCATAGATAATGATAAAAAGTGGATGAATTTTCTTAGAAAAGGAACTGAATATTTGCCAAATCACCAATTTTCAAAGTGAGGAACTTGAACAGTGACAAGTGACATCCTCCTTCTCTGATAATCTAGATTTGTGTGTTCTGTTTGTCTATATCATGTATACCAAACCCACACATTTTATTTTAGGCTAATGTAGTCACTCACATTCTTTAAAAAAAAAAAAAAATCTGAGAAAAATGAAATTCTCTTTAATCTGAGTTGATTTTTTTCAACATTTTTATTTAACAGGGAAACTGAAAAGTTTGTTATTTGCAAAGTCTCAGTGATCAAATCATTAAATCTTGATCCAGATATCTTGATGTCACTGGGAAAAATACCACTTCTGTTCTTCAGTTCTGTGTAATTTTGAAGGGGAAATTCTACATTAGCAGGAGCTAAAGCAACATGTTAATGGCAATATGACTTACTAGAATTAAAAATATTAGCCACTGGAAGTTTCTGGGAATTCTGGAATATTAGTCTAAGTGAAGATGAATTAGAGGACAGACAGCTAGTGCTGTCATAAAGGCAGGTGATAAATGTAGTTTGACACTTCCCTCTTGAATTCTTCACATGGGTATCACCACTGCATCTGTATTACTCCTATCATTCTGCTCCGTATCACTGATTCTTGTTAGCAGAAGCATTTAACACTTAAATGGAAAAGTTGGAGATATAGGAGTAAAAAGTTTTAATATCTGGTGGTATCTACTGATAGTCAGAAAATCTTTTATACAGATTCCTACCAGCATTAAATTTCTATTAAATGAAATCGAATTTGAGGAGCACAAAGAGAAAATTAAGCAAGTCAAAGTTTCAAAATATGGGTGCTTTGACAGAAAAGCCAGCTAAACTAAGTCATGCTACAGGTACTGTGTTGTCCAAATTGTATCCAGGTTACTTTTTTGTGGGATCATACTATAAACTGGATCTGTGAAAAGATCTAAATAAAAAAAACCTTCAGAAAAAAAATAGATAGATGAGCCCAAGTATTTTTTGCCTGTATCATATTATTGATCTGTAGCACTTGCTGCATTCGAGCAGAAATGAACAGGTGGGAACTCCTTAACTGAAGCTTGCCAAAGAAGGAAATGCTTTTCGACAATGTTTAAGCTCAATAGCACGGCTTACAGTAAAAAAGCTCTGTGTGCAAGCTAACCTCAGCAGCATAATGTTTCCCCAGATATGGTTATTTGCAGGGAATATTAGATTAGGCAAAATAAATGAAGAAAGTCACCCCTAAAAGGCTTTCATTAATTTTCTAAAATAAAATTATTAGTGTAGTACATCTGCTATTTTCTTCATTTTTAAAGATCAACAGAACCTTTGAATTTTACTTTGTGAAACAACTCTGTAGTTCAAAATCTGATTTTATTCCTATGTCAGATAAAAAATTCAATTTCATTTTGAGACTGCAGGTAGAAAGGAAACTCCACAGAGATTCACTTTGAGGCTTCAAGCTTTCATTGCCCTAGGACAGGCTGCCAGGCTGTCCCATGGAGATGATGTACGCTGGGTAACTAAAACGGCGGTTCAATCATATGAAGCAGTCAATGGCAGAGACATGTGAAAAATGGTCTTACTTCCTTTTTTTTTTTTTCATTTAATGCCATTCTGGTGCATCAGCTGTGTTCATATGCGTGCATCAGAGGTGGCATTTTGAAGAAAACAGAGAATTTTTGAAACCAGCACTGGTGCTGATGTGAGCACTCCTAGTTTCACAACCTGCAAAAATGCCTACCACAAATATTTAGCTTTTTCTATGTCGATCTAGTCACTGAGCAGAATAATTGGATCCAAGTATATAAAAAGAGGAAGGTGTCTTTGGAAAACGCATATAACACAAAGATGGGAACATGATGAAAGTCATCCTGTTTTGATGACTAGAAGGGAAATGGTCATTATATTGTTTATCATGATCTTCCTGGCTCAGTTCAGATATTTTTACATATCTTGGGAAAGAAGGCTCTTGTCTGATAATGAGATGTAGTATTATTGGTAGTTAAACATCAATTTAATGTTGTTATCTATAGAATCCTGTTTTCTAATGCATGTGTTAATAAATATTAGAAAACTTGTTATATCTCCCATTGCAGGCTCCAAAATGGATGAAGAGCAAGGAGAGAGAAATATAAGAGAAATATTCTCTCTATAGAGAAATATAAGAGAAAATAGACTTATATAGAGAAATATAAGAGAAATATAAGAAAATATAAGAAATATAAGAAAATATAAGAAATATATATTCTTATATAGAGAAATATAAGAGAAATATTCTCTCTATAGAGAGAGAAAGGTAGAGAGATCTAGGACACATATCATTTCTTAAGCTCCATACCTAGTCAACAGTAAAAAGAGAGAAAACAGGAAACCAATATAAGTGCTCTGATTCAGCCCCTTGATGAAAGCATTTGACTATATATAGCAAGATTAGACTCATAATGTAGCGGACAAGTACCACAGGTTTTGCACATTCTTTGGCTTTATCTAAAAGCAGAGCTGCAGAGCAGACTTCATTTGGTGTAAAAAAGGTGCCCTCAAAGAGAAAAGAAATAGATGAAGTTAGCCTAGAAAGCTCAGCAGGCAAACAGATTTTCAAGTTTTCTATAAACTCCCCTTGTACTTTCAAGCAATTCTCCAAAAAGTAGTGACAGCAATTTTCTGAGTCTTAATGCTTGAAGACTGTGTTGGATTAATACATATAATCCTAAACAAAAAGTAATAAATTTAAAGAGATCTCAGTAAGGTTCTTCACTTTGGAAAATCTTTCCAGAAGACAAAATTTTTCTCTAACAAAAATATAGTCAAATATTTATTCACTGACTGTGCAAAAGTCTCCAATAGAAACTAGTTTCACACAGATGATCTTCTCCACTGTCACATTTTTCATTTTTTATTCCTTACAATAATGATATCTATCTTAATATTGTGATATTTTTTTTAATGCAGACAGAATTTTTTTTCCTGATAACACAGCTGGCTAATGGATTCTTCAAGCAAAATGTGTATAAAATGTCAACAATAGATAAATACTGGAAATACTCAAAGAGGCAGTTCACCAGAGTCCTGATACATATCTGTTAATATCTCACTCTGGATATGAAATGCCATTACTTTTTGGGAAGTCAGGTTTTAGGCGTGTGTTCAATTGACAACACCACTCTAAGCTGCTCAGTTCTTGCTTTGAACAAGTCTTAATTTTTCCCATTACAAGTGTGAAATGTGATTCTGAAGAAGATTGAATTAGATGTTTTTACTGCAATGTATGGTTCATCTTACAGGCACGTCGTTGTCCTTTTGTGCTAGTTGTGTGCACATCATGTTGGCCTCAGGGCTAGAGAAAAAACAGAAGCTGACAGATTGGTTTAGTAGTAAATAGAAATTGCTTCTTCTCAGAACTATGACCCATGCCCACAGGAGATGGATTTATCTATACACATTAATTGATCCATCTAGATTATGTATTTCTGCTCATGTGTGAATAATATTTTTTTAAGTGGGTTGCCTGACCNGGGAGAAGAACTTTACATAAATAAATAAATCCATAGTTTTCCCTCAAATTTTCTATTTAACAAGCACCCCAGACATGCCTTTTCATTCATTTACTTACTTATTTTTACAACAGAAGTTAATTTGTGTTTCTTAAGATACCCGTTGTTTTTGATGAATTAGAAGGAGAACTATGTGGCAAGCCAGGACTAAGGAGCTTTGTTGCAGCAATTTGAAGGACACTAAAAAGTGCCTGCAGAACTGAACAAGAGGACGAGCCTTCTGCTATCCTGTATGAAGCAAACTTTCCCGAACTGCTTCAGTGAACTGAGCTGATGAATCATTGCAGGGTGCGGAGGGAGGGAGCTTTTCTGCTCAGCTGACTAGGGGCCAGGATTCCAGAAAGCGAGAGGTGTAAAGCCAATCTTGAAAAGGGAAAGAAGTACCAAAAATCCTGAATTTATGTTATTCTGTGCATAAGTAAATCCAAAGTCACTTTACAGAAAGGGAAAAGAGAAGCAAAATGAACCCAAGGAAATGTTCCTATGAGCTAATCCAACATTCTTAAACATACAAGTATTTAATAGAAATACTAAACATGGTTACCTGTATGGAATGGTAACAGAGCTGGTTTCATTACGCTTTAGATAGTGCCCAGATGTTCAGGTTTCTGTCGACACTGAGGTTGCTGGGCATGATGGAGGGGCACACATGCATCTCTAAGGGAGGAAAGCCCAAACCAGTTAGTTTGTGTCCTATTACACACAGAATTTTGCTTCTTCAGATATTTTGGCTCGTATGAGCTCTTGTTTTGTTGCTGCTGTTGTTTTTTTTTTTTTAAATAGACAATACATATAATGCTGGATTGAAGTTGTGATCATATAATTTAGCCAAAGCTAGTAAATTAGTAGAAATATTTCTTAATCTCCCAGAGCTTGTGATACTGGGAACAAGAGCTAAATTTGGAATAGTGGCAAGATTAAGTATCAATATAATGAACGTTTAACAAATATTACACTAGGAATACGGTAACTTCAAGAGAGCGAGAGTGTTCTCTGAATTTTGCCAGCAGTTCCGTTTGGAATATGAAATTGAGTGATACAATCCTCCATTGATGTAACACAGAAGTGTTTTCATCTGCTTAAATTAGAAAAAAATCCTGGATCATCTATTGAGGATTATTTTATTATACAAACTAATGTATTTTCATACAACGGTCTTTGTCCCCAAAACTTCTAGAGAAGCATCCAGGCTTGATTAAACTTGAAAAGATGGTGAATCCAGTATTTCTTTTTGTAGATGTTCCAAGCTTTAATTGCTATCACTGTTTAAAAGTGCTTTTATTATTTCTAGTTTGAATATTTGAATTTGCCTTGACTATCAGTTCCGGTAGTGCCTTTCTATTCTAAACAAACATTGATGCATGCCAGAATGGAGAGTGAATGAATGGATGGATGGATGAATGAACATATCCTAAGGGAAGGATCATTATTATTCATCAGTACTGAGAGCTGCTGATTAATATTTCATGGTCATCACACAGACTACAGAAATAAAGAAAGAACCAGTGATGCTAAAATAACCCATATCACCAGTTTTGGTCATAAATCCAGGAAAATTTCTTTCCCTTTTTTTAAGCATATGATTTGCCTCATGCCGCTGAGGACTGCTGAGAGACATGCATCGTTTCTTTCTTTTTGAAATCTCAGACAGATGCAAATATGGCTTTTACATGGTTACAGGCAGAAGACAGTAAAAAAAATCAAGAAAGTAAATAAAAGTTTAAAAAATAACAGATAGGTTTTGCAGTACGTTTACAGATAACCTTAGTGTAAAAGCTTAAATTTTCCAAAGAATTCAGTGGCATACTTCGTCTTTTGCATATTTTTCACTAGTACTCTAAATCATACTACAAAATCACACTACAAAGGTGCTGCTTTTGTTTTTTTCTTAACGGGTACTTTGTGAAACTACTACTATTAAAACACTGTTTTAATTTTTTTTTTCTTTAATAAACTCATGCAAAATTTCTTGCACAAAATTATTTGAAAAATGTACTGATAAACTCTTCCTTTTTACACTGGGAACTGGTTGTCCCATCACAAGTATTTGATACAAATTAAAAATATAAAACAGGCGTTCTTGGATGTTCTGCTTTTCAAAACACTGAATACTATTGAATTCAGACAAAGTTGATGTCAGAACGCATAGGAAAGAAAGAGAGAGAGAGAGACAGAGAGAGAGAGAGAGAGAAGAACAGGACATAATATAAAGGAAATTTAGATTTATTTTTTTTTTAGATTTTTTTTTATGCCTGTCCACATAATGCCAAGATTAGCTGGTTTGCGTCGTTTTCATCCAATCATACATTCAAAAGAATGCATCTGTTTAATCTATAGCTTTAGCTGTAGTATACTGAGTAGTGCCTGATTCATTTAAATACCTAACTAGTGTAGACTCAGACGAAGTGTCCTGCCTTTTCCCAAACAATCAATATGCAATGAGTTAATCAGATTGGTTTTTTTTTAACCATGAAAATATCTGAATGCTGACCAAAAAAAAAAACAAAAAAACAAAAGCAGAATATTTCAATTCTGGCATGCTACAGAGCCATTCTCTGGCTGTTATGCTCTACAACATTGTATTTTGTGTGTCTCAGGCTTGTGTTCTCCTCTGAAGCCAGAGAACATTTGTTTAGTTGCACTGATGATAGCAAACCAGATTTTCTTCCAAGGAGTCTGATTTCACGGCAGACTCCTCACATAGATCTGCAGCATTATAGGAGAGGAAGTCTAGAATGGGATCTTATCTCGTTAGACTGAATGGAAAATCTTAATAAGAACGGGTAATAAGAAGTAAATTTGTTTCTATAGATACATAGAGAATACAATTTTTCAGCCCACAAAAACAAAACTTAGGATCTCAAAAATATGAGGGGATTTGTGTAAAGTGGCATTTCTGGCACACAGACACATATCATTCAATTCTAAGCAAGTTCTTTCTTTCTTTCTTTCCTTCTTTCCTTCCTTCTTTCCTTCGGCATTAAATCTTTTCCAGTTTATAATTTATTCTTTTGCTATTTCTAGGAGAAATTAAGATCATCTGAGTTATAATGAAAAGCAAACATGTTTTCAAGCATGAGTGTGTTTCATACTTTTTACAATTTAAAGTAGTAGAAAATGTAAAGTTCTAGAAAATGTATTTGAGTATTAGCCTAGCTCTATCAAATACATATAAAAGAGGAGTAACAACTTGAACATGTGGACCCAGGAAAGACTGAACTGAAGGAACAGAAAGAAACTAGACATCTTGCCTTCTTCCTGTTCATTATGTTTAGAACACCAAAACATAGATTTTATAACATAGATTCTATGTCCAAAAGAACCTGAGAAAAGTTAGGATAGGGAAAGCTTTCAGGGGTTACTAAATTTATTAGCTCACTGTAAGGAAAAACTGAACACTCAGAAAGAACCTCACTCACAGCCTCTCCTCTTCCCATGAGTGTTATTCCCTCCTCCTCTCTTCTACTATCCTACTAAATTCACAGTTGAAACTCCAGGCAATGTGGCAGTCTCTGAGGCAGCTGTAGTTGTTACCATAATTCACAAACACAAGAGTTACCTGAGGTCAAAATTTGCTTTGATCTTCTTGATTCCCAGGAAGCACCATGACATCTAAGCAGAGGAAAAAGCAATAGGTGCACTATAAACATCAGGCGATTCAGTTTTTAGTATGAGGGAATATAATAAACTCTTGCAACATTTTCATATGTGGACTTAAAATGGAATTTCATTTTATGAATGTCAAAAATGTCCCTGAACCTATAAGCTTGTTTCTTTGATATTGTAAATGGATTTCAGGGACAAAAAGAAACATCCAAGCAGGAGGGGGAAGGAGAAGCAGCCAACACAGAAGCAGTAATTGAGAACAAATTTGCCTCCCTAGAAAGCGGGAATGTGCAAGGATTCTTGCCAGTATTACTCCAGCCCTTTATCTGCACAATCCAGAATAATCCTGAGAAGCTGGTAGCAAAAAATGGTATCAAATACATTGCAAAATTTTTCTTTGGTGGGGAGTTGGATGTGCTGTGTTCTTCATTGTACTAAAATAATAATTTAAAGTCCTGCTCATTAGTCACCTTCACTTTGTCAGATATTTTTGTAGAATTGTCACAATATGATTTCAGCTCCACAGTTCTTTCTCCCCGCCCATCACACTTCCCCATATGGTTCTCATCTGCATATACCAGAAGACAACTTTCTAAACTACTTCAAGAATTTGTCCAATAAGCCTTTGAGTAATGTGGTACTTGCCATGAACATTGCACATTTTCTGCAATGCTCATGATTTTTACTCATTCATTTAAATATTTTTTTATATTCCGACTATCTGAATAATTTTCTAACATTCTTCACTCCCTTTGTCCTTACTCGTGTTTGCAAAATGAAGATATATGCTGGAAGCTGGCATACTAGTGTATTAAAATAATCTATGACGCTTCTTACTCAGTGTTTCAGGTTGTGTCTTATCCTTTATCTACAACCTGATATATACTTCTGAAGATGCTCAGTGTATTTGGGATCATCTGATAACCCTGTCAAATATATTTTATGTAGTCTTAAACAGTATGTATTCTCTTTTTTGCAAGAAATACTACATAAAATTCTACTGTTTGCACCATCTGACAATTTAGACTAGATCATTGCAGTGTTCACCCTTTAAACCTGGAAAATCTGAAGTTTGCATATAAAGGCACTCTGGTTTCCACAGAGCTTTCCAAGAAGCAAACCTTTCCTAATATCTCTGACCAAAGTACTCTCCTGATCCTCACTAATTGCAAAAAGCCTTCTTAAATGATGAGCAGCACTTCTCAGCCCTCAACAAATAGTACTTTAAGACATCTTCTGAAATAATAAATAAGAGATCTCTTCAAGGTTCATGCTTCATTAGCGTATCTTCATCAGCAATGAAGGAACACAGGGAAACAGGAAGAAATGTTTTGTAACAAGCTGCTATAATATTTAAAAGCTATTGAAAAGAATAAATTCACTACCTGTTTAACAGCTGAAGGCCAAACTATGCTCCATCCCTGACATTCTGTCTAGAATTTGCTGAGGCTCAACTTCTGCTCCTCTGGACCTCCTTGCCCAGGCAGGCTGAAGGAAAGGAGCCAACACTGCCAGTTAAATCTTTAGTTGCTGGACCACCTTCACAACCTCATGCTAAACAAACCTTCCAAGCCAGGCCAGTTGCACCACACAGGGAATCTCACCTTTGCCCTGAACATCGCACGTGACAGTCCCCTATCAAATGGCTGCTCTCTACCCATTTGCACTGAACTCATTCTGCTTTCCATACTGCATCTCACACACAAGCTATCACAAAATAAATCACCTCTCCTACAGTAATAATACCCCATGGTCAGTAAATTCGTACCTGGAAACTTGTACCTTTTTCAGGAGATTCCTTTCAGAGCTATCTAGAAACAAGACATTTCATCTCCACATCAGCCAAAGCCCTCCTGAAGCTGATGCAAAGTTAAAGCAGGACATGCCATGCAATTTTGTTGGCATGAGTTGGAGGAGAGTAGGGTTTGGAAATTGCCAAGTAAATACCTTACAGTTTGATGTAATTTTTACTGAGAGATCAGTGTTTCTCCTGGCAGAAGTTCTCTGAGGACACCAAAGGGAATTTAACTGTGGTACTCTGTCCATGATGGCAATCAGTGTCATCTAGATAGATGGGAAAGCTACTCTGGCTCATACTCAGGTGCTGAAAGCAACACATGGATTTAGGGCAGCGTTACTCATCCCAGAATCTCGTCTCCACATTTCTCTGCCAACAGCCTGGGAATCTAATTCAGATATACGTCAAACTCTTCCCGGCTTCACTGGCATGTCTTATATTCTCAACTTGTATATCAGTATTTTCCTCTTTCCTCAATAGGCCTGTAACTGGAAAAGAGTTACTTGATGCATCATGGGTTAACTAACACAAAATCTTCAATTTCTCTCCTCTCTATCTTTGCAAAGCTCACTGCCCCTAATTGATTTATTGATTTATTCATAATGAGAAAACAGTGGGCATAAAGCAGATGCTAAACACAACAAGCCATAACTTAAACCCAAACGGGATCAGTAGCATGGCTAACAGAAAATTGTTGCTGTAATTTAATAAGTTTTAAAAGGTTCTATGATGTTAGAAATTGGCTCTTTTATTAATAAACACTGCAGTGCATGAAGATAACAAGGCCAGTTTCTTTCAATAAAGTATTTTGCAGAGGCAGGAGAAGGATTTTTTTTTTTTTTTTTTTTTGTGGAAAAATAAGAGTGAGGAAACCCATGCAGGGTTTACTATCTATTCAAAGGAAACCACTAAGCCCGTTGATAATACACAGTGCGATGTATCAGAAATGCACTGCAGTGGGATTGCCCTATTGAATATTTTCTGTTTCGAAATCTCCACTCTGAAAGTGGATCTGGTGGCACTTACTGCACAAGAAATGGATTTCTTCAGTAGTCACAGCAGCCTATTCTGTACCATTAAGATAAAATGTCTGTCAGGCAAGAGTCTTTCAGGATGACATTACTTTCATATTCAAGGTGACTATATTCTTTTTCTCCTGTGTACCAGAAAGAGCTGATTTTATTAGAGATGGAGCTACCTTCCCAAGAGTGAAGTTCAGACTCATACGTAGGGATTCATTTAGGCTTACTGTAGGGTTTTGATACCGAGCTAGATACAGTTAATTTCTGTTTAATAACAGCAGCTGAAGCTTCGGGTTTTCTTTGGGCTCATCTTTAATTTTACTATCTTTTAATCTAAATATATAAATAAAATTACTTCCTTTTTAGCCACAGGACATAGGGTGTGGAAAAGAGTAATAATAATAACAAAAGAGAATAAAAAATGGGATATACTCGAGTAAAGCTCAGCTGGGAAGTAGCACACGGATAGGCAGGGGAGGCTGCGGTGTTGATCTGAGCTGGGGCTCATAGCCCAGGGCAGGCTGTAAAAGCTGAAGAGTTCCTGCAGTGTTGAACCAAGGTTAGAGAGGGCAGGTTTGAATACTGAAGAACAGTTCCAGCCTGACTCTTGAATAAGGTGCCTACTTTTATTCTTTCTTTCAGGGCACTCCCTCTGTGAACTTTTTTTTTCTTCAAAACATTTTTTTCTTTGAGAATAGGAGAAATAAAACCACTCTTCCTTCCCCCTTCCTCCTCCTTCAGGAAATTCTCGTAAATTACTGACACAGTGATCTTGCTTCTTCCAGCTCACTTTAAGCTTTCATTGACTGCAATAAAAATACAGTTGTGCCTTTGAAGCTCAGAGCTAGTGTAATTTTAAAAAGAAATTTAAACGGGTCTGGGTTCTGATGCTGATGTGCGTGTTGAATCTCTTGATACTTTTAGAAAGATTACACATAAAGCAAGGGACTTTCTTACAGTACTTGGATATTTGTACAAACTATGATTTCTTTTCTTTTTAAAACATATCTTTAGCATTTGTCTATTTACTAAGCCCTTTGCTAGTGCACAGACCTGTGGCAATATTTGACCAGATTAAAAATACCAGTCTGGACTGGACCAAAAAAAATTTTAAGACAATATACTTAGACAGCAGTATGAATTATAAGCATGTTCCATCTACCAGCAAAGAAAGAAAGAAGAGCAGAGCAAAGAACAGAGAGGAGACACAGTATGAAAGAAAAGTAGTGCTTTGAATAAATATATGAAGAGTTGTATTAGTTTTAGGTTATGCGATGTATTTTCAGATCAGCAATGAGCTGCCAATGGGCAGAGGCTGCCATCTTGCTTTAAAAGCGGCTTTAGCAGAAACATTGAGAGCCTGGAGGACTCGGAGGTTGTATACCTCACCGGGGGTTTAAGAAAGCCTGTTTAGCAGCAGTTACAAAACAAGGCAAATTTCAAACTAATATTTATGCAGCACTGTCTTGCAAACTTTATACTACATGCCTCAAAAACATCTGTAATAACAACACCAAAAAGTCCTTCACCTTTTTCATGCACTTATGCATAAATTCAGTATATATGCGGCGGTGTTCTGAACTGCTACAACATCACGTGTCAGACAGAACAAAACCAATTATTTAACTAAGCATTTTGGATAGCATGTATTTGTGCTCAGATGCGTAAAAAGCTGATTTAGAGAGCAAAAACTGTGAAATAAATGATCAGTTCTGAAGATAGTTAAACATTCTGAGAGATTTTAGGGGATCTAAACTACAAACAATGCACTGAGTAAGCCAGAAAGGTTTTTTATGGTTACTACAGGTAGACAGGACCCTAAAATTGGCCTCAGATTCTCAAGTCCTTTTTTAGACTAAGTTCCCATTAATGTGAATGAGCAGTTTTGTCTGAAGCAAGCTTTTGAAATTAGAGCTGTATTTATTTACTCCATGCATGTTTTTGCTTTAGGCTGAACTAGTTTTTCAGATCAGGAAGGATTTTTTTTCTAAAGGAAATGCTGCCAAGCTCTTTTGATTATTGATGGTATTCATTTTGCCGCTTTCTTCATGGGGATCATTTGTTAGGACTAGCTAACAGTATTCTGCCCGATTCTTCTCCTGCCACTGAAGACTTTCTAATGCTCTGGTGAACATCATTATATTCTATAGCTTGATCTCTTTATTTGGAATTAAGTCCACTGCTAGGGAAAGAGCTCATATTCTGTTTCGGAAATCAAAATAATGTTCTCTTGGTCACTACAGAGCCCCAGGGCCAATACACGCTAATGGGGCTGCAGTCTCCAGCCCTGCTTGGTGCCTCCAGGGCATGAGGATCAGCTTCCTTGCTTCATGACTCCTCTCTTACTGCTCGTTAGAGTAGGGGCATGAGGATGACACTAAAAGTGAGCTTTCTTCCTTCAAGAGCCACAGTAACCTTATCCTAGAGCCAGAAGAGAAAAAGATAAAATTGTTTTGAAGGAGGTGGCTTTGAGGTGATGCTTGCTGAGCTAACACAACTGTTGCAGGTTTTGGAAAGAGCAGTAACGTAGCATGTTTAATCTTCTCTCCAACATAACAGTTACAGACTTTATATAGTTTCTTTTAACACGAAAGATGTCCTCTGTTTGTAACCACTGTTAAAGCCTGCATATTAAAGTTTTGACTCCTCTGGGAATTAGGAATAACAATCATTCCCTGTCCTACAAATGAAAAAAAACAAAACAAAACAAAGCATGACTTCCTCAAAGTTAGGAAGAGTGCTTTGCAAAGCTACGAATGAACTCAGATTTTCTAATTTCAGGTCCAGTATCTTAATTACAATAGTATCCCAAGTCTTGGAACACTGCCATCTAATTAGAGCAGTAAGACCTACAGAAACTGGGGCATTTAAATTTTAATTTACATTAGAAGAGTTTTATATTACTATTTCTATGGGGAAAGCCCAAAGATACTGTAGGATAGTCTGACTGCTCTGATTTTGTCTTGTCAGAGGAGGACACACTGAAAAATTTCAGAGAATATTGTGTAGGAAGAAATTTAATTATAAGCATAGGAACACATCATATGTCCATGGTGTAATGAGATAAACTGATTTTAGTGTTATTATCTGTTATTTGCAACTACCTCTAGACTTTACACTACCTCTGCTGACTGACATAATGGGGATCCCGTGTTCTCTTTATGAAAATATATTTCTTCACACTACTGAACCTGTAAAAAATGGAGGAGTAACATATAACACCTCTGGGCTCAAAGGAAGAAATAACAGAGTGAGATTTGAGTTGGTACTTTTTAAGTTAGCGATAACATTATTGCTTTAATTTGAACAGAAATCCAAGACCAATACATCCTTTTTCACTGACACCATTCTACTGATCACTGCTAGAAGATGATAATCTAAGAAGACATTTTCCTCATAATCACTACAAAAGACAGGCACTTTTTTTCTTTTTCTGTAAAGAAGGACAGCTATTATAGTTATATGAGAATCAAATTCTTACATCCTTATAATGTTTAAAATGCTATCCAATTTCAGTACCAGTGTTTTTATACGTTTTGTTAGCAGTGTGTGTTGTTGTGAAAGACACAAAAATTTTGATATGAGAAATTACAGATCTGGTTCTACAGAAGGGGAGGCCAGATGATCATAATGATCTCTCATGGCCCTAAATGCCTACAAAGACAGATTTCCTCCCAGAAGAGTCAATAAGCTTAGCGCTCTAATTAATAATGAGCAGGTGACAAATTTCAGTTCAGTTCAGAGAATAATAATCCATGCTGTCTCAGGAGCATTTTACTCAAACTAGAAAGATGGGTAATTTTGCCTGAGCTAGTTTTGTTCTTGCCTGGATGCCCTGTGTTCAAGCTGAACTATTCTCTGTGTTGGCATTCATACTTTATCCATGTTAAGCTTATAAAGGAACCGGCTATAAGTTGGTATTGCAGCATATTAACCCATCTGTTACCTGCCACTGCTAATACTGCAGGAAGGGCCTGCATCAGCAATTGGTGCTTCATGGAGGGCTCAGCTGTGGGTCACAGATCAGCAGGATGCCAGAGACACTGAGCACAAGAAGCCGACCTGATGCCATCACCCCTGTAATGAACACCTTGGATCAGATATTAATGGAAATAATGCAGCCTGTTGACTACCCATTGCTGCCTGCTTCTGTGGTAGGGAAACAACACCATGAACAACAACGGTGTCAGGCTAAAGAGTTCAGACAAACACCAGGATACAAGGCAGCTAATTTATGATACTGGAATTGCCAGATTTGCGTGAGACTTTGCAGGTCATTGTTCTTGAAGTCTTTCTTCCCCAAGAGGATTTATGCTTGTGGAGGCCACAAGTTTGACAAATCCAATACAGGCAGAAAGTTCAGAGGGCGCAAGGTACAAAATGAACAAATTAAATGTCTAAAAAATTTAGTGGAAAAAATATCCTAAGCATAATAGGGAAGGGAATAACAACAACAACCACCTCTTTTAATCTGAAAATCTTGCCAATTTTAACTTCTCTGAAGCCCTGTATTTATTTTGTCAATATACATATTCATAGGTCAATATTAATATAAAAATACACAAACCCTGATTAGACTGGAATTTAAAAATATTTTCACATTTCTCAATGAATATGGGCCTGACCACACAGAATATTGTTTCAGTGTAAGTCTGAATCCAACTGTAAAGTTATTCTTTTTAAAAGGTAGAATGAAAATAAAGAGTATAAAGCCTTTTCCCTATCCAATTTCTCAGCATTTTAGCCGCACCTTGCTCCTTTGCTTTTTAGCATGCCAAAATACATTAAGCCATACTGTCCTGGCAACTAATTCAGTATCTAAAAGTCTTTTCTGACAATTTTATGGTGATACATGATACTGGTAGAGAGGGAAACCTCCTCCTCCTCCTCCTCATCCTCCTCCTCCTCCTCTCTCCAAATGTGAAAATAAAACCAAATATTTAAAATGTATCTGAGTTCATTTCTCAATAGTTTCCATCACAAGAGGAGCAAGAGGAGTGATAATTTTTTTTACTTTTGCATTGGTCTGCCTATACCCAGAAGCATGAAATTTGATTATCTTGATCTGATCATGCATAAAATACATTTTTTATTAGGCCTGGAATTATCCAATCCTATTAAAATTATTTTGTGAAAAATGTGACTATGAATTATTGAATCCCTCCAGCAAAGAATTCCACAGGTTACAATGAGATGTTTCTCCTGCCTCCTAATTATTTGAAAAAAAAATGCCTACTTACTGGTTTATTCTCCTCATTATAAATTTTATTTCTTCGGTCAGAAAACACAATGACAAATGCAAGAGGGCAGATACCTCCACAGAGTGGATGCTGGTTAACTGTAAATGGTGTATTTGCTAAGAAAATTGTCACTGACCTTTCTTCAATGTTACTGCGGTAGTAGTGACTCATGGGTTGTTTTTTTTTTTGCAAGACAAAGTCCACCATCAGTTCAGTGCTGTTAAGAATAAATGTTTTGTTTTATTTCTACCACCATATACATTCTGTAGAATGATGTATGTATAACTAAATAACTCTTAGGTACTTATTATAATCCTTTAAACACACATATGCTTAATAAGGTTTTAAGAGCTAGTAACAGAAATTCTATTTGCACTTAAGGGAAAATAAATATGCCTATCTCAAAGTTAATGACATACAAAATGGAAGATGCTTAGACTTATTTACCTTTACAGAGACCCTTTCAGTTGATTTTTTTACTGAATTTCAGCACTGACTTTTACCAGAATAGTTCATTTTAATAGAAGCACAGCACTGTCAATTAGGAGAAACATCATATACATCAGGCTATCACAGTTTAAAACTCCACCACAGAGACAAGTGGGCTCTGGAGAGGAGAATGTAATTATTATTTGAAGATTTCTGATTATCTAGAAAGTGACAAATTACAGTACGGAACAGATGTGGCTAATGGGCAACTCACTTCCAACTGAACATATGCCTGACTTCAACATGACCCCCTCCAATCTGGTTCAGTCTGTTTAGTGTTTATGCCTATGAACATATTCATAAGCATTTTTCCTATGATAAACTTCAGACTTTTTTTTTTCCTAGTTTTTTGTTTGTTTGTTTTGTTTCCCTTCTTTCTGGTTAAGATTTCATTAATCATTTTATTCATTTTGGTGCAATTTCACTCAAGGTCTAAAGTCCATAGCTAAACTAACCCAGTAAGCCATCCGCTCCCTAAAACTCACTAGCCTGACTTTATACTTTACAGCTAGGAGACTGCTGTTGGCCTCTTCAGTTAAGCAAGTTTACTGTTATAATAATTCATGTAGCAAATTCCATTAAAAACGTTTTTTAAAGGAACAATTATGTGAGAAAATCAGGTTCGTTCATTAAATCAACTGCACATTAATGCAGCAGAGCCCACATGACTATCAGGAACTTGAAAGAAATAAAAACCCCTATGGGTTCAGATAACTCATTTATCTAGGAAGCTTTTTTTTTTTTTCCCCCTCTAATAGTGATTCACTGTTCCTGGACAAGCTAAACTCTGCAAGTACTGTTTATTTATACTCAGATTTTTTCTTATAATTGAGTGAAAAATTCATGTTTAAAAGGATCTGACAATAGAAGTTAGCCAAGTGTATCCGATTTTTCACACAAATTTACCCACAATTTAGCCAGAATTCACTCAGAATAGACAGTGGATCAAGACTCAGATTCAATTTAATTTGCAGTTGCCTAGGGAAACATCAAGATGAATTTAACCTATATATTATATCTCTTTACCAAGCCAAGCTACAGTTCTCATGAATAGTCTGACCACACTAACCCTTCCACTTATAAAATAGAGAAATTAGAAATAAGAACATTCCTGTTTGAGAATTACATGAAGTATAGTTATTTAACATCTCGCTGGAGCACTGGTCACCAAACCGGCTTCAAGTTCAGGGATTATAAAGACAATTTATGCTACTAAATGCACATTCTTATGTCAGATTCACTTTCAGACTTTGATTTCTTCAAAAAATTCAGAAGCTGATATTTACCTTCAAGGTTTGTATAAGACCAGCTCTCTGCAGATTCCAGTCACTACTTGATTCCTGCCTTCTTGTGGACAGTTATTATTGTTCTCTCTTGGAAAGTGAACTTGGAAAGTATTTGCCTTCAGACAGGAAGATTATCACATGAGTGGGCTCTGCCTGGCTTGATTCATCTGATTTTTCTTATAGTAAGCTTTCCAAATTCTACTGTTTTTCAAAGATGGATTCTACAGAATTGTTTTCGTATGTTTGTTTGTTTGCTTTACAGAAATTTGCTGTTGCTGCTCTTAGCCCAGTGCTAAGAACTCGTTCACAGTTTACAGGATATGCAGTTTCTAATTGTAGGTTTGAAATGCAAAGCGTCAAGGGACTATGCACGGGTAGTCAAAGGACAGTGCAGTCAGCCTCCACAAAATGATATACTGAATAATTCTTAGATTAGCATGGAAATAATTTCTGCCTTCCCTAGAGGATAATTATGTTGACAGTATTACCCACTTGGAAGAAACAAAAAAATGCATGAGATGATCACAATACAGTCCTTCATAACTATCCCTTTGGATACACCCTGCTTCTCTTAGAAGTGAATTTTAGTTATCCCATGTATGATATGTGTCCCAGGACCTTGGAGCATGATAAAGTGCCTTTGGTTAATTGTTACTCAAAACACGGTTAGAGAAGTATTGACATAGCCCTTAGGCCCCATTACCTGAATCTAAAAACAAAAGCAACCATGAAAAAGAATCACTTTAGTTACGTGACAATGATGTGGTTTCATCAAATTACTACCTTGCAATGTATCTGCCTGACTGAGTAAATAAACCTAGATCTGGAGAACGGACAGTGTTCACAAGGCATTTTGAGACCTTGCAAAAGTCCTTGGAAATGAACACTCCTCAAGAAAGCAGAAAGTCATAGTACTGATGTAATTTTCACTATTCACCGAGAAATACTGGTAAAAGGTGCTAGAAATGCAGCTAAGGATCCAAAAAACATTCTCTTAAAGAACACAGCTACAGAAAACAAGACCCAGTGATGGGGAAAATGCTCAGTGCTATGAATAAATCACACCTCCAGAAAAAAAAAAAAAAAAAAAAAAAAGAGGGAATTCTGTCTTTCATGAGCAAGTCCATCTTCTTTAGACTAACCAAAGACCATTGCAAGGCAACCTGGCTTCTCCAAGCATCCCATGGGATGCATTATTTCCTAGAAACTTCAGTATTTAATTCCGTTCTGCTTTGGGCTCATCAACAAGGAATTATGCTTAATATGCAAAATTCAGAGCACAGATGCAGAAAAAAAAAATAATAATTGTCCTGGCGCTACTAAAGGAGCATATTTCCTTGGGAGTGGTGTATGCAGAGCACTGATTAGCCTTTGTGCTCCTACTGTCACTGATTTTGCAGGCAAGGGTAACCGGGGAGTGCTAACACAACAGCACTTTTACTTGAATTTGAACTACAGTTGGAGCCTTTACCAGAACTCTGTCAGAAATTGCAGGAATTCATAAGCTATCTGAATGTTCCCAAAAGGGCATCCACTGGTGAATGCTATTATCAGTTCTTTCATACCAACAGAGGTAAAAGTTGATTCCTGCCAGCTCCTGCTATAAAAATAATGTTTTCCAGTCTCTAGGGACTTCAGACCATTAAAAAGGAATTTGGAGACAGTCCCTGCAATGTTTTTTTACCCCACTGACTCTACCAATTTCCGACTAGCACCTGGAGCTATAAAGAATCTGGACAGTCCGGGGATAACTGATCCATCAACAGCAGTCCTGAAACTTCTGAAATGTAACTGAGCTAAGCTAAGAAATGCATCCTTAGGCAAACCCCAGTGTAGAGATATGCAAGCTGCCATTCTGGATCAGTTAGAAAACTGAATGAAAAAGAGGGTGGTTTGAAAGAGTATCTTAAAGAAGACTTGAGGAGAAGGAGAGGTATATTTCCAAGATGCCTTATGTTACAGCTTACAAACCTACATGAAGGAAAAGTATTCTATTACTGTAGCATGGCATATTCTCTTTAGTTACTTTTATACATAATGCTATTATCTAATAAATAAGCATATTGCCATAGATGGTAGAAAAATATGTTCCTAACTGTAATGGAAGGCATCAATGATAAGAAAAGAGGTTATCCCAGTTGAACTGCCACTTAGAAAATGTTGAATCCAAACGTCTTTGGTGGATAAGACATATTTAAAAAGCCATCGACGGAGTTTGCTGCCTCAATGATATCAATAGCTGCATGTTCCGATTACCAAATAGGGGAAATACAATCAACTATGTTGATCTTTTACTCTGAAAGAGAGGTTGGAAACTGAACTAAAAATCCAGCACCTCTTCTGACAAAGAGTACTGGGAACAAATACGCTAAGGTAAGAAATGCTTAATTTATCACATGTCTTTCTAGAAAGTATCAGCCTGAAATTACATGGGAAAAGAAGAAAAGGACTTTAAGAAACAACTTTGAGAGAAGAATCTCACCGCCACTGGTCACCCGTAGCTGCTGTTTCAGGAAAGGGCATGCCATGTCACCTCTCACTACCAGTGTTTTAGCAAACTCTCTGTTAATAGATTATTTCCTCCCCACACATATTTATCTAAACATCTTCTGAAACCACTTAGATTCTACAAGATCTTGTGCCTGACTACTACAATTTAATATTTGTTTGGGAAGCAGAATGTGCTAAGTATTTAACTGGGACACCTTTAAGCAAAACACTAGCGATAATTTCTCATGTATTTTCATGATTTTAAAGATCATATCAGATCTCCTCTCATGTCACCTAGCGTACTGGGTTTCTCCTTGCACAAAAGGGACTTCCTACCTCTAACTGTTATCCTGTTCTGCCTCTGTGCTGTTATCTATTGTTTCTTGTTCTATTATACCACAAAAAATGATGCCCAAGGTTTTTAAATACTGTCATTATGATAATTTAGTTGTTTTTTGCTCTGTTTTTAGTAATTCCTAATATTGTATTTGCGTGTTTTACTGTTAGCATGATCCCAGTTTACTGTTTGAGAGAGAACTAGTCACAGTGATTATCCTTCTTAAATGGCAATACCTAATTTAGAACTTAGCACTGCTTGATTTTTTTTTCCCCATGTGCATTGCTAAGTAATGTATATGTTGTGAAAGGATTACCAATGCTATGAAACTGGCTGATAAGAAAACAGATGAAATTTGGTATCAACAAATGCAGTCGGCTTTAGATTTAAATATCTTGAATGATTTTGTTTCATTTGCAAACCTTGTTGGTCCCTAGTTACATCTTTTTCTAGCAGATTTATGAATATGTTGAACATTATAAGCATGAAATGGTATTGAAAATATTATCTGGTATGGGACCATGTTAGCTGAGACTTGCCTTGAAAGCAGATATTGATCTCGCAGTCAGGAACATCCTTCTTCTTTTCTTCTCATCAGAAAATGCAACAGAAAAATGCCCCTCTTGATCCAGATAAGCCTATCAAGCCAGTAGGCAGTGGTCATTAGAGACTAGATGCAGAATCATTAGGGATTAGACTAGATTAGAGATAGATAGAATAGAAGCTAGTACATTCTAGGAGGGAAAGGCTCAGAAAACAGAGAGAAAAAACCCACCACCACCACCAAATAAACCCACAAGTTGCTATGGCAAGAAGGAAACACACTAGGGAAGGAAGGGAAAAAAAATGTGATGAAATGAAGAAAAAAAAAACACAAAAGAAACTGGGTTATAAGGAGAAGAGGGAACACAAAGCAGAGCTTTACTCTGCCTTTTGGTCTTTTCCAAAAGACTTGGGGAGTCACCAAAAGGTTCCACATCAAGCCCAGGTGAGCCTTACCTGCAGTATAGACTAGCAGCTGAGAATAAATAGCACCCAATACGCCAAAGGTCTTGGCATTTCTGCTGGAAGTGTCCTTTTGAGCTGTGTAAAGGATCATGTATTTAAGCAACAGTCTTCATCCTGTTTTATTTGCTTTTCTTCATGGATTTCAGAAGGGATTTTTGAGAGGGATCTAAAACAATTATTCTGTCAGGTTACCTCTCTTCAATGTTCCAGGAAAAGTGAAGGAATAATAATTTGATCTTTCCTTACAGATACTCTTCTGCTTACTTCCTGAAATGTCATGGCCACCTACATATCATATAATTTTATTCTAAAATTATTCTTTCTAAATTTTATTAGGATTGAGGCAAGAATTTCTGGTTTATAATTTCTTGGAGATTTTAATGAGTATGTTTTTCAACTTCTGCTTGCAGGATCCTGTTAATTTAAAATGAAAATGAAATTTATTTAAAACTTAATTCAATTCACTTCCATTTTAAAATAGTTTCAGAATGTACAACATCTAATCTTGTAACCTAATCTTGTACCTAATTCTTGGTAAATTACGTTATCAGATAATTTCTCTATTTTTTTACAGCTCGTATCCATATTTTGTGATAGTTAATTGAAAAGATAGAGAATAAATTATTAAAAATTAAGAACAATTGTATCTCCATATTGTGATAATGAAGAAGAAAGTACTTAATAAAGAATTTGCATTTTCTCAAATAAACTAAAAGACTGAAATAAAAACAAATTATACTGTTTGTTCACAGCTATGTTTAAAAAAGAAAAAAATAACAAATCACAAAAAAAAGAGGAAATTTTCACAGAATCACAGGATGGTTGAGGTCAGAAGGGACCTCTAGAGATCATTTAATCCAACCCCCCTGCTCCAGCAGGGACACCTACAGCACTTGGCACAGGGTGGCCTCTGGGCAGGTTTTGGAGATCTCCAGAGAAGGAGCCTCCACCACCTCTGTGGGCAGCCTGTTCCAGGGCTCTGTCACCCTCACAGGAAAGAAGTTCTTCCTCACGTGGAGATGGAACTGCCTGTGTTTCACTTCGTACCCATTACCCAATGTTCTGTCACTGGCCACCACCGAGAAGGGTTTCACCCCATCCTCCCTACATTCTCCCCTCAGGTATTTGTACATATTGATCAGATCCCCTCTCTATCATCTCTTCTCCAGGCTAAGCAGGCCCAGCTTGCTTAGTCTTTTCTCATAAGATAGATGTTCAAATCCCATATTCATCTTTGTCCCTCTACACTGGACACTCTCTAGAAGCTCCACATCTCTCTTGTACTGAGGAGCTCACAACTGCACCCAGTACTCCACGTGCAGCCTCACCAGAGCTGAGCAGAGGGGCAGACCAGTTTTGTATCGTCTGCAAACTTGCTCAGGGTGCACCCTGTGCCCTCATCCAAGTCATTGATGAACAAGTTGAACAGCACTGGCCCAGTACTGGTCCCTGGGGGAGACCACTGGCCACAGGCCTCCACAGCTAGACTCGGCCCCATTTATCACAACCCTCTGAGCTCTGCCATCCAGACAGTCCTCAATCCACCTCACTGTCCAGTCATCTAACCCACTCTTCCTGAGCTTCCCTATGAGGATGTTACAGGAGATGATGTTGAAAGCCTTGATGAAGTCCAGGTAGACAATATCCACTACCCTCCCCTCATACATCCAACCCATCATCTCATTGTAGAAGGCTGTCAGGTTGGGATTAATTCATGTTAGAAAAGTTACTTATTGAAGTTCCAAGGCTAATTAATAATTAGGAATAGTCAGAAATGATTGGGTTTAATTATATAATAAAAAAGATGGATTCATTTTGCAACAGTTTAATGCAAGTGCTGCATTAAGACTGATAGGAAAATATGTTGTTGAGCAAAACAACGTTCAAAGAAATTATGCAACAAAACAAGAGAAAATCTTATGATTAAGTTCACTTTAAAAATTTACTGATAAGTATAATGGAGACTCTAGATGGACAAAAATAATTTGGCTTACATTTTGGGCATTTCTATGATGAAGTTTTTATTTATGTATTTATGAATAATCTATGTTTTGTGGCAATATTGCTAAAGTACAACCAGATAAAATTCATACTCGGCACTTACTGCAATCTTTTGACATTACCTGGCTATACTTCACAAAGCTGAGGACTATGAAATTCGTTGTGGTCCAGTACATAAATCATTTTATGAATACAGTTCATGCAATTTTCCTGATTCTTTTCTTGTCATAGAGTGACTGAATATCCTGTAATACCGCTGAAAATATGTTTTATCCCATAGTAGAAAATTATTTGTTCAACAACATTGTACTCACTTCTAGTTTAAGTATTCAAAAGTGTAGTGACTCACAGGATTGCTTCATTCTAGCAGTCCTGTCTGATATGGAAATCTCAGTGGACAGACAAAGGGTATAAGCTTAATGCACTTTCATCTGTGAAAGACAGTTCTCCCCCTCATCCTCAGTGAAATTGTTAGAAAGCATCAACAGGCAGTATTTAGATATTGCAGATGCATCAAACCATTTGTGCCTGAAATATCTTCAAATCAGATGAGTGACATGGGCCCGTTTGACCAATAACAGTTATGTTTGTTTCCTATAGCTGTATTTTAAAAAGCTAATTTAAATTAACCCCAAAAATGAATAAATCCCCAATGTTTCTGGTGTGATTTTTTGAGGGGAGGACAGGGGGAGAAGAGGGGGAGGCAGGAAGAGAGGGTCACTAAAGTGTAAACTTAAAATACACTGAGAGTGTATTTTTTCTCAATAAATTCAAAACAATATATAGGAAGAACATCCAGAGAATGTTTTATCCATTCTAATTTTAATACTAATACAAAATAAATGAATCCACAAAAAGCTTCATTCCCCCTTTTTTTTTTTTTTTTTTTTTTTTTTTAATTTTAAGGTTGTTTTATTTTCAGCTATATCCTTCTCATTTTCCCCAAGTTCAAATTCTTAGATTAGAAGGTCATGTTTTACCCTCTTTTAATGTTTTTTGAAGTGTTTTGTAGTAGTCTATGAGAGTCATCATAGAATTCTACTGAAGCAAATAAGCCTGCTAAGCTGTGCAGCAGTTTGTTTTCCTGTGAGTAATTCACTTCTCACCTGTGTACACCTACATAATACATCGCTTCCTAATCTGGTGTCATACATATTATTCTGATCATTCACCAGGCTTCAACCCTGCAGACATCGCTGTCCATCCTTTTCCAGAACTTGCCTGGATGCTATAGACAACTCCTTTCAGTCATCCTGACATGTTTTCATCAATGTCTTCTAAACTTCTTTTGGAATAACCCACAGAATTCTCAAAAATTTTCAGGCCTTATGATGGAGCATAATCCAATAAGGTTGCCCTCAAGATTAAATGCTTCTGTGCACCAGCATGCTTATAAGCCTCATCCAAAAGTTCAGAAACCTCTCAGGACTCTCATCTTTGGATCAAAACCTACTTGTTGACTGAATCTGAACAATTTTATTGAAATATATGGAATATAGGGAAAAAAATTGTTTTTTGATGCCTGATAAGAATTTTACTTTAACAGGTAAAAACTATGAAATTTTTAGTTAATAATATATAAAAGTTCAGTTAGAACTATCAGAAGAAAATATGAAGAGGCATGTATGTATGTATGTGTGGGTGTGTGCATTTATATCCTCAACTCTATAAACAAAACTCAGCCCAGTATTCTGGAGCAGACGGTATGTCTGCTACGTTGGAGAAAGATATATTATGGAGTTACACTTTTCTTTAAAGAATATTGGAGAAAGCAATTTGCCAAAATTGCAAATACACTGTAGAGTTGTAAATAAATGACCTTTCTTAAGTTCTTATCTAAGGTCCAAGATGTGCATATAAAAATGTGAGATTTGAATGGAGTTTTTCACATACAGACTCATCCAACCTAAGTTCTAAGTTATATTTAAGGTGTCTCTCTCTTCATAGACTTAAGGTCTCAACAATCCTTAATATAATCACACAACTAATATTTGATGGCATGATGAATTTGTGTGTAGCTTTCTGATAGTTTCCTCCTACAAGTGTTCTGTCTATCCAACCACTCCACATTTGCACATAACCTAAACTACATTCAGGTATTAATGCATCAATGTAATGAGTGCATTAATGCTGAAAAGTAGCAAGGCCTGGAGTCTTTGGAAAAAAAAAAAAAATCTTTGTGATATGCATATTTTGATACTGCCTTTCAGCAAATTTCCAGCTTCAAAAAAAAAAAAAATCATTTTAATTTCAGCTCATGTATTAAAGTGATGTCCCCAAAACAAAACAACATATGACTGATGCATAGGGCTGAGGCGCCACAATAGCAGGTTTTCTTATGGAAACACTCATTGCCAGAGAATATCAATGTCTCGCTAACTGCAGGAGTACTGTAAATAGCGTCTGCCTGGAACAACTGTTAAATATAAAATTAACATAGTTTAAAATTCACATCGAGATACAGAAATATGTCTATTCATTTGTTTTGTTCTATTTCTTGGGGGAAATGTAAGAAACAATGAAGAGCTGATAGCCTGGCCATATTTACCCATCTTTGGGCTTTACAAACAAGTGTTTGATGTGCAGGAGCATTCAGAACCTGCAGGCCTTAGGACAGACAAGAGCGTAGGCAGGTCTCGTCTCTCATTCGTAACTACAGCACTGGCAGAAGCGCTCTTCAGGTTAAAGGACTTAAAAGCTGAGGGATAAGACACACATGTAAAATCCTTCATCTACAAAAGGGGTGTATTCAGATTCGCTTTCTCTCAATGGGTGAGAAAAAGCACAAAATATCAGCTGCAGGATTTTCTAGCTGGTACTTTCAATGCCTAGGCTGGTTGTCTACAAAGAAATGCTGAAGTACAAACAAACCCTACAGGCCTTTCTTGATTTTCCTTGCTTACTGTTGAATGTTCTCATCACTGAAAGACTTACAGACAGGGACTGTCCTTCATAGCAAAGGACGTCTCAAAAATATCTGATTACTTTTTTTTTGTTTAAAAGTTTTCGTAGTTTTCTTCACTTTGAATAGAGCACAAGGGTATATTTTGCATCCCAGAGACCTTAGCATTTCTGCAGAGTTATAGCAGGGTTTTCCCAGAATACTGGGAAATAAAATTTCCCAGAATATTGGGAAATAAAAAAAGCTTTTTTTTTTTTTTTTTTTTACATTATGGTTATAATGGATCTTCTGAATATATTATGATTCCCAACTAAGCTCTAGGAAACTAAGGAAAGGATGAAAATAAAGTCCATGCTTACATATGATCTGGACATTGTCCGGGCATTTCTCCTTGCATAAACAAGTGCTTGGGTATTTGGAGTATGCCATGATAGATTAATTTAATCAAATGGCACTAGGTATGCAGACATACCTTTTTTTTTTTTCCACACAGAGAGTAGAGTTATCGTCATGGAATTTCCTTCCTACTCATGAGGCATTTCTGTCTTTTCAAAAAATAAAGCAGAAGGAATAAGAAATTTATAACTTATGCTCTTTATTGGAAGAGCGATATAGATCAGTTTCATATACTGGATTGCATATTAGTGAAGACAAAATGGATGAATATACAAAAATGTATATATAGTTTCTTACCCACTTAGGCATACTTCACCATTAATCAGTGATTTAGCATTTCCTGAGCTGGAATATTATCCATATAGTACTTTTTGGTAGCAAGCAATATTCCTGTCTTCCACGCATTTCTGTAATTAGTCTTTAAATCTTTGAATACTTTGAGTCCTCCAGTGTGCCTGTGGAAACAAACAAAAAGCACCTTTTTTGTTGTTTGTTTCTTTCTTTCTTTTTAAACCACATAATTTTTACTGAGTAATCTCTGTTTCTAGCATTGTGAAAGCAAATCCTTTATCCGTCTTCTCCATAATATTTATTGCATAGTTTTTTTTTTTTTTTTTAATCATGTCTCCCATTATTTCTCTTTTTCAAGCAGAAGAATCATAGTCAACTTTGTCTTCTTCCCTCCCATCCTTTTCCTATTTCTACTGGGTCTTTTTTAGGAAAATGCCTGTTATTTTACTGTAAAGATGTTCATATTCACATTGGGATCTTTTCAAGGTGTTACAGGAATTCTTCCTCTGTCTGTCCCCGCTCTCAACAACAAGAAAACTCTACTTGTTTCTTTTAACAGTTCCTCTATTACTTTTATTTATTTATTTATTTAGACTCCAGCATTGAGGTTTGTAATATTGCAGCTACAGGGGATCACTGATTTTAAACTTCATAGTATATTTCTTTCTTGCAAAAACTATTTCCAGAGTTATTTCTGTCTTTCAGAAATCGTGCAATATCCTTCACTCTACCAGTTTGGTTTGAAAGGGAAGGATAACTTCTCTTCCAGTTTGATCCAATGAAATGAACTGAGTAATAAACAAATAAAAGGTCAAGTTTCCCCGTCTGAAAAATAAATATGAATTTCTAGGTGGTAGTGTTTATCATAAGGTGTTCT
>VZSV01000001.1:6572123-6587934 GCA_013398735.1 Nothocercus julius | reverse complement strand
AATAAAGAACATGATTATATACCTGCCATTTCCTCCTACTAGGAAATGCAGGAGAGGACTTTAGCAGGTAAATAATGCAGAAAGAAAGTCTAATGTATGTTTAGAGGCTCTGTTACTTGCCAGTCCACAAATTCTCAAATTCCCCCAAAAGACTTTATAGCATTAGAATGTGCACATCCTTTGTATATATAAGTCCTTTAAATTTTAATATAAATATATTTAATAACTGTTATCCGAGAATTTATCTTCCAAAAAAAATTTTTTAAAAAAAACAAAAGCCCTAACTCCAAATTCCCTTAATTTTAATCTATATGATCAGGGTTCTTTATTTTGGCAGAGAAAAAAAAGGAGAAACATAGCTGTTCAAGGCAGAGCTTCATGAAAAATTAATTGGTCAGGGCACCAACAAAATCAGACTTACATGACTAATGTAGGCATCTTCAATCTCAAACAAAACATTCAATTACAAAACATGAGTCTCAGTGCTGCATTTTTTTTTTTCCTGCACAAATGAAAAACTGAAATACTCTATTTTGTGCTGAATAAAGTGATTGACTTCAAAAGAAAAAAAGATCTATCTGGAAATGCTTAGGAAATGGTGAACTGGAAAGTCTAACGATTCAGACTAACACGTCAATCAAACAATTTTAGATAGAAATCAAGGTTTCAAAAGCATTGTATATGTAAAATAAAACATTTAACATTATTGTAATATGAATAAGTCTAATAATTTAAAATAAATACAATATTTATGTATAGACGCACTTGTACATATATCCTAGGTTATTGCTGCACATAAACAATCATGAAATTGCAACAGGAGCCACATGAATATAGCAGAGGTCTTGCAAGTAGAGGCACAGGAAGATGCCAGAGGCCCTACAGCTATAAAAGCAGATGGCCAATTACTGATCACTAAAGAAATGCAGCCTTTAGAGGTTTTAGGATATAACAAAAGTAATTCCTATAATGAGGACACATGTGTGGCTTGATTGTGCTACTAAAGACCTTGGTTATTAGAATGCTAAATCCTGACACATGTTGAAAAGGAAAAGGATCTGCTTTTGGAGGAAAGCATGCAAAACATTGGACAGGGGCCACAAGAATTGATCATATTTAAAATTGTTTAATAAACTGTAAAAGCTACCCATAACTCATAGCGTAGGCCAAGCTGTCTTTAGATGTGTATAAATCTGCAACAAAACCTACAAGCTATGCAGGTACCTTTCTCCAGAAATGAGTATATGCACTGGTATCATGTATTACTGATGCATCAAGTATCACTTTCTTCTTAACATACCTATATTAATTGAGTTTGGTCTCAGACTCTTGCTTGTGTTTGGTATGGTATCCTGGTATTGATGTGCAGTTGTAATTTTGACACAACAAAGCAAAAAGCACAGCTACAGAAGTATGACAAGTCTAATTTCTCCTATTCCAAAAAAATGGGAGAGTTGAACCAAAAATCACATTCATTCAGTGTGAGCATCTTATCACTATGTAATAGAGTCATTACTTTTCTCAGCTTCCCTCTCAAATGTAATGAATATTTTACACACTATATACATTGTGGAATGATACTGCTTTCGAGAAGGAGGATTTGCAAGTTAAGCCTCTCCAGGGATATCCAAAATATATACCTCTAGTACATTCCCTTGTGTCTTCAGGCATTTTTATTGAGGGTTCCAAGTCTGCTGAAGTCTATTGAACTACTGTAATTACATTAGCTTCTCTTCACATTGAAAACTAGTGATCTAGCTCTTCATTTCTTTGGCTTTTGATAGAAAGGACCTGAAGCAAAAGGGCAGTGAATAAGAACTGATTTTGCAAAGTGTTATAGTTTAACTTTTTTTTTTTTTTTTTTTTTTTTTTTTATATTTTTGTCATTTTTATTTAGGATGACATTATTTAGCAAGTTTTGCTTCTACAAAATATTTTCTTCTGTCCCCCAAGATTCTACTGCTGTGGTGAAAAAACTGCTTCTTTTTTAAACTAAATTCAGTTTTAAACTAATTTCAAATTCTGGACCATATCAGCAGCTCATAATAATAAAAATTATACAAAAGGTATGGCATGCTATGTTTAGGTTCCAAATCCCTACTCAGTACACATTCATTTTCTGCTCTTTTTTTTCTAAAATACTTTTGTGGAATGATAATGAGCAGATAAAACCTAGGAGTTCAAATGATGTTTAGTTTCATGGGGAAAGCATGTTTGGAATGTGTACTATGCTAATAACTCAATAAAGAGGCCAAGAACAGTGATTTTAATGTGTCTATGCTTATGCTGAAAAAAATATCTCCGAGTAAAACATAGGAAAGAAATAATATCATCTAGATGTCCAAAAAATATGCTATAGGTATTAAAAGCAAAATTGTCAAAAACGAACAGAGGAAATCATTCATAAGTAACTCATCTACTGTTAGCTCATAGGCCAAAACAGCTTTGTATAAAATAATATTTAAGAAGAGTAGGAGATGAAATAATAAAGTCTTTCCCAAATACTTCTGGGAATAAAAAAAAAAAGAAAGAAAAAAAAAAAAAGAAAAAGAAATCTAAATGTACCAGAGCATTTGCTTACAGGTTTGTGGTTTGCTTAGTTTTAACAGAAAGAAGTCCTACATGTCAGGTTTCCCTGGACTAACCATTAGACTATAATTCTTTAGCCAGTCATAATGAAAATTATATATACATATATGTGTGTGTGCGCACGCGCGCTTCACCCAGGAAAGTCTAGTGCAATATTATCCACACAACTTAAGTACTTGTATTGCCCAGGGATGTATTGTAATGTAATATAGATAATGATAAAAACAAAATTATACATAATTATCTCATTTCCAGTGACAGATTGTCTTTTTATTTCCAAGAAGAAAGGATACTAGATAAAAGAAAATAAAACTTACATGAAACATGCTGGAAGTCATCAATGTAAGAAGAGAAAACCCTTGGCACAAGGAAAGCTAATGAGATTATCCTGTGCCTCTAGTGAATTGTGTATGACCAGATCATATGAAACAAAATTAGTCCTTATTACTAAGCTTCCTGTCACAGCTAAGAGTCATTTAAAAGACAAAAACAAAAGCTATGTTACAGCTTATGATCTGATTATTCATAAGCAGAAAAACAGATATTTCAGATACCCACCATTTATTATATTGCTTTACATCAGATGCCTTACATACCAAGAAAGAGAAGAGTTTCTAAAGATTCATGGGTGATCATTTACATTAGTCCCTAAGATTTTAAACTCCACAAAAACATCTTTTTAAGTAAAATGAACTTTCACAGGAATAAAGGCTTTAACGAGAAGAATCATTTACAAAGAACAAATGAATCTTGTAAAATTCAGTGTTCCAAAATGAACTTAAATTTAAGCTCTTATTGCATGTTACATTTCACAGAAGTACATTTGCCAGGTGAGATCAAGGGAGAGATACCATCAGTGCATTTCATTTAAAGGAAAATTAGCTCAAGAAATTGCTTCAGCACCTTGCCTGACCCTTGGACATCCCACAGGAGCTGATCCTGTGTGGAGATAAGTTCATCAGTATTCAGATCTAACTTCAAAATCTAAGAATATGTTCGGTATTTTTAAACTGATACAGAGCACTCAAACAGAATCCTAAGATTATTTTGTTTTCTTTCAGATGTACCATTAAGATGCTTCTCCTCACAGGTAACTGATGACATAGATCTCTGAATCACATTGCATTTTGCAATAAGACATTGAGCCCAATTTTAATAAACTGTCTGTGTTAAGACCATCATGAACTTTCTGTTTAAACCCTTCCTTCATTTTCTATCTTGGTATTTTCATTTCAGGTAAAACCAAAATTTAATTCCTCTTCTTGAGGAGCATGGCAGCAGATAGTGCTGTTCCAAGTGGTTCAGCCTCCTTCCCTGGAGGATTTTGGAGCCCTAAGTAAAATGATCTGTTTTGAGCAGGAGGTTGGACCTTCTAAGGTCCCTTCCAACTCAAATTTCCTGTGATCCTATGATCATGTAGTGCAGTGAAGCTTTCTGTAGATATCTTAGAGCTAATAGAAGCAGTCCTAAAATGTTCTAGCTTAGACAAATCATGCACAGACATCCTAAGAATCCAAAGACTCAATCTGGGTTCCTGTTCTACTTGAATTTTTGTCCAAAAGATAGTCAGCTCAGCTAGTTTGAATGTGACGGCACTGTGAGGCTGATATCTATTTATTTCTCATTCCAGTTAGGACTACTATTTTTCATATAACTTTCATATAACATAAGAAAAAAGAAAAGAAAGAGTTGCTTAAGGACAGAGAAAATCTGGACAAACAACTTGAAAGCTCTAATTCTAATTATTTTTATTCTTATGCTAGTTATGATCATTTCTCATTTTGTGAAACAAACTATATATCTTCTAAATTGCCAAATAATTTCTGTAAATAATTGAGATTTGCACTGTAAGCAGTTTGCAGAAAATATTCAGTAATCACCTCTAAAAAAATCATTCTATTTCAGCTGAAGCAAGAGATAACAGTTCTTACAGTGCATAAAAGCTTTCTTTTGAAACCATCACAGGAATAAAGCTTGCAGTTTTCACCTATGCATACCTACTACAAAAATATTAAAAGAATATTTTGTGAACACCCTACCAAGTAACTTACACGTTATTGTTTCTATTAGTTTACCCACTAAAGAACAGAAATATTGAGATAGATGAACTTCAAAGGAAACATTTTAACCATTTACCAAGAGTTATATTAGGCACTCTACTAACTCCAGATTTGGGACTTCGTAAGGGATTAATTTGGTGCTGAGCTCCAGCAGCGAGCAATCAAAGAATACTGACCAAGAAACTTGGATATATATTCAAAACAATAGTTTGTTCAACTACCTGAATATAGAGACAGACAACTCAATATTAAAATGTGAAGTATATTGAAGCCATCTAGGATTTTCTCTCTATCCAAATGTAAAAAGGATTTTTACATCTGGTGTGTATATTAGGAATAATAGTAAAACCTTAATAATTTCAATACTTGGCATGTGTGAAAATTGTTTTAAAGCATTAAGTAATTGGCTCCCATTCTACCATTTTCACTGGAGTTGACCAAAGAGTTAAGATCCAGGCACAATTAAGAGAATAAGTAGTAAATTTTTACATGCTTTTTCAATAGTCTGGAGAAATTTAGACACAGACCACTGTGACTTGATTATAGCCCACCACGCAGCCCCAAATGGTCAATTTTCTACTCAGATTTGAAAAGATTTAAAAGAAAAAAAGAATCCTAAACACTTCTCACTAGTTTACCATGAGCCTCTAAAGTACAGAGAGACATTGAACAGAAGACACAGATATGGAAATTACTTTCATTGCTTTCAACTCTGAAATTGTGAAGAAATGAAGTATTTAAAGATAAAATAAAATAATGGAGAGACAGGTGAATGTGACAAATCCTCACACACATCAGAGAAATGAAAAGCAAATAGAGCACCCAAATGAAATTCCGTGACTCGCAGTACACTAATTACAATAATTTTTAGGTAAAGGACAGCCTTGTGATTTGTTGGGGTGTAACAGGGGAGTCAGGGGAGAGAGATTCAAGTTAAATTAAATTTGTAGTTCCTTCCAATAACACATTCTCTTGACCTCAGGTCTGGCCGATCGGCTAAGCTGAGTTGCATGACAAGAAGCCTTGCAGTCAGCGCGAGCGAGCAGGGAACGGGGGCAGTACTTGGGAGGGTCAGATGTACAAACTTGTGCTTGTTTGTCCTCCCCCTGCCTGAATGTAAAGATGCTGCTGGCTCTTCACATCCTGTCTTACCCCTAGTCCTCCAGGAGGACTGCCAGCCCCTGGCATCCCTTTGATAAATAGAAAGCAGCTGGTGTCCCAAGGATGGCTATTAATCTCCTCACAAGATGAAAGTAAATGGAGAAGCTGAGCAATGCTTTGCAATTACTGATTCATGCACTCGCTTCCTGAGGATAAAAGAAGTTTCAACAGCTCCTACTTCGAAGATGGATTAGTTTTAATTGATACATCACCACTCTGCAAAATTAGAATAAACCATATTGTGGCAAAACTTCAGTCAAACCTGCTTATTTAGGAAGACTGTTACCTGGAAGCATGAATTTGATTACGCTCGCTGCCAGTCTGCATTGGTAGGTGGCTAGAGTGGATGGCGGGAGACAGCCCTGGGATGCGGCTGTGCTAAGCACAGCACTTCCCCCGCCCATCTTCATTTCAGGAAGCAAGAGAAACAAGTATTTTGCTGCTAACATTTTATATCCAATGCTGAAAACACTTTCATTACTTTTCTGATGATCAACTGAAACATGTTTGAGGGACCAATATAAAATAGGCTGAATACACTATTACACAGAATATCTGATTTATATTTTGGAAAAGTTCACTGTTCCTATTCCAACTACCTAATTCTACATTCTAGCTCAAAGCACCAACATTTAAACATGCTCTGCACTTCAAGTATGGATTTAAGCAATGCCTCTCTAGAGTAGTAATTTGAATCATATGTGCATTGAGAGTAACATGACCACAGGTTCTTGAGAAAAACCCTGGAGAGCAAGGTCAGTTCAAAATAATTGTTCAGTGAAAAACAGTCTTATTGAAATCCAAATTATGCATAAGCAGTTTCAAAATTTAACTTTTTTTGTCAGAACCATGAAAACATATATCAACAATATTCAGAAATTGTTTTTCCTAAAAGCTCTATCAATGCATCACTAATTGTAAAAAATCACAGATACAATGACTACAAAAAGTACAGATGTATTAAATGCAGTAGTAGTTTTCTTAAACTAAATGACAAACCTATCACTTGGTTCAAGGGGCAAGAATTTCAGCAATTAGTTTTACTGGCAACAGACTATAGTAAATTATTAAAAAAACAATAAACCACTGAAATTTCAGCAAGTTTCATTATACAGATGTTACTTAAATATTTCACTAGCAGCAAATTATATAGTTCTACTCCAGGAAAATGGGTTTTAGCCTTTGTCTTGTATTGTTAACTAATTATTTTTCTTTCTGGTAAGATGTGGCTATTCCAAAATAATTTTAAGATGGCATGACTCATACAGCTGTCCAGCAGATACTTCCATAGAGAACAAGGATAAGAACAATGCTAGCATAGCAATAAAATTGCTTAAAAGTGCTGACAAAAATATGCCAGCTCAGTAGGGAATTTTTCTGAGGAGGTAGCCAGGAGTTAGACAGGAATATTTAATAGCCCAGTGATTAGGGTACCACATTATATATTTTAAGCCAAGTCCAGAGTAGGTATTGAAATAAAACTGTCGTGAATCAAGTTCCAGTATTTTACCCATCCAGCTACCATGTCAGTGTAAAATGGCAGAAATCTTAGCTTTTATATTTAAGGAGCATGGGCTCTATTTTCTGTGTTCCAATGGACTTGCATAATTCCTATCTTTTGTTTTTACTTCACTTAGAATTCAGAAGTTGTATAGATCCCACCATAGTTTTGAATTTGGATAAACTGACAGAAACATCACTAACATAATTCGATGCTAATTGGCAATTTTCATAAGAGGCCTCTGTTATAGCTGTGTTGACAGAAGCTACTTTAAACTGCTTCGCACATTCTGCAAGCACTAGGAATCATTTTTAGCTATATTCTTAAAGACAGTCTTATTACAGTTTATAATTCCAACACTGAACTTTCTTTACATATTTTCAAAATAGAGAAAAAAAAGACTATAGATACAGTTAAAAAAAAAAGATTTGTTTCACATTTTATAGTAATATAGGCTATTTTGTACCTGACAATATTTTTTTTTTTGACTATTTATTCTAAGAGAGAGAGTAGATCCTGAGAAGATAGATTGTCCAATCAAGATGGAAAAGAAATATCTCATGGAAGATTGGTCACTTCCAAGATTTGTGTTCTATGATGGGAATAAATTCAAAGACTTCCGAATTTGGAAGATAACAGAGAAACATCAGGCTCCAACTACATTTAACAGGTGAGTAATAATCCAATGATTTAAGCACTAGAATGTTGTGCAAAAATATTGGATTGGATACAGAAATTTCAGATTTCAGGTGTGATGCAGCACACAAATGCCTTTATTCTTATATTTCTGAAGAAGGGAGGGATCCCCTAACTGTAAGGGATCCTGAGCAAATTGACACAGGCTTATTGACCTCTTCAGCATGTTGTAAAGGCCTCAGATCATCTGCAAACTATTCCCAGTTTTAACACTTGATGCGTCTTGTACACTGTCAGTAGAGCAGAGCTGCCATACATATATATATATATGGCAGATATTTCATTGACTAAGCTCTTTTTCTTTGTATATAGACTAGCAAAAGTAATAAAAATAAGAAAAGGTAGGCACATAAAGATCTCCAGCTTCTTGAAACTTCAGTGAAAAATCTTCCCCTCTCTCCTTTTTGGGTGGGTGATTTTAGTGCAGTCTATCACTATGATATCTAGATACCACATAAAGTTTAAGGAAAGTACAGCTACTTCAAGGAAGATGCTCAGAATCCTTTATATTTTATGTCTCTTGACCATTACTTACTGGGGGAGATTTTCTGCATCTCTAAAAATAATCCCTCCCCTGCCACTCAGTTTATCTCCCTGAGAAGTCTTTCTAATGGCTTTTCCAGTGGGAGTTACGTGGCACCCTTTATTGTACTGTGTGAGCTATTATTTTTTTTTAAGCAAGATTTTAGTTTACTCTTTATTCTTCTATGATTCTTTTCTTTCATCTTGTTATACCCAAAGCAAACAGAACTAAAATATTTTAAGTGTTGCTAAATTAAGACAAGCACCCACATCTAAGATCAATAATGCTTCAAGGTGTCAGTAAATGTAAAACACTCAAAGCCTTGTAAATATTTTAAAAATGTTTCTGCAAACAGTTGATGCAAACGCTGAAAGAACTGAAAGCCCTTCAGAAGGAGAATTTGGGCTGTCGTCATGAAATAACAGCTGTTTGCAGTATATCTGTTGTGAAAGCATAGAAGTGATTCTGAGTCTCGCAGATATGAATTTCTTTATGGTCTTTTCTTTTTGGAACTCCAGGCTCTTGTTAGATGAGAAAAACAAAGAAATAAGAGAAAGCAACAAGGCAGAATAAAAACTTGAGAGATGATAATATAGAAAGGAGAGGTCTTATTTAAGGTCAGCTAAAGATGTTTTACTACCAATGAAACCAGCCCTCTGCTAAAAAAAAAAAAAAAAAGTACATGCTGAGATTAGATAAAAGTAGGAATTTTAACAATAGAGTATTTCCAGGAAGAGACACCAGCAATGAAGATACTCACAAAAATAATGCATTTAAGGGAACAACGCAGAGAAAACCAGCTGTGAAATCCTGCTGCTCCCAAGCAGTCTGGCTAAGCAAGTAGTAGAAATCTTTAAAAAGTAGAGAAAAGAAGACTTCTTTCCCAGGGAATAACCATGAAGGTCTAGGGCAGACTGCTGCTAGTTTTCCAAAAATGGAGAGGCTTTCCTGATGGACCCAGGCAGTCTTAGATGCAGTAACCATGGCCTTAGTTGCATTCATAAAATAACCACCTGAACTCCTGTGGACAGAAGGCATGGCACAAAAGTGAACATCATGTATCAGTACAAAGTCTTTAAAATGGTTTTATCTCCTTATTTTCCTTGCGTACTGTACCTAAAGAATTCATGCTAATTTTGTTAACCTTCAAAAATTATTCACCTAATATTGTAGCTCGGGATATGGCCCAAGCATGTTTTTGTGTTATTTTCTTTCAGTCAAATATTCTAATTTTGAGATTTTCACAGTTGATATTCGTTTGAAATGAAGGTAAAGAAGAATCTTGTAACCATAGGAACTAAGTTAGAGACAAAAACATGTCTTGACAAAAAAAAAAAAAAAAGATTTTTTTGTTTTATGAAGACAGAAAAAAAAAAGTTTCATACATATATTCATCCCCACTTTTCATCTTTTCTAAAGAGGGGAGAGGCAGAAACCCTACACTAAAATTAATTCATCTTATGCAGAAAACTGAAGAATTAGAAGCCAAGCCTAATCTATTATGATTTGTATCCAAACCTTTTCATACACGCTCAATGACTTTTATCTTTGTGGTCCTTGTAATGTCATCTTTCCAAATTTTTTTTGCCCCCATATAATATTTTTTATAGCTGTTACATGAAGTAACAGGAAGACTCTGCCTTATTTCATTCTAAACTAAACTCAATACACATAACTGTATGTGTTTCAGCTGAATTACACAGCAAAAGAAAAGGTGTTCCTTCTCCTTGAAATCAGATTTCCACTATTAAGCTGACCTTTAAATGTACCATTTTGTTAGGCAAACATCATTATATGAAATTAGTCACAGCTTTCTTGTTTTGTGCGAGCAAATCTTGATTACTCGCTTTTCTATAAAGCTGCTACTCAGTTTAATAATTCATGCTTCTCTGCTTATCAGCTTTAGAAACCAAAACGGTGCATTCTGCTATAAATCATTCTCACTGCTGCATTTCATTTTAATGCACAGCAGCAAAAACACTAACATAATTGGTGCAATCTGTTATTTACAGATATGTTGCGAGATACAGGTGGCAACCTACTTCTTGTGTTGTAAGAAAAAAAACAAGCCCTCCTTCACAACTTGAGTAATGTTCTAGAAATTATAGCGATGGCAGGATAGAAGTCTTTTTCCCACTTGCAGTAAACTTTGAATCTGTTATAATGACTCATATAGTTTTTTCTTATAAACTCTCATATGGGACCTTTTTCAATTTATATCCAAGATAAAAATGAAGGAGCATTACAATAAAATAGTAGGAGAAATGATTCTGTAAAAATAGGATGTATTTCTGTATTTTTCTTGTTTGCTGACTTATTCTACATAGCCAATTTCCTCTGCTTACAAGTGAAATGGAAGACTTGAATCTCAATTTTGTTAATAGTGAAAGAATCTGGAATGCACTCAAAAACACTGACTCCATCTATACTGCTCAATCTCATTTGACTAAATTGCACGGTCACCAGCAATCCTGTGGATCTGAGATTCATAAAAGTAGAAATGATCTGAGACTGAATAGTGAGATATTGAATATATCTCACTATTCAATACTACCCCACTATATATTGAAGGGATTTTGATAGCTCCTTCTTCTGATTGGTTAACTAACAGTATAAAAAGTATAAAACAGTATTAAAAGTTTATATATATAAACTAATATAAGAGCTGTTTAACTAACATAAGAGTATAGTTTTTTAGATTGAGGAAAAAAATGTTGAAAACTGTTTTGAAGAACTTCACAGGTAAAATATCTCCAACTGTGAAAGGGAAGAAACACCACTATATGGATAATTCATAACATAAGAAATATTTTACCTCATTTTAATACTGAGTATGTTTTATCCAAACTAATGGACTACTATCTGTCTTCAGGAACCCTTATTTTCCCTGAATCATATGAACTCATTGCAGTAGGAATCTCATCCAGCCAAGTATTCCATCAAAATTTCAGTATTTATCCATAACAACGTAATTCATCTAAAAAGCCTGTGATATAATTTTTTTTAATTTTTAAAATGGTTGCAATCCACATATCACTGCTAAATGCAGTATTTAGAGCAAAATATCAAGAGTGATAATGTACAGTGAATATCAAATAAACATTACCTGGGTGAGCTGTGCTAAACAACAGAACAACCTCACTAGGGAAATGCCATAGGTTGTTTTACTTGGAACATTTTGAGTAGCTTAGAGAAAATACTAGAGAGTTTTATTGCAGTAAGGGGAGGGAAAAAAAAAAAAAAAAAAAGGCAGTAAGCACTCTATACTGTTATTTTGATCTCAACTTTGTTTTTAATCCTGCTCTACCTAATTAATTGTTTGCTGCGGTTGATCAGTAGAGAGAGCTGCATGGGACCCTCTGCAGTACAAACAACACATTTTTAATCAAAGCAGAAAAATAGCTTCCACCCCCTTTTGCTCCTTTAAATAAGACCTTAGATGGACATAAACTGAAACAGAATTAGTCAAAGCAGGAGAACCTTCCTCTCACCAGAAAGCCAGGAACAGGCTTTGTGACGCAGCACTGGGTACAGCTGTGAAACGTGTTCCCTGCTCCCACTGAGACTCCTGATGCCACCACTGCTGATGCCAAACGGGTCTGCTCTCACCACATCATCTGCTCTTGGTGGTGTTTCAAGCTTTTGTACAAAGGGCCAAAGGAACATATTCGAGATTGCCTGATGCCAAGAGAGGGAATAAAGAAATTTGGGAAGCCACGTGATGTAACTCCTGGAGCAGGAGAGCAATGAACCCTGCCAGTTACTCTTTGGCACCAAGGTCTGAGAAGAAAGCCCCAAAAAAAAGCATAAGGTCATGAATTTGGAACAAGTTTGGAACTTGATGAGAGCCACAGGAAAAAATATCAAAGGTATCACACCAGAGACTTCAAGGAATTTCACAAAATTTTAGTACAAAAAAAAAAAAAAAAAAAAAAAAAAAAAAAACATTCAGTTGCCACTGTAAAAATAACCAGTAAAGATAAAGGAACAAAATTATAAACCAGAAAATACTCAGCAATATTATTTTAAAAAATCCTTTCGATGCTTCAAGCCAACGAAAGCAGTGATGCACTGGAAGAGTAACTAACACAACACCAATTAAATGATAGCAATGCCATTCAACTCCAAACAAGACTTCAGCCCCAAACAAAAGCATGTGGAGTGCTCCAGATCCTCCCTGATCTGCAGGGATCTATTACAGGTGTCAAGAAAATAGGTCAACCTTTGGCAAGCCAACTTGAGTTGCTATCTGGGCTTGCCTAAAGAAGAGCCCATTTAGTGAAAAAGCTACTGTCCTACTGGGATGTAGACACCAAATTACAGAAAACATCACATTCATTTCATCTAGGTCACAAAACAGCAGCCTCATAATAAAGTAGCTCTACATCTGACTTACAGTTAGGCTCATTACCTTATTACGAAGCATTATTTATCCCGTTATTTGCTCTCTAAAGTATCTTGTTCCTTAAGCATCTTTCCATTGACGTTCAGTTGTAAATGTGAGTAAACGTACTGTGCGTTCTTAGTATTTATTAATGCATATAAAATTGAATGATAACAGCTATGATTTTTGCCCAGAGCATTTTATGTGCGGATCTGTGTTACATATAATGTCAACCATTGCTGTTAAACAGCTACTTCAAGTTGAAATGCAGTTGTTGCAGCATACAGAAAAATTAGTCAGGAGTTCGAAGTAGCAAATGACAGAGCAGCTTCACTACAGTACTAACCCCTGCCAACGCAGACAGCATTTCCAAAGGAAAAAAGGTATTAGTCAAGTTATTATATAGTTAGAATAACAGGTTTCAAATCCCTGCCCTGTGAGGAAGAGCAACATAGCATCTTTTAATGACACTGTTTTATATCTCATCTGAAAACTTGCACTTGCAGGTGTGCGTTGGCCTGCAGTACCACGCAGAAGCGTTAGCTCCCTAGCAGCCCAAGGCGAAGACAGGCCCGCTCTCAATCACCAAAATCACTGGCTTATCATAGCGAGGTGGCAGCCGGAGTTCTCCCCTCCAAGTACAGGCATGGCTTGATCTTCTGCTGCTGTCGGATGTGGCAGGATTTCAGCTGACTGACACCAAGGGTAGTAATGTTAAGTTTCCACTGCTGTGGATAGGTTCCGGTCAAAACATGTTTTGTGAAACTCACTTGCCAAACTATAACCCTGTGAAAAACATAATTTTGTGAAGAAGGAAACAAAGACATCACTTCTGCGTGCTCTGTTGAGACAATATATTGAATAGTACCTCGGTCTGCTTTGCACGATCCTAAAGCTCCTCTGTAAGAAATTGTTTCCAGCAATACAAAGATCAGGTTTGCCTAGGGACCAAAATGACTTTGACATATTGATTTCTAAAGGATTTTGTAGTGTGTTATCAGAAACTGATATTGGCATCTCAAGTTTACTTTAGTTCACCATCTTATGGTGATGGTGAAAACTGCTGACACATCTCAGTTCAGACAAGTCGAGAGCCCTCTGACAGCCCTCAGGGGAGTCATGGTCAGCACTGGGGCTGGCAGAGGCAGAAGCAAAGGCAGCAGTGCAGAGAACACTTTCTTGTGAAAAAAAAGATATCCCCTGTAATGTGTACGTGTGACAGCCCTCTTATCTTTTACTTATGCAAATTAAATCAGAAGCAGTATTAGCAGCAAATTCAGAGAACAATGTACTTTCTTCAGAGTGAAGAACTGCTCTGCAATCTGCATTTACATTGCAGCTGGAAATCCTTTGTTAGATTCAGGTATGTCACCTTGTGTTTATAGCCACAAAGTTAATTAAACCCCCAAATTATCTAAATCAACATAGAATCGTTTACTTCCATAGTTTTATACTATCATGCTAGTTAAATTTTCAACAAAAACAACAATTGGTGAAGCAGTAGCGAGAGGGATTTTTTTTCTGAAATTATGCCTGCACTACTTCATGCTTTCTTCATGCTTTGCTCATGTGCTGTTGCTCATAAAACAGAAAAGGTAAGGCAGGTTTACTGTGTTGCTTACCACCGCTGCTTGTTTTCCTGAAGCTTAATGACTACCAAGCTGCGATACTGTAAAATCTGTTTTTACAATAACACTGCATTATGTTTTATGAACTGAGAAAAAAATAATTTTTATAGAGAGCAGCAAAATGCTTGTGCCAGTGAAGTCCAAGTGGTGGAACAAAATAAATGAAACAACAACAACAAAAAACTTCTCCCAATGAATTATCATTTCACCATTCAGACTGGTCTAGTAAAGTTAAAAAAAAAATAAAGAATATATCAAAAAAGTCCAGGAATAATTTAAATTAAGATCTGATTCATATCCTTAGTTATTAACAGCTATTGAATATTTAAGTTAAACTCTTTGCAAGAGCATTTGTCAGGTCAGACTTCTCCTTCACGCTAATAAGTAGTGGTTCCAGAGGCACTTTTTTTTTTTTTTTTTTTAAATGGACTAGAGTCCTCTGTTTTTGAAGATCTGAAATTTTAAAATATTTTTTAAACCAGTTAAATACTTTTTATGGGTAGGTATCAGTAAATATTTGAAAGTGATTTTTTTAAAATTATATCTGAATATAATGCAATTGAAAGTGATTAATTAAAATAGTCCTTATTCATATTCATGAAAGACCTACAGGAAATTTCTCTCACAGTCTGTACTTGGCTATGCAGTCTATATTAGGGCTGTCCAAAAACCTAAGCCAGAAGGATTGTCCTAAAACATTTCCTACGTTCCAAAATGCTGAGACAGGGTCAGAGTAAGGTCCAATCACGCACTGAAAGATGAGATTGCAATATGCCAAGATGATGTGTTTTCACAGAGATGTATCAAAACAAAAAGTTGATCAAACTTGATCGCCTGTGTGCATTCTCTCCACACAGGAGCCAGGATGCCTTTTGAGCATTTTAATTCAGTCACAGAAAAGAGATATTGTGCCTTTGATCCTCTGCTATAGGATTGTACCTTGAAAATTCACTATACACCTAGCAATGTGTTTGCTCGACTTGGTGCCCTCAGCAACTTTTGGTGTTCTTTGGCCATACTTTGGGAATACTGCCAGTAAAAGAGAAGTGTAAATCTCAAAACTTATTAAAAGACAAATGTATACAGCCTCACATGTATCCACAATAGTATCAGCCCTCAGAATTTAGGCTTGAGAGAAAAGGCCTGATCTTCGCAGCACTCGCATCAGAACACAGATGGTACTGCAGAGATCTGCTGATAGGCACAACTATTTTCAAAGTCACTGCTGCACCAAAAACCCAACCTTTTTCTTTTTTCCTTTTTTTTTTT
>VZSV01000001.1:6561702-6572073 GCA_013398735.1 Nothocercus julius | reverse complement strand
AACCACAAACTTTGTTTGATGCTATTGATGGTTATGATGATAGACTCAGTAGTCCGTGAAATGTAATATCCTGTGTCTTTATCTACTTCTTGTTTGCCCTTTGATATGCCACATTTTCTCCAATACTTTCACAAAGTCAAACAGAAGTCAAAGTATTTCTGTAACTTGTCCCAAAATAAAACAAGCCACAACGCACAGTAAGACTTGTTTCATGCTGTTGAGTGTGGTAGATCCTGAGCAAAGCCCCAGCTGCTGAGGAGCAGCAGAGCTGCCCATAAACCAGAACATTCAGATGCTGGATTCAGGCTCCCCCATATATATGTACAGTGCACTGATGCTTTTGAAAATCTTGTTCAAAAAAAAAAAAAAAAAAACTGAAACACAGGAGAATCTCAGCAGAACAGCAGGAAGAATTTCAAGTTAAAATATATATAAATATATATAGAGAGAGATTATGCATTTCAAGGAATGACGATCACTTCCTTTACTACCACCTTTTTCTTCCCTCTGTTCCTTCTTCCCCCCACCCTTATAACTTGCTGTAGTGTAGACTGAGTCAGTTAATTGTTTTTTTGTTTTTTTTTTAGGGCAAGATCTATTTTTTTTTTTAGGACAGACCTCTAATTTCATTTGAGTTTCAGTTCAGGAGAATCCCTTTAGCAAAACAAAAACTGATAATCAAATCTTAGCATTACTTTCTAGGTAAAGCAAAATCAGATTTCATTTGATTATCCTAAACGTATGATTTTCTGGAGTTCTCTTTTCTTGCCTCCCTGAAAATGATATTTATTTTAATTGGGTGCAACAAAAAGAACCCTACATCTGAATACCATATGCTGGGTGCAACTGTTGCTAAAAATGCATGCAGCACTTGAACTGTGTCTTTGAAGTACATTTAATCCCCATGATCCTCAGCCTAAAACCGTGTTGATTGGGAGCATATTTACACCCAAATAAGGTTGTCTCGTTTCAATTTCTAATCCACAAAATCAGTGCATTTCCAGCAGCCCGAATAGTGCCCGCAGTCTTCTCAAAAAGCAGATTCAGGTTCTCATCTGTATTTCAAATGCTTATGTAAATTTTGAATATTTTAAACACTGCATGTGCTGTTACTCCTGTGAAAAAGGAATACCTGAATAGAACACTAGCAGTCACTTTGGCTCAAATGCCTTTTTCCACATAAGTGTATGATTTTATCCTCTTGTCTCTTGGAGAAAGATCTTTCTCAACCAAATGTGGAATTTGGGATTTGAGAAAATTTTGTCAATGATTTTTCTTGTTACAGAACGGTAGCTTTCCAGCAAAATCAGTTTTGCAAATAAAGTTTCCTGAAAGCATACTTAGCTTATGACTGTCTGCATCCAGCTGACCTCATTGCTGAGCTTATGGGCACTTGTCTTCTCTGTCAGAAGCCACTGAAATGCGTTAACCTCCTGCCACATCTCTCTACCGACTCCCATCTCGGCTCTTTTCTCCATACCAAGAAAACAACTAAAAGTGACAAGAAGCTCTCAGATCATCAATTATTATCATGAAAAATTATGCTTCTGCATAGGAATGCAAAGGACCTACCAAAAAAAAAAAAAAAAAATCTAGGTCTAGGTTGAACAACAAAATTGCTCAGCTGCATTTCAGACTTTTCTAAGAACTTTCTAACCCCATTTTCCTCAGCTCTATAATAGGTGACAATCCTTGAGCATAGTAATATCATAATAATTACACAGAAAATGATTGCCTTGGTGGTGGTGCCAATCTAAAAATCACTAGCTGTCTGATGGCTTTGATTTTAAGATATTTATATTGACCTTGGCATGAGAATGTACTTAAAATGGGCACAATAGCATGTGACTGCCCACACTAAGACGACCATATGTTGCTTAATGAAAAGTCCTATTGTTTAAATGAGAAAGCTATAAGAAAGTTGTTTTCCATGAAGACCAGATGTTAAACTTTGTTTTCCTTTACTCAGAGTTGATAACCTCAATCTTTAGATCTTGCCAGGCTTTAGAATATAGAAAAGTGTGTAGAGGCCCAAAATACGTACAACTGGAAAGATAGCTCACAGCTGGAGTAAAGTAACTTTTTTTTCTATTTTATGGAGAGTTCTGGCTTTAGATCTATGCTAAGTATTTTATTTTAAATATAGGTGATAGCCCTGAATGCACCATTCTAACCTTGTTATCTAAGTAGTTAAAATTTTTATATATGTATATGTTTATATGATTGTAAAATGTATACACATATTTGCACAAAATAACAAGTTTATTCCTTTCAAAATATAAGCCTGACTCCAGGAAGACAGTCATTCACAACAATTTAATACGGGCTGGAAATTTTCTCCAATCAGTCTTGATTTGTTTTCCTAGATGTACCATAAGCTTTCCCTTGGCGGGGGGGGAAGGGGAAGAAGGGGAAATCATCATAATCCTTGATAAAACACACACATATATATATGCGCATGCTCACACGGAAAGAAAAGTGAATCTTAGCCTTCACTTTTAGTTCTTCCTCAAATGCATTAGCTATTTATTGAGGGGCCAGCAACATTCAAATTAGCTGGTACTTACTGAAGACATGCCGCTTGGGGTTAGCGATCATTTGCAAATTGCAGAAAAGCAAGGAGGCACAAATTGTGCCGTCTGAGCACCCGACAACACAGTTTCTATTGTTTCACAGTGGCAGACAAACTATCTTGTCCTTCAAAAGAGAAATATTTTTGTCTCCTCGTCTAGGCATGAGACAGCTCAAGACGAGGAAGGTGGTGGCATTGCTGGCTGGAAAGACTTGGATAATTGCTGCCTACAGTAATCACTTCTGAAAAAAACAAATGGTCTCCATTCAAAAAAAATCAGTTTTTGACAGGTAGTTCAAGCAAACTACTAATAATCAGGGAGCTCATGTCCCTCTACACTAGAGGGAAAACACCTCTGCATCACTTGCAGAAAAGAAGACAGCATCTACTGACACTATCTCTCTGCTACCACACTCTCCCCCCTTTCTTTGAGAAAGGCAGTTGCTTCCTCCTTTTTTTTTTTTTTTTAAAAAAAAAAAAAAAAAAAAAAAAAAAAAAAAGACTGATTCTGTTAACATAAGATTTACTGTATGTCTAGTACTGCTCAGAAAAACCTAGAGTAAGCTTTGACTATAAGCTGAAGCCTACACACCGCTGGGTACGCACAGGAGCAGAAGAACAAGTGCATATGGATCTGTCAGACCCACAAGGAGAAAGAGATCTGACTCAAGCACTTTCAAATCTGACCAGTGAGGCAACTTTTTGCTAAAGCTTCTGTAACTCCTGATGTAGATGACCAAATACATATTGTTTTAGGCAAGAAATTAGAAATATTTGGAACCAAAAGTATGAAAGCTAAGGGCTTAGTTAACAACCACAATGATAAGACAGCATAAAGTACAGTAAATTTCATCATCATCTTTAATGTGAAATAAAATCCGTTATGCTTTGGATGCCACCAAGCCACCATAACTTTGGGGGCCTGAAGATACAAGCATTGCTTGCAGTGGCAAAGAGTTACTCTTACTCATGTCTCAAAGCATTTTCATTGACTTCATTTGAGTGCGAGACTTTATTCCAAACTATATCTGGACATAGTGTGTGAACAAAGGCTTACTGAAATAAGTAAAAGATGAAACTCCAAAACCAAATGCCTCAGAAAGATGAGGGAAAAGTAGACAAAGAGGAAGTTTAACTAATGCAGTGTTACATACTATATAATTAAAACACACAAAAAGGAAAAACCTCAAATCAACCTAAATCATAAATCTCATTCTCTCCAGAGTGGAAAATATCATCTATTTGCACACTAACCTACCCATTTTACCATTTATTCCAAGGAAAATACGCAAGTTTTAAAACTAAATAGAGGGTCTAATCGCAATAGTGCAAATAGTCCAAATGTGCAAATAGTCCAAATTTCTAGAATATGTTAACTAAAGCAAAGGAGAAAACATCCATATCCAGGCAGAATAAAGTTCGGCGATAAGGGGAATTCAGTGAAGCTGTGCCCTGGTTTTCCATCCGGCTATCTTTCTCAGGGCAAAGGCAGCGGTCACACAGCCTGGCGCATCCCTCACCGATACCTGCTCCTGGCTTGCAAGCTGCACCGGCCTCTCGCTGAGCCACTTCCTCCGTCCCTGAGGCTGGGTCTCTCCCCGTGGGTCCGGCACTCAGATCCACGCCACTCACTGGATGAGCCTGATATTTCATCCCTCTGAATCTTTGTCCATTTTCCCCACATCTCTTTTTCTGTGATGAAAAATTCCTTAGCCATAACTATACAACAAGAATAACATTTTCTGGCATGTTAAGTTTCACATAGGCTAGGATACGTTGATAATATTTTGATTGGAAATATTTGTGTTCACTGTACCACCTGGCTTATTAACTTTGACCTACCAGTTGTCTTAAAGATTATGATCCACATGATAAATATTGCAGCATGAAAAGGAAACTGAAGCAGTGAAAAGAAGAAAATTACATTTTTTCCCCCACTTACAGTAATAGAATCTTCTCTCATTTGAGAATTCCTAAGTGCTTTACAAGCATTTATTAGATAACTAATTACACACCTTCTCTCTGAGGAGAAATAGGCATTACTATATTCATATGACAGCTGTACAAACTGCTGAGATCCAGCATTTGAGGCATAACCCTCACATCCTTAATTACCTATCCTCAGGAAGGGACCAAGTCTGCCTCCAATTCACCTTGGGAGGAGCCACTGTGACCAAGAGCAATTCATCTTCTCTTCCACTCACAGTAAATAAAGAAATAAATAATAAAATAGAGTTGCAACAATTTTTCAGGACCCAGCTTATCGCAGTGGTTTGGACATTAAGAGAAACATATTAGTCTTTCCTCATCCTCCTCACATATTTAATCCCTGAGGGGCCACTTCTGATGTGACAGTCATTTCAGCATCTCCAAGACCCAAGTCCTTCAGCTCACGCTCACTAACACTACTTGCAACCCAGGCTGAAAAGGGCACACTTTTACTTCAACATATTTTGTGCTTTGGGTAAAAATTAGTCATCCAATGAAAGGCTTCCAGGGACAGGTTTTAAATGCCACTCAGGATAATATCACATCTAGCAGACCTGCACACTATTTCCTCTTTTAGATATTGGTTAAGAAATTAATTTGGAAGGCTTGTACTTAAAGTATTACCACAGGAAAAAAATACACTTTTAATTCAATATATAATAAATAAATGGAACCATACACTTGCAAAGGAATAATTAGTGTAATGAGAAGGGGTTAGTCTTGTAAGAACATTAAATAAAAAAAATTACTCAGTGATAAAAACTGCCTGTGCATTTTATATGAGGAAGGCTTTATAAAATTTAAACACAAATGAAATGCTGCTTTAAAACCTTTGTGAGGAGGACTTTTATGGACTTGTTGTCTAGCTAGTGAAACTATGTGCGGGACATAAGGCTTTTACTTCTCTTTTCATTAAAATTTAATAAAAATGGATTGTCCCTAGTAAAAATACTTGGCTTCAGTATCCTTTTCAACCCTTTTTGCAGGTATATACTGTATTGGTGAAGAGGAAAGAATAATTAAAAAAAAAAAAAAAAAAAAACAACACAGAACAGGAAGGACACTTTGAAGTTTAAATTTAGCGTTCTGATACCACATTGTAAGTCTCATTAGTGACTTTCCAATCCATAATTCTAAGGAGTAACACATTTTCCCCCCCCCCCTCATGTTTTATCCTTTGTGCTTAAGAGAAAGAAATTAGACCAAAATCAAAATTAAATTGGAAAATATCAAACTTTGCATATATGTCCCAAAGATTACTTTGAGTCATTTAAAACATTCTATGTATAATTTATGCTCTTACACTACTTCCAAATGATGAATTCTACTCTGTTATTCTTGATATGGCAATCTCCTCTTTAAGTCTGTGTATCTTGGCTGGCTCAGAAATAACTATACAGTCACTGAGTTAGACAGAAAAATGCTACTACAATAAAGCTTAAAAGGGATATGATGAAAGGGAAAGTAACAGAAAGAAGAGTTTAGAAATCTACCTATCTAAATTCAAGGATGATCTGCAACAGAACTTGCAAAGCCATTTGTTTGTTTTCAGACCAATCTTCAGCTTCCCTTCAATAAGGGATGAGAAGGAGGGCAGCTTTTTTGGCTTTCTTTCCCTATATGGTCTGTTCTAAGAGAAAATTCATTTGCCTGCCTATGGCTTTCCTGGCCTTTTATGTGACTTAAAAGAGCTAGAATTGGGACAAGAATCTAGAGCAAAGATTCTAGTAAAAGGTAACATAAATTTAATATTATATTGTCAAGGAAGAAGAGATTAGTCAGTCACAGATAGAGGCTTTTCAATGTCCAGATTTATAGGGAAGCGAAAGAAGTTTGGGACTTCTTTCTGCCCCCACCCCCCATTGCTTATGTCCTCTTTTTGAGGCACACAGTATCCACAGGATCCCAAACTTACGGCTCCTTTTGATTTAAGGAGTTTCCTCTGCCAGGACTAATACTTCATTATGATTTTTTCAACTCCCCCCTCCCCCCCCACCAAAATCATTCATTTTCTTTTTGAAGAACATTGAATCATATGATTATACAAGATTTAGTTAAGAAAAATAAGTTAAAAGAATTTTTAAAAGACATTTTTAGCATCCTGGGATGATCAGAAGGATATAGCTTTGCAGTGAAAACTCAAGGAAGAAATAACTACCTAAATTGAAAGACAATACTGACAAAAGACAAATGCATGTGAATAATTTTAGGGTAGAATTAAAAGAAAGTATCCATCTGCTCATAAGATATTGAAATAATTTTCAATCAAAATCTATGATGTTAAAGATAGGTCTTGCTAGTTTTAATACAGGCAACCATAATCTATAATATTTATGTAGAGTGCCCTGAATCTTTATTAAAAGGGAAAAGAAATGGACTCATGTGTAAATCATTGGAGTTTTAATATGTTATATGGTAAATTCTTAGTCATGTATGAGTAATTTACCTTAGCCTCACTGAAAATACAGACACAATATTTTGTTTTCTTTGTTTGCTATCAAAGTATTTTACTTATTTTGACTTTATGATTTGGTGTAAAAAAAAACAATCTAGATTTGAATTGATAGAACTATTTGAAAGACGTACAGAAATATGTGTAGTCTATAAAATGATAGCAAAGATATTGCTACTCCAAAAAATAAACCAGCTATTTTTAAAGCTTTCCAGAAAAAGTCAATATGCTCTTTAAACTTACACAATATCAGAAGTTTATATACAGGCCTTGAAAGTTTACACTGCAATATGGATGGAGAACCTTTACATTGTATATACAGGTGAGAATATCAAAGTTACGTTCACATATTTCCATGACACGTTAACATCTTTTATATAGTTTTTAGGCCAAAGATAAGTGTGCTTAATTTTTGCTATATGCACAATCTATGTATCACTGCTAGGCATAGAAGAAGGCAGAGAAGAACTGCCCTGCAAGGATATCTGAAGGTTTGTACTGCAACAGAAGAACCATTAGATAAGAAAAAAATATATATGTTATTAGGTCCATCATGTGTTATTAGACATTTATCAACGCAAAACATTAGTTAGAGCTGCAAGGAGTCTCAATCTGTAAAACAATGCTAGAATGGTTTAAAAAAAAAAAAAAAAAAAAAATTCTCTTTCCCTACTAAAATCTTCCAGCAAAAGTAAAATCAGCTCTTAAAGGAGAAAGTACAGGGGTAGTACTTAACTCTCTGCAATATCAAACCCATTAGGTATTCAAAGGAAGGGAAGGTGTCTCAAAGAGGTGATGAAACCCAAGAGATCACCAGCCCAGCAGTAGGCTCCTTCTACTTCTCAGAAACCCAGTCCTAAAGGAAACAGTCTCAGGTACAGTTTCAACAAAAACCACAGAGTATCTCTTTGGTGGATGATACAGTAGCAGAGAGAAACTTCTTTTTATTCTCTTTAGCTTGAAATAAGCTACTTACCAAGATGATTTTTCCTGTGCCAAGCTTCATGTAGCTATGACTACATTGCTTTTGATGTGATACCTCTTTTCTTTGAAGCTAAATTGGGACTCCATACATAGCACTGCAATTTGCAGCATCAAGGTAGCAATAGCATGGCTTAAAAGTAAGCCGCTTCTCCCCTTCAGGTCTTCTGAGTGTAAACTTGTCTCAGCTGAGGACTGAGTCTCCTGTTCTCAGTCCTCAGCTGACACAGCTGAAGTAAATGTAGACTTTTATGTAGAATTTTTTTTTTTTTTTTTTGGGGGGGGGGGGGGGGGGGGTGGGCACTTTATCATGTGAAAACAGGCTTGCATTTTCTCCAGATTGAGAAAACTTTATATTGCTACCCATATTTAATTGATTCCCTAGTGTTTCTGATGTATTTGTAATGCACTCAAGACTGCTAGAACACTAACTAGTTCACTTCCCAGCATCTCTGTGAGATGACCAGAATTACCATTCTTTAATTCAGTAACCTAAGACACAAGCAAAAAAAAAAAAAAAAAAAAGGTATTATCTGCTGATCCCAATCTAACCTAACCTGTTGAAATCAGTGGGATGATATCTCCAGCTGCTGAAGATTGGGGTAGGTACTTCATGATCAATGCAGTTGGTATATACTCTCCGAGGATTTGGTACAGCATCTGAAAGCATTTACAGACTTCAGTGAATGTGATGTACTTCTCACAGAAACTAGATATTTTTTCTATTAAATCAGAGTTCACATCTTGTAGAGATAGCAGACTATCAAGTATTATGTTTGCCATGTGTGTCTAAAGCTGGAAATTCATTTTTTCTTATATGGAAGTGATTCCATCAATACTGCATTTCCAAGTTAAAAACATGCAGTTTTATGGTACCAAAAATATTGTTTTCAATAACAGGGAAAGGACACTTAAAAATAGACAGAGACCATAAAATCACTGAAATGCATTTTTGAGTATGATAGGTAGGTTAATGTCCAACTCTTGTGAACAGCAACTTGATAACTTGTCTGTGATTTTCTTTAAAACACTACTAGAGGAAACAGGAAATATTAAAGACAGTCTCTCCTATTGTACACTGCCACATTAGGCATGTCCTCAGCATGGAGAGGGCATGATGCACTCCCTCTCATTAAAAGAAAAAAGAGAGAGAAATTGGCTAAAAATGCAGGAAGAGTTTTTTTCACATTGTTCTGTCTTACCATCTTCTGTGGTACGGCTGGCTCTACTGAGGTATCTCAAGGGTAGAAGCAAAAGAAAATAGAGAAAGGATTGTGATACAGAATGGTAATATCAAAACTACTATGGCAGAACTTATTCATGGTGTGCCTGAAGATTCAATCTAGGCTTAAAAGATACTGGGACTTCAATGTCTTGTCTGAAAAATGGATTTATCTTCTGAAAATTGCCCGACTTCGTAAAGAAATTCATACACTCAATATTGCTCCCAGCAGGAAGAAGGCCCAAACATTGTTTGATTCCAGTGTTTGAAATTATGAATCAATTACAGACCTAACATTTGAATAAAATGGAGGAAAAAGCGCATCAAATATTCTCTACCCTCCCTCATTCTACGTGTTCAGAAAATCACTAAATATCAGCAGAGCTGATAAATTATTTAAACTACAATAAAAGAAGGAATAAGCACAGCCTTTATCCACCCTTGCTTTGAATATGATGCTTTTCATTTATGACTAAGTCACACTTTTACCCATATTAAAATGATGCCTGTTTCACTTTTATTTCTGTCATTTATCTTGTATAATTACATGTGTTCAACAAAGAAAATAAAGTCATGGAAAATCAGTTTTACAAAATGGAAAGTTATCTATATAATACTGCTCCCAAATAGACGAAGGGCATTTGGTCATGTCTTTTGCAGGTCTCATCGGGCTGCAATGGTAATGACTGGGCAACATCCCTCCAGCAGTGCCCAGGTAGGAGTCTGGGGTTACAGCATCAGGGGATAAAGGGGCAGAGACAGAGTCCCAGTCATGGGTGACCACAGGTCACCTTTTCCCTATGTGACAGGGGACACCAATCCTACAATTCACTTAGTATCACATGGACACCTTTTCCTACTGCAAAAGCAGATGGGATTGACACTCTTCTGGTATGTACAGCAGCAAAGAAACTGTGAATCATAGAATCATAGAATCATAGAGTCATAGAGTGCTTAAGGTTGGAAGGGACCTCTAGAGATCATCTAGTCCAACCCCCCTGCACACGCAGGGTCACCTAGAACATGTGGCTCAGGACTGTGTCCAAGCGGGTTTGGAAGATCTCCAGAGAAGGAGACTCCACAACCTCTCTGGGCAGCCAGTGCCAGGGTTCTGTCACCCTCCCTGTTAAGAAATTTTTCCTAAAGTTCCTGCGG
>VZSV01000001.1:6547051-6560945 GCA_013398735.1 Nothocercus julius | reverse complement strand
TTCCTAATCCACCTCACTGTCCACTCATCTATCCCACACTTCCGGAGCTTGCTCAGAAGGATGCTGTGAGGGACGGTGTCAAAAGCCTTGCTGAAGTCAAGGTAGATGACATCCACCGCTCTCCCCTCATCCATCCAGCTAGTGAAGGAATAATCAAATAAAAAGGGAACATTCGCGAGTGATTCAAGAAACAGATTTATAAAGGCTGACTACACAGATTGCTGCGTATTGTAAATGCTAATTATAAATATTCTCTGTAGTCTGATCATGGCAGACAGGCGCTCAGTGAAGGCACGTTTACCCTAGATTTTATGCTGCAACAGGTTACACCATTACCTCCTTGCTGTCTGTGTCATTTCTGAAACTCCGCCAAATTACAGCACTGTAAGCATAAGTGAATCTTTATAAGTCTTGTTCTGATGAAAGCAGAGGCATTTCACTTCATTCTCAAGTCTAACAGAAGTGAGGCTTTGGCCCACTTACTGTATAAATGTCATGTTCTATGTATATTGATGTCTCCTTTGAGAAATCCTATTTTCATGTGAGGCAAGAATTCAATTAAGCATATTGTTTTTCTAGATTTACAACCTGGAAAACTGTCTTGGAGGCTATCACTTTTCTTGTGATAATTCTGCCATGACACTGAAGAAATAATTTTCCATCAAAACTTTAATAAACCTAATTTTGCTGTGCAAAGTTTGCTTTTAAAATTCTAGCAAGAATAATGCTAATGCATTGGGGGAAATAATGTGTCATAAGAACAATATGTTCTGCCTCTCAAAATTAGTTTTTCCAAATTTTAATTTTAATTTTATAACAAGTTTTATTTCTAAATTTAATTTTATTATATTGTAACCTTAAAGGTCAAGCCAATGACAGACAAATATTTACAGAACAAAATTCTGAAAGTGCCTTTTATTGAAATTCTATTTAACAGAAAATCTTGACATTATTTGTTGTGGCTTTTTTTTTTTTTTTAACTTCGTTCAAATCTATAGAAATTTTGAATTATGGTTCTAAGTTACCCTTAGATATCTTTACTTCATAGCCCGAGGCTCACTTGAATATTCTCACAAGACACATTTTATTCTTTTGTTCATGAAAACAATGAATGTTAGGAGTAACTGTTCTTATGTAAGATATTTTGATTTTTCTTCTTCTGGTGATGTCTGTATTCCATGATTAGAGTTAAACACAGTTAAAATCATAGATTTTTCTTCTTACCTTTTTACTTTGTTTAGTAATAAAAGACTACTGGTAAACTGCTCATTAAAATATAAGAAAGGATATTTCTACAGGTGCTTCCTATTAAATATTCGCATCATAGCAGTGATTCTGAGATATCACAGAACAAGCTGTTACCCACGAAGGCAAGGTGTCTAAGGTAGCTCCTGCATGATTCTTTCTGCTAAACGGTGTTGCTAAAAATATTAAAAAAAAACCCACNAAAGATACGAAACATGTCATTTCAAGTTTCAGCTGCTAAACTTTTCAGAGAATTTTGTTTATACTTTATTAGAGAATTATAAATCTGGATTGCTTTTCTTCACTCCCAAACAGAAATACATAATTGGACTGAGTGCATTTAAGATTGTGGCTAATTACCCAGATATCACTAGTATGACAGTCTCTCTGCACAATTTGCATTAATTTGGAAAGCACTCAAAACGCTGTCCTACTATCTAAACACAAAGAACAATAAAAACAACGCTGAAATAGTCAAGCTATCTGAAAAAATAGAATTCAATAAAGATGAAAAAGTTTGTTTCAACTGCTATCATAACAGTTAACAGTGACAGTTCTTTGGCTCAAGACAGAATTCTGTCACTTTAGCTGGAGGTAAATAGAACTTGAATCTCTCTGTCGAAATTCTCTTGTACATTTAAACTGAATCTACTGCATAACCAGGCATGGCATACCCATGTGATGATATGCAGATCTCTGATCAAGAACCAACAAACTAGCTCCAAGATAAGATGAAAAAGTAGTATTTTGTTGGCTTCTGTGGCGGTTGTGGATTTTTTGATATAAACTCTCAGTCTCTTCATATTTTCTCCCCTTTTCTGTGTATATAGTCCCTGACTATCCTGAATTGCTTTTATTCTGCTACTTTCTGTACTCTGTATTTCTAATTGTTGGTGAGAAATATACACTGTTTTTTGTGGGTTTTACAATCTTTAGCTATGAGCGTGTGTACAGGGGGCGGCAGCTTTCCTTTTCAGAAAGCAGAATTGTTATTCAGATTTTAGGGACAAATTCCGTAATTGTTGCTTTATTCTAGCATAAACCTATTACACTGGCTGCTCTTACTGATACAAATTATTGTTTGCAATACTACTGTATTGAATTTGAGAGAGGATCTATTTCAGAGCGTAAAGAACCTTCTGTTTTCAAACAATTATAACTACAGCAAAAATAACTGCTGCAGGTAGAAATGTGTTCATGCTGGACTGACATCTTTTTTTCTCCACTTTTAGATCTGTTTTACCTAGTTCAAGTTAAAAAGTAGAAAGAAAACGAATAAGGTATTCAAGAATCATTGTCCTACAATATGTAATTTATCCAAAAAAAGAAACTGACTAATGAGGTGTTTATGAGGAAAGTTTGAAGTGCCTCATCTTTGTTAATAAATTCCTGTGACATTCTGGAAATTCCAAAGGGAGTTGCTTACCCTTGGATTTAGGAATCTAGCTTGAAGTCTCTGATTATCTTGTCCAAAGGGGTGAGGTGAGTCAGCAGCAAATCAAGAGTAGATGCAAGGTACTGCATTCCCAGGATGTGGACTTAAAAGTTATAGTATTGTTTAATTAGAATTAATGCTGAGCATTAGTAAAAGCATTTATTAATGCACTGTTAGAATTGTACTGAAAATACACAGATCTGCATTCTATAGTGCTCATATTGTTAAAAAAAATATATAATTTTGATGCAATCAAAATGATGAATAATGATGGACATTCCATTCTCTTAGGACATTCTCTTGCATAATAAATTCTGAAGAAGCAGAAAGAAAAGAAGCAATGTTATGACTGCTTCACTCATTAAATAATATCTAAATATTTAAATAATATCTAATGAGTTGAAATGTGGCCTTTTGGGGATAGTGGCTTAGCCCACAGTGTAAAAATGCTAAAGCGCATGCTCTGTTGTTAAAGTTATCCAGTATCAGCTGTATAGTTTTTGATTTTCAGCTCCCAAGAAATAATCACTCAGTTGGAGATTTTCAAAGGAAAATTTTCATTTTGGAAAGTGGGGTTTTGTTTGGACAGAAATAATTTTCACATGTCTGATATTGTTTTAAAACATATGTATAGAAATGGAGGAGGGGAAGAGGTGATAGATATTACCCGCTCACTTCTCTACCTCATATGAAACACAGATGTATACTAAAGTATTAGTTATGTATGTAGAGCAGATTGTGAGGATGAAAGGTACAATAATAATAGGGCAATATTATTACAAACACTTTTTGCTAACAAAATTACAAGCAGAAGTAGAAATCTCTTTAATCAGCATTTAATTCATGGTCTTTTATTATTGATAGGTCTTCATCTTGGGAAGGGCATTAGTGCAAGGCTTAACATGGAAGTATTACAGATCAATGGATTAGTCCTTCAGGAGAGGGACTAATTATTTTAATGAGAACATTCTAATTAGGCAGGTTTGAACTGATGATTAAAGAATCCTGCATGCTTGGAATTTTAATGGGCTTGTCACCGACTAAACATGATTATACGTGAAGGATTTATGGCATCTTTGTTAAAGAGCTAAGACGCTCCTTTTGGCAATGTCTGAAAAAATCATGGAAAAGAATTTGGCAATAGCCTGAATTCTAAATGCCTGGTGTTGAGGTTATAATTTGACTATATCGGACAGAAGACCCAAAAATTGCATCTGCTATGCTGTTTGTGTGCTGCAATTTATTAATAATGCAATCGTAGTGGAAAGCAAGAATTTCCATATTAAAAAGAACCATCTAAAATCAAACTATCGGATGTATTTGGTGAAGCATTTGGGTGATCTAATTTTCCTCTATTTAGAGAGAAATTGTATTTGCAAAAGTACTTTCAGAAGTGAGATGCCAACAGACTTTATTTTATTTGCTCTTAGAGACAAGATGAAATGGGAAGAAGGGAGAACAAAAAAGGTAATATAATTGAATATTTTTTTCATTAATCATCTAAATCAAACCAATAAGGGCATAGTAATGCTCCAATTTCTTATATTTTGCATGTTGACACCAATGATGATTTGATTAAAGAATTGAAATGGGGTGTAAGGAATATTTAAATATATATATATAAAAAAAAAACAACCTCCTTAATGATACCAGGATAAAGGCTGATAACTTCCGTTGTGTTCTTTTCCCCTTCAGGTGCAATGTCTTTTATGTTTAGATACTCTACCAAGAGGCTGTCAATCTACTAAATATCCTGATCTTTACATGTCTGAATATTAGACCACATATTGCTTTTTCTATTCTATTACTCTCTGCATTGCAATCTGGCATTCTGCCCATCTGTTACAGTACCTACACAATCTCAAGGACAGCTGGCATAGGCAGTCTGAATTGCAATGGACTTTCTAAAGTAACATCCTTTTAAAGCATTTTTAGAAGAATATTAGGAAACATGATAAAAAACTTGGAGAAAATAGTTTTCTTATCATAAAATATTTTGAGGATTTTAACAGTATTTTTTTTTTTTCTGGCCTGCATCAATATGTTTCACAAGCTGAATACATTTTTAGTGAAAAATGAGTGATAACATATACTTAAATCCAAATAACAAATACGATAGCTACTACTCTAAAGTATAAGAAAGCATAGTTCAAATCAATGAAGTCCGCAGATCTCCTTATTCAAGTAGATATTTTAAACGCTGAGGATCTCTTTTCAAATTGACATGTTTTGAAATAAAACATTCAAATCTCTTTACATGTGATATCTACAAATAGATATGGCATACCTTTTTTTTTTCCAGACAGTATTTCCATCACTGAGGTTTTTGAACAGCAACTAATGGAAGCATCAAAAATGTAGCGGAGTCAGTGAAGCATAAGAGTCATGCAGTAATACCTTGATTCCTTGTTATGCTGTTGTATGCTGTTTAATAAGAAATAACTTATTATTAAGAATTAACCACTGCTCTTACAAGTCCTCTCAGAATACAAATTTAATTACAAATTCCAACTACTCTTACCAAATATGTCTGCCTAGAGTTAAAAGTTCTTCTATTTACTATTTGGATGATGGCTCCTTCTGTCATCAAAGTCTCATCTCTCTGAATTCAGAAAAGGCAGTATGGACATTAGAAATCTTGTCCAGCATATCATCCTTTTTCCTGACCTGGAGCCAAACAGAGCACCATGCGCTGGCTTATTATTACAGCAATATGCAGGAGCCTGGAAGAAGAGCTTTCAGAACATTTGCCTGTTTTAATATTAGCAGTGATTAATATTAATGTGCAGAACACATTACCTCCATTACTTCCATTTTTTTTTGTATGTCTTCTCATTGCTTGCAAAAATCACTGTCGTATTGCAATAATTCCACCGTCCCCCTTTTTTTTCATCCTGAACATCCATGCCTGTAAAACCTTCTAAGTTCTGTTTTGTTGTTGTTGTTGTTTCTTTTGTCTTTTAAGAAGCTCAAGGTAATCAAATTTTGCTCTACAGGGACACATTTCAGATTGCTCCATCTAATTTGGTTTCAAGAAGATCAATTGTAGCAAGAATTTTCCTGAAAAACATATTAAATCTGGTCCATTATGAATATAAGAGAACTGTTCCACATTGTTTTCTAGGTTTTGAGTAGAGAAAAAATGCTGGATGTATGATGTAAAGCCTTTGAATGAGGTATAAGTAATTAAAAGAAAGCAGTTTGAGTTCACCCAGCAAAGACCTAGAAGAATTTGGATTTACTTAATGACAGTCTTTAAGATTCTTTATTAATTTTAATTATTAATATTTCAAATGGAAGCTTTGCATCCAGTACTCCATCTCCATTGTCAGATTAGGACTCCTGCCAATTTCTCTGTTAATCTCAGTGGTGTCATTGAATAATGAAACAGTTTAGCAATTCTTTAAATGAAAAATGTTTCAAAGGTATTTTTAGTTACAGGTCATCTTTCTATTTTGGGTCATACTTTCTTTTTCCCATTTTTTCATTTATTATTGAACTAAATCCATACATGGGTTCCCAGCCATTAGTGTGCACACCTGCACACAAGGCTTTTTTTTTTTTTTTTTTTTTTGAATTATTTCAAATCATCAGGGTCAGCAAAATAGTTATAGATAGGTTACTCCTGAATTTTTGTATTGAGGAAGTCACGTGAACACAAACTCTTCAGTAAAGAAGTGTTCGTATGAGAGAGGGAAAGGAGAGGGAAAAGGTGTGGGCGGCAGACCAATGGAAAGGCAGGGAAGAGGTTTACTCATCAGAATCAGAATATAATAAGGGGATGCATAATGTTCATGTGGTATTTTTGTGAAGTTCCATAAGAATTAGTCTAACAACATATACTTTAATTAACAAACCAACACTAAAAATAAGACATTATCGATGAAATGTATTGGTGGCATCATCCAGATAAGATCAGAAGCTCATAGATGAAGAGATGAGTAAAAGAGAGGAGTTGAATTCAATAGTATAAAAGCAAGGAAGCAAGGCATCATACCTGGTAAATACATCTTCTGCTTTTACTTGAGATCTCATCAGGCATAAGAAAAAGACTTCATGCTATTGTCAATATTTAGGCGGTGATGAGCTGCCAGTGTAATATGGTGAAGAACATTAAAATTAATATGGGATGTACTGGAGAAAGTGTTTAAATTGGAAGTTTAAATAGTATTATACTGTAACTGATGTGGCTTCACCTTAGGCTCTCATCACCTACCATGAAGAAAGATGAATTTAAAACAATACAGATACAGAGCATTAGTACTTGGACAGCTAGAAGAATAGAGAACCTGTTTCAGGTACAGTAACTAGGATACTTTTGTTTCATTAGTCTGGAAAAATAAAGGTTGAAAGAGCAGGAGAACTAAGATTACTTGTCTATACAGATGACATGATAGGTAAACACCATTGAGAAAGAGTGACTATTTATATTTCAGAAGAATGAGAGTAATAGAAAAAAAACATATGAAGTACCTATGAATAAATTTAACTAACATTATATGAAGTTTCTTAGTCCTAAGAGCTGTGATTTTTTCTGGAACAAGCTTTATTCAGCATTCTAATTTCAAAAAAATAAGTGCATACTTTTTGAGATGAAGTCTAAAAACTGGATAATATAAATTATCTACTATATATATAACAAAAGACTGGATGCTCAGCAATGTGACTTGATTTCCAGAGATTACTTCCACCCCATGTTTTTCTATCACTCCAAGATAAATCATACTTTTAACTTTCACCCTGAAATCACAGAATATTTTCACAACACGGACAGAACCTTTGGTAGAAGATATCGCTCTCCGTAGTACATTATTTACATTCCTCTCCACAGGTGTGTCTATGAATTGCATTCCTGTCCATGCTCCAAGGAGGCAGAGCCCAAAGGAGAAGTAGTCCAAAAGCTTCATGACTATCTTAGTGCAACTCCACATCTGAGCTTCTCCATAACTTTACAGTCCAGGTCTGTCTCCGTGGTCAGAGAGGCTTTAGACAAAACCTGGCTTGAAAGAAGCTCTTATATTCCCTTAATATATGTAATGTCATACATAAAATTAATGTTTAAGAATTCAATTTGGTGATATATTATGGGACAAACATTCCACATTTGTTTAACCAAGGCATGTGTGAGCGTATAAAAATGACTATTATATCAGATATTTGCAAGGACATTGGGCCAGTTTTGTGTCAATTTTAACATGAGTATTTTTCTATTCAGAAAGCAATTTACAAAAAAACACTGGAATTTGGGCCTGCACTGAGAGAATGAAAAGTGTAAATCTTTCAAAATGGCTATGTAAGGAAATTCTATTCTAAACAATTAATGGAAAAGAGTATCTTCTTCAAGCAAAAACAACAACCCCCTGAATAGACAAAGAGAAAAAAAAATCCACAGAAGTTTCCTAAGCAAAAATTGAATTCTTATCGTGGGCAGAAAATCTATTTTCTAAATCGATGCATGGTGTCACAAACAATATTTATCTAGAGACAGAAGAATTTTATACATATAAAAATACTGGAAAATAAAGTCTCTTAGGAGACACTCATCAGTATCTCATCAGAAAAAAAACGGAAAAATAGACACAAAATTTTGCATGTCATTATACTGAGCACCAATTTAACATGAAGCTATGAATACGGCTACTGCACCAAAGTGCCTTGTGTTACGATCTTTCAGAGCTTAAAATAGAAGAAAACTCTACATCCTATCTTTTTCACACAAGTAAAAATCACACTTCAGCACCGAGACAAATCAAATCTGTGTACCATTTAAGACCACTGAAGCTTTCAAGTTTGATCTTGTGAAAAAAAGGCTTCCCCTCTGCTTTGCAAAGAGAATCATTCACAAAACTGAAAGCACAAAGTATTTATTCCTAAGCAAAAATTAAGTCTTGTTCTCAAGTCTTGTTCAGCCAAGATCTCAGATGAAGTAAAAGGATCTGAAACCTTTCTGGATGTACTCATACACTGGAGGGAAGAATTGGGAGATTTCTGAATAGAGTGCAAAATTAATGGTCTCTATATCTGAATGAGGACTGATTGGAAGTAAAGTAAAAATAAAAAATTAATAAACTGAGCAATTTTTGTGTGATTTTTATTGTGATAAAAATAATTATAGCCTGAATTTCTTAGCCTCAATAGTATTTTAACTACTATGTAATTACCCTAGGATTTTATGGATTTTGTTCCACAATTATTTTCTATACATTTAATAATTATCATGGAACAATAAGTTTTTAGTCAGGCAAGACATCCATTGAGAATTGGCCTAATGAGTAGGTATTTCTTCCTCCATTTATTTTATTTCCATCCAAACGAATGGGGTAAGTCAAATTTAAATTCTAGGCAGAAAGAGTGGGGCATGATAGAACATCAACAGTGCTAAAGAGGGAAAAAGAAACTGCATGGTCTTTGTGCCCTGAAAGTTTCAGTGTCTCACTAGTTATCTATTAGACACTTATCTCGGGATTATTTACACTTTTAACAATAGTACAAACATCTAAAATTTTTTTAAATATCTGCATAGTAAGCAGAAGAAGAATTAGTCCAGGAGTAGGATAAATTAGTGCACTTTGTATTAATGGAGCAATTATTTATTACTCATTAAAAAACTATTAGTAAAACATTGTTGTTATTTATTTTAAATAATAAGCAGCATGCTGGTAAACAGTTGGCAATAGACATTAGAAAGTAATAATATTTATTAGTTAGAAAGTAATTTGAATCCATCTAAAATGGGTGTCATTTCAAATGCTTTAGCGTGGAAATATTTTGGTATACGTGTTTAGAATGATGACATTTAAAACATTTTTATTAATCTGTTCTTTATGAAAATTAAAGCATTTGCATGTACTCTGCTGCCATTCATAATTCATATTTTAGAGCTCCAGAAACTGCTGCTTAGATATGCATGTTGTCATTAACTCCTACACAAGTGAGCAGCATTGATTATTGTCCTCCATCCATCTAATCTCAGCTCTAGGTCTTTACTTAGTAATGATGCAGAAAAGTTTTCCTTATTAGCAAATAAATCTTAATAAATGTATTATGTGTTAATAAATCATTTTACTTATGGGCATTTGGGGAAGGGTAAAAGCTCCCAATTTTGATTTACATGAAAATAATATTCACCACTGAGGTTTGCAGTGTTTTCCTGCTTGGGTTAATCTTTTTCTACACACCCAGGACACTAGCATATTCCTCTGGGACCAAGAAAATCATCTTTTTATTCCTTACAGCATAGCAGGGGCAGAGTAGAGAGCCAGCCTTTATTGTGTTCTTAAAACCTCCACCACATATGTCATGATGCACTTGTAGAGGTGCAATATCACAGAAATAGGTGTTTGAGCCTTCTGGAGACTAACGTGCATTGATTTTAACTGTACAAAACCGACGAAGTGATTATTTAAATTAATAAGTAAATATTTTAATACTTTCATTCATTAATAGAGATTTCAAAATACGTTGATGAGCCAAGACCATGGCTTATGTGGAATTTTAAAAATAAAATACAAATTCTAAAAAATTTTACTGAACTAACTATTGAGTTTACCAAATGCCTAGAAATATGCCTTTCTTGCTTGTAAATGGAGTGGCTGAGACTTGCTAATTTTCTTGGTCCTACACTGACATGTAATCATGGGTAGGATCATGAAACCAGGTAATCCCCACAGAAGCCTTTTGTTAAGAAGGAAGTGATATTTTCTGCCTTTTATGTGTTTGCTTGGCCGTTCTAGCATGTGTGTAGGAGGTAGCAGATTTTAGGTTTAATTTTCTTCTCTGCCTGAGAGATTTAAGCTTGCATCTCCTGCCTCCCATGAGAGCGCCCTTACCAACAACCTATATTCACCTCTCTTGTTAGAGCTATTCCGCTTGCAAAAAATGGAAGGAGAGATTAATTGGGCCCAGGGGAAGCATGACACTGTAGCTTAGTTTATCCAAGGCGAGATACAAAACTTACACGTAAGAAGTCTCAGTTGCTTACCCTAAAAGATAGGCTCCCAATTATGTCCTTGTGTTAAATAGCTATTAAATAAAATACATAAATTAGGAGACAGACTAGAACTCTCAGAGGACAGTCTAGAATTCACGACAAAACGCTTCTTCCTCTAATGTACTCTGGTCACCAAAATCCTGTAGTCCTGACTGTTCACAAATTTCCAGTAGGCCCGTGTTAAATAAGAGGCGTGGAGAGCAGCCTCATCTAGCAATGCCTACTTCGCTGGATTAGACACCATTTTGAGAAGTAAGAACTTTGCCCGAGCCATCTCAGGTAAAAGAGGGCAAGGAATCCGTATTTTCTACTTTCTGGGATACTTTGCTTGCATTTATTATCTAATTCAAAGCAGTGTGCCAGCTTTTTTTTTTTTTTTTTTTTTTTTGGTACAGAAGTGGCTCATTTGAATGCAGGAAATAGTAGATGTGCTCTGAACAGTGAAAAATAATGAAAGTGGTTAAGGTGGGTTGAGCTAACTTGCTTGATGCCATCATGAAAGTAGTAAGAAACAGTCACACAGCTAGATAGCGTCTACCAGGCAGAAGGCAGCGATTGCAAGCAACGGCAATGACTCGGCGAGGGCTTTCATTGCGCTCGGATCCAGCAGGCTGCCCTGACCCACGCTGCTTCATCTCTGGGCAGAAGAAGGACTTGAGGAGGATGGTAGGAGCTCCCCAAGCAGCATCCGCTGGGGAAGGCTGCTCAGGGGCTGCTCAAGCCCGGCCAGCGAAGCCTCTGGCCTCAGCCTCCCCCTGCCCTGCACGCGCAGCACAGAGGAGAACAGCCTGAGGCCCTTTGGGGGATCCACCTGATTCAACGTCCTCATCCCAAAGCATTTCTTGTCTCGAAATGCTGAGGATTCAGCTCAAACTGACAGTTTACAAAACCAGCCAGTATGAGCAACAACACACACAAAAAAAAAGTGCTCTCATAGCATTTAGTCTGGACAGGAAAGCAGACGGACAGAATGGAAAAATGTTGATAAAGCTAAAAGATGATGAAGCATAATTATAACCAGAGAAAACAACTCTTCTCTGAACATGACTTGTCTTGGTTAATTAATCCAAAAGACGTGGAAGTTACATGTCATATCTACAACTACAAAGGAGAATTTCTAACACAGTATTTTTCAATTATGTGTAAAGGTTTACTTTCTAAAATTATTTTGTTGCTTTTATGGAAAAAATAATTTTAATAATGCATTTGCTTAAAAAAATGTTTAGAAGCAGACAGAATATTAAATCTATCGGAGGGGGAGTTATTCTTAGAAAAATAAACCAGAAGTGGGAACAAAGTAAATAGGTAAAGAGTAGTAAGAGTACTATGAGTCCATTTTATATAAAAAAAAAAAAGTAAAAATAGTAAAAGTGAAGACTTCCCCAAAGCTATAAATTTCTAGCCTAGATATCATAAATAAATCCAGTGGGTTAAATAGTTTCCTTTATAGCAAAAAAAAAGGATCTATCTGGGTAATGATCTCTTCACTGTATCTTTTTTTGGAGGGTTGGGAAGAGAGAGAATCCTATATTTTGCTTGAAATGATCTCATACTAACCAGTTTTGGAAAAAAAAAAAAAAGTACACAAGAATTTTAGAAATAAATCTCACTGAAATGATTAAATGCAACAGGCACGTAAGTTCATAGTTACCAACAGTGAGACATATTTAAGTAATTAGGGTTTGTGAACAACTTTCCAACAATTCCAGATGTGTTTGGATGTATATTATATCTGATTAATTAAACCAAAAAAGAAAGATGAAGGCTATATAGTGAGGCCTTAACAGTTAGCAAATATGTTATGCTTATGCTTTTTAACAGATTGTATTCCTTGGTGTCTTCTATTTCATTTACCAACCAGTGCAGTTCCAACCTTTCTATCTTTTAGCACCCTTACCAAATTCTATTAAAAGCCCTAACGTTTGTCTCTTGTCTCTCAGCTGACCCCTTGTGTATCCTTTCACTCTCACTGTTCATCTACATTTCCACATTGCCTGAATCCTGGTACCAAAGAGACATTGAAGGAGATACATGACATAGAAACATTTGGATCAAATATTTAAGGCTCAGATATAATAATACTCAGTTGAAAATAGGATTGCATAATAGAAAATGAAACTCTATAACATGCATCATTTGTAAGAATTTTGTCAACATCAAATCATTATAAAAATAAGACAGTTAAGGCCATGTTAAGACTTCAAATTAAGTGTGTGCAATATCCCACTAGAATTCAAATCTTTAACATAAGTAAACTGTAATGACATTTAAACAGAAAACCCACTTCCTACCTTTTCTAAAAATCCCATTGTACCAATCTAATTAGGGGAAAAAAAATCAAATAATTGAATTATTACCCTCAAAGTAATTATACTATTTAAAAAGACTCATAGCTTGTATATAATAAATTGGCAGATAGAATTATATATCATAATATTATTGTTTTGACTCTTGTTTGTTCTTCTTGTTTTCTTCCTTTTCCCAGTTAAAATATTATGTAAATAATAATGTGATTTCTTTTTTTTTTTTTTTCACTACAAAGACTTACTTTTCTCATTGTACAAAGCATGGGTTAAACATCTGATGCTATATCAAGTAGTTCATTTGAAAGTGATATATCACAGTGACTGACCTTCTGGAGAGCAGCTCTGCAGAGAGGGACCTGGGCGTCATGGTGGATGACAAGTTGACCATGAGGCAGCAGTGCCCTCGTGGCCAAGAAGGCCAATGGGATCCTGGGGTGCATTGGGAGGAGCATCTGCAGCAGGTCGAGGTAGGGGATCCTGCCCCTCTGCTCAGCCCTGGTGAGGCCACACCTGGAGTCCTGTGTCCAGTTCTGGGCTCCCCAGTACAAGGGGGATGTGGAGCTGCTGGAGAGAGTCCAGCGCAGGGCAACAAGGATGATCCGGGGCCTGGAACATCTGCCCTGTGAGGAAAGGCTGAGAAAGCCAGGCCCGTTCAGCCTGGAGAAGAGAAGGCTGAAAGGAGACCTCATTAGTGTCTATAAGGACCTCAAGGGAGGCAGTGCGGAGGATGGGGCCGGCCTCTTGTCAGTGGTGGCCACTGATAGGACTAGAGGAAACGGCCACAAACTGAAGCACCAAAAGTTCCACAGGAACTTTAGGAAAAATTTCTTAACAGGGAGGGTGACAGAGCCCTGGCACAGGCTGCCCAGAGAGGTTGTGGAGTCTCCTTCTCTGGAGATCTTCCAAACCCGCTTGGAC
>VZSV01000001.1:6528215-6545408 GCA_013398735.1 Nothocercus julius | reverse complement strand
ATGAGAGTGAAGCAAGCTCTGAAGGGGAACTGAGGTAGAAAGGGAATAATAAATTGGTAAAATATAAACAGTAGTAAAAATCTTTAGTATTCTTTCTCCAGTTTCTGCCCAACCATTTTTGTTTGTTCTACTCTGGTCAGACACAGCCTTCCTCTAATACCAGGCTCCTTTGCTCCCCTCAGAGAGCCTTGTTTTCCACATCATCTTAGGCATTTCTTTCTTTTTTTCCACATCATCTTAGGCATTTCTTTCTTCCTAGAATGCTACATGAAGTGCAGGGAAGCAGGAACTTGTTGAAGAGAAGCCTGTGGAACTGGAAAGTGCTGGGGTTTTTCTCCCTATTTTTTTTTTTTTTTTTAAAAAAAGAAAGTCATTGATTTAGAAGCTCCGGGGGGGGGAGGGGGAAGCAAGTCCATATTCTCAAAAGGAATTGTAATAATTTATTATTGATTTTTTTCAAGAAGTGCTAATGATTTTATAATTAGGGATATAGTCCCTTAACTTCTGTTCCTAGTTCTTATCAGAGATGCCCTAACTTTTCCGGAACATAACACAAAGCACTGAGCAAGCATCAGTGTTCTTCATCTCAGCTATTTTATAATCTGAACAGGACTATTAATACACTATTATGAATGCCTGCCGGGTAATGCTAATGGACCCTAAATGGTATGCTTGTTATCCAACATTTAGGGTTACTAACAAGGTCAAGATTTTTTGGAGGATGAATTCCCATTTATTATCAAAACAGCAGGCAAACTGAGCATGGATTCCCAAATGATCTAAATTGGTTAAAAGATTTCAAAGGCTATGTTCTAATTATCTTTCTAGCACAAGAGGATACAAAAAGAAATCAGGCTGAAATTTAAATGAATCAGACTTTCCACACACTAGGCTGTAGTTCTAGAAAAGGTGAGTAGAATGAATTGGACTTTTGAAGATGCTGACTTTTAGTGTTAATTGTAAAAACTTCACATGGAAAGGATTAAGTCAAACAAATGCAGTCTCTAATTATTAATAAGTGGTCTCTAATTATTAAGTGATTCAGTGCATATAGGGTTTAGTGGGTTTTCAGCTCTCTTCACGAACTCAATATATCATCTTTGATGCTTCAGAAATATATTTGAATAATCAATTAACTATTTTTCTCAAAAAATGAACACAATTTATACATATATTTGTATATACATGTACATATATGCGTGTATATATTCTTCCACTTAAGTGAAAAATCACCTTTTTTGTTGTATCCAAGGGTAGTTTTATTTATGAACTGCAATAAAGATAGCTTAACTAAACCTATAGAGCTTCAGAGTTTCACATGTAAGACATGGATGCCTTGTTCCAAAATACATGTAAGCCTAAGGGGAACTCCTCCACCAAGGCAAAGGTCAAAGCATCCAGAAACAGATGATCATTCTAAGGCAATAGATTTCATATTCCTAAAAAAGTGCAATTTGATGTATGTTGTTTGTCCTGGGAGGTTGTTCTGAGGATTTTACAGACTTGGATCTCATTTAATTCAGAAGTGACATGTTTTTACTATCTGATGGCTGTTCAGTGACTTTTGTGAAATAAGGTCATTAGTTGCTTTTTACTACAAGTTTTTCTATGGTCCTTGTGACAATATTTTCTGAACTCTTGATAAAGACAAATGGATTTATCCTCTTCCTTAGGTGGAGGAAAGTTTTAGTGCTTCTATTTCATAAACTGGGCAGTCAAGAAAAGAGAAAGTGTGAAGACTCATCATCCATTTATATCAGCTATTTTTGCAAGTGAGATGATGATCATTTTAACTAAGCCAGATGACTTTGTGCTATAGCGTTAATGTTTGGAATATTTAAATAATCCTTTCCACTTTGTCTATTGTGTTTGTTTTTTCTGTTTGATGTGTGAAGAAGAGCAGCTGGATATTTTAATGCCTTCTACAGCTGCTGGAGCTCTGACCGTACCACAGAAATAGTAGTCTATGGACAGAATTTTAAAAGTAGAACAAAAAAAAATCCAGAAATTCTTCCTGTGAAGAAAGGAGAAAATCACAAGATTTTCCTCTGGTCCTCAGGTCTGCTGCCTAAAGATAATTAATCTAACAGTTCTCTTTGTGACAAGCAGAAAAAAAAAAAAAAAAAAGATAGGACTTCTTGTTCTGGAAATATATTTAGACTTTCTATGGACTTGCTGTTTTCCTTTTCTGACAATAAGACCACAGAAAGTTTTCTCTTTCTACTAATATATAAAGATCACAGAGATAATTATGTTAATTAGAATAAAGTATTCTATTTCAAACTCTTTTGCAATACTGCATAAGAAAGAAAGTGTTAACACAGTAGAACAGCTCCATACTTCCTTTTGTTTTCAGATACTTTAAACAGTAGTTCCCACATGAAGTACATCTATTGCTTTTTGTAGGGTTTTGAAAATAACTTCTTGGCTACATTTCAAGTGTCATTTAGCTCCTCAAAAGATCTTATTTAGCATATGTCCTGCATCATTTGAGGAGCTGCCAACCTTACTAGATTCAATTTCCAAAGAAAACATTTCTTTTTAAAAAGTTAGATTTCTCATCTCCCATTGTTGTACAGCACGGAGTGCTTCAGTGAAGATATGTGTAAGTTAAATGGTAAACAGCATCCAGCATGAGAAACAACATCCTGTTTCTATCAAAAACAGGAATATAATTTTTTTTTCTACGTTTGCTTACTGTATTTGAGGACAAATAAGTGTATATTGAAATTAAGTACTTAAGTGTTCCAAAAGGGCAGAAATTAGGTTGTAAACATTATATATCAGCTGGACTGATAATTAAAAACAGTAGTTCATTGTGTGAAATCTCTCTGAGCATTCCAACATTCCAAAATGTAAGGGGTTGTATTTCTGGTAGTTCTTTTGTTCAGAAATATCTGTTAAAGATTGGCCATTTTTTTCTTGCCCAGTTGTTTCTAAATATTAGTCTTCTGATCAGTCCGGTTCATGTTTTGGAGGAAGGACTTGAGAGTTAATTATAGCTCCCTCTCTGTGAGGACCAGCCCCAGGCAATACTAACTTGTTCTAATTCATACTAAATGGTAGGCACTTATCTTAAACACCACTCCTGTAGAATGAAGGGAATGACTACCGACAGCTATGGTTGAGCTACATCTTCCAAGGCTTGGCTACATCTTACCCACTCAGATTTCCTGATGAGTCTAGTTCCCTTCCTGTCTACCCACAGAATCTATTTTTCCCTGAACACATACAGTTAGGCCTGCTTCGTTCCCTAAGCATTATGATTTAACCATTTTTGGAGCATATCTATTTTAACCTTTCTTTTAAAACCAAATGTGAACATTCATTATAAATTAGTTCATTTTTATCCATGACTCCAAATGTTTGGCTAAGCTGACTCTTGCCTGATCAGTTTGAAGGCAGCATGAGGAATTTATTACCACACATTGTGCCTTTGCGAATTCAGTACTGCTTCCTAGAGATAATGAACACCCTATGCCTATTGTAAATGGACATACTTACACCACTAGCTATACCGGAGGAAAATGCGAGGAGAGTCACTAAAGTGACTTAGAGACTTACGAAGCCCAATTTTTGTTTAGAAAAACAGTTATATTAATGCAGTAATTAAAGAATTTACAAACATATGAACTTATTAGGAAAAAAAGTCTAACAGTGAAAAACACCATTACCACACTCTGAATTATGAAATACATCTGCAACATAGTTCACAAAAGTCATAATATGTTTGGATTTCAGAAGGAAAAGAAAACAAAACACTTCTACTGTATACTCAGTGAAAGAATTTTAAATGTCGGAAAGTTAGTTATATATGCTGAGTGTTTGCCTTATTCCCTTTATAATTTATGATATGAAATAGGTAGCTCCAGAAAATAATTCATCCTAACTCCATTAAAGACAACAGTCTCCAGATATCTGTGCACTGACCATAAAATTACAAACAATTACCTTAGTTTTGCACTACGATATTTTAAATCTCTAAGTCTAGGATTGATGAATACTGCTATCTTAAAGTTTTCAATATTAGAAGTATTCTTTTTTCTCCAGAAATTTCAAAATTGGTTAAGGCAGAAATTTAGAAACGTGTGGTTAAATTTAATCATTCTACCAAATACTCTATGATCGTCATTGTATGGAATTATTAAAAGTAATAAATGATGACCTGAGGGAGAGGACAGCAAAACTTGCACCCAAGAAGCCGTTAACACAATCTGCTGCACAGAACGGTGAAGAACCACACATGAAGCTAATGACAATAGCGGATGGATTGCAGATATTTGCAAATAGGAACGGATAAATGAAAAGGTGAAGTGGAAGGAATACAGCTGCACCAATGCAGGGCACTCAACCTTCTCATTCTGTGCTGAAAGACTGTTCTTAATACACAGAAACAGAGGATGGAAGGTGACGATGACTGCGATTCTCTGCTGGTCGGAGGAAAGGAGGAAAGGAAGCCTAAACCTTACCAACAGGAGATGGCTCTGATGCAGCACAAGGGCTGATGAGAGCAATAAATAGTTCTACTGATCAGCTCATCAGCTCTAGTGCTTGAAATCTCTGCTTAGTTTGGGGACCATTAATGTTTCAAAAAAAAAAAAAAAAAAAAAAAAAAAAAAAAAAAAAAAAAAAAGATTCTGTTGGCCAAACAGACATGGAGAGATCTGGGAGTTACTGACTTCCAGAATGTAAGATACATGAAGATTTTAGAACAAAGAGGCTATAACTAACAGGCTCCTCAGAATTCCTCAGAGCTAGATATATCCAGCAAGAGAGAGAGCTTTCCAAGTATTCAAACAATATATAAGCCAATAATACAGGATAATTCAGTCACTTTCTGTATCACAAAATATTAGATGGCACTCTAAAATTTGGTGTGTTTGAAGCTAGTAGATGGAAATCTCTATTCTAAAAATTCCTAGGTATACTTTGATTGGTATATCTCATAAACTATAAGTGAATTCTGACTAGAATTTACTTAGAAAGTAAAATAAGGAAGAATTTTATCAAAATTTCTCAATGGTTTCCACTTTTACAAATATATAAGAAAGATGAATTATATAAAATTCAACATTTAGACATCTGACATAGTAAATGATGCAAACAAAATGTTTTGGTTCTGCTGAATTCTGTCTGTGGAGAGAGGATGCTGTAAAACTGTTATAGCCTTCAACTCAATATGCAGCTATTTATTGTTTTAAGGAACAGGTAGGCTACAGTAGTCTAGAGAGCTTTAATTGTATAAACAGCACTAAAATGTGGCAATAAAGGGAACAGATGAGAAATGATTTAAGGGAAGAATCAAGATATTGCTAACAAAATTAGTCAAGGTGTCAAAGTAAATTCTTTGGTTGTCCACTTACACATCTGTAGATGATAAAAGGAAGTTTTGGAATAACCCATTAATGAGAATATATTCATTCCCTTTTATATTATTGAAAGTCTTGGGAAGATTTACATGACTAAAATGTTAAAAATCAAAATGGTTGTAATCTAAGAATTACTGAGGAAGGAACTCATTTGTGCATTTACTGTGCTTTGGTTCACATCATGGAGTAGAGTCTGGATGCATCATCTGGATTCCTTTTAGGTTAAAAATAATATACTCCAAGAGTGTACCTAATATACTGCAGTTGCAAGTGATCACTTGGTCTGAAAGACCGGATTTGGATATCAGACTGGATAATCTGAAGTAATTCTCCCCAGAACTACTAGTGTGGATGCCAGATCCTCATCACAACTTATTTTGTCCTTACAAATCTTTTCCTATGTGGCCAATTCTACTTGTTAGCAAGATATTTAATTACACTTGGCGGGTTATGGTCAGAAATGGATTAATAGATTCTCTGTTCTGCCTCTCAGTTCTTATTCTAGCTCCATATGTCAGCCTGGAATGCAGAAGTCAAAAGCGTATGTTGTTGGGATGGTGTCTGGAAAGAAAGCAATAGCCACTTCTCTTTAGGAGAGAATTAGTGAGGAGCATGGTGAGACTCTTAGCCTCTCTGCAGAAACTCCTGGAAATCTAAACACAAGCAAAATGGATTTATAAAGAATTGTTATGATATAGCCATACTTCAGATCATATAACAGCAATAAAAAGTCATAATTGCATCCCCTATCCTGGCAAAACTTTCCCTGGGAAACAATGATTGTGAAAGCACCTCACAGATAATGATGAATGAACTCTCAGTGCTGTACTGGTGCCAAAATAAAATGTGATCCTTGGATGAGCAAGAAGGGGAATGCTGAGTAAGATTAAGGAGAATACATTACCTCTCATTTGACATTTGTTGACTACTACTGTAACAATGGTGTCCATAAATCAGGGAGAGTGTTGATAATTTGAAGACAGCTGAAAGTAAAAAAAGAAGCTCAAGGAGCTTAAGCCGATTAACTCATCAGACTGGAAGATAACAGGCAACTGTGATATCTAAAAAGAAAATAAAATTGGAACTTAAATGTAAAAGAAGGTTTTACAACTTGGTAGACATCAGCTGAAAGACTACGTCTGTCCTCCAGTGGATATCACTGAATCTAGACTGGTGCAGAGTAGTTTAACAGAAGGAATAAGTAATTAGCTATTAGAAAAACTACCTGCTGGTTTTGCAGTTTTTCTGTAATTGTGCATTCTTTATTCAATATTGTTTTCTAAAAGAAAAGCCAGTTCAAACAGTATCAATTCAGATTCATCCAAAGGTCAAGAAGTCAACAGAAAATACAGTATTCTACTTTGCATATTCTTCATCTCTAATAATTACAGGATTAAAAAAATGAGAAACATTTTAAACTAGTGTATACCTTTATTTCTCACTAAAACCTCTTTCTAATTGACTGGTTTCCTTAGATACTCTTATTCTCAGTAACATTAAGCAATTGTATCTACCTCTCCCTCCAGCAGCAGGGACTAATAAATAAATAAATAAATAAATAAATAAATAAATAAATAAAAATCAGGAAGAAGCAAATAGTAAAAAAGACCTGAAGCTCAGTTCCTGTTCTCCACTACCTGTTTGAGAAAGGGACCTTCTGGATGGTAAGCTTTTGTGATATGGATGAAGAACTTGCTAGAAGAAAATATGTTATGCCAACTAGAAAGAAATTAATGGCAAAAGCTGTCAACAAGACTGTTCATAAAGGATCTCAAAGGCCATTGGCACAAATATAATATGGATTGAGTAAATCTTTTTTACTGCCTTTACACAGCTTGTCTTTTGAAGGTAAAAATAATTGCTCTAGAAGAATTTTTGTTTTGTTTCGTTCCTTTCTCTAACCTCATACAAAGCACTACAGAACACATTTAATTATCACTATAGTTCTCCAGCCTTGTTATCCATCCACCTCTCTACAGGACTATAGTTAATTCAGAATGAGATCAAGTTCCATAAGCATTACAGATTTCCATAACAGCCAGGCAACTGCTAAGACCACATGCTTCTTCCGCATGCCCTTCTGACTAGTTTTACATTGTCAAAGCTCACATTCCCGTAATAATGGTAACAGGCTATTAATGAAACAGTAAATGTGTGTTGCAACCCACTCCTCAAAGTGAGAATTAGGTAATCCAATAAGTGAATGAAAAGCTCCTTTGCATTCCTTATTTTTAAAATTATATTTCACTTGAAGTTTATGCAAAAGAAATAGATATGCAGTGCCTACTGAAATAGCTTGTTCTGAGATAGATCAGGGAATTCTTTCCATTAACATTATCAAAATGTTCCATTAAAAAGAAAAAAAAAAAAGTATGCTGCTAGGCTGTCCAAAAGCAGAGCATAGAACGATGAAGCCAGCTACGCTCCAGAGGAATTGAAGGAACTGCAATGGCTTTGAGATAACTTTTAGACATGGATTGCCTTCCCCCAGCTTTTTGTTCAGCAGCATAGTAATTTCCTACAAGAAAATAATGGCAGTATTTTCTGTGCTGTCTCATATCTGATGTTTGATCTGTTGTTGGGACAGTGTTAAAGTGCTCACCTCTTTTAGGAAGGGTCCCCGCAAGAACACTAAGGGGTTTTTTTTGCTGTCTTTCAGGAATTTGCTTGCCCAGGAGAATTTAGGCAGCAGACATGAAACCTCAGAAGCTGGCAGAAGCCATTCTTAAAACCACACCTATGAATTTATACGTCCTCTTATTAAAAAAAACGTAATGGCTTAATGGAATATGCATCACTTCTAGTATGCCTGTGAGCTTGGGACTATTATCAGGTTTCTGAGTTAAAGTTGGAGAAGAGAACCTGCAATTCAACAATACATGTGGCAAATTCTGGATCCTGTACCAAGAAAGGAAGTGAACAAAGTAAAAATGCCTCAGCTGTCCAGCTTTCAGAATCCTCCAGAGCATATGTCTCATTATTCCTCTACATAAAAAGCAGGCATTTGTTTTGCCATGTTCGAATTACTACTTTGCCTCCAAAACACATATTTAATCACAGGAATGCTAAGCTACAACGCATGTCATGTTCTCATGATACCAAACAGAAATAATTCAAATCTTATCATCAGATCTCATCTGCTTAGTTATCAGACACTTATCAGCTGTTCTTGAATACTGTTATTCATCAGTATTGGATCTAGCATTGTTAGTACTGAAAATCATGCTGGGGTGTGTGTGTGTTTGTATTATTTTTCCATTTAGAAAGTAGCTAAAATTTTACTTACAGCTAGAGCAGGTATTTATTCCATTTTTACACAAGACATTATGCATCTTCCCAATTTTAGATACTAGTCTTGCAATAGTTAAGCATATGTTTCATTTTCTCTGTATCTAATAGTTGGTTTAGATAAGTTCAAAGAGAAAAAAAAAATCAACATTTAGAAATGTGAATAAAAAAGTTCTTGATTTTTGCACATTATGTTTTAAATTTCTTTCAGAGATTATATCTGAAGTATATATAAGGTTAGACTATCTCCCCTCAATGGTTAGTCTATATTCAGTAAAAATAATATTGATACATAATAGTACAGCTTACAAAATGAAGAAACAGGTTTTCATCTGGCAGTCATTAAGGGTATTAGCAAGTGCCAGTGAATTTGCAATCAGGCACCGAAAAAGCCAAGTTCATGAAACCTACATTTTTAGAGCTGTAGCAATCATCATCTAAATTATTCTGCATCTAGGTCTACATAAATAGCAGAGACAGATGCACAATGCTAGTGCCAGTTTTACGAAATATTATCCCAGTCAGCAAGATGCTGCAATAAATAGATTAATCATTATTAATGTCTTTGATATTCATCATAACAACATAATCAAGATAAATTAGTCTGGTATTAACGTTCATGCAATATGTATGGCCAAAGGTATTTATTTGTAAATTCAACTTTTGATGACAGCCTCAATCTCCTTCACTCTCAAAACCAACTTTGATTTCCACATTATTTCGCACAGGCTGTTGACTTTCAGGCTACTGCTGATGCCCACATATGATTTCCTTTTTTTTTTTTCCTCCTCTCATTGATTTTAGTGTCCTCAGATATCTGCCAGAACAGTGGCCCAATCCAACTTGTTTCTCCTTTCAGTTTTGTTCCTAATTAGCAAGATTTTGTTCCAATTAACTAGCACATTGTTGAACAGTCATGTGACTAACTGGTCCTGGAGGAAAAATAGTATATTCTGTGTTCCAGTTACAAGATCTGATAAATAGAGCTTGTCATATATAATTGGGAAGCTTCTTCACATGAGCTGACAGGTATCTGTAAATCTGGAATTCAAGTTCCTGACTCCCATTAGCCAGAATGACTTTAAAACTTTAGCACCAGGCTGTTAAGCCACACCCTATACATATATAACCTGAATTATTTCAGAACTAGAATATACATAAAAAAGACAACTAGTTATATTCTATATGCCATCTATATGGAACATGGCAGTCAAATCTATCAAATCTAGCACACAAGAAGAAGTAAAACCTATGTGAGAAAAAACAAACCCAAAAGTCCAAACCACTTGAGTTCCAGCTCAAAATCTCCACCATATAACCACCTTTTGTGGCTCAAGGTCAATGTCAATTTTATTTTATTAACAATGTATTGCATTCTTGCATAAATTTCTTATACATATACGCTCTTTTTAAAAAAAAAAAACAAAAAACTTGAGGCTAAAAACAAGTATGTTGAATGCTTCAGAATAATCCTGATAGTTCCCCTTGATAGGATTCTAAATCTCACTTTTTATACTGGAATTTTAGCACCAGACACCATATGGCAAAGCACTAAAAATATATGTTTAAATACGCATATATATACATATATATATATATATATATAAATATATAAGCTGTAGTTCTCCAACTGGACACCAGATGGTAATACATACTAGTGCAGATACAAAGCATTACAAATCCTTCTACAGCGAGAGCCATTGTTATGGAGGTGAAAATTAATTTACTCTTGCAGTATTTGGCATATTATTCACAATGAAGTTTATTATTGAAAGAAGGCGGGGGAAAGTACGTAAGAGTTCTTTATACATTCATATCTATTTTTGACAATAAACGTACATTTTAAAGTTAACCAATCACACAGAAGTCTATAGCTATACTTTTTAATTTTGCTTTGACCTGTTTGACCTAGCAGGTCTTTATGTTCACGAACATGAACAACAATTCTATTCTCTAGCTGCAAAGTTGTAGCATATGGAAGTACCTGGGAGGGAAGCATGAAGTCCTGTCCTTCTAATTTTGCAATATGTTCCTTTGAAGAAAAAAGTTCCAGTTCAGCTGCCTTTGAAAAAGCAAATAGTAATTCTGGTGAAATAGTAAATATATTTTAAGCAATAGAAATGTAGTATAGATGTCAATATAAAGTTAAATGTTTGCTGACAAAGACTGTAGGCTCTATACCTATAAAACAAATATTAGTCTCTAGCTTTCTGGTTCTCCTCCTCCAAAATCAGTTAGAGGTTTATTAATTTTAAATAATCACTTTTATCAGATCCTAAATGAACGAACATACAATTAGAAAAGGTACCTCTAACAAATCATCTTTCTTGAGTAATTAATTTTCTTTTTCATTTATGGCAAGTAGTTGCCAGGTGGGAATATCAGACCTTTTTAACAAAACAATTAAAAATAAAGAATGAATAAGGTACATTAACATCTGCTTCTTCCTACATAAACTTCACAGCACTGCCTTGTTTTAAATTAAGATTCTTGTTCCTTGACAAGATCACTCTGTTTGTTTTGGTTGACTTCTGACTACCATCTAACCAATAACTGAAATGGCAAAAGGGTAGAGATATATTATGGGAAAGAAATTTGGATACATCAAATCTGGAAAGGTCCTCCCATGTGGGCTCTAGCACCTTATTTAGTTCCACAGTCACAAAGGTCCACCTGGATCTGCAGCATTTGCAAAGATGGCGGCCAGAACAATTGTTACCAATAAAAGAAAGGAAAAAAAAAAAAAAAATTAGAAAGTGTTCAGAGGTCCAGAGTTTTCAAATTACACAGATTACATGAAGCTCAGCATACTTCACTTGACTTTTTACTTTATTCATTTCTACTTTTACCTCTGTCCTCCCTCAACTTTTCATCTTTCTAAGATCCCATTTGCATTGCGCACCAACATAGTTGATATAAATACTTTGAGAGAGCCAATAGTTCACTGATAACACAGCACACATCATTCAGACAGTTCACAGAGACCTATGTGTGGAGTCCAAGATATGGGTAACACATTGACAGACAATGCAAAAATATTTTATTTGTCACAACCAGGTCAGTTTATTTCTCTGACAGTGCATTATAGCAACTAAGTCAAAGTTCTACATATCTGTAAATATGTTACTAGAAAGCATAACTTTAAAATCACAGAATGGTTGAGGTTGGAAGGGACCTCTAGAGTTCATTTAATCCAACCCCCTGCTCCAGCAGGGACACCTAGAGCACAGGGCACAGGGTCACATCCAGGCGGGTTTGGAAGATCTCCAGAGAAGGAGATTCCACAGCCTCTCTGGGCAGCCTGTGCCAGGGCTCTGGCACCCTCACAGCAAAGAAGTTCTTCCTCACATGCAGATGGAACTGCCTGTGTTTCAGTTTGTACCCATTTCCCCTTGTTCTGTTGCTGGCCACCACTGCGACGAGTTTGGCCCCATGCTCTTTACATTCTCCCCTCAGGTATTTGTACATATTGATCAGATTCCCTCTCAGTCTTCTCCAGGCTAAATAGGCCTAGCTCGTTTAGTCTTTCCTCATAAATGCCCCCCAAAAGTATGAACTGACAATTTACTAGACATTTTACTATGGGAAAATGTTGTGAAAGGAAATCCCTGAATCCATAAGCTGAAGGGAATCCTGCTATTTTAAATAAGTCTAAACTATTAATCAAACACTTTTTTTTTTTTTTTGGTTTGTACAGTAGATGTAAGAATCATTGATTACTTATCAAAAGAACAGACTAATTCGCTGAGGACTGTGAAGAAAATCATTACGGAGTTAGAAGTATTATTAGAGTCCTCTCAAAAAGCACCATTTAAAAACGGAGCAATTCTACAGAGACCTTATAGATTTTCACTTTATCTAGTAGTTTGAGCAATGTGGTTTGGAAAATCACTTCCGTCACATGGATTATGATTTAATTTTATAAACCTACCACAAATAAGCTCCACTTTTTCCATGTTGGCCTTGCAGATTTTGAACTAGTCATAGCCATTTGCTGAATTGTGGTTTATGGTATCTTATAAAAGCCCGAAGACCAATCTTTAAGAATGCATGGGACATAGCTACATGGTTTACACATGGCTAAAGAATGCAAGCACCCACAAAATTCAGATTGAGTATATACATTGGATTGCCAGTTATGATAAAAAACAAAAGGTACAAAACTAGTGCACAGTCTCATTATGTAATCCGCATTAGAACGGCTAGAAACTTGGCATCCAACAATGTTTCCTCACCGTACACATCCATACAAATATATATATTCTGCATGCAGATATGGGCATATATCCTTAGTGCATCTGAATGTTATTTCTCATCCAAGTTTTAAGACTGTTTATCAAAATGCATAGATGGTTTTCGGTTTGCACTCTTGTATTTGTTGCTTACAAAAGAAATGTGTAGCTCATTTTACTAAGGGAACCTGTATAAGCACATGTGGATGATACAGATTAATTAATTAACTCTATAAAATGGGAGACAGAGGTGATGAATGTAATAATGGACATTTTAGCAGAAGCTCAGTTTTGATCCTTTTGATGGTAAAGCTCTATTACTTAATAATACCTGACTTCACTCTTTTCCTACCTCTTTTTCAACAGAGAGAAAATTCAGCATTTGAGGGCTTGGTTTTCCCTTGTTTACTCTATATTCTTCTTCAAGTATCTGCACAGGCCTTTCCTTTTTCAAATCTCTTTGTACAAGTAGAGATGTTGCAAAACGTGAGGGTGGTAGCCAAATCAATGGGCTGAGCTGTTGCCTGCTATTAGACTGAGTGGCCTGTATTATAGTGTTCAAGCTGAACTAAACATACTGCAGTAATGACGCACGACAACCTGCTTGTTTCAGCGTGAGCAGTCTGCTTGCCTCCGTTCTGACCTGCTTGAGCAGTCATACAATAAGAATGCATCCTTGCTCAGAACACAGACTTCCTAAATCTCACACTTCTGCGGTAAGTAAGGAAATACTAAATCTTCTGAGAAATGGATTTGCTCTTGTAGTGGAAAAAGAATCAACCACAGTTAGGTTTCCCAGCTGGGGATTTCCTACAGTGCACTGGAGTTCCTCCTGTGCCGAAGAGCTGGCAGAACAGCAATATACTACCAACATCCACATGTCCCCAAAACACAGCAGGCTGGGGCAGGTATTTTGTAACGGTGACTGAGCACTCCTTTGCTGAACATCTCCTCAGTGAATTGATTCAGACCGTGCAACATGGAGTAGATCACAGGACTGCGTTCATTTACAGCATGGGGTCAGCCCCTTAGGCAACTCGTCTAGCTACTTTCCTCTCTTTTCCAACTACATCTTTAGTTCCTGTGCTGCTCAAATTCACAATCCAAAGAATGCATCTAAATTTGCATTAAGATTAAAGAAAGTCTAATCTCTAAGGAAAATTTATGAAGCAATAAAAGGTTCCTAAGAATTATAAAATGAAAGGCTCCATGAAGATGCTCATTTGGTCACATTGTAATTGAGAATAGCGTGATTTTGAAAGACAGTGCGATGTTGTTCTTTAATTTTGGGTTTGTGATGTGAAGAGAGAGGATAAGAAAACATAGCTCTAAAAATGTTATTCCTTTACGTAAACCTCTATTAAGTTATCCTTTGCTAAGGATCATTAAGAAGTTTTATATCCAGAGAGGAAGTCAAATTTGCCAGCAAAAAGAAAAAAAATAATAATAATTAGAGAGTGCGGTGTAGTCATTATTTTGGTCTGCTAATTTCTAGACTCCATTTCTTTCCTTAAGGAAATGGCAAGTACAACTGGTTTTCAGTGGAATAAGAAAGACCATCCCCTTGGGTACTACATTGCTGATGATCCGTGAAGAAGCTTTATAATGAGCTGGCAATTGACATTGATTACCATTAAAACGTAGGGAAAATGCACAGACTGCATTGCAAAGTTTCCACTGTTAAATGTGGAAGTGTGATGTTTACCAGGGACAGAAGTAGCGCTTGAGTGAAAGCTGGGTGTGAAGCTCAGAAACCACCCGGCTCGATTATTCTCAACCAGTAGCTGGTACGTCATGTACAAAATTTTTTCTTTTCTATGTCAGAATTACATTTTAGAAATACGCTGAAATCACTGGCTAGTAATTGGCACAATGAAAGAGCAGGTTACAAATTCACCACTAGACAGCAGCATTTCTCTGTGGTACATTAGGATGCTGCTAAGAGCAGCTTGCATTTTAATTCCCTGTCACTTTCCTACATGTCTTCATTAGAGCAATCCAGCCCTCACTGAGTCACTATCCACCGACCGTGGTGACTCCTTGCTTTCTAAATACTGACAAATACCTAATGTTTTCACATGAACCTTAGTGGCAAAAGTAATGAAACCACTTTTTTGAGGCCAATACCTCCCTTTTTTTGTTGGTAATTTTATGCCAACAACCAGCTGGTGTTTGGAGAATACAATACCAGTCCCATTTTCTTACCACTGCTCTGCAACCAGCAGCTCATTCTATGAGTCATACGGTGGAGGGTGGTGATATTTCTCCTTTATTCAGTACTTCCTCTGTACTTACTTCCAAATAATATTCTAAAGTCATCCCATGTTCTTCTGAAGACCTGCAACAGTAAAGCTATATTAATGCAAAAATATTGTCAAGCACTATGACTTCTACGCTTTGTATGTTTGTGGCTCATGAGCATGTCACAGTTACACCGCAAGAGGATGATCAGGTATGATTTGTAATAAAGGATAAAACGAGGATATGAAGTGGGAGCCCAGTTAACAAGAGCTAAAGGAGGGTGAACTTGCTTGAGCTGGAAATTTCCAGAGACACAAAACTTTTGGTGCTATAAAATTTTCCATGCTCCTAAAGTTGACATATAAAATAACAAGCAGGCAGATGACAGGAAATAATAATAATAAAATAAAAATAATAAATAAGGTTAAATAAATAACGAAATAAATAAAAAGATCAAGCCCACGGAACCTTGTCATATGTGAGGGTACAATTAGATCATCATTGGAAAATTTTTTAAAATTTTCACTCATTTTTTTGGCATACTAATTATGCCTGTTAATTTATAGCATCTATGTTTTCCTAACTCTTAGGAATACCAAAATGAAAATGAAACAGCCTTCTCTTCCCCCACCCTCAAGTTAACTTTTAAGCACCTCCAGTGAAAGCAACTTCTAGGAAGCCGTTCTAACGGGCATGAGAGCGGAGCACAGTGATGTTTGTAGCACATCACTGCCTCTGGGCTGGTGGGGACCTAGGTGAGGGGCCTGACAGAGGAACCAATCACTTAAAATATGCTACATTTTATTTTAAAAGGGTTACCATTTATCAACAACTCAGTTATCTATAGAAACAAGAACTAGACAAAGATTTAGCAAGGTATAATTACTAGGAGAATGACAAAAAAAAATGCGGTTTGCCTCAATTTTTAGCCTTCCGTTTTATCCCCTTGTGCTGATCTTTTTCATTTATACTGAGTAATGAAACGTACTATAAAACATGCAGGAGAGAAGAGTCCTGACTCATTGGCCCCTGAAGTATTTTGTCTGACTTTGGTTATCTGTATTTCTTCATTTCTACAAGTGTAAAAGATGTCTGAGCTCGGTCACTGATAACCTCTTTACAACTGGTTATAAAGAACAATACAGTAAATTGCATTCCTTGTTCAATATCTGCAACACTGTTTGGCTGCAAGCTAGGGCTTCAGAAATAGGACATTAATAGTTCTACTTAAAATTAGGAAATCAGTGCAAAAAGGATATGGGCACAGGGCAAAAATTGTTTATTATTTGACCTGATGTTTTCATTTTTGAAGCAGTTTATTTGCAGTTACCACTGGATTCCTCTAAATGGAGATTAATAAGGAAGTTTCACGTATTTTAATGCTTTAGGCCCATGAACTCTATATGTAGGCCCTTAATGAAATCCAAGGAGCTTTATTCAGAATTTCTTTCTGGAACAAAGTGTGCATGTTACTATTATGCAGATGTTAATAGAACTGATTACAATTACGCTTTTAAAACCTCTCAGAAGTGCATTTCATCTGAAAGATCAATTCAAAACCTTTGCTGTTTACTCTGGCTGCTAACACCGTTTATGGCTCCCTAGAGCAGCCCGCCACCCTGAGACATTAAGCGTTCAGTCTGACACCAATCAAAAAGTACCACCCATGCAATCACCACGCTCGGCTCCTTTGAGCGCGGCGCAGGTCATCACACGTATTGATTACGTGGCAATTCTGGTTTGTTTTTGTTTCTCTGTGCAAAACTGAGCCCCATATTCAGTGGTGCTCAAAGCACCTTTACTGATTTGTATGAGTCCTCTCAGGGTAATCAGGCAGCGGAAAGAGTAGTTTATGTCTCCACAGCCTTCAGGTATTAGGCAAGTAAATATATAATCTTAACAATTTTGAAAAGGGAATGATCACATACATGTTCAAAAAAATTATAAGTAAATTATAGATCTAGCAGGCTGTAGTGGTTTCTCAGTCCTCCTATATTCACTATGAAAGTAATAATATACCCAGACCATAAACTCAAGTTCATAGCCTTTTTTCTTTTTTTTTT
>VZSV01000001.1:6408791-6527835 GCA_013398735.1 Nothocercus julius | reverse complement strand
TTTTTTTTTTTTTTTTTTTTTTTTTTTTTTTGTTAGATGAAAGACATGCTTTGAAAAATACATGCATGGAATTTTAAATGGAAAAAAAAAATCTATGAAAGTTTTCACCCTTAGTTCATAGGAAAGCACTGAAGTTAAAAAGTGATGACTTAATAGGTAAAGAAGTGTTCAAAAGCAAGAAGTGAATCTATGCTCTAAGTGTACCTCTATACCCCTGATTAAATCTCTAATCACATGTATGAATGACTTTAGTATATGACCTCAACAGAAATTATATTTTTGTTGAGAAAAATAGTAGAGGAGATGAAAAAATAAAATGAACAGCAGCAGTCAAGTGCACTTAACCTTAGAGGTGGCTATTTGCAGATGAATTTATAGGACAGGTTAGTTCAAACACATTCTAATTCCACAGTGCTTTGCAATCCTATGCTATTTGAGAAATCCACAGTAGAACTTGCGTAGAGTTCAATTGCTACAATATATCAGGGTAACAATTAGCCTGATTTTTCTTTTCCTTATAAAAGATTCTGAAAAGTCTGCTGTGGTCTAACTGCAGGGTTGCTTTGTAGTGTCTACATCATTTCCATGACATTCAAATTACTGCTTGGTGAAGTACTGCTATAGAGAACACAGTTTGCCTGTACCTCATCAATGATGCTTCAAAGCTACTTTGGGGATCATTTTTGAGTAATCCACAATTTCACACTATACAATTATTTTACTTGCTCATCTATCTCCCAGCAGAAGATACTTCACTTGGAGTCTATGAAAACTTATAATGTCCTGACAAATGCTGTTCAAGTGGTTTTTATGGATTTCCTCTATCTGTGTCCAATTTGCGTTTTAGTTATTATGTCTCCTATCATGTCTATATTATGATGGAAAAGTGATCCAGAGGGTTGGGTTCATTTATTATAGCTCATTTATCATGCAGAGACTTAGAAAAAGCTTTTATGAACTTGTCCATACCCAGCAAAATTACCTTAGTTCTGAAAAGCATATAAAATAAATCTCCAGTGATCTTTTCTACCTTTTGCTGGTTTAAGTGGGGTTTTGCAGAATTTCTGAATGGCAGACAAAGGGAATCATTACAGAAAGCAAGGTATTAAGATCCGCTTCTGGTAAGTGTTTCCTTGTCCCATTGCTAAGCACAATTATAACAACATCCAGTTTTTTTTTTTTTTTTCAAATAAAAAGGTATGGTATTTTCAAACTGAAACATAGAGTTTGTCTATGAGATTAGAAGTTTTATTTTGTAATAGAACTTCACTTCTCTATTTTCAATAAGTTGCATGAAAAGTACAATATATTAAATTATCTCATTCTTTATTATTTCATTACTGAACAAGTGTATTTTCACTACTGAAAAAAAGACACATGCACTCAAAGGAATCCTGGTAGTAGACACTAGTCTTTTCTCAATCTTATGCAAAGACTAAATGTGTCTGTCATTATACAGCCATCATAAGTAACAATTAACCAATTGGCATTTAAACGTGAAATTCTTACTAGATTCTAAATCATAAGTGTGGGTCTGTGATCTATATTCACCATTCACAATTCTGAACTTATATGCATCAAAATGTGCAAATATGCCTTTACACTTTGTAGAATCTAACTTCATCCTAAACAACCACAATTTAGTAGCTTTCTGTTTTAGTGGCAGCAGCTCAGCCTCATATAGAATATGACCCTTAATACATTTTGGTAGAAATTCTATGGTTTTGATTTCTACTTCTTTGAGGGGCAGAGTCACCACAGATTTTTTTTTTTTTTTTTCCTCAAAGCAATGAATTTTGTACTGAGAAAGAGCATCAACAACAACTGTAATGCACCCTTTTAACAAAGAATTAATCATACTGAGTGGTAGGTAGCTCATTCTATAAAAACAGCTGGAAATTTAAGATGATATTGACATATCTTGAGGCTAACATGATCGTTTATTGACCCAAGCTGTAAGTTCACAGGAAGGTGAAGTCAATAATTTGCTATAGTAAGACAACTTTCATACATTAAATGATTTACAATGAGAAGAACGGCGGTGAGTCATTCAACACAGCAGCAAATGAAGAAAATTCTATCTGCCATATCTATTAACACCTGAGCACCCTTATTTCCCTTAATACCCCCAAATTCTAGCAAGTTTTGATTAGAGTTTAAATCCGGAAGTCAGAAAGCTGTTTCTTAAATTCATAAAGGAGCATCCAATTACTCAAGGATAAGCCAATTGTTACATTTTATAAGTTAAGTCCACTTTATAATTTTTAGTCAACAATTTTGCTTAGAGTGTGCATATTTTATAATTTAGGAGTATCTATCAAAAACTTATATATAAAAACACATTCTATTCTGCAGGCAGAGAAAAATACTCTCCTGGATTTATCTGAGAAGACTTTGTTTTGAGCACACAATTGGCAGTTGTGGCATTCCCAGTACTAAAATATTTTCATTTTTAAACGAGTTCAGCAGACACTAGAATTTAGGAATTTGCAATCATAGAGCAACTGAGTGATATCAAATGTTTATTTATTACGTAGGTTTACAATTGGGGATTAAAACTTCTCTTTGAAAAGCTTAATGGACTTAGTCTACTTTGATGACCTAATGTGTGAATTTGAATTATCATTACTCTCTTTAAATCTTGGTACCAAAATTATGTATAGAAACAGTTACAATAATGCTAACTAAATAGGTATCAGAAGCCTATTATGTGCTATATTCCTGTTTATATACATACCCAACTAAAACATCTGCTTTTTGAGCCACTGCATTGCACTGAACCTTTACATTCTGGTAATATACTGTCATGTTCTTAATGATATTTTTTTGAATCAGAAAACTCCAGACTGAAGCTTTTTCAAATATGTCTTTTACAGAATGAAGAGATCGTTTTCTTTCTGAAACCCAAAATATGCAATTTCAGAAAGTATCCCTTTTAATGTAAAATGATTAATAATAAAAGACTATATTTAATTCATCAATTTATAAATGTAATAATTTCTTAAGTTTCACTCTAATGAGATTAAAGTGTAATAAATGCTTTCCTAGTAAACAAGCACAGGGGGAGGGTTCCCTCTATTCAGGTAGAACATCAGCTAAATTTTGTGTGAGAAACAAGCTGATCTCTGGCCTAGACTCAAAAGTTAACTGAACAACAGAAATATTAAGGAAAGGTGAGTTTACCATCCTCTCTACTTCAACAAAACAAAATCAAATACAAAAATCCAATGCAAGAAAATATTATTTATTAAAATCTGTGATAATGCTTTGAATGAACTATTGATTTTATTTGCTGAAATAAAAACTCATGCAAGGCCTTTGCTGAAGCAGCATGGCTATATAACAGTTCAAATAACCCTTCTACTTGTTTTGCCATGGCATCTGTTGTACTTCGCCATCCTATCTTTACCATGAGATCTTACTTTCTATCTAGAGACATAACCTCTCAAGTGCTGAATTTATATTTCAATTTACAAAATAAAGGAATAAAAACAGGAATATTAATGAAATGTGCTGAGGTTATAAACTAAGGAACATTGGAACTGGATAATTTTGAGATTATTCAATGATATTGCAGAGATAAAGGACAAAAACTAATGATACTGCATACAATACACAGCACTTGAAGACAACAAAATTAAATTATTGCTATGGGATGATGAACTGGAAGTGAAAGAGCTGGAAAAAGACCTGAGGATATCAGTTAATCACATGCTAACTGTCAGGCACCACAGCAAAAGTAATTGTAAATCCAGGATGTATCATGAATTTCGTAACACAGATAGGAAGATGCTTCCACAAAAGGAAGGAAATTATTAATTATATAACACACAGGTAGAAATTTCCATAGAATATTGTATTCAGTCTTTCTACAGTTGGAAAAAAAAAAAAACACACATTTAGAGCACGCTTAGAAAAGTCTCTTAGGATGGTCAATGGAGAGTTATGCATATAAAACATGGCTCATTAATCTTGTAAAAGGAAGACCAAGAAGGAATAGGTCTCTTCTGTGGAAATATTAGAGGCACAAGGGGATGTCAAATAATGTCTAGGAGAAAAGATTTTTTCACATGTAGAATAACAGTGGCACCGAACCTTTTTGCTTTAAACTCAACCTGAATCCAGTAGGCTGTTAATGAGAAATCTTCCACTCATTAGAGCAACCAAAGTCTAAGAAAAAAGCCATGGCTATTTTTTTTTTTTTTTTTTTTTTTATAACAGAAGTTCTGAGAGATAGATACTACCTTTACATAGGAAAACTCTAACTCAAAAGACACAGACTTTCAGTAATGAAATATTACCCTTGCGTTTTACAGAACTTGAATTCAAGGTCATCTCCTCTGACAGACAAGAAATTCCCTCAGAGCTATTTTCATATGTTTAATCATCTTTTTTTTTTTTTTTTTGGATTATTACTAAAAAAAGATATGGGAAATATTACTCAGAAAAGACTAGGATAACAATCTTTCTCATATTGATATCTGCTTATTTAAGAACATTAGTTACAGTATGTATCTGTAGACTGGAAGAAATAGTGTCGCTGGGTTTGAGTAACAGACTGACCTCGTTCTCAAAACTTTCTCTCTGCCTTATAAGTAACTTTGCCCCAGCTTAGCATGATAAATAAGATGCAAGACAAGGCTGTTTTCCCACAGAAGTGTTTGTTCACACCTCAGCAAAAGCAAGCACCATAACAAAGCTTATAAAATGACTTCAAAATTCAGAGTAATTCCGCACCAGTAATTCCTTACTTATAGCAGATTTCATTCAAGGTCTCCAGAAAGGGAGCGGAAAAAGCAATAACACATCTTAAATGCTTTTAAAAAGCTATTGCCTCACCTCTTGCCTTCAGAAATGAACATATTTAATTATTATAGATGGCAAAAAGTGTGATGTGTGATTGGATGAAAATAAATTTCTAACAGTCCTTTTTATGTTTTTGTTATTGTTTTCTCTTATGAGTACTTAAGTCTGGAAATACATCAGCCCATCAGATTGCAGGCATTATTTCAAACAACCTAAATTAATTTGTTTTGGGGTTTCTTATGAGATCTTCCTATTTTATTGTTTTGTAATTCTTTTCATTTTAAGGTTTTCGTAAAAATATATATTTTTTTTATTAATACTTTTATTCAGGTAAAAATCAGTTCCTCCTTGCCTTTTCAGCTTATATTACTTTTTAAGACAATTTCTTAATTTCTCTAGTCTCTTGAAAGTTTGAATTGTATTTACAATTAAAAGTAGTTCCAATCACAATCTAACTTTAGCAAACATATGAAAAAAATCAGAAAGACATTGTAGATCATATAGGGGTAGGTAGAAATTGGATCCATTATCAAACTCATCCATATTTCCGTTTGAAAAGCTAATTTATCTGCCTAGAAACAGCGATTAGAACTCAGAAAAATGGGTGATATATCGAGCCCTTTTCTGTTGCGCAGTGTTATTTATAATACTAAAGGTACTTTAGTACATAAACCTGTCTCTTTTTCAGAAGATTAACTGCTTCCTTAATATTACTTTACTACTACACTTGGTGCAACATTTTAAACTCAGGCTTGCCTTCATGTAGTCAAAAAAAAAAAAAAAAAAAGAAACTTACTTGATCTTGACTTGTTGAACTAGAAAAATCAAAGATCAAGTGCTCTTTTTCTCCCGCACTTTCCTGACAAGAGCTGCTCAGATACATTCATACTTAAACATGCACCGCCACCTGTGGTGCAGGAAATGGCTTTAAATTGACCGTATATTCATAGAAAGAGAAATATTCTTTTGCTCTGAATTAGAAAGAAAAGCTTTAAAGGTTATAACATCTGGTATTAAAACAAGTAGAATTCACATTTAATTTGGTACTGCAATGTCTTGTTCAGAAATGAACACCTGGAGTCTTTAAAAATAAACAATCACCATCACTCTTAAGTCTACAGGATTTATTTCTTTGGGAGCTATAAAAGAAATTTAATACTGAATTTAATATTAAATAAATCAAGGACTTGGTATTTTGCATAGATCCTTATCTGAAGAGACATTCCTTTTTTTGTGGTGGGAGAATTCAATCTTTCTGTAGAAATGGTTTTTCTAAGGCATGCAGCACAGCTAGATGTTGCTGATCTCTAAAGTGCAAGTTCTTCACTTGTGACAAACTTGCATATTTGAATCCACATTCTCCCTTTCAGAGCTGTCCCAATTTGGGGTGATGAAGTAGAAGAGCTTGGTGTTTTCTATAAAATGTTTTTCTGAGGACACAGATTCCAGTTGAAATTTAAGAAAAAAAAAGTCTTCTAGTTAAAGTTATTAGAATATGTCATTTTGAATTAGACACTTGAGTTTACTGCCTCATTCCCTCAATCTCTAAAATGTCTCTCAAGTGGATTACATCTCAGGATGTGTTACAAAGATGTCTTTTGGTGTTTGCACTATGAGAAATGTCTTATCAGCAGAATAGCTCACAGACAGAAACAGCAGCCTAACATGCAGATAGAAAAGTGCAGTAACATTTTGCTGGACTAACTGCAAACAAAATGCTTCTAGTGAATTAATGTATACAAAAGGAAAACCTATATATTTTGTTTAGATTTTTCATTAAAATATTGAAAAGTATTACTACGGAAAGCATTATATCAGCACAACTACATTAACATCTGTGTTAGTGTCCAGACTCATGAGGCTGAGCAGACCTTAGATTTGCTCTTTGCTTTGGGCTTGTTTGCTTATCACCAGGCTGTTGGGACAGTTCAGCTACTGTCACTGGATCTGCTCTTTTACTGTGTCCTCTTGTCTGGGAGGACACTGCCCTGGCTTGCTCTGTCATCATCCTCTCCCTCCACTCACCTTGCTGGGCAAAATAGCTGATTTTATTTATTTATTTTGCTCCAAGACAATAACAATTTTGCCTTGTAATTTATAAGACAAAGGAGACCTCTGAGGCGAGCTTCAAGGTAAAACTAAGTGAGAAACAATTTTATGGTGCCTCAGTTTTTAAGAAAACCGTAGAACAATAAAATACAAAACTTTTTTTATATGCTACGAACATCCCTAGCTAGTTTATGAAATGAAATATCAGCATTTACATAAGAATATAAAAACATATGTGCCTGAGGTGGATATCTGCCAAAATACTACTAAGCTCTATCTGATTTTAGTGAAAGTGAGATATCTTACTACCTCTAAGAATATGAACAATGAGGGTAATATGTTTAAGCTCACAGATTGTTAGTTTCCAGTAATTTAGAAAACAGAAAAAGTTAAGAAATATTACTGCAATCATTCCTGCCTCTAAGAAGGGTTTGGGGTCAAGCTTTTTGCATTTCAATAATTATTAGAGCAAAGGTGGATCCCTCTGATGCACCTTGAGTAGCAAGAATATTCTTCTGTGCATATGAAAACAAATTCCAAAAAGAAAACACATTAAAATCAATATTAAACTCATTAGAACTTATAATTTGTTAGTGACAAATGTTCCAGAGCCATTTCAGGTTGGGTACACATCAAGCACAGCTGCCGACAGCATCTGAATAACTCGAATCTCATGACCTGTAAAACTAAATAGAAAACATGTAAGGAGAAACCTCCATTTATTATCCCAAATCCCCTGTGAGAAGAATTAGAGAAGCAGATGAAAATGAGAGGAGGAAAAGAAAAACATACCAAACAACAAACTTGGCTTTTAAAGCCAAGGAATAGTTCAAAGCTTGTTAGTAGTAGGATGACCTCCAAATCACATGTTATGATGAAGAGTCACTCCCACTCTGCACCAAAGCTACACTGTCTGGGACAGTAAGGACCTACTATCAGGGTAATAAACATTTCACCTTTCCTTACCACTAATAGATGACCATGAACATAAGGACAAACCTATAAATTCTGGTCATGGCTTCTTTTCAGATCATCCCTGCTATAACCATAAAGAAGCACAACTGAGGAGTCTTGCTGTGCTGCATTATTGGGATACAAGGGAAGTGTGTGTATCTTGCTGTCCAGCTGCAAAAAAATCCAATCTTCTCCCTGCAAACCATCTGCCCCAGGCCTTAAAGGGATTTAAGGCTTTGCTTCCAGTAAATAAAGTCCTTTTGGCATGCTATAGGATAAAACAAAGGTTATCCTTGAGGTTTAAATGTCAAAAAGAGACCTTAAGAGTTCTGGTTGCATACCCCAGTTCGGGCATAAGTGTTAGTTTATGGTTTTTCTTCTGAACAACGTTCTTGTTAAATCTCTTAATACATGTTCAGAAAAAAATAAGAGGAAATTATAATATTTATTTCTTTTGTCCTCCCTTAAACATAAGCTTTGAGACTCTAAAAGCTCTGGACAATCCCATGTCATAATATTTGAGTCACTGCTCTAACGTTTCTTGCTCTAAAAAGAGGAGGGGTGAGCAGTAGGATGGTTCTTGGCTGAAACAGCTCTCCACACTCATCACAGGCATTTTGCCTACATGGCTATATGAGAGAGGTGACATTGACGACCATTGAGTTCTCAGCTCGTGTTAAATTCTGAATTCAGGAAGAGTAGCAACATCTTATGGCAGCAATGCTTTTATGCCTTTGTATAAAGTAGCATTTTTTAATTTATTTTACTACACCTGGACTTCAGAAAAATGTGCATTATGGAAGCTGAAAGCAGATGAACATTATTTTCTCTTTGTAAAGAGTATTAGTATAAATGCAATGGTTTTCTCAGAAAAAAAAAAAAAAAAAAAAAAAAAAAAGGAAAGAAAAAGAAAGTGAATCTGCACCTAAGTGTTTGTTCTGCATATTCTTCCATAATTTTAATTCCAAAAGGTGAGCTTGTATTTACAGTGTCTCACTGAGAGCTGTACCACACGGACATTGCAATAGAATAGCACAGTCCTCCTCAAGATCTGAGAAAGAAAGGAAGATCCACAAGTACAATATTAAATGACAAAAATCTAACAGGAATGGCTTTTGATAAAATGGCTTTTGATAGAATGTTAGACGCACTTTATCAGGACATATCACAGAGAAACTTCTAGCAAAATGCAGACATTTTACCAAAATGTGCAATTGCCTGAATAATAAATAGAATCTTAGTCCACAATTTTAAAATAGAGATCAATACTATTTAGCAAGTAAATGATAAAAACGGACATATGTACGACAAGCTCTCTGTGGTGAAAACTGCAGCTTTTGCTACTTATTGGGTATTTCCCAAGCTTACTAATTCAAAGGATACAGCATTAAATGGACTTAATGGACCATGAGAACATACAAGCATTCTTTTATAATTCACTTAGGTAATAGAAGAAAAGTCTTTCCTTGCCAGTGAGTAATTTATAGGTCTAGAATGCCCCTGTAAATATTTGTGTTGATTTCTGTACATTTCAGGACAGCCTATTTCATTAGCAAAAATATCTGGAACCTTTTTTGGTGCTGTATCATATACAGCTCGTTTTCTTTCCTAGAAAGTAGAAGATATTCAGATCTATAATGCAGAAATACTGATTTTAGAAGTCTGGTGAGCACACAAGAAAGAAAAAGTGAACTTATACTTCCCTTGTAATCTGGTAACCTGAATCTGATTCTACATGTTGGTTTCCAAAGAAAACCCATATTTTTCTTTTAATGTTTTGATATCAGGTTATTTGGATAGTCAGAGACATGATATGCCGAAAGCTTTTAGATAAAAGAAAAGCAAAGGTGCAAACTTCTTCAAGCAGTAGAAATGTTTCTTGCCCAAGCAGCCTTCTTTTCCTTCTATAGAGGACGGTGAATTGTGGTTTGCATGTTGCTGTATGAATCAGCAGCTATTGAAGAGAGGGAAAAAAGGTACAATGCTTTTAAATGTTACCTGAGCCAGGTTTAAATCTTTGGGTATTGAACCAAAACTTATCTGAATTAAACAATCATACCTCTTTGTTGATTTAGAGCAATATTAATGGAGTAATATTGATGGAATTCCTGATAGAATGAAAAAAAAAAAGTGCCTTTTATGGTGCTAGAAAAGGTTTTTATAGATAAATGTGGCATCAGCGTACAGCTCCTACTGGACAGTAATTGCTTGTCTACTAAGACATTCTTAAACTAGTTCATTTTAAATTAGCAGAGTGGACAAGAAAGCTAAAAGGAACAAAGACCGAGACACCTGCCTTAGAATATGTACAAGTATAGGGAATTGTCAAGTATTCAAACTACGCTGGTTTGCTCATCAAAAAAGAAAAACTAAATATTCTCAAGCACGTAATTTTAATATTTTAAAATTTATATTGAAAACACTTTAATTTTTGCAGATCATAAAAATGATCAGTAGATTTAAAAAAAAAAAAAAAAACAGAACAAAACAGACATTCAAGCTTGCACTTAGTTTAGAACATTGTTCTCTGGTTTATCTGTACACTTTCACCACTCAAGAGCTCTGTGTTTTCTCTTGTACTAAGAGCATCTCAGGGACTCCACATATCTCCAAGCAGTGAAAGAGAAGTGAAAGCACTGATGGAGACTTCGGAACCTGAAGCTCTTCATTTCTGTGCTGAACACCGGTTACAGCTATCGTCACATGAAGACATAGCAGCTGAGGCCAGGCAGGAATGTAAGCAACTCCCAAAATAGGGTCACAAAGAGGCACTCAGAACTATGATTAATTCTGTGGAATAAGTGATAGCAATTCCCTGCTCAGGTTTAAAACTTTTCTAAAGTCAACAAACACAGAAATGGTGTGTGGGTGTGTGTGCGTGCATATATCTATTTACATGCAGATGTTGCAGCCAAAATTAGTATTTATTCTTATGCGCTTCATCAGCTTGAGGTTTTGTTACCTATTGTGGACGGGCTCCTGGCTGAGATTACTATCATAATAAATCATGCAAGGCATTTCGTATATCATGTCTGTGGCTCAACTTATATTTGACCTTCAGTGTTGTTTGGCTATGTATGGACCAATGGCATTGAAGACATGCTTCAATCTGTCACTACGTGCTAGCTTTTATGCATACTGCATAACAATTTTCCACTAAGTCATAATTGGAAAAGGTGATATTACCATGACAGATTTTCGGCATGCTCTTCCTAGCCATATTTAATAGAGATGAGCATGTCTATATGCTAGATGAAACACTGAGGCCAGAAGGGAGCATTAGGCAGTGCTTTTATAATAGCCTCATGTCTCTCTCTGGTTTAAATCAGATGCTCAGCACCCTGCATTCATCCAGACACGCACAGAAAGTGACGGAAAGGTATCTTCATCACTTCTCCTAGCCTCTGTAACCCCAGCAATTCTGCTTAGATTTACAGCAGAAAACAACATCTAGATGAGTAAAACAGAATAAAATGCATAAGTGTCCTTCTGTCGCAGGTAGGTGAGACTCTGCTTGGCACCGAAATACACCCCTTTTGCATAAAATCATTTATTACCATATAAGTAGTTCAGGAGAATAGAGCAATAAACAAATGTAATCTCTAATACAAGTTTAAGATGTGCTATGATTCAAACTGTATTTCTTAACTCTATCACAACCTGGGTCATCTCAAAAGCTGAGAATCTGTATTGCCTGATCTGAATATCCGTTAATTAGTATGATTGCCAGAACTTGTTTGTTTGATTTAGGCAATGGTCAGTGACCCATCACAACGCTATGCGTTCCTTTCTTTCATCTTTTTAATATATATTTTTGATTATATGTCTTTATATTATGTGCCCAGTCTGATATTGTTTCTTATGATCTCTCATGCTTCATGTGGTTTTCTTTTTTTTATGAAAGGGAGGAAAAAAAGTTAAAAAAAAATTAATAGGTCAGAGACCTATTAATATCAGAAACCAGCTATGCAGAAACTCCATATGTCCTTTTAAAGTTCTAAGAAAATTCAGGAAGCCCTATGCAAGTGAATACGGAGAACAGAACAGATTCTCTCATTCTCTCATGTGACTCTCATACGCATACAGCAAAATAATAGAAGGCTAGAAGGCGTAATTCGGGACTGCTATCAGAGACAAAAAGGCTATTAACTTCTTAAAATATATACACTATTTAGAATACATATAATAACCATGCTAAAGATAAATTCAGGAAAGAAAAGTAGGTGTTTAGTGTAAGAGAGTTCTACAGGTCAGTTTGTTAGTAAAGTATAGCCTGGCAAAGGAAAAAAATATCAGCAGCGCAACATTTTCAGGTTTTGTAGGACCTTTTGATGAACAATTTCCAAATCCCTTGCTCCCATAAGATCTACAAGAGTTTTGTTTTGGTGTTTTTATGGGAATGACACCATGAAAATGATAGCATGAAAAAAAAAAAAAAAAGAAATAAAAATACTAAATATAATAATCACAAGTGGAATACATGAAAAAATGGAGGCTACTCCGCAGATCTCAGGCGACATACAAGCACAGCATACGAGATATGTATTCATAAATATACCATTCATGTGAAAGTCACTCTACAGTGTTTTCACTTATCTTTTCCAGAGAAAGCATAGCAAAGCTCACTGTTTGGGGGAATTGTAAACAAGTGCTCTCCTAACTCTGTATTATTACTGACATTGAATGACAGTAAACAACTCTTTCTTACAGCATAGGATTATTCCTAGTTCAACATCAAAATTAATCAAACTCCCTTGATTAATCAAAATTATATATTATCATCCTGATTGCAATCATCTATCAAAGATTATTTCCTTCTGCAATTTATAAAGTACATAATCAGTGAAAAAGAACAACACACCAAAAGTCTGCAGAACCAAAACACTAGCTGTTAATTATGTGTTAAAAAAAATTATTAAGTGGACAAAAATAGTCTGGCACTTACAGGGCCTCCTGTGTATATGTCATGCCTTTCACAAACTCAGGTGAGATATTTCCATAGCCTAATTAATACATATAACACCTTCCTTTGCCCATTATTATTAGTATCTTAATGTAAAGATGTAGATCTTCAAGGTTGGAAAAAAGAAGTGACATTCTTAATAAATTTTGTTTCTGTTGAGCTTCCAAAGCTTTCCCTTCCTTCTTCCTCCCCCTTTTCCTACCCTCCCCACACACATTGTCTTTCAGCATCACTGATTTAAGAAATCAAAACCTTTAGGAAGTTTAAATTGGAAGCAACTAATAAAAGTTGCTGATACAGAAATTTTCTGGAGAACCCTCATGTTTCTTGATTTCTGCCTAATGTATAGACACCAATCTTGTCCTTATCTGACCGTTTCCCTTCATCATCTGCCAGAATGTGCCCTTCAGGTTTGTTATCAACTGGGAAGTGAACCAGATGGTCTTAACCAGCCAACCAAAGATAGCAGCGATACTGAGAAATAGCACTTTTATTTCAGACTTGCTTCAAATACCAACAGACTAGAGATGTATAAGGAAAAGACGATATTCAGTAGCGATGCATTGAGTTTCTGTTGGGTGATTTTTCTTTTCTTTCCCCACTTCCCCAGGATATGTATGACCCAATTATAGCTCTGGACCTTAACTCACTAAAATAAAAAGCAACAAACATTTTAAGATGTGTTTTTCACTCCAGTTGCCTAAATCTCAACAAAGCACTACAGAAATATAGCAATTCACTAGGGTTACCTAAACATCTAGCATTATTTGGTAAGCATCATCAGCATATCACAAAGAAGCACTTGGCATTACCTTTTCACAAATCAATAACTGGCTTATACTGACTATAGACTGGGTTCTTGGGAAAGGGCAGAAAGGGAGAGAGAGAACTGAAGTGATGCCTGATGCAACATGCAAGGTATTGGGGAGGGAGCAAGAGATTCTTTGAGAAAGAACACTTTAATAGAGGATTCAAGAAACTCTTTATAAAGTTCACAGACTGTTTTCACTGATTTTTTTTTTCTTCTCTCTCCTCATTATTAGAAGGATTTAGGTCCCCAGAGTAACAGAAACAAGAGAAATAGATCAGGACAATCTCATTTTGTAAATAAATTATTTGTGATGGGGGACAATTTTAGTAAGAAGTATCAAACAAATAGTGTTTAAACTAGGAGTAAGTGCAAAAATAAAAATATGTTTTAAACCACTTTTTCCATTTACAGTTTTTGTAGAGTCTTTTGACTTACCACTTACTTAAACATAATGATATTAAAGTATTTAGACATGTGTAGCTGAATGCATATTTAATTTTTTCTGCCTGTGGGAAGGGGAATAGGAGAAAAACAAACAAAAAAACAATTTCTCAACACCACTTGCTGTTCCAGAAAATATTTTCAAGACAGGGTATTAATAGTGAATGGGTCAGCCCCAAAAGGTCATGTCCATTTAATTTCGTGGAGATAAGAAATTGCTGATGTGTCGGTGAAAAGAATCTAAGTACTTAAATCCATTTCTTCCTTGGGGTATAAATAGTGGCTTTTTAATCCCATCTATTTGTGGTAGCCAGAATGCAGGCTGTATCTTCAGCATTTAGTAACTAGCCTCTCTTGATACAAGCATAATTCAAGTTTGGTGTCTTTATTTCATATTTTTTGTAACATCAGCAGAACGAATCCAAGCTTTAAAGGTATTTTGACTTTTTACTATCATTACTTAAGGTATATCTTGGCCTAGAAATATTTCCTAAATAGACGCAGACTTTAAAGCTGCTTTCAGAAGATGAATGTTGCATCCAATGTCTCAGAGCCCAGGCCAAAGCCAAAATTATATCAGAAATTTTAAGATTTCAATACAAATTCTGTAGCTTGGGCTACTTCATGCCAATGGTCTCACAAAAAAAGAAAAAAAAAAAAAAAAGAAAAGGGATTAATTCATAAAGGAAACCGAATTAACTAAAGGCTTTAAAATTAGCTAAAAATATCTGAGACGGATCATGTTGCTCTGATGTGATGTAAAACATCGCTGAGCAGAAAAACAGTGACAGAGATTGCTGAGGCGAATTCCAAACATTAGGAAACAGGGTATGAGTTTCTTCCCGATTTTGTCATCAGGGAGATATAATAGGGATAAAAGCTACGGTTACTACATCCCTATTTCCTACACTCTACAAAATATTATCTCCATTAATATTATATTTTGTTTTTATAAAATGTTTTCTCTGGAGGTATTAAAGCCTTTTAAAAGACATCTACGTGATAGCCTGCTTTATAACGATGGAACAAATACTGAAATTAAGAGGAAATTGAAAGTCATAAGTCTAAATTTTGAAATTCAGGAAAGAAAAAAAAAATAAGGTATCTCAGCTCATTTGAAAGCACCTAATAGTTTAGTTCTATTTTACGAAATACTAAACATCCACAGTTTTCTGAAATTGGAAAAATCAGGTCATTTATTCAGATATATTTAGCTGATTGAATTCAAACAGTTTGGTCTCAGTGAATTGCTTAAGATACATAGTGAATTAATAACAAATGAGAATAGAACCCAGGTGCCTCAGGCATCAAATTGTTTTTCTATGTTAAATAAAAGCATCTTTCTGTTTAACACAGCAATGAATTTCCAGTTAAAAAAGCCCTGGTTTTAGCTTGCCATGAGGCACTAGGTGGATGCAAAATGAGAAGCTCACTTTCTTCTGTTATTCTAAACTGATATGAGAGGAAGGAAATAAGCAAGATTAAAGCAGTTGTGTGTTCAAATAAACTGCTTAAATACTATGCAATTCTAAATAATATATCCAAGATATGATTTGATATACTTTATAGATGAGGAAAAAGAAATTCTAGCAGCCTATGACTTTTAGGCACCGCTCTTGGGAATAACAGGCAAGAAAAGCAAGAAAATGGAAGAGCAGGATGCAGCATTTGCCACCATCCCACAGATATGTCTTTCCCACAGATACAAGACACACAAGTTCAGACATAAACACGTACACAAACCTCCAGTTTAAACTTGCAGATAGAAACAAAGAGGATGCACCTGTCCATCACTCCTCCAAAGCACCCCTCAAAACCGAGTAAGTGACCAAAATCATGTCAAAAGAGGAGCTGGGCATTCCCCATCATAACATTTACTCCTTTCACTATCACCGCTGCCATGCCCCTCCTCACCACCAATCCCAGGTCCAATCCCCTGCTACACAGCCTTCCCTGAGCAGGGATGCTGCAGTGGCTCTCCCCAGCAAAGCTGGCCTTGGCAAACCACAGGCAGACTGTTCATTCTGACACAGTTACACTACAGTTTACACTGGCTTTACTGCCGCCTGTCCCCTTTTCTCTCAAACAGCCTTGTTGCCTCAGCAATGCACTGCTGCACTAATGCGGGCACCGAGGGTTTGGGTAAGACCGTAGCGCTTGTAAGGAGCTCGGGTACATGAGCAACGCTTCAGAAACACTATGTCATCAGTTCTTTGTGACTGTAGAAAACTAGAGAAAAATAAACTCATTTTTGGTAACAGAACTAGATAAACAATCCTGACATATATAGACAGATCTTCTGTTCTATCCTGTTTTACATATCTCACATTTCTCTCAAGAGAAGAGAAATTGTCATCAAGGGATGTTTTTCGTCAGTGTTTAATCTTAAATTTCTTTTGCTTAATACCGCCCTATGAGTTTACATTTGAGCTTATTCAGCTATACAGAGGGAGAAGAGCACTTGCTGACCAAGCCGGTTTTTGCAACACTCTTTCAGCTCCATCACAGATGTTCCACCCTTGCTCTTAGCTCTTGTGGTATATGATATATTAGGGAATATTTCACTTGCACTAACCGAATGAATCCAATATTTCCTGTATAATATGAAGCTGATTAGAACAGAAAATTAGCTAATGGATCAGGAAAAAAAATTATATTTTCTGTGCACAAAATCTTCTGAAGTTAGTGTAAATTCTTTCTACTAGTAAGTGATAACCTAAGCATTTATTATGCACATAAAAGTCTCCATTCCAGATTAGCGAGTTTGGTTGAATTTTATAAGCAGTAGTATGAGGAGAGCTCAAAAAATTCAAGTCACCTTAATTCTCCACACAGCCACTACTCCCTTCCCTCCCCAGAAACATTTTTTGGGAAAACCTGATATCTAGCTGGAAAAATGCTTACACTTGCTTAATGATTTCCCATGGAACATCAAAGAAAAAAAAAAATTAAGAGAAATACATCACTACCTGCCTACATATGTCTTCACTCTTTATCTAGATCAGATATCTTTTCAGATAGCTATGAAATTTTATATNTATATTTATAAAATTTATATATTTTTATATTTATATATTTTTCCTCTACTTCCTTCTACTGTTTTCTTCTTAACATATTGCTACATGTCTATAGTCTGTCCATATGTTCTTAATGAAGGGCTTTTGATTCATATTTAGGCACCAAGAATAACAAATGCTACACTCATGGAAAGAAACTTGGGAAAGTAATATCTCTGTGTGTCACGCTAGCATTCATAACAAATAGCAGATATTATCAGAAAAAAATAGACAACATACACTCATTTAAGTTTCCTTTCTCTTGCCTGTACCAAAAAATCCTTCAAATAACTAAGAAAATTAGTAAGTTAAATATTTTGAGCTCTCAAAAAGCTCCGTTCCTTGAATATGCCTGTGGGATCCTGTATCAATCCACTAACTGATAATAATTAAAGAAGGAAAAACATGAAGATCATCTCCTCTTCCTTTATCAAGAGCAAACTAATACATATGCAACTCAACTATAAAGCAATCAAAATATCAATATTGTGACTAAATACCAGTATAAAAATATCCAAGTATAAGCTGTACTGCGGGAAGGAAGGTTAACCTAACCTGGTTCTTCACTGGCAGTAACCTGTGTATTGGCACTTTTGAACACATGCATATTTTTGTAAACAGTTTTAGAGAGCTTCAGTAATTACTATTGCATATTGTAGGGAAGAAAGTTTCTTTAGTCCTTCTAATGCAAAATTAAATTTCTATCTCTGCTTCCTCCTTCTTCCCTTCCCTCTCCTGGCACTTGTGTTGGGGAAATTGAGAAGTGTTTCTTCTTTTCCCCTTGGTATTCATGATTTTATTCTCCCTTTCCCATCATCTAGTTTTGCAAAGTAAAGAAGCCTCACTTTGTACATCCTTTCCATACGTTTACCATTTTTCTGGGCTTTTTTTGCACCTTTTTAGCTCTATTGTATCTTTTTGAAAGAGATGACTAGAATTATAGGCAGTAATCTAGATTGTGATTCATTCAGAGGCATAGTTACATTGCCGGTTTACTTCTCAATTCTTTTTCTAATAATTGTTAACATTCTACTCTTTTTTTGACCACTACTGAAGGTTAAGCTGATGTTTTTATAGAAGTATCTCTGGAAACTCAACAAATTAATTTCTCAAGTAACTAAAAAGAATCTAATTTAAACCTGTACAGTTATATATGCACAGGCCGGTTTTTACCCATGTGCCCTATTTAGCATTTATTGATATTGAATTTCATTTACTGCTTTAACACCAAGTCAGTCAACAAAAAGACTAAATCTTCACAATCAGATTTGATTTTGATTGCTCTGAATAATTTTAACACGCCAACAGCTTTTGTCCACCCTTTTCTCAAAACATATCTGGATAGACTGAATAACATATTTTCCAGCACATATTCCAGAAGCATGCAACTGGGAATTTATCTGAGAGCACAGAATAGCTTGAATACACTACCTCTTTCAGACAAGCCCCTTTTAGTATTCTGCAATACAGCTGTTCCAAAATTTCCTATAAATTTATTAGTACTGAGAAGTAAGGCTTCTGAGTATTTGAATAAGAATATGACCATCAAATCTGGAAAAGAAGTTATTTAAACCCACAGGATAACTTTCTCAAATATCTGTTATGTGGTGCTATACCTAGCTTCTTACTTTTGTATATAATGCCACTGTCTCCTCATGGATCACAGGTTTCCCTACACGTTCAACCAAAATAGTCAAGATCAAAATAAACTGCTAATGGCAAAACAGTATGCGACATCTAGCTCAAAAAGAATTTGTTCATAAACAGATAGCATTTCTTGATGAATTTTCCTTTGCTGCAAAGTAGAAATGAAAGGATAGTTTTAAACGTAATATGTTGCAGTATGCATAAGAGAGAAATTCATTTAAACAACATAAGACACATGAAAACATGAAAAAAAATGTATTAGTATTTTGGCAGAACAGAATCAAATAAACCTGAGCTATGCTTGTAATTTTACTACTTTCATTAAGCTTTAGGAGGATTTTTGTTTTCATGAAAGTTTTAATACATTTTAACTAGAGTCTTGGGTTCACTGTATTATTCAAGAAAGGCAGTAAGTATACTGTACCATACCTAATATCACCTTTTCTTCTTGTCACTTATGCTGCCCTAAGTTACATTTAGGAAGGTAATTTTTTCTTACCTTTAACATGTCTTCATTCTTTCTGGGTTTTTCCTGAAACAGTAGCTTAAAATAATAAGATGTTTCACTACTGCAGTTATGGGAATGTCACCTGCTTGACTTAAAATTGCTACTAAGATTTTCTTAAAACTTAAGGTCCAAGTGTTCTTGAACATTTACACATACTTCAAGTATTTCAAACTGATTTGAATTCAACTTTCAAGCGAATTAAGTCTCATTTTAGAATGCATGAGCAAATAATTAAGATACGGTCAGCAAGGTAAACCAAATCATAAAAATGGTATAGAAATTAATCAGTCAAAAACCTAGCAACATGAAAAATACCAAAGAAAAGCATCCATCTACCAGGCAACAGAGAAAATTGTAACAGAATAAAGGCCAGCAGGTTTGCATTTTTAGTTAATGACTATATTAGTCACACCTGCCTGAATAAAATAAAATAAAATAAAATAAAATAAAATAAAATAAAATAAAATAAAATAAAATAAAATAAAATAAAATAAAATAAAATAAAATAAAACAAAACACAACACACAGGCAGTGGTGAGCACAATTAATACCAGGCACAAAGTTCTAAAGCTATCATAAAGAAAGAACAGGTGAGAAGGAGTTCAAGTATTTTGAATTATTTCAAGTCACCTGAAACTGTTACTAATCCAACTACTGCATAGTTACTAAGGCAGCATAGGTGGGGAATTGAGTTTGAGTGTATTACAATCTGTCAGCTGCAATTCTAGGTTATTATGTTTTACCTAGAATAACTTTTGGCTGGCCTAGGTGAGCAGTGTTTGTGTACAGAGAGCTGGCTACTGCAGCACTTTATCCCCTCATTCCAAGTGGGACAATCTATGTGTGTTTTTGATCTCTCATCAAGATCCACTCCTTTGAGATTACTAATGGTATACTTGTGTATATACTTGTGTGTAAGACTTTCATTATAAACATAAGGCAAATTCCAACTCAAAAGAAGTCCTCATTGATACTAGATTTCCAAAGCAGGTACAGCTCTTCTGAGAGCTTTTAAATGGCAGGTGAAATATGAAATAACTGTAGCACATATTCTTGAAAGAAAAACACTTCCTGGAAGTAAGCAAGGAAATGATTAACTGTAAATATTGATTTGAAAAAAAAAAAAAAAAAATCCCATCTTTCCTCCTGTGACAAAGTGAAGGACCTTGTACACATAGGAAAAGCAGTTAGCATTACTACTGTAATATTACTACCTCAATGCTGCTAGGCAGCTTTTCTACAGAAAGAGATGGAGATTTAGCTGTCCACAAGCTGACCACAGCATTGAGCTTTTTGTGAAACAGAGACATATCTTATCTCACACGTGAATCTTTGCATGAATATTTCTGAAGCATCAGCTAGACTACTATGTTCTGGTTTGAAATGGCACTTCAAGAAGGATCACTTGAATAGAGAGAAATGGACTGAGTGTGGGTAGACATTTAGTGAATGTAATGTTCAGGAAAAGACCAAAAGAGTAGGAGCTGTTTGGTTTAAAGACAAGAAGACTAAAGAGAAATGATAAAAGTCCTATGTAACTTGTAGCTGCCAAGAGGAATGGAACAGACTGTGTCTTCTGTCTGCAGCAATTATAAAGAAAGTTATATGAAGGAAAATTCCATTTTATTCACAGATTTTTTTTTTTTCCAGTAAAAAAATCCAAACTTCTAGAGAAATCATAAGCTATCTCTGTTTGGAGTGTTGTTAGAGTTGATAGGAAAACACTTGACAGAAAAGACAGAATTAATATGGCTTTGGCAGGTAAATGTGGCAGATCCCGAGCTCTGCTCCAACCCAGTGCTCAGAAATTTTATGACTGAATATGAAGGAAGGATTAATCTCCTTTCCTACTACCCATGTTTAAATTAACAATTTCTTTGAAGTTACTTGCAGAACAACTTTAATACTGAGCTTCCAAAATTCTGAATGGTTGATATTCTTTATAAGGGTTATGTATGAATTTGTTAGAGGAAAACTTAATGATTACTAATTACTACAATACCTTCTCACGATTTGCTTATATTATTCCTTATTTCAGGAGGTCTAGTGACTAATACTGTTTTCCTTTGTGTAATCTGTTACTTTTTACATTTTAAACAGATTTTAATAGCTTAAATCATACTCTTTCAGTTAGTTCGTTTCAGCATTAATATACTGTATCAGTTTCTGTTGAGAAGTTTTCTTTTATAACATCAGTAAAATAAAGTATAATCAAATACATTGAAATAGGCATGAACCAGTATTCTGGAAACTTCAGATTTTCAGAAAAACTTAGATCTGGATGTGAAATGGTGTCTGCTATAAATCATAAGAGAAACAGAGCTGTAACTGTGCAGTTCAGCTTCATTTACTTGATTCACAAAGCAGCTTTTATTAAAAAAAGGAGGGAGGGAGGGAGAGCTATTAAGTGACTGTATTTTAAAGTAACAGAACACAGAATACAGGTATGAAATCTCACTTTTACTCTATTAGTTTAAATTATGAAAAAAGGAACAAAATAAGTCTTTTTTAATATTATTAGTAATTTTTATTCTCAAATCATGAATTCAGGTTTCTTATTTTCTTTTCTGGTCTCTGATGCAGTCTTGTAAGTCTGCTTACTTACCTGTGCTGCAGGAATGATACTGTGAAATTACATTATTCAGTATCAAAATATTTTCCTATCCATGAAAAGAAGATATAATATAAGCTGCTCTATAATATAAGCCATTGTTATTTTTACATAATATACTATGCAGTCACACTTTACACACACAAACACAAAAACATTGTTCAATATTGAAATAAATACATGATAGCAGCCTTTTTCACCTCAGAGTTGTACAAGTTGCTCTAAACCCATTAAAGATGGTCCTTGCTTCAGATCCTCGGCTGATCAGATCTTGGCAGTACCCTTGAAATGTCTGGCAGTCTGTTGAACTGTTACCATTTCAGAAGTACTAATTTTCCTTGCAGATAAGGTACAGCTTTAGACATGCATTTTCTTTGTTACAGCAGATGTAGAAGCCAACAGCCAAGTGATCAATACATACCCAGGCTTTGCCCTACTGCAAATGTTGCAGTTACCAAACTGATGTTGTAAGTCTTGCTCCAGTGTTGTAAATGGACTCAGCTGTGCTCACACTCTGTAGCCAGAGGGGACTCTGCTCCACGTCACACAGTAAGATTACGCACAGCCATTTGCTAAACGTTTCCTGTTGGACTGACAAAGACGTTGCTTCAAGTTGTAGAGGCCAATAGGTCAATGTTCTAGTTCCAAAGAAATTTAAAATCAAGACTCTTAAGGTGTCTTGAAACTAATTAACTGTCAGGAAACCCTATGAGGAAGTTACAGGGTACACTGCAGTTACTTTTCTGCCTAATGAGAAAAAGACTTCTCCCGAGTGAAATTTAAGATCTGTTTAACAACATACGTCAGTAATTTTATAGGGTAGAATTCTGAAGAAAACGTTCTGATCTCCATGAAACAACAGAGACTGTGCTTCAGCTCTTACCTTGTAGTATTGATACCTAAAAAAATCACTAATGATCGCAGATGTTAGATTTGGTGTTGCTTGGAGCTGCTCTTTTACTGTCTATTCTTTTATTTTCTTTTTCTTTATAGTGAGGATTGGACAGTATAAAAATGACCCATAAGCTTAGAAACAACAAAAGAAAAAGAAAGTGATACTACTTAAGGACCAGAATATAAGAATAATTTTAATGAAAATAGGTTCCTAATCGCAGGGGAAAAATAAAATCACAAAGGAGATAATGCATATATATGGAGAAACTACACTAGATTTTTAAAATCTTTCCATCTGGGTAATCTAAAGGGCTAACAAAATACAGGCAAACTTATATTTTTCTCCTTTCTGATTTTAACTTTTAAAATTAAACTTCAACTTATGAGTCTTTTGTTTTGTTTAGATGAGTGCTTATCTGAATTAGTGCAATGTATCAATCATAACACTAATACTTTGACTCATGATATTCCTGCTGGATAACAGGACATAACCTAGTCCATGGGTTAACAGAAGAATATGTGTTGAAACTCTGTGATCACTGAATGCCAATTATTTCAAGAGTCTAGAATGTCCTTCAGAAGGACAAAAACCAGCACCTGTGAGCAAGTTGCTCCAGTAGCTATGAACATTTCATTGGACTTCATCTTAAATAGTACATGACTTGGCAGCCTTTTGGCTCCAGCTAGCAATGAGGGAAACAGAACAACCGTGCGGACAGTAGTGACCTTAGAAATGTGTATGGGTAATTTTGTTGTTTTGATGTATTTTACACATATGCAAGTGGCTTATGAGATATAAATTAGTGCTTTGTTGCCATTTAATCCATAAAATACAAAGTATAGCCTTGGTTATGTGCTGTTTTTCGGTTCGTATACTGTTTTTTGTTAGCCAACAGATGTTTCAGTTCTTTATAATAAACATCAATGGTAACTTGGTTTGCCTAATATTTTATATGGAAATTTCTTCTTTTCAACATCTTTTTTTTTTTATCTCTGACTCAAGCTAACTTTTCTTTTAAATTAGCTTTCTTTTCTCCTTTTGCTTTTCTTTTCCTTTCAATAACATTAAGCTTCGAGGAAGATTTAAAAAGAATGTAAATGGGTGGAAATGTAGAACTTGCCCTCCAACCACTAGCACTTTTGGTCAGTGTTCCTCAGAGAATAAAGAAATTTTGCTGAATGTATGAATAATTTGTCATTCCAAAGATCTAAAAAACTTCAAGTATTCAAGTTCTGTTTATGGAGTACTTTCTCTCTGATAATGAAATTTGCCCTAATCATTGTGACACAGTAAACACTCCGTAACACAGTAAATAAAAAAATCAATAAAGTAGTAATAACACAATAAGAAACATATTGATAAAAAAATCTAATTTATATCCTAAAAACTCCAATTTTAGACTATAAATGGAACAGGTTTCTCTGTATCATGTTGCCCGTTTGTCTTCCCCAACGGATGTTAAGAATAGCCACTAGTAACTGCATCTCAGGAGTAGGGCTTCTCTGTCTGTCTACCAGCTAGGTTTTTATTGCCAAAATGCAGAATGAGATAATTCATAACCAGTTTTGACCCCTTTCATTGATAACTAGATATGCTGTGCACTTCCAAACTAACACACTGTTCTTGCTGTTTTCTTATTTGACTACTACTACAGAAATTAAATGAAAACATGCATTTGACCTTTTTTTTTTCCACTGTGAAAAAAGTAGTGGATGCATAGGGGTGGAGAATAAGCAAAGATTGGTCCCAAATGCCTTTCATTTTAGATAAGCTGACACGCTGAAGAAGTAATTTGCTCCAGAAAGGAAGCAAGTGCCAACAGTAAATAACTCCCCAGGAACAAGCTATGAGCTGGAGGGAAAGGTATTATTCTTTACTACACAGTGCTGGTCAACACCCCTAAACTGGCTTCCTCTCCTTTAGACAGCAGATGATAAATTGTGCTTCATCCTAATCTGGCAGGAAGCTAGCTTATATTTTCTATTTCATTCTCTAGAATTAACGTTATATTAGCCATCTTAGACCAACTGTTCCAGATGTTTTCCCTAGCACAGCCAGATTAAATATGCTTGAACACACCTCCTTGAAAGAAATTGCCTCTGTAACCTTGACACAGTACAACCCTGAGGGAAAAATTAAACTTTATTTTAGTTGCATTTACATTATTTTTGGAGCATGACTAACTTTTTATTTGGAACTACCAAACTGCAGGAATTGGACCATTTACAGCTGGACCAAACCTGCTGATTGAAAGCCAGATTCTGCTTCTACTGGAATTAGTAGGAGTTTTATTACAGACTTCCAAATAAGATGTACCAACTTAATGTCTGAGTTTCAAAGACTAAGTAGTCACAACTTCATTCAAGTCAAAAAAAGGTGAAGACACTCATAATCTCTAAATACAGGGATTTTTATTACTAAGGCAAAGTTCCTGCTCCACTCTCACTATATTGTAATACGACAGATTTTGGTAACTTGTTTTTGTCAAGCATTACCCAAATCTATTGAGAATTTATAATATAACAATGAAAATACTACAGAGATTTTAGCTGCTACTCTAGCTAAGTGCAGCATGAACGGCAAACACACAGCTCTATCGTTTCTCCCTTATTCTCAATGTATGCACTGTTTGGTTCCGTTGTTCAAATTTATCAATTCAAACAAATGCAAAAAAAAAGGATTTTAGCCTCCAGGAATTCGAACAGTGTCACTGAGCAGATAAAAAGTCATCAAGTAATTTGTATGGAAGAAACGCTAAAGCAAATGAGAGTCCAGTGTTTAGGATTTTAAGGTACACTCATATAGTGTGCTAGAAAGCAAGATAGAGTGATTTAAAATAAATATTTAAAAATTACTTTACCTTTATTTAAAGGATTTTCACAAGATGTGTGTTAGAAGTCTTCATCTGCTTGAGTCTGTGAAAATAATGGAGGAAATATTCACAAAGCCCAAAGGATGTAATAAATGTTTGTTTTTGTTTACACTTCAGAAATAATTGTTCTGTGAATGATCCTCATTATTTTGAATGAGATGCTCTTTATCTCACTGCAAACAAAAGGAATTTTCTGCAGACAACAGAAGCAGGGTAGTGAGGATATTCTTTGCTTGTTCATATCTGTACTGTACTTTCCCCATGTATTTGAAATGTTTGTTGATTTCTGGGATGGCCTTTGGTGGCCCTTTGGGCCCTTTGATGGGAGACAGGAGGGAGGCTTACTCTCTTCTTGAAACAAAACTTTAAAACAGTCCATTTCTTTTTTTGCTACACGAAAACCTAATGTATGCATAACATAACTGTCAGTCTCTGCTCACTTGCTCTGATCTTGATTAGTCAAGGCAAAGTTTATCACTTGCTTCCAATCTCATTTTTAACTATATCTCTCATTTTTCAGGACTGTTATATTTACTGGCTTATAGTCAATACACAAGTATAGTCACCTTGTGACCTGGGCACAAGATTGTCCTGAAAATATTCTGATCTAATGGTTCTTTGACCATAACTATCAGATGACGGGGATGCCAAAGTATTATTGGAGTGTAGTCAGCTAGCATCCTCTTTAAGTAATTCTTTAATATTTAGCATGGGTTTAACATTACCTTATGTCTCTGGAGCACCACAAAATGCTTCAGCTCCAATCTCTCCAAGGGGCAATGTTGTTATCCACAGTCATGAAGATGGTCTCAATCACGCTTCCAAATGAAGTCCATGAACTCTAAAATAAAGTGAATGTAAACAGAGTTTACCACCTTTAGAAGCGACAGAGGCTTTTGTGTATATCCAGTAATGACTGTGTGCCACCTTGTCTTTTTGTCATTGCTTGTTGCTCTGAATGTTGAAAAATGCTTCTTTGCCAACTGTTGCTCCTCTCCAAAAGGCTCTGCATCTCTTTAAGCCTGGCATATTGGGATAGCCTAGTACAAAATGGTAAGCGTAAGTTCTACTGAAGTCTTCAGCTGTAGCCTAGCCCAAATAACTCACTCTAGCAAAGTGATGAATTTCACTAAACCCTGAACTAGTTTTTCTTGCAGTGTATGCCACCAATTTCCACGCAAGAGAAAACAAGTGAAGGATTTTGTTGAAACTCTAAGGAGTTCTTTCACAGTATATAAAAGAAAAGCACTAGATAAATTTAAATATCCCTTCCACTTGTGCAAGAGACAGTTATTGATTTTGAAAGCTTATTGAAATGTAACAAAGAGCCATGCTGCTAATAAAAAAACAGTTTATAGTAAAGTTAACACATCAGTGTTTTATCAGGGCTTTAATTTTCATGTGTGCCTACAGGACTGGACATAGAATTAAAAAAAAACATGATCATTATTATGTTTGACCCATTTATTTTTTCCTTTTATGAGATAGAAAGGGGATATGTCTGTGTTATAAAGTGTATTGTGGTTGCAAGTTGTCCTGTCTTGTTGATTTATAGGAATCTGTTATCTCAGACAGAAGAGTGAGGATTACAGACATAGTGCTATATAGATCATAGAGCTAAAGTCTTCATCTTTTCATCACTATATTTTTAGGAACTTACTGCTAACTATGTTTTGTGAAAAGAGCCCTATCAGAAATCCTGTTAACAGTTCTGTTTGAAATACACACTTTGAAGTATGTTGCACTCTCATAAATGTAAAGACATGAAATAGGTTCTGAGCTTGTGTTAATAAAGCTACCACCAAACCTCCAGTATTCTGACTCACTCTGCATATTTAACCATTTGTATTTTGTATATTTCCATGGATTTGGAGTGTTAATTTTCAATATAGGCTGAGAGGCTTCAGTCCTTGAGGAAGATGTTCAGTTTATAGAGTTGGGTCTTTATACAGCCCGGGTAATCTGAAGGTTATAAAGATAAGGTAGGATCCCATGAACACAGCTTAGTCAGCAGTGCCTACATTTTAACCAACTATCCCTTTCAGGAAGAAAATCTTACTAAAATGGAGCTAATATCCTATTCAGTCAGGAAATAAAGAAAAGCAGGTAGCTTTCTAGATCTCTTCTTCAGGTAGTCGTCTAGAATAATAAGGTTGACAGGTTGACTGCCTTTATGAAGGAATATCTTGGTCATAGAGCAAAGCATTGCATACATGTCTACTGAGGAAAGCTTAAAATTCACATCTCATACTTTCTAGGAATATGTTCTAAAAAACACGATATTAAACAAGCAAAAAAAAGTTATTATTCCTGTACACCCACTGGACATTTACAGATTGCTAAAAAGTCTTAGGTAGGAGAAAAAAGTGTGTACCATTCTTCAAAAGGAAATTTTTAGGTAAACTGTAGAATGGTAAAACGAAAATTTTTAAATCTGAATAATTTAATCTGAAAACAAACCTGCCTAATTATCATCCCACTGGTGTTAATTAAGACCTATTAATGTCAACAACGACTGTTAACAGAATCAGGATCTGGTTTATAAATTGATGTATTATATTTTCTGCTATATTATCAAAAAGGAAAATTGCATATGTGTAAATTCTAATGCTAGTCTCCTTCCAAAGTACTCAGGCCCTACACTGCACAGTTTTTCCCAAACTCCCTACTTATAGACCACGTTTGTGTTGATTTTGACACTGCAATTAGAGCAACTATTAAAGGGCTTCCTCTTGTATTTTTTTTGTTTGGAGACTTTTTGATAAATTGGTTAGTAGCCTCAAAAGGCATTTTCAAGGTAACTGAAATTGTTTGGCTCTGTGTAACTGTGTAACAAAACTGATTATCTTGAGTGTTGGACCAGTTACCTTGTTCTGACACTTCAAAGCATTTTCATTTTTATGTAGAGGCAACAAACTTGTATTGTAATGGACGGATTCCTCAGCGGGGAATATTAATTATGACTTTCACCATATCAATCTGGATGTAAGTAACTGCGTTCCAGTCTGTCCTCTGCCTCAGAAGATACAAGACCTGTAGTCCTACAATCCTATATGGACTTGAGAATAGGTTCTAGGGTTGTTTACACCCTATTCATTCATAGCTCCATAGACCAGAGAATACAGCCATGACCATCTAACATTTTGATATCTGTCTTTAGGGTGATTACTTTAAAAACGGCATCTGGTTCAGCTCAAATTAAAAACAAAAAACAAACATGCGATGGATTTTGTTTCAAAAAGAAAGGGCTATTCACAAACCTAATTTTATCCTAAAAATACCAGATTTTCTAGAATAGAAGGCTCCTCCAGAGGGTTATATGGACCCTGAAAAAGGCTCTTGTCCACTACTAATTACTGAAGAAATATAGGAATAGCAGAATTCATGGTTCAAACATTTGCAATAAACTTCAAAACCACATGCAAAAAAAAAAGAAAAAGAAAGATCAATCTACCTGTTTAAGGAGCAAAATCAGAAAGAAACCAATGCATTTGTCCTGTTCTAATTACTGGTATTTTTCCTATACTGTTACTTAGTCTAATAATGAAACATCACAGTAGTTTATTCTGCTCTTTCTCTGCCTTTCCTAGAATTTGTGATATCCTTGGAGGAATAAGAAAAATAAATCACAATTATCAGACATTTTATTGCTATGTACATTCAAATAGACTTGAACTTACCTGAGGACAGACCTGAAGTTGTTGCCCTTTGTGGAATATCAAGGCTGTATCCATGTGTATATGTATATATATGCAACAAATATTTTTTATTTGGGTTTATTCCTGACACTTCATTTTAAAGTATATTGGCTAGAGAATATAACATTGTATTATTTTATGTGCTTTGAATTTACTATAAAAATGCCAAAGTGGCTCAAGTGCACAGAGCTTGGTGAGAAAGGATGATTTAAGCCATGGATCAGCTTTAGTTAACAGTCACATTTTGCTGCAGATGATGATACAATAAACAGTGCAGAATGGGATTATTTGAGGGCTCTGTCATAAGACAGCACACCGTATGTGCTTTATGTCTATCCATCCCCAGATATCAGTGGAAATTTCAGTCTGAATTTCTAACTCGTATTAATACATGTTTATGGCACAATATTTTATTGTTCTGACAATAACATTAACATAAATGAAAGGAGGATAGAGCTACCAGGATACAGAAGATTCAGCTCCCCAGTTAAATCCTGGCTACAGAGCAGGTTTATCATGCTGTAAGTCCTGATGGGATCTGGGGGACAAGGGTTTGCATCCTGAGTTCAGAATTAAAGAGAAGTGCTCCAATTGATTGGGACTAGCCTAAATAAAGCCCTTTGAGAGGAAAGAGTGAAAGGAGAGGGGTAAGGACAAGATTTTAGTAGAAAAAGAATATCTGCAGTGCTTCTCAAACTCTGTTACCTTTAGGTTTTTCTAATGAACACCCTGCATTGTTAACATAGCTCTTTGAAAGAACACTGCACTAATTATAGCTCCTAAAACCTTGGCTTTATACATCCTTTTCAACAGTATTGAAAGTTTGGCAGCTGCAGAGTGAGGAGGCACAGTTTGTTCATATGTGGACAAGCTGAGAGACAAACAGAGGGGCTGCACAGTTTTTAAAACTGCTAAGTGATATGTCACCCTGTGTGTGCAGAGGGGTTGGACTAGATGATCTCCAAAGGTCCCTTCCAACCTTAAGGATTCTATGATATATTCCTTTTTTATCTTCCTTTTATTAAGCACAGAGAACAGAGGAGAAAATAAGTGTTTTGGAGTTTTGAATAATGACTTATTTATCATACATATTTGCTAGTGACTTGCACCTCACCCATGTAGAAGACTAAGAATAACCTAACTCATGGCAACTTGTGATAACCTCATATGAATGCATATATGATTCATATCAGTAAGCTTCAAGAAAAACAAAAAGAAAGTGATGGCTGAATGCTATTAACACATAATTTATTGTGGCTTTAATGTATTTGCTGTTTCTTTAAGAATTTAAAAGAGATAATGTTTAATATGAGAAATTCTTCTTTGACTGAAAATTATAGAAAGTAATCATGATATTTTAATATAGTCTGCCTTTTTAACTCCTCTATGCTCTTTTAATGATCGATCTTCTAGAACTTCCATCTTTAAAAATTTGCTCTGCAACAGAGGTTATTTGCTGCTTCCAGTCTCCAGTGGAATCAAAAATTCTTATATACAATATAGAAGCATTTCGTAAAGATTTCTGAACAGAAAAATTGACTGAATGTCCTCACCTGACTGCAGAGTTACCTGCTAGAGTTGAAAGGCTTAAAATCTTTGATGGAGAGGAATCCTTTTTAAGGGGATTGAGAAAAGTGAAAAATAGATCAACAGCATGTAGCTGCCTGGGTTGCTATGGCTGCAAGGGAATTGAGCTACCCTTCCATCTTGGGGGGCAGAACGGGAACTCCAGGGACTCAACATCATCTTTTTAACTACTGGCAATCAAGGAGCTGAGTGTGGACAGCTTGTCTATTAATTTATACAGCAGATCAGGACAGAGAAGAGAGGATGCATTGGATAAGCAAGACAGATAGCTTTACTAAAACGGTCTAAGTTAAAGATTGGCTTGGCTATAGAAACAGCAGGCCTTTATATGCTATGTTTCCATTAACTAATAAGCCCTGCCTTGTTTTGAAAAGGTTTCATGAACCAATACAATTACTCCAGGTCACATCACTTCTTCACAAACCCAGGGGGTGAAAGGTGCACGTTTTTTTCTATGACCCTTTGGAGAATTCAACAAGACCACAGCTACAGAATGGACAGTTTCAAACTGAGAGAAACCAAAGGGCTTGCTCTGATAATTTTTGCCTGGGGCTGTATTAAAAAGGATATTCAAATATTAAGATCTAGGATGTCAGCAAACTAATAACACATATAATCACTTCAAGAAGCTGTCATTCTAAGAAAAAAAGCACTGCTGTAATCATGGCATACGTAAGTTGGAAACCTCTAAGTGTATGTATTTACTAAAAAGTATTAAACCATAATGATGTAAAAGCAGGAAGAAAAAGACCTCAGTAATTAGTACTAATAATCAGTTCTTACTAATCAGTAATAAAAATAAAATCAGTATTATAAGAACATCATTGAGCAAATGGTCCCGTATTTTGTTTAGTACTTTTACAGTGCTTTTCTAGGTCTATCTTTGGCAGCTCATGGACTTTATTCAGTACTGGTAGATGGGCATTCTTTGTAACATGGGCCTAAACGTGGTTGAAAAACCTTCCTGAGAAGGTCAATAATGTTTGGAGAATGAGGTTGCCCAGAGCTATTTCATGCAGCAAACACACTGGCTGTGCTTCCTGAGCCAGCCAGCCTGTGAATACACAGCATGCACTGCTGCTATGTTCATTCTTCAGATGTATCATTACAGCCAATTTCTTAGGGACTGATCTAGCGTGTACTCTGCTAAAATAGGGAATATATTTCTAAGGAATGGAACTGCTGGTGGAATTATTAAGACTACTAAAGCACTAAAATATTCTGTTGAACCACTCAGAAGAGAGACTGCTGCTTATTGCAGAGTCATGGTACCTGCACCAATGTACTATTTGTTCAAAGTCAGAACCTATGTGAGTAAGTGTGCGGCAGCTGGATCAAAACCTAGGAAAAATGAGGCGCTTCCCCTTGCTTGAGAAAAGATTTTAAGTATTTGTATCATGCCTATCATACAACAGTCACAGCAAGAAATAATCTAAAAAAATGGAGTAAAATCAAAAGGGAACACAAAAAGAGTCTTTCTCTTGTGAAATACAATTTGAGTTATTACACAGTTCTAATTATTCATTGTTTCAAAATCCTTTTAAAAACAGATCTTAAGACAATACCTGATAGTTGTTTTATAGACTTACAGATGGCTTGGGTGCTGCAGTAAAGTGACAGGTCTACTTCTGAATGCTGAGTAAGGATAGCACTGCCTACAGGCACAGGCAGCAGAGTTACAAAGGTGTCCTCAAGCTGACCACACAAGAAAGAGCTTGGGGCCCAAGTACAACACAGGAGCAAGATGGCTCATTTCTTTTTCACAGGAGAGAGTTCTTACTGAATTAAGTACCGAGCCTTCGAGTTCTGCATGTCAGCAGCAATTTTCACAGTGTGTCATTTTGGATTGTTATAAGAATGTGATCTTGGTCATGATAAGGACAGCAAGTCAATCTTATTTTATTAAACTTAGCAGTGGTAATATCTTCTAGCATGGTATCAGACCATCTCTATTTAGGATTATGTATTTTTGCCATGGACTCCGAGTGATCAGTAAGGCATTAAGCTTGTGCATTTGTGACAATGTTAGAAACTTGCTGTTTCTGTATTTAAGAAAGTGAAGCTAACAAAGTGAATTTATTCATGAATGAATACTGGGGGAACAGTAGCAACAACATCAAAATCATGGAATACTATCTATGTCTGTGGTTTAATAAAGCTGTAGAGAAGGCAAGAACCCTCCAAAATGTCTCTGGTAGTTAGTGTTCATCTGAGAACAGTCTCAGCTCAAATAGACAGTTCGCTTTCTAGAGCAGATATTTTGTATTTAATCACAGATTTTTACATTCAGAAAAAAATACATTTTTCTAATGTAAAAAGAAAAAAGAAAGCCTAAAAGAGACACTGTTATCTCTCAATATCTCACAGCCTGCAGGACAGCCTGCGTACTCTAGTCTTTATGTTTTTTGTCTCTAAAAGGGATAATATGTCTTCTTTCATTCACTCTTAATTTGCTTTTTTTTTTTTTAATTCAGCACTGAGTTTTAGAAAAGCTTATATGCATTCACTTCAATTCACCGCAACAAACTTCCCAAATGCATGAAAGTAAACTTTTTCAAAGAATGGACTTTCTTTCGATATTTCTAAGAAGCCCAGCTAAAACATCAAAGTCCCTATGGTTTTGATTCACCACACCTATATGAATACTGAATAACAATAACAGAGTCCGATGTGTTTTAATAACCATTTTATCTTGCATGAAACCACTCCTAATTCAGTGTATAATAGCATCTACTATGAATCATGCTACTATTGTGAGTTTGAAGAGCCTCAAATAAGAAAAAAACATTAGTCTGCCTCTAGTTCTTGGTCCTACACTTTGCAGTTAGCTATGATCATAAAGATGTGATCTAGAAAGCACTCCAGTTCTGAAAAACACAGGGCTAGAGCTTTTTTAAACTCTCATAACTACCAATTTTTGAGCATGCCTCAACACTTGCAAGGAACATGCTCACTCCCTTCCCTCTTCCCTTTTACAGCCTCTTCTATCAAAGAGATGATTCTGATAAAGATGATGCCATTTCTCATGGTCTCAGCAAGCGCTGGCTGAACATCTCTTCCCTCTTATATACGTCACATGAATAAAAAAAAGTGTTCCAAGAAAGCAAATCAATATCCGTTTCTAAATAAAACATACTATAAAACAAAACAATGTAAGATTTCTTGCTGTGGTTTAGATTCTTTTTTTCCTGGCAATGTTTTATAAAACCTGAGTTTCACAAGAACAATAGGCATTTTCATTGAAGTGTTCTAAACTACTGCAATGAACTATATTGACAAAATGGACCATAAAAAAACAAAATAACAACATTTGTTGCAATAGTTCTTATTCTCTTTTGTGAGTATAAACAATTTGTACTCGAGAGACCTTTTTTTTCTCCCCTTCTAAGGTAGAAGGACATCACTTTTCCTCAAAATGCTTCCTGGCTACTGCTGAACAAAGAACACCAAACTAGTGAAGCAGTTGTTCTAACCAAGCATGGACAGAGTCACCTCTTCATATATTCTTATGTTTTTGTATACATATGTCTGACTTGTGGTGCTATTGCAAGCTGGAAGGCCTTTAGATGAAAAAATATATATATGTATTTGTATCAGTCTGCAGCTTATTACTGGTCTTGGTTTTCTGTTGGATTTCCTACTATTATGTCATAGTCATATTATAAATGTTTCATATACTTATCCAATAAAAACTAAGACCTTTTGTAATTCTCAATAGCAAGTGGACATTATTTTTCTGTATATATATGTGTACTACTAAAAAAATAACAATCAAACTACTTGGATGACAGGAGTGAGCTTTCTTTTTATTCATTTAGAAGAAATAAAACATTCATCTCCAGGTAAATAAAAGCTGATGGTTCTACTTGGCATTCTAGGCCAAGAAAAATGGAAAGGTTTTTCTTCAGTTTGGTTTTATTGTTTTTTTTTTTTTTTCCTGAAATTTGATACTCAAACTTGCTTGTAAAGTTTTTTTTTTTTTTTTTTCTCCCCTAAATAGGACACATTCAGTCTTATTTCTGTGTTAAGGTTTGGCATCTGTACTGGAATATTGCCACATTTTATGCAGTTATTTTGTTCCCTTATGTTCACTGAATTTAGGTTTTATTGTTTAGTTTAAAGACATAATTTTAAATTCTTGTCAATGCCTTCTGAAATTCTCGCAGGCTCCCTCATTCACTGTCATTTTAAGTTTTAAAACAGGATTCCATTCCCTCATTAAAGACAGAAAACCTGAATTCAAACAAAGCTTATGCAAACCCTGCAGAACTCTGGAAATCTAACTGCACTGTCAATTCATACATAAATAATCTTTCAGAATTTTGCAGTATGTTCTTATTTCTCCATTAAAATTATTTCCATTAATTTTTTTTTTAAATCAAAACAGAAGATGATATAGAGCTGAATGTTTTAACCCTTCTCCTCTTCAGCATCCTTCATCCAGGAATAGACTTTTATTTTCTGTAACTTTTCTTTTTCCTTTATGTCCTTTTTTTGGCTTACGCCTTATTCCCTTTAATCTCACTCTCTTTTGTTTTAATTCATTGTTAAAGGCAGCAGATATGCGTAAAAAATCTACTATATATTCACAGTCTGAAAATATCTGCCCATTATAAGCCTCGAAGCCTCTAGGTTCCATCCACAAGCATGAAAGAAGCTGTCCAATTTCTCCATACTTGGATACCCACAAGTGAGCCTTGCTATTCCTGTTAGCTTTGTATGCTCTCTATAGATAATAAGGACTTTAAACTAATCTGTACACAAAGCTGACTTGGCAGGGTTTTGAGGTTTAATTGAACTCTGCAATCATTTACAATTAGTTTGTTTTGTTTACTTTCTCATATCATTAGCAAACTTATTAAAAAGAAGATACAAATAAATTTGTGCCAATTACATATGAGAATAATTGGATTTTATTAATCCAAGAACTCATACAATCAATTTAAGCATTGCTATTCTGGTTTCTGATACCTTATTATTCTTCATTAATCACATCTATTAATGGGTTGCTTTGAAATGGGCCTCCTTACTTACTCATCCTGAATGAAAGCTTCCTTAAACAACCATTGATATTTAGGTTAGAGAAATAAGTAACTTTTTAAAATCAGTATTATTATATTTTTTCAAATAAGATTCTGACCTCTAAAGTAACAACAGCGTTGTGGGTTCTAAATGAGAAATTTAAAAGCTTTTCTTACAGGACTTAGATTTCTTTCACAGTGTTATCTATACTGTCTAAAATTAGACTGTAGGAGAACAGAACTCCTGAGTTTTATTTTTTTATACCATTATATGTGAGTTTGGGCAAATGACTTGTGTTTATCTTCTTAATTATTTTGCCATTCAACCAGGGGTAGTGAACATCAAAATGGAAGATCAACAAACACTGCAAACAAACACAGGTTTGTGCAGAATTCTTTACAGAACAATCACATTAGCTTTTGGATGTTATCTTCCTCCTCTGCCTCTGTACCTTTTATTTGAAAGCATATTCCATGTATTTTGCGGTTCCATGTGATCCCTAGCAAATATCCCTAGCATCTGTGACACAATTAAACTTAATGAAGAACTTCAGAACTTGAAGAAGTTACAAGTTCCAAAATGAATGTGGGAAATGCATTTGGCTGGTAAATGAGGAGACCAAAGGGAGGGGGATAAAGTCTGCTAATTAACATGAAAGATAAAACCTGCTGTACAACTGGTGGACAGAGTAGGACAATATAGTGGAGGTCAGAAAAGCAAAAACGGGAACAGCAAACACAGGAATAAAAATTTAAGTTGTATGATGGTGTTGTAAGATAAGCAACTCCCAAAGAGGCTGAGGAGAAACAATCACATGGATTTAGAACATTTTAATTAGAAAAATAAGTTAATGACAGTGAGTTTATTGGTTTGAGCAACAGGAGAGAAAGTCTTGCATGTGGTAAGGATAATTCTTGAAGAATGTTTGCATAATAAAATCATGAGTCACAATATTGGCCCCAATAAATGTGTTTTGCTAGGAAGACATACAGAGAGACGGCAAAGATGAGATGCAGCGTGGAAGGAGAGATTTCGCCTCAGAGTATATACATAGATCATAACAGAAGCATAGGAATTACTAGAAAAGGAGGAGTATGTTGATATGGTCATTTGTTGGTCAGATTCATTCTTTTCTGTAGATACTATAATAAATTTTTTAAATTAAATTATTAGCTTTATTTGTAAAGTTTAAACACCACTTTTTCATTTTAATATATTCATTACAAGGCTCTGGAGGCTCTGAAGGTTTCAACTTACCCTAACAACTGAAAACAGTTATCAAAATATATTTAAATTGTAATTCAATTTAATGCATTGAAATTACTCTTGCTTTGCAAGATGTCATTTAAAGATTTAAAAATACAAAGAAGTTCTCCATTATGAAAAGGAAAAATATAGACTTTGTAAGCAACAGCTTTAAAAAAAACACTTTTCCTCAGGTTTTATACCTTTATGCCTATAGTAGCTATATGATACCTAATCAAGTGGAAGTGTCAGTAACAAATTAAATATGTTATATACATATGTGTATATATATATATATATATATATATAAAAAACAAAAAACAAATAAAAAACATGCTGAATGCATCCTCTTGCCTTCACAAGTAAATGGAGCTCTACAAGGATCATTTCTATCCAGCAATCATTTTTTTACAACTTTAGAGATGTGCATATCTCTGACAAATATATTTCAGACTGATCAGCAGATTCATAAACTATAGATTTAAGTGAGATACCAACAGACATGTATCCAGAGTATACAATCCTTTAAATGTTGTTTATTTGTTTCTCAGATGATGTTTCTCAGAAATCAAGGAAAAACTTAAAAAACTTAAAGCTTCTTCTACACAATTATAGCTAAAATGCTAAAAAAAAAAAAAAAAAAAGAATTTTGACTACTCTTAGAAATTAGAAAAGCACATTTCCAAAACCAACAAAAAGACCTATGGAAGTACTTCCATTAACAAAAATTCTATTTTCAGAGCTGCCCAAAATATATTGGATATCAAAAAATATATAGAGAGATATTTGAATTATAAAACCTGAAATGGATAAGGGAGACCAGAATCCTTTCCTCTACTGCTTTCATCACTTTATGTAAGACCACGGTCTAACATAAATAAATAAAGCCATCATGGGCTGAACTGTAAAAATTAAGCTTTTTGTTTTGTTAATATTATAAGCAATCTACCAGAAATAGAGAAATTATGCAATGATAGACTACTACTCAATCATCTACGTGGATATGCACTTCCATTCAGAGCACTTTTTGCTTACCATTGTCAGTCACACTGAAAACACTTTTGTCTTGTTCTATTACAGCAAGACAAACAAACAAAACAAAACACTTTATATTTGGACAGCAGGTTCCATGTCAGAGATTCCTAAAGAAATTAACAGATATGTAGCATCTACATAGTACAGAAAGATAGCTTTGGTCTCGTGTTGCTCCATGCGTGAGCTTTTCGCCTTTTCTCTCAAAACACTCATTTAGGAAGCACAGGAAAAAGAATGCCTGCAAAGAGAGTTCATGAAGACAAAATGCATCTAACAACCTGAAGATTTTGCCAAAAAGTAGAAATAGCACCCTTCTGTTTTTAAGCTGTCACATATTTGATAAGTACTATTAATAAAACAAAAAGTTTAAGGCAAGAGACCTTATTCAAAGAATTTAAGAAGATTCCACTATTTCTGCAGTATTCAATTCTTTGCCAATTAAATCAAGGAAAATAAAACCTAAGTAGATATGCCACACATTAATTTAACTTAAAACAACACTTCAAAAGCTAAGGAAATCAGATTTTAAAAAGACCTATTCCTTATCACTTTTCAATTAAAACCAAAGTTTTTTGAAAATATCCAATCTAGAAGCAAAATGCTTGATCCACAGCTATTCTCAGTTCCATTACATTTCCTGAAATTATTTTTACATTCTCTTTACTTGTAGTTATGCAAACGAGAAAGTGGAATTTGTAATTCTCAATGCTGAATTATTTTGTCTCTTCAAAATATCTTGTAAAAGCCCCCACACCTCTTCTCACATACTTTCAGATTCCGAGGATACCACAGACGTTGCTGACCCCAAAGACAACTCTGCCCAAGTGAACAAAACAGGCAGGAAAGATACACGTGGAAATATAACATATTGTTCTAACTCAAGCTGTTCTCTTCAACAAGGTTAAAAAAAGCAATTTGATTGATATGTATTTTGGCTTCTACTCTTCTCTGCTTGCATAGTGTCATGCAAAAATTAAATCTTGGGCTGATCACCAAATCTAAATAAGCAATTAATTCAAGTATCAATTGGTCATTTACAGTCCTCAGAAATGGGACATGCAGCAGGTGTTTGTGATGCGTGTTCTCAGCAGGAGACAGAAGTAGGTCACTGCTGAACGTGTCTTGAAATGAATGAAGTATTTTAAAGTCCAAACTCAGCATACCTAAGCACTTTTCTTCCTTAAGTCAAGGTTTGAATGTAACCAAATGATTGCTAAAATCATGTCACCTTCCTGTTGCCGAAGTGATAAATAAACCAATTTTAGACAACTTGTACAATAAGATTCTTTAGGATTATAATCTTTTCACTGCTTGATCATGCAGTTTATAAAAAAATAGGACTGTAATGACTGATCTGTTCTTTTAGTTGTGACAGGAATCATAAATATGCATAAGGGACTATTGTGTGCAAAACTTTTGCTGCATTTCTCTTTAGCTAAGCATTTATGATATCTCTAACATATTTTCACATGTCACAGGTATCAAAAAAGGCTTCAAATATTTAATTTTTTTTCCTTCCTTAATATAGTGAACATGCTAATGTAATTTTTCCAGTCTATATGGCACCCCAAACTGCAAGCTGCTCTGTTCAGTTTAATAGCATTATAGCAGAACTAAAGTCTTTTCCACACCAGACATTATGAGCTTAAACTTGCCACCCCACTTCACTTTTTCAGCTGAAAAATACATGACAAGCACAATTGCATCCGCCTAGTTCGCCTATGGCGCTTATGAATTAAAAGATAATTCAAATGATATCTCACTAGAGGGGGGAAAAGCCTTACAATGACAAAGTAAAAAGATGCTTTAGCCTAGATATTTTAGAAATCAAAAATAATGCTTTACACTCCACAAGGTGGAACTAGCCTGTGGGAAAGTCATTGCAGCACTTTCTAGATAAAAATCAATGCTAGGGGAGGGAAGAAGAAAAAACAAAAAAAAAAAAAAAAAAATATTTGAAGGCTCGCAGTTAGCATACAATGACTAATTTCCTACTGAAAGAAAAAGAAAAAAAAAAAAAAAAAAGCAAGTTTGGGACTAGTTGGGGACTATGAGTTTGATAATGAACTTTGGCATCCAATTAGATAGGGAATATCTAAGCTCTTCAAAGCACCATTTATGTATAAACCAGATCAAAGTTGTCTGTCAACTGTCTTTGAAGAAAAGAATTTTCAATTCTATTTCCCTTTCCATTCTGCCATCTGCTTTTCCCCTCCTGCTCCAGGGTTCTGACAACTTCTGCTGGCACCTTTCAGTCAGCAGGCCAGTGGGTGGTTCCTACTGCAAAATGGCTGGAGAAAATCCTCAGCTTTTTTTATGGTCATTGCCATGTAGAGATTACTGATACCTTTTGAGTCAGGGCTTGTTATTGCTGATAGCCTTTTAAAGTGTAATAATGTATATGATCTTCAAAATGCATTTTTAATAGAGATGGCAGGGGATAGTCATACTTGCTTCCTTTAGGCATCTAACTTGAATCAGATGCTGAGCGCACTGCGCATGCAAAGGTCTTCTGCTAGAGGATGACTCTGGGCAGGAGCTTATTTTAAGTGATTGTAATTGCTCTGGAGTGGCCACAGTAGCCTTCTAGCACTTCATCTAATTACAAGGCACCTGCCTCATCAACAAAAACTGTGCTAGCCCTTTCTACAGGCAGCCAGAGTCCACTCCTGCATTCAAATTGCTGTCTCCTTTACTGGAAGTTTAAGCAACTAGCTTGTATTAGGCAACTAGCTTTTGGAAAACTAAGATTAAGTAAATTTTGTACTCCTTTAATGCTTTTCTTTTCGTGTTAGCATGACAGGCAAACAATGTTTCCTCTGTTTGTATACTAGTGTTTATATAGGAATTTTCATGCACTATTTGCAGATTATCAAAGATAACGTAAAACCATCGTGATTTTCATGTTTCATCTGTTTAACAGGTGGTTCTTAAAGGATGGGGGGAAAAGGGTTTCTTAGAATGATGCTCTGTATCCCTTCCAGTTTATGATACGACTTTCAGGCATAAATAGACAAACATGCTACATCATTTAAGATGTAACTTTTATTAACAACTATAAAATGTTAAACTCCATCCTCCACGAATTCAACTCCATCTTCTATAAACACATGAAGCTATGACTAAAAATATTTGATCTGCTTTTACACATAACTATCAGAAAAAAAGTATTTTCATGTGTTGCTTTTGAGGCCCAGATGTAATTCCTTGATGACATTAAGAAAGAATCTGCTCTCTACCCGCAATTGGCAATTTGTTTGGCTGGTATGTGTGAGCTGTAGGTGCTACCTGCACCAATACTGCCCACTGGTTCTATAAAGCAAATTGTAATTTATCATGTGCAGCAGAAACTTTTAGGAATCTGCAAGATGTCCTGCATATTCTTAAACAATCCTATTTTATTTCTGGATACCTTATTTTGTTTAAATTGATTTGTCTCTTCTGTGATAAGCATAAATATATTAATTTAAAAGTCCAATGAATTAAAAGCCTATTACAGAACAGAAAACCTTCTATGACATTTGGATGCTTGGAGTCAGTGGCATTGCATATATCCTTGAATATATTTAGGCATACAGAAACAGAGACTTGTTCAGGCAAACCCATATTCACCTGAATTTTGTTAGAGATTTTTGTCAGAAAAAGGATTTCAGGACTTGATTCTGTAAATTTACACAGTATCTTGAGTTATTTATAAAATGTTTCAATTAAACATGAGCAACACTTAACATACAGTGGTAAAGCTTCTAACTGAAATTCCAGAGGTGAGGTAAACTACAATGAATTTTTTAAGCAGACGACTTATGCAGGAAATGTTATTTTAAAATATAATATAAACTATTTAAATTAAGATTTAATCAATTAAGAAAATTATTTTCATATTTCTTTAAAGTGACATTCTCCTTGGTTAAAGTCAAAATTGAGAAAAGAATTTGGTAGTGATTAGTTTAGCTAAAGTTATATTCTTTTTCAGTGTTCATGGCATACAGTGTTCATGCATCAAGACACAGCTTTCTCATTGCTTTTAGTGGAATTTTTCCATTTACATACCCTAATATTTATTTGGTAAATTTTCCTTAATTCATGAGCATTTCTTGAAACTCAAGTTTTGACAGATTAGACATTTTTTGGCCAATAACACTGATAGAGAATTACAAACAATTTACAATAATTATTTTGGCAAAGTGGGTAATTATGGCCTTTTAAATTGTATTTTGTAATATATATATACACACACACACACACACACACACACACACGGCTGCAATTAAGACTGTAGACTGCAGGAAAAAAATGAAAGAGAAAGTACAAATTGTTCAAATTGTTTGATATTTATATTAAGAAAGTGCCTAGAAACCATAGTGGAGACACAAGTGTAATCACGTTAAGGAGAGAACAGTGAAATACAATATCTACTCTAATAAGTGTGTTCCCTAAATAGAGCAGGAGATGGAGTTGGAAATGAAAAGGCACAGAAAGGTAAAATGATTGCCTGGGGTTACATAGCACACTAGTGAAATAGTGAGTAATAAAGCCCATATTTCCTACCCTCCACGCAATTGCCTTCTCCCTGGAACTACACTGCCTCTTGCATTCAATTAATCAATAGATCAACAGTCTGTAGTGTCACATTTACATCTACATCTTTTCCCCAGAGAAGAATACATGGATATGAATTAATGAAGACCCATAAACCAAGGATAAGATGATAAGAAACATCACTGCCTCAATTATTTAGGAGTTGGGAAATGAAAACTCTGAGATCTTAATTCCCTGCAACAGCATCAGTAGAAATTTACTAGTGCAAAGCCTGCAATCATGAGCAAGAGAAGGCCCAGAACATTCAAATGATTTGCAGAATATGACATGGGGAATCTATAACAAAACATTTACCTTGGATTGCTTAACTCCCAACTCTGCATCTTAACCACAGAATGTCTTTTTTTCTTTCCTATACTGTGGTAAATGTACACACCTAAGGTTACATTTTTTGAGGTACCCTTAGCAACTCTTATTGATTTTGATGGTGCGTTTGTCTGAGTAAAGCTCAAGACAGGAATTTGGCCCCTACATTTTGTAAGCAATTGATATTTCCCTAAAAAGGAGAAAGGAAAAAAAAAAAAAAAAAAGAGTTATTTGGTTTGTACCTGACATTCTGGTTAAAAGCATTTGGAAATACCATGTCTTTTCCCAGATCTGGAAAGCATTCTTATTATTCTAACATTATAGGTTTAAGATTAAAACTTAATACGTTTAAGATTAAAAACATTTCAAACCCTTTGGGTTAATTTATTCTAGAAAGTTACTTTCAAGTCAATGGTAATTATTTTTCACTATAAATTATTTTAAACCCCTAAACTATTTGAAGTTTTCTCTTGAAGTTCTTTTTTTCTCCCCCCCACCATGTGTAAGAGAAAAAAGCGTCAAATAAGGAGTGAACAAATGATAATACAAATCTATTCATAATTCTACTATTTTACAGCCATTGTCCAGCTCGGTTGACTCATCTAGGGCAGAGAAGTCAGCAGAGAAGATGGAGAACACAAGTTGTTTAACATTTCGAAATAGAACATATTTGCTATAATGGAAATAGCATCTAGGGGACATAGTTGGACTTGCCAAAATTCAGTTCACTCAAAAAAGAAACCATTGATTATACTTGTTAAAAATGGGATGTTTGGATTCTTGGAAGCAGTCTTTACAAAACTGTATTGAAATTAGGGGCACAGACATTATGTTGACAAGATACACATCCATTAAGTTAGATGTATTTTATGAATGCATCACAGACAATACACACACAGAACATCGTTAGATAGCTGCAAATTTATGTAAGTCACAGTCTAAAAATAGTCTAAAAATATTTGGCTTCTAGAGATTAAATATTAATATGGATAAATTATATCAAGCAGTTAAATTTGTTTAGCAATTTAACACACAAAATGCTCCTATGACCTATTTCCCTTCAACCAAATGATAAGGAAAAATGAGTGCTTTATACCTCCTTCAAATCACATCATTTGTCTCATACAGTAAGTTTCAGCACCTTATCAGATTTCCATTTGATCCCAAGCTACTCTGATGCTGGAGGATTAGCTAGGACAATGTACCTGTGGAAGCCTGTATTTCTTTGCTTCTACTCTTTTCCTAGGTTTTGTTACTGGCAGATTTCAGCAGATGTGAGAAATTTAAGCAGTAACCAAGAGGGGAGAGGGCGGAAAGGTGCAATAGCCAAAGAGCCATAATCCACCACATCTTTATGTTTTGATATATGATCAAAAGCAAAATCTAGAACTTTTGTGAATATCTTGATTCATAGTAATATGCCCAGCTGTTTCTATACAGCAGCAAAAAAAACATTTTTAGAGATCATGTCTACAAAATGGCATTCCGACATAAATAACATGGAACTAGAGTTGCTAGTAAAGATGTTACATCACTGTCGATGCCTTTTTTTTTTTTATTCTCCTTAGTACACTTACCAGCCCATCTAGAAGCATCTAAGTAGCATGAAAAACTCTTTAATAAATCTGGCTCACAGCAAGGTGATCAACTGTAATTAATCCATTCAAACGCTCAGGCAGCCTTGCTGCAACCCCCACCTACATGATTCTGACAGGCATTTCACTTGATTGATAGCAGGGGAGGAAGAACCATCAATCAGACTGGCTATCTACTGTAGGTCACAAGATCACAAGCACTCATTAAAATTAGGGAAAAATACTAGCAAATACAAACTGTACCATGGTTCAAATCACAGCAAAGAGGTCCAGCACAGAGGTCATTCTCCTATAGAGCATCTACCGAGGATGACACAATGATGCTCTAATTATAGTAATATTAGTGGTACTGCTAATTGCCCGTTACACCAATGTTGCACTTTGCAAACTTATACTATGAGCACTTCAGCATTTCAATGTAATTGCAGTAAATGGGGTAGGAAACAAAGATTTTTGATTTAAATAAGTTTGGAGTTTTGATACTGATCAAGATTTTATGATGTAAAAATTTCATCAGGATATCTCCTTCGTTCTGAACAATTAAAATGCATACCTCCAGGAAAACAGTTGACTTTTTTTAAACGAAAAAGATTAAAATCCAGAAATAGCCTTGATAGGTAAACTTTGCTTTATCTCTTTAGGGAAAAACTGAGGCTTTATGTTTGTGGCATAAGTAAACCTTTAATTCTTCAGGGAAAAATTCTTTTCTAAGGTCTGAAAAATAGCATTTCTAAATTTGATGTGATTTGAGGTGAGTTTTTCCTAAATTTGATTTTATCTCATTGTGGTGTGGGATATTATGCTATTATTTTACAACTAAAATAGAGTTTTATTTTTTCAAAATGTTTTTTCTTTAGTTCTGAAGTTTAACACATAAAACTTTAAGTACATCTTTACATATTGAAAAGCTGTGCATTCTACAAGTCACTATCACCTATCACTATCACCATTCATCTGAAGACTTTAATGCTAACGATATATAACAATAGCAATATATACTGTCATTCTCTTGATGAAATGATTCTGTTTGATCTGTGCATCTTCTATATTGTTTGCTGCTCCAATGCATATGGAAATTTTAAAAGCACTAAGTATCATTGCAAAAATACTGAGTAAAGAATAAAAGGTGGAATTACCCACCTCTTTAAAGGTTGTGCTTGTTTTCATATTAAGCATAACATTTTTTCATATCTATAAGTACACTTTAATCATGGTTAATGTAGACAGCAATTTATTTCTACACAGAAAATATTATGAATCTTGAACTTTTGGAAGCTTATGCTAAGAAAGCTTTAGCATAAAGCCTCTCCATAGCAGGTTACACATTTGGACCCAAATCAATATGCATTGCATATAGTACATACAGTACCTTGCTGTTTTTCCACAGCATTCATTTAACCATTCAGAGTCTAAATTTTGTAACTCACAGAGATTACAGTTAGAGAATTATTTTTATTTGTTCTCTGCCTGTGTGGTTCATATAATTTTGTCTCATAAGAGCTGGCAGATGTGTTCTCATATATAGGTGAAATTTTTTTCATGATGCAATTTAGCCTTGCTTTCCTTTGGAGAAGGAACAGAACATTTCCATTTTTAAAGGTCTCAGGCAAATACTGACATAAATTACTTAGTAGGAAAAAGTTTATGTTGCACCAGCTCAGGACTTTAGTTCAATCACATTTATAATATTTTGTCCTGTTAAGGATGAATAACAGCATTGATTTTCTGATTACTGTTGGGAGTAAAACTTTACAGGGTATGATATTTATACAATATATGCATACTCACTGAAATAAATTCTTGTGGATTTGAAATTTCCCCAATTTGCTGTGATATCCAGGTAAAAGGCAGTTATTCCTTTTTTTTCCCCCTCCATATCATTGTCATACTGCAATGGATTCAATTCATAAGAACTTAAATTATATAAACAATTCTATGTATCCTTTATACAAATGTAAACTGAGCTTATGATGTGCATGTTAAAAATCTTCTTAAATGATACTATAATATGAATATCTCGCAGTAACAATAAAATGATAATCTTATGAAAATTTATGCACTTTAGAAAAAAGTGCATTATTTATCAGCAAGTAATACCTTATGTACTGAACTGCCATAAAAGCAGCTGAATTTGGTTCCAAATAAATTTTCATTCTTTAGCCAATGCACTATATTAGACAGCAGAGTAACAAGACTTTGTTGTGGAAAGATCTCATTTGCATTTGTTTTCTTGTGAGTTCCTGAATATATATTAAAAAAAATTAGGAACAAATTTTGCTATGTATATCTGAATAATCCCTTTCAATATAGGGTGCTTAAGTACACTCCTGGATCAAGGATTAAACAGCATGCTTTATATTACCCATTCAAGAGGGGGAGGAGATTTTTATATCAGTTTACATTTGGTCAGGAGTCTTAAAGAGGCATTAAGCAAAGAAATGTTCATCATCCTACAAACACCTATGAGATGCAAAGAACAGATTGTAAATTGCAATACTATTTAGCACATTTATTTATACATCATTTTGTCTATTTGGACAGGTTTAAAATGAAATTGATTCCACTGAAATCAGTTTTTAGGATTTTTCCCCTCAGCCATTAATCTAACTACAGGTAGCCTTAAAATCAGGTAGAATTTACTACTGCTAAATCAGGGAGAATTTACTACTGCTCTCCATTTTAAGCAGCAGCTATTAGACACAGTACAAGTGGCTGTAATACTAGGAAACTCTGTGCAAAAGAAAACTGAAAGATTGAAGAACGTTTTTCTTGGTCACTCATAGAAACAATATTAATTAAAATACCAGAATATTATTTTTTGAAAATTAGTAAGACACAAATGTTTTAAGATTAAATGGAGTCACTCAAAGCCATAGGTATCACGAAATATTTTTCCTTCCCTGTGCATATAATCAGTTACATTTAGTGATATATGTTGACCATTGAGGAAAATGTTCGCGTCCAGAACAAAATCTCTTGTGCAAAATTAATGGATGGGATCATTTCTAATCCATATACCTAATTCAGTGACTCAGGCTACTCTCTCTGAAATGAGACACAACTGCCTGCTGCAAAAAGGAAGAGTAGAAAAATGTGGCAATTATGAATAAATATAACAGCAAAAAGAAATAAGCAAAAAAAATTAATAAATATTGCATTTTCAAGAAAAAAACATTGTTGAAAAACATTGCCATTCCAGATGGAAGTCAGGAGTCCATGTTTTCAGTTATAATGGTTGCTCCTGAATACAGGCTTGTGTGCATTGGGAGCAGCCTAAGGAAAACTGTTTTATTTTTTCACAAAATCAGACTGAGTTCTGTCAGTTGATAGATACTACCCTACTCTTACTTGGTTTTCTTTAAAGTAATTGAAAATCTTATTCCTTTCAGAAATGATGCACTGACTGCAGTATTAGCTGATTCCAGAAGATGTGAAATTTAAAATCTGGTCTTAGGAATTAAGTCAAAAGATTTTCCACACTTTTTTTTTTTTCTTTCGGAAAAAAACTATATTATTTTCAAGTCTACCTATACAATCTGTTACCAGTTTGGGATCTTGCACAACTTAGGGAAAATGTTTTTCAGGACACCTCTAAACACCCATGCAATATTGAATGCTCCGAGATAGCATCACAAAAAATGCCAGTAATTTTTAGAGCAATGGGCACCATGAATAAGCAGTAAATCATTATTTTCAAAAGGTCATTCAGCACAATTGAGCCCTGCTATCTTACATCAAAACACATAGAGGATGTTATTGCTAGGAATGCTAGATGACATTCAAATCAAAAGCTTGCTATAAAGGGAGTACTACGAAGGTTATTTTCAGTAACTTGCCATTTAGTTCTGTCAATGATGAGCTGCACAACATCCTAGGACATGCTCTTCATTTTGGTTTAAGCAAAAAACAGCTTCATCAAATCATCTCATTTTGAAAAGGTACCTGAAAATAAAATAAATTCAAGTGTCAGTTTATTGCAGAACCATATGTAATTTCAAGAAATTTTAAGCAGTCATTATTTCTTGGCTAGAATTAGACATTGCTTATTATCCTGTATTATCTGATTTAGATTATCTCATAAGAATTCAGTTTAAGTTTTGTATTATATACAGTATACATGTCAGTGCAGAACAGTCAACCAAAATCAAAATGAAATAATAAGAAAGAGGAGAATAGGTGAGAATGGGAATATTCTTTATTTGCATAGGCTACCAGCTTCCATACTTTTTAGAGGTCTTGACCACCTTATTTTCTGATATTTCAGCTCAGCTTGAGCAATTCTAGAGATGTGAAGGATGGATTTTAGAAAGAGAAAAAAAAATGCAACTTGTTCATGGAAGTCATATCATATATCAGGAAATAGCTTGGAGCAATAGCAAGAAAAACAAGGTGAAGTGCATGCAGGACACCATCTCCGACACAACAAAGAAGCAGTAAACAGGGAAAGAAAAAAAATCTACTGATCTTTGTAGAGCAAGCTGATAGAAATTCCCTAGGTCTGTGGTTTGCAGCAGACGTTCTTGTCTAAAAAGACTGAAATTTTTTTTTCATGATGATTACAATTAGAGATCTTCCACAACATTTTAAGAGGTTCAGCTTGGGGGAAAAACTTAGATTTCACATCACTCATGTCCTGCTCTGGCAAGATTCTGTGTCAAAGAAAAATATGAATAAGAGGCAGTTCCTCAAGGCTCCTACTGCTGGCAGCTGCTCTGTGCAGCAATTTGTTTGGCAGCTAGTGACACACGCCATTTGAGGAGCCCTGCTACATATGTAAACTATATGTTTAAAATATACCATGTAGACCAAACTATTCTTCCAGAAGTGATGCAACTTAAAGGCTCCTGAACAAATATGAATGCAGCCTAGTGCATTACAGCGCCTGTGCTTTCAAGATCCATGCTCTGAAATGCATCTGTAACAGGATAATTGAATCGGGGCAGAAGAAAAAATCCTTTAGCTTGCTTGCTCAGAGGGAGACTTTCCCTTTGTATCACTAGCAGAACTGCTGTTATGCCTCAGACCACAGTGAGGAAAAAAAACCTGACAAATCGGTTTATTTCTGAAATGTAAAAAAAACCATTTGGTTTATACTGATTTCAGGAAAGACTTAACATTTTTTGTGAGGCTAAAGTACTTGAGTTGATGGGCCCACTAACTTAATTCTTCTGGATCATTTAGCCTATTCCTTCTTATGATTTACTGTTAGCCTCTTGGAATCTATCTGAACTATATACTGTGCAATATATACTGCACCGTATCTCATCAGTTTATGACTTTTCATTGCTGCTATATTTTTCTATGACCTTAAAATGCATTAAAAGATAAATAATGCAATTTATTCATGAAGAACTATAAAGCACATTTAAGTTTCCAGTGTATAGTCAGGGTAGCTCCCAGTTCATCTCCTTTGAGGGCTTTACAATTGAAATTCAGTGAGAACTTAGTTGGAACCCACATTTAATTGTTGTTATTCCTGTATCCTAATAAGCTTTCGGGTGCATTTTATCAATGCTCAGGAAAGCTTGTCAGCATAGAGCCAAAACCTGCAAATGTTTGCTCGGACTAATTATGTCTCGCCTTGAAAGAGAAAGAAAAACCACCCATTAAAGAGTGGGGAAAAAAAAATGTGTAATCACTATGTTTTTCTCTTCAAGCTACTACTATTTATGAGCTATTTACCATGGTTGTGAAGGTTTTTTTTAATCTTTTATTTGCACAAACAAAGGCTTACTCAGGAACTGCTGGGTTGTAGAAGACACTGAATGCCACATTTAATATGAAAGGTGTTCTTACTTACAGTGCTGACTGTGGGCACGTGCACCTATTGCATTTACTTTTTGCTGTCCCTTCAAAACCGGATTGCTACTACTGCACCAGCTGACCATATGGTTCCCAGCATAAAAAGGAAGGAGTGGAGAAAGGGTGCCAGGAGTTATGCGGAATTATATATGTGCCCCAAAAAACCCTTAATCCTTAATCTTTTGTTTCTATCATTGATAAAAGGGGTCAGAATTATTGATTATGAGAACAAAACTGTAAACAAGAGTACAGAAGGAAAAGATGATGATCGTGATGGATATTATTGGTTACTGTAGTAACAGGTTTTAAAAATTACCCGTAGTTGGCTATCTGTACAAAAACTTCAAGATATATCACAGATTTGGCTATTATTTAAGAGTAATATCAATTCATAAAATTTGCTTTCTCAGATATGTATTGGCTAGTCTTTACATTTCTCTGAGAAAGGATATTACATGTCTATGCTATGAAAGGAAGTCTCAGAATAAGTCTCTCCTGGACATACCATAATGCTACCTCTTTCAGTAGCATGTATTCCGCAACCCAGGTGAACACCACGCTCTATCAGAAAACAGAAGCCTTAGATTTCAGTCCCAGTTGAAACCATCACAGTAATACTAAGAGATTTCAGCTGTCACTCTTGACATCTTTCCCTACTGTCTTTCTTCACTGTGCAAAATGACTGAAAAGCTTTGAAAACATTTTTAAAAGTACTAGAGTTCTGAAACACCTAAAGATAGGAGCTACTTTCTCCCAAATTCATCCTTGGCCTTCCACATCAGAAGCTGCTTCGGCAGCTTCTGAGAGGGCAGAGAGCAGCCCCCCCTGCCACTGCAGCTGCCACCCGAGCCAGAGCTGCAGCTACCGCATCCTGCGTCCACCCTATTTGCACCCAACGACTGACACGGAGAGAAAACACTGTCAGTTGCACAAACTATGTTTGTAGCAGCCAAATGCTCCCAAAGCCCCAGGGTACTGCTTTCAGTACTTAAAAAGAAAGCACACATTTGAGATAGAATAGCACAATGAAAGTCCTGATGTTTCGGCAGGCGAGCGCTCTCGCTTGCTGGCTGCTACAGCATCCCTGCCCAAGCAGAGCGGCGGCCGTATTATACTGCCTTCTGCTAGCAAGTGGCGAGCCAGAGGAAAGACCCCACGCTCGGGGACTAAGTAACTACTGTTACTGTAGCCAGACAGGAGAATCTGGTCCAGTAAAATCCTGTCACTGTTCTTCATGGACTAGAAGGAATTGTCAGAATATTTTACTGAAAAGTATCAGGAAAAGAAAACTGCTGAGCAGAAATAAAGGAATATTGTCATGTTCCTTGCCATGACTGTTGCACTCTAATCACCTGTGCCCATGTCCCTCTGCTCCTGTCTCCTAAAAGGCACTGTTTAGACATGTCATACTTAGATTTAACAGGCAAGTAAGGAGAAAACACCATCTATGAAACTTTAGACCAAACAATAAGATACCATTAAATTCCATGTAATGATAAGACAGCAGACAACTACTTCTGCATATGCTAAAGTATGGCGACAGCTAGAATATTTGTTGCAGGCATCTATACACAACCTAAAAACACCTCTGTATTATCACCAGTTGACAGCTTTCACATCTTAATGAACTTTCTATAATTGAGCTATGTGATTCCTATATGACAGTTGGCAAAAGAATTAACAGCAGGTTCCCATATTCCTTTGCTATCCTTCAAGGCAAAGATTCCTCAAACACAAAATTCTGTGGCTCTCACTTCTCTTCAGGGTTTACATCTCTCTTTTAGATTCAGTAAAGGCTCTCTACATATCCATGTTGTTTTCAATACTGAAATATCGATTAGCTGGTGATTCAACTTACATAGTTTTAGATAAGCAAAAAAGCTCAGTAAACCCCAGCAAGCTTTCTGACACTCCAGTGGTCCCAGAGGTTCTTTAACAGGCATGACAAATTCAAAAATTGATAAACAAAATGAAACAAACAAACAGCCTTTCACATTCTCCTTGAATAACATTCATGGAAAAAAGAAACTTCAGGTAACAGTTTTCAAACTAGTCTTTCAATTCTTTATCTTTCCCATAATTTATGGGATTTTACAGAACATAATTCTTTTGCCACCTGGATTTAACAGTCTTGGAACGATTTGTGAGAAATTTCAGCTGTTCCTTATGCAAAATACTGGACATATTGGAACAAAGTTGCCCTGCAGCAGTAGTTGTGTTCTTTACTTTTAATTCTCCTTTGAACAACCTTGATATCCTGATTTCTAACTACTTTCCTTACACAGTTTGCATTATTATCTTGTACCTGTTGTTCTAGATGAGTTCTAGCAACTGCTAAAATTGAACACCTGTTACAGCTTGCATGTAGCATACATGCATGTGTGGAATATTTGTGCCCTACATCCATTTTTAAATCAGGCTTCTGCTGTTAGCTCTATATACCTGACCGATTTAGTGAGAGTTTATATTACAATTTTATTAGGACTGCTGGAGTAACTACGTATTTTTTCAGACCTCCTGTTAATTTCTTTTTATATTTCTTTAAAACAAAAAAAGAAACAAAGAAACATTTTTATACTTCATCAGCCAACACTGAATTCCTGTAGCAATGACAGCATTAGGAGCCACAGAGACAAGAGAGCAGTTTAAAATCCAGCCAACCAAGCCATTCAGATTAATGAATTTTATAATAATGGCATTCAATTCTACTTACAGTCCTCTGACACATTTAACCACCTGTCTCAACTCAGCTTTACTTTCATTGGTTAGTGATCTTAAAAAGTTGGACCAAGTGTCTTTAGAGAGCCTTGCATTGATTAGGGTAAGCTATTTGGACAGACTGACATTAACTATTTAAAGTCAGCACTGCTTGGAGAATTCATAGACTCTCCAAGCCCTGTCATAATAGTTCCTCTATTTTTTATTCCTTTCTCACATTTAATTCAACTTGAGCTCAGTGCAGCTCCCAACAGGGAGGAAGAAAAAAGCCCCTGCAGTCATCATCGTGATTATTGCTGATAGTTTAATGGTCCTCCTCTTCTCATGAACTGTAATTGAATATAAATGTATTCTGCAAAAAGTTGAATCACCTGATGCTTATTATCTTTATATTTTCCCTGTTGCTCTTTCAGTCTCTCTCTGAATCTTTTTTCAGTCTTTTTTTCTTTTTTTTTCTCTCCTTTTTTTACTCCCCCATCTTTTTTCAGATTAAGCAGCAAGGAAAGATATCTACCTTCCTGCATATCATTGCAAGCCCAGCAAAATACAGTGGTCATCTTATCGCTGGTGAGCGTGTATGATCACAGCATAGTACTAAGGAAAATGGTTAAAAAAAACAAACCAAGATTGCAAGATCTCAGGGGAAATAGGTGGGTTTCAAATGCAAGATTGAAATGTGTCATTCTAACTGCATGGTTTCCCATAATATTAACACATTATATAACATTTGCACATCACAAAACACAGAAAATAATTCCATTTAGAAATGGCCTGGCTTTTCTACCATAACCAAGACAAACTGAAGAACATGGCATTTTCCTCACTGTTAATACAAATTTGCAAACTAGATTAATGCACAACATAGTAGAATAGTCCTGGGATCAGTAAATTATCCACTATTAAGCTACATTGTATTTTCTTGATCAGTGTCTTTCCAATTAAAAACCCTTTCATAACTTTCACTTTTGATGACACAGGCAGTTATCACTCCCAATACATAGATGAACATTTTTGATAGTATTTTTTTAGGAAACTGTCAATATGTATAAGAGCAGCCATGTCTGTCTGTTTGAATAACTAAGATATTTACTAGGGGATTGATATAGTTACAATGAAGGTTTCCATTTCCTGACTAGTCAATAAACGCTCTTCTTGTCAGAGCTAACTATAATTAATCTTTGCATCTATCTGTGCTGCTCTTTCTGGTGAGCTAAAGGCAGTAGGTAACTTTTTAGTTAAGCATCATAAGTGGGACCTCAGTGCTACTCTCTTCTACATTGTTTCCCACTTTCCCTGTTAGTGGGGGCTTCGGAGGGAAGATGTGGTGCACTAGAAACCAATCAGGCTCTCATGTCATTATTATTCATGGACAACTATCTATTTTTAGACCTTGATTTGGTTCTGTCTAATCTCACCCATGGCTGAGTGAGTGCTTTCAAATAGGCAGCGTATTTTAGCTGTGATGCTGAGCCAGCTGTGTCAGGAATTTCCCTGCCGCTTCAATTCTTTCTGCTCTTTCTTGTCTCAAATGGAATATTATTCACACAACCTGCCCTATCACTATAAACTTCTCTAAGTCTGTTTTGTTAAATCTGTATCTCTCAAATTATCACATCTGAAAATGAGAGAACTGTTCAATAAATTTCACCTTTTTGTTGTTTAATTCTACACCTTCTTCCAATGGCAAATAGAGGTGACATTCTGGTTGCCACACTCTAGCATAGGTCACATATCTAGTTTGGCTTACAGACATAAACTAGACTTGCCATATTCTGTCTTGAGAGCATTCTTTTAGAATTACAGAGTTAAGATTAAACTTAGTAAAAGAGAGCTATTGCTTTAGAAAAGCACATTATCATATTTAAATATACATCTAAGGACCCAAGTAAAAGAGTAGAAGTATTCAAAGATGAATAGAAGAAATTTTGTTGATCCTTTCAAAATCAACCCATTTTTTTTCATACAGTTACTAATACCCAGGTTTAAAAAACAGAAACTGAAAATGCCCAAGAATCTTAGTAAGGGTGGCTTTTCTCGATACATAATGAAAGGAAGTTTAGAAAATTCTGATTCCAAAGCCACACTGAATATCACTTGTTAGCCTTCACTGACTTAATCAGAACAAGGTACAAGAATGCCAATATATACTACCCACAGGAAATGGAAGTCATCTCTATGGGGGATAAATTCTACTGAGTGCTTTATGGGCTTTTGAAATGCAGCTTCAGCACTTCTGTAATGCAGCATCCGTGCCCCTCTCTCCACAACAAGGAAATGCCAAATCACTGTAATCTCTCTGAGGAATCTATTTTGTTACAACTGTTCTATGTCAGTGTAATCATGAGTTCCTTGTACCTCTTGACTTACGATGCTCAGATATATAAATCTTGCTTAAGCTTACGTTCATGCAAGAAAATACAGACCTACAGAAGTAGAACAGATAGTGTTTTTGTTTCTATCCTTTCTCATACCCCTGTGTACATTTTCCTATTTCTGAAATCAGACAGTGCACAAAGAACACAGTGGGATTTATATGTCTACTTTCCTCCACACATTTAAAAGACAAAGCCATTTTCCAAAGGACTGAAAACATTTGATCATCACTATGTTGCAAGTGTTACAAATTCAGTTCAGAAAGCCCCTAGTTTGTGGCATTTCTTTGACACTTTACATCCCAACATATAGCCTACCTTGCATCAGATGGATTAAGAGCCAGTTAACAGCCAACTCAGCGGTGTCACATGAGGGGTAGGTTGGTAGCAGCTTATTCTCTTATCTCCAGCAATAAATCCATCTAACTCCTTAGTCACCGTATCTTATGCTTCTATACCTGGTCTGAAATCTTGCTGACAGAATTAGCGAGTGCCAGCAACCTACTGGAACAAACTAAATGGAGCCAAAAGGCCTGGCAGGCTGTGTTGCAGCACCAAGAAACCTCACTGTGATTTTCCCTTCATATCACTTTAAGTTCTGTCGGTAATTTCAATTCCTCCTTTCTAACATGGGATTTCACTGCACTTCAATTTATTCTGTAATTGCTCCTAAACCAGAGCTGACTGGAATAAATACATAAATAAAATAACCAGTGTATTTGCCCTTTATAACATTACTCATTTTATCAGCAATTTTGTTAGGGTTTTATTTATTTTTGGCCTCTACATCCTCCCATTTCACTCGGTCTTAATTTGGTCTTAATGCAAACCAGAACATGAGTAATAGACAGCAAGAATGAAGGCAATAAGAATATCTTGATCTGAATCTAAGTAAAGAGGCTATCAAAAATGAGGATAGAATGGATGACAGCCTAAATTTTCTCTCTGAAAGCAATTATTTTGTACTTTAGATGAAATCATCTGTAATTTTAAGGACCAAAGGAAGTAGTTGTTTGCCTTTCAATTGGCTCAGTTGATTTAAATGTACATGCTGGTGTGGATAGTTGCAGGGACAGTTGTTCCCCTGCACCAGAAGAAACACCACTTATCACTAACAGTCCTTAATGGTTCTGAACTTATTACAACAGGTATGCTTTACCAGTTTATAGTGGCTGCATTTGCTGCAGAATGCAGCTTGATCTGGACAACACATCCTGCAGCCAATAAACAAAAAAAGAATAATGGTTATGTTAATGTACTTTTTTTTTTTAAGTCCATTTAAGTTATGCTCCCACTCCGAAAAAAATCAGACTTATATAGCTGTGTATAGTTCTTTTTACACTGGCAAAATATAGGCCTTATGGTGTGTTTTGGACAAGTTTCCATTTGATTTTGATCATAAGTCTAAAAGGACAAATAAATTGGCATTAGATTTTCCATATTTATGTAAATTGGAAATAGCCATGATTATGAAATTATGGCACAATTCCAAACAGAGTTATTTCATCTGTACTTTTACTGGGTCAGCATAATCCTTTTCAGAAAGTCTTTAGATCACAACAAACTTACAACTTAAACAATATAGCATAGTGATTACTCTCATTTTAAGTTATTGTTGTGATTTGGAAAGTTGGTTTTTGCATCTTGCGGCCACCAATGTTTTTAGAACAATAAATTCAAAAGCAATGGAACTGGTCTCCAATGCTCAGAGCATAGAGATGGACTAATTAACACTTCAAAACAATGGAATGGACACATGAAAACTTCAGTTTAAAGAGTGAAAATTTATGAAGTAATTTTGATTGTCACAAATTAAAGAATTATGAAACCTGTGCATTGGCTGCAATGGACTTTGAAATACCAAACTATAACTTATGGAATTTTTTTTTTTATAATTATTATTATTTTCTACTATAGTACCAGAAAGGAAACATTTGAATGTCATATAAAATTAAATGGTTTAGAAATTATGCCTTGAGAAAGTAAACTTTTAGAAAGTTCTGAACAAGTAAATCTGTTGCCTGACGCATATAATATTGGCTTCCTGGAACAAACTTTTTTTTTTAAAACTTAAAAATAGGTATGCTCATATAATCCAGACAGCTCATATGATCGTGGAAGAAATGAGAACTGCATTCCACTGTTAGCGCTCAGGCTTTTCCCTGTTTAAGTGGTTTAGTAATATCCAGAACTGCCTTAAGAGGATATACTCAGTATCATACTTTTTACACTGGCAAATAAGGCTGTGTGAAGCAGTCAACAGAGCATCCCAGGAGCCAGAAGAAGCAAAGGCAGCAGGATTTCCCTCCCTCTAGTTTCCTTTGAGAAGGTTACAAACTAAAGTAGTTCTTGGTGCTTACTAAGTAGACAGTTTCCCTGTCTGATTACAAAACAGAAGTTTTTAAAAAAAAAAAAAAAGTGCTAAAGGTTTTACTCTAATTTTACATCAAAACTTTGATACACTTGCCACTGCCTCATAGGAGATCTAGGAGTTTCTATTCCAGAACTGACAATGAAGCAGAACATGCTCCATGTTTTCATTAGCATAAAAATACAGAAATAAATCTATATGCCTATTTATCAAAAGGCTAATGAACATATATCGCAGACATGCCTCCATGATAAAGTTGATTTCAGAATTTAAAATAGCAGCAATGCTGAGTTCAAAGCATTCCAAAAAAAAGTGCAAAATTGACATCACACTACTGCTATTTTTATTCATCATCTTTTCCAGTCTACAACAACTTGATAACTCCTAGGATGCACAAGTGACTTTTTTTGTTTGTTTCCTTAGCAACTGCCAGGTCCCCATTTTAGTGAGCTGAAGAGCATATGCGGAGCTGGCTGCTTTTTTACTTAATATCATTTTTTACTTTGGTTGTACGGAATTCAAAGTAGTCAAGAAAATATACACAGAAACTTCTGTAAAGGAAAGGAAGACGTGGCCAAGCCAAGAATCTTACCAGGTCTTCAGAGCCCTGCACGCCCTTCACCAGCTGAGAATAGGAAGGAAGCCCCTGTAAGATACTGAGCACAGCTAAGCCCATTGAACCTCAGGGCAAAAAGGAAAAAAAAAAAAAAAAAAAAAAAAAGACTAAACTAACAAAGGAATTAAACATCTATATACTAAATAGCAAGAAGTACTTTTTATAGGTGTCTATACTGAAAAGAACATCAAATTAAAAATTCATCAATATTGAAGCCAAGAACAGGTTGGGGAACCTCAGGATTCAGCGCCTATTAAGCAATGCATCATTTCCGCTGTACTGGAAACGCAGCTTTCCAGTCCTAGGCCTTTAAAGGCTCAGAAGGCACGTTACCACGCTCCCTGGTGCCATAGGGGATACAAGCGTGGGAGCATCATAACTGAACAAATACCAGTTCTCGAATGAGCTGCATTAATTGGATCCACCAAGAGTCACGCTTGGGACCTTCCTGCTGATTTGGCAGATGTAATCATTGGAAGACAGAAGTTTTTACAACAGATGCCAGTCACTGAAACATAAGAAATGACCACTGGGAAAACTCAGGTTTCACTTGATACCTGCAAGAGGGCTCAGTGGTACTTGATTCAAACACTGAACAATATAAACATAAAAATGCAGAAAGAGCGTCTGATACCCAGATTATCTCCCAGATTGTGTGTTCCTATTACATAAAGCAAAACTGTACAGCACTATATAAAGCTAAATTCTGCTCTACTTCTCAAAGAGGGCAATGAGAAAAAGGAAGTAACAATGAACTTGTGCAGAAATTAATTGCCATCTCTCACGTCCTTAACTGAATTCAGATGCTTAATATCAGCAAATATGACTGAAACCACTGATGGCAACTGCTACATTTCAGGCTTTACAGGGAAGAACAAGTTTCAGATATTCAGGTCCCAGTAGAAGAATCCCGTAAACCAGGAGTACAGAGAATTATAGATCAAAGTTAGAATCTTGAAACTCTACTAAAGAGAATATAGAAAGGTTTGCATAGATGATAAAATACCTTAGCATAACACAATCTTTCAGGAAATTAAGCATATGTTGTACCAGCTGGAATTTCTGGCTACTACTTAGATCCAGGGTCATGTTGAAGTCTAGACCAGAAGATGAAGTCCTACACACTGCAGTGGGTAAGTCTGGATCAAATAGAATTTTCTTGAAGGTCAATTCATACCATGAAAAAAAAATTGAACGATGACTTTACATGGAAACTCAGCAGCACTTTGATATTTCAAAATTTTCAACAATACGGTTTAGTACTTTTTTCACGACTACAGGATGAACAGAGGCCAGTACTCAACCATAAACTTGGGATATGTTCATTCTTTCAAATCAAATCTAGCACATTATTTTTTCCTCCATGGAGGACTTCTGTTCTTCAACAGGTATTACCAACTAACTGGCCAAATATGCTAAAATTATGAAGTCATTTTCTATGTAAGGGTCAAAAATATATCTGATTTTCTGTTTTCCTATGAATTTTCATTAATGGACGATAGAGAGATCATTGTCTAGTTTGCAAACCTATGAATTTACAAACCAAGCAAATTTCCTGAGAAACAGCTGAAAGTAAATAAATTATCAGAAATCATTCCTACATCATTCAGGTACTATGATAAAAGCACTCACACATTCCGCAGATACATGCATTATAAAAATCTAAATCAGACAAGAATGAGTACCCATGTTTTGCTTTTTTTGTCTCCAACTATACTGTCACAAAATGCTTGCCAATAAGGTGGCTTTAACACTAACTCTCTAGAAGTGTACTAAGTGTATTCCAAGAGCAAAGTAAGGAATATGTACCAGCCAACAGTTTTGGTCACTTCGCCAAAATAAAAACACCTTTACCCAGTGTCAATGAAAACGTATGCATTCTGAAGTGTCTTCTCTGAGTAGGCAGAGCAGCAGGAGACTTTTCTGCTGCAGGTCACACAGGCTTGTTTGCCACAACAAACATCTCTGTGGTAGCTTCTGCCTAAACTTGAGATCTTTGAGGAAGCTCCCCAGAACATTTGTATCAAAAGATAGACAACCTGTAAAGTGGCACTTGAAATGATACCTGTGAACTGTGATTTTAGACACTTTGCACAATTTGGAACATTAAGGAATAAAACTAATGAATTTTATTTACTGAATATTTTCTTCTGATGCCAACTTTACAGCCTGTCTTTGAGATACATTTACTAGTAGTAACATTTAAAATCTGGAAGTAAGCGAAATGAGAGGTAGGCTGCTGTAATTAAAGGTAGCCCCCACCGGAGGCTTGCAAGGAAGACCTCTCAAGCATACATACCAAGGCAGAGGGGAGGCGGTTTCTTTCTCCTACAAACCTCATTCTATTCCCCATAGTTGATTCAGCTTGCTGCCCATTTACGTTTCTGCCTCACTCTCTCTCAAAATAGTGATCTTCCAAGTAAACCTGACTTGCTTTGGTAAGATTCACTTTGCTGTATACTTATGGAAACAGACAAGCAACGTGTGCAGCAAAGTGAAAATAGCCCAAAAGTCATTCTCTCGGAAGCTCACTGCTGTGCTGCAGCTACCGCGTGTTGATCTCTTCTGGAAAAGCTCTTGGAAATACTAGAAAAGAAGAAAGAAAGGTAAAACATCAGCAAGACCCTGGAGGGCTTGAGAGGAAGGCTTTTAAACTAAGTGGAATAAGAATCAACATCATGTTAGCAGTTTGGCAAAAGCTGTATAAATTAAGTGCTATACCAAATTCTAATAAGGCATTAAGTTTCTAAACACGTTCCATATCAAAAATCTCTTATTCAGAAACTCTGGACATTTTGGCCTAAATCTGCTCTATTGGGCACTAAAGTAATTTTTTTTTTTTTTTTTTTTTTTTTTTTGTTAATTCCAAAAGAAGATTGAGGTTAATGCTGAGCACTTTTGAAAATTTCAGTTTAGGTATTTGCCGAAGCCCAAGCGCAATCAAATAGGATGGAGTGCTTATATAGCTAATGAAAGTAACCTGATTAACCTAACACCAGGGAGGTAAAAAGAGAGAACAAGGTTAAAGAAAAAAAAAGTCAAGAAGAAACAGCACTCAAAGCAGGCTGTTTGGCGAGGAGGAAGGAATGTGCAATCAAATCTCAGGAAGGGCTTGTTAAAGAAAAAAATTCAGTTGCGATCCAATCCTTTTAACGGTGGTATTCTGGGGACAGCAATGTTTATTTTCCTAAAGTTACTACAATTTTCTTTTTGTTGCATGCTACTATACTCTGATACAGTAATGCTCATATCTAATTACTATTTTGACTGTGGAGTGTAGCAGAGTTTTTATTACCTTTGCTTTTGTGGTATAAAGGCCACAGACCATCTTTAAAGCTCTGTTAAAAATGAAAAGAACTGTTTTCTGATTCATTTAGATTCACTGGGATTTGCTAGAAACTCAAATTCTACTTCAAAACAGTCTATGGAACTATACTTTCTAAATACAGCTCCATGCAACTGTCAGTCAACTAATTTAATTCTTAACTATTAAGTTTCTGATACAATATGCATGACTATACGATATGTCATTGAGGTTTTGTTTTTCAAAGATAAATTCTTGTTGGTTATTTTGGGTTATGAGTAAATTCTTCATAACTTTCAGAGCTTTCATTGCAAAAATCCATTGAACATACCATAAGAAATTTAAATCTCAATCGCTAGGACAAATATATATTTTTTATCATTAAGCTTTAAGCATTAAGACAAAAGGAAGGTTTACAGTCCCTCATCAATTACAACACTTTTAGGGGTTGTATAAGCTTCTTTCTATATTTACCAATAAATGTCCTCTTGCTTTGCCTGTGAGTGACAAAAAATGAATATACTGGACAATTTTTTTCCCATTCAGGCTGAACACCGTAATGAAATAAGGCAAAACCAAATATACGTGGCTATATTCTCTAAGAACCAAGGTGATTAATGTATCTCTTAAAATTCAATAAAGCTGCAAATAGAGTTGTCATGACCTCATGTTACATGAATAAACACATATGAAATAAACATTATGACCAAGTTCTAGGATGGTGAACTTCCCATTCTTGAAATTTCCAAGTTGATGATAGATCCTTTTCGTTTTTGGAAGACCTATTCTAATCAAATAGTAATACCAAGATAACTGAATAGATATATATAAAGTCCTTTAGAGTGTGAGATTTAACTGCACTTTTAGCATTATGCTATAAAGGTTATTTTGTTCCTAAAATAGATATTTGAAGCAATCTGAAATTCACAATTTGTACTGCAAGTATCAGGTGACTATACTGTAAGAGAATTTACCTTTTTGGAGAGGAAGGTGTAGAACTGAGCCCAAAGCTAGCATTTTTCAAAGCCTTTCTTATGACTGCAGAGTTCTCTTGGTGTTTATTTTAGCCCTCTTGACTTGAAAGATTATCACATCTAAATTAGTCTTTAGAAGTCAATAGGTCTCTGCACATTTCTTAGGGTGACTATAGGGACTGCCTAAATTAAAAAAAGGAAACCAAAGTATACCTGATTGTGTTTCATAACTGTTTTTCCACTCATCTTGTCCGTATTGCCAAAAATAAATACAGCTTCAAAGATTAATAATGGTAAATATCATGATAATTCTGCAAATAGCACATAAAAACATATTGTTTCAAATGAATGTTCATGCATGGACTAGGGCAATTGACCTAATGAACATGATGCCATGCTCATTAGAACAACTTTACTATTAACAGGAGAAAAATATGGAAGAACAATAGAGCTGCATTGTTCCTTAGTAGTAAACATCAAATGGAAAGAAAAAGAGGTTGAGTTTAAATTGTAATCTTTGGGGTTTTATGCTTCACTTTTCCTAGTCACTTAATCCTATGTTTTCCCTTATCACTGATGACAGGAAGAAGTCTTTTTCCTCTCACCTCCACTTTTAAATAGCTTTTGGCTAAACTGTTGTCTTCCATAGTAAACCAGACTCTGGGTGCCGGTAACATTTGTCTAAAGAAATATTTATCTTCCTATCTTGGGAGCTGAAAATCTGAAGTCAAATCTTATTATGGTTCTCAGTGAAGCAGAGAATGGTGGCATAGATACAAAGGGTAGCCAGCCACGAGCCATGCTGCTGTAGTTGAGCAACAGGCTCTGGGTCTGCCTGGGGGAAAAGTACGCTGGGTGACGACAGACTGTTCAAAGAAGGACCAATATGTGTTCTCTCAGGTTTCGCCAATACCTAGAAAGTTTTAGATACAGAATAAAGATCCTTGCTACATATAAAGGTCCCTAAGATGTTCTTTTCCATATGTGTCTCTTCCGTATATTATCTGATGAAACAAACGGCCATGTTTAGAATCATTCTCCATAAAGACCAAGATCCTTCTATTGGCTCAAGCAGAAAATGTCTCTGACCAACATATTTGAGGAAAAAAGGCAAAGAAGAAAAGGAAGAACTTTTCCATGCCACATTCACTTTTCTTCCAACTCTGTTGCTATTTGATCCATCACAAGTTCTCTGTCCGACACTACCACAATCCTATCACAATAAGCATTAACTGGGAAGCAAGAATTATGACTTTCTGTGATCAATACGCTGCTGGATTCACCTGCCTGGGATTCACATGCCTTACACAGGAAAGAAAAGCAGGGAAGAGAGAATTAGCACAAATTGATGCAGACTAGTTCATAAGCTACTTTTCCATGAGTTCAAATTCACTTCATACTTATTCTAAATAAGTATAGACTTCCTTGATTTATAATGTTATTAAAGATCCAGGGATGCACATACACAGTGAAGTCAGTACCATATATAAAAAAAAAAAAAAAAAAAAAAAAAAAACAGAAGGAAAACACTCTCATATCCCAAATAAAAAAAAAAAAAAAAATTCTAGCAATTTTAGTATGATGTTGAACATGCACATTATTATCACTAGCACAAGTTTTATTTTGCAATAAGGGACTTTTAAGAGCATTTCCAAATGTATGGAATATATTAAAACACCTTTTTTTTTTCTAGGTAGTGAGCTGATGATGTTAATGTGCCATTCAGCAAAAGTCCATTAGAAACACTACCATATATACAGCCCAGGAAATATGCCTCTCCTATGAGAAATTCCTTAACATTATTTAGGACTCAGAATAGTTTTCGTAACAGATTGATTATGGCTTTAGCAGCATCAAGATTTGAAAAGTATGCAAATGAGTTATTTAACTGAGCAGCCATTTACTTACAGAAAAGCAACATAACTGTAAAGCTGATACGTTTGTTAGTAAATGGGGAAACAAGCAACTCTCATTTCACAATCCCCATGGACTAAAGGGACTGGAAGTAATGGAAGTGCTAAGCTTACAAAAGGCAATTCTTCAATGTTTATAAAAAACACAGGTGCAGTCCTTCTCTGGACATTTTATAGTTAAGTATTCAACCACCTCCTAATTTATGGCAGCAGTATTTGAAAGCTGGTTATGCACCCAGCCGTGACAGCCTTAGTGTCAAACAGCATTGCTTGCTTTCCATGACCCCAAACCAAAAGGATTATTTATTTTCTTCTAGTCTGTTTCAAATGTATTTATCAGGTCTTTCCAAGGGAGTATTGATTTTAAAGGTACTTTGTGCTTCTTCCTACCAATGGCTGGAAGCGGCAGGCTCCATTCAGTGCCACTGCATCTCCCATGTGAACTTGGATGGACTTGTACGCCGCTTCCCTCAAAAAGCTGTGCAGAAAGGAGGGCGCTTCCCTGCAGAGATGAGCACCTTTGGCTCTGTTCACTGCACCCACCACCCTCTTACACTGCTTCACAGCTCATGACTGCGCAGAGTAACTGTGCAGAACCCAGCCAGAGAGCCAAGTTCCAGGGGAATTTAAAGTTGGACACTAAGGAAGCATGAATGACAAAATTCCCTGACTTTAAAAGGAAATTTGCCCATTTTCCATTTCTACAGGTCCCTGTGCACCACTAAGAAAAACATTACTTGTCCAGCTACATTTTTTATTAGCCATACTAACTATATAAGAGTATCATTTTTGAATTACATAACAGCAAGAAAATTTGAGTGTTCTCATTCAGGTAAAACATATCACCAGATACTAATGTCAAAGGAAATGCACACTGAACAGAATGCATTTAAAATAGAATCTGTTTTCAGATACAATCAGCCCCCAAGTAGTTCTAATTTTAACACAGAAAAAAAAAAAAAAAAAAAAAAATCAACTTCACTACTGGAAATACATTTTATTTACACAGCCCAAAATGGCTAATTAGAGCTTTTTTCTTTTCTTGGAACTAATATTTAAACTTCCTTATTTTTCTTTCTTTTCTCACTCCTCAGGAACCCATATGACTTCTCCACTATAACACTAATTTTTACCCAGGACTTACAAGGCCTAACATCAAATAGTACAGTCATCTGCACCCTAATAAAATATAGTGACAGATTTGGAAACTAGCTCTTCAATACTTAAAATTATGTCTTCTTAAATACTGAACTCTTACAAGTTCTTTAATATTAGTCTGACTTTCCGAGATTAGCAAAGAGCTTCTAACTGTTACTGTGACCCCATGATGGGCACTAGGCTGTAGTTTATCATGGCCAGGGTGCTAGAGACCTTTCAGAAACAGTCACAAAGCAATAGTATCAACCACGAGTCCATAAAAACTTAAAAGTTGGAGCTCCAGAAAGCACTTAAACCAACTGCCTTATGTTTTTGCGTATAGTAGTTTTTTAGGCGGGTTTTATAAATGCCAACTAACTAAAACAAAAAGCGTGAAGGCCATCAGTGTGATATTTCACTCACTCCCTAGGTCACTTAACTATAGCAGTACATTCCAATTAAATATATAGTATGCACATTACAGAATTTTATGGCATTTGCTTTCTCTCTCAAGAGCACTTACTTTTTTTCCCCACACACACACTGGAAAAAATGCCAAAACAAAATGGTTACATAAAAATAATCAAGTCTGCCAGGTAATGTTCCAATGTGTGTATTAAATGCTTAGAAGCTGACCTCAGAATACGTAATTGAAACAACAGCCACACCTCAGAAAGCACAGCTATTCATTTATCACAAAACAGCAGCTAGTAATTCAGAGATAAGGTAGATTTTACATGTCTAGACTGAGTAGCTTATATATGTTATACCTCTTTCTAAGAGAGGAAATTTAAACATTTACAAAAGCAAGGTGCAGGAGCATAGCTCTCAATTACATTTTGTGCTACCATATGTAAGTTAAGGTAGCCTAAGCAAAGCTGGCCCAGCCCCGTTTTTGTTTCCAGAGGCCATGACCCGGTGCTCATAAGCCTAATCTACCCTGGAAAATGATCAGACTCTCCAGCCTTTGCAAATGGTTTGAACCTAAAGTTACATTGAAAAATAGCCACAACTTGATGGCTTGTATTTCATGTAATAGGGAAATTATGGAAATACTGAGTCTTTATTAAGTCTTACAAAAGTTACTGGTAGCTCTATTACAGAACTAAATGAAATTCCTTTTATACTTGTTTTACTTTCTGCTTCTTTATATCTCCTACTGATATCACTCAGAGGTTCTAATTTGAGGACACATGGGCTATGAACATAGCAATAACCAAGACGCTTTATTTTAGATTAATTAACTACTCTTAACAATTTGACATTCTCTCACACTCAGAGATAACACCGGATGAATTTAAGTATGCCTGGTTATTTTTTTTCCTGTTCCTAGAGGTAATATCTTGAGACATCAATAAGCAAAGCAGAGATGTGAAACTGTTACAACAAACCTATATATTTCACATTCAGTTACCATTTAAATTCTGCATGCATTTAGAGACTATAAGCCAGAACTCATGTACTTCAGTTCCACAGAGCTCAGCTCTACTCCACAGACTACTCTTGTGTATCCTTTCAAAATATACCATTGACGCATTATATATTCATTTTCTTCCTCATAAAGAGAGGCAAATACAGGAAACATAAAAATGAAAAATCATTTATAAATAATATGCAAGTTCATCATTGCTCTGGTGAGTTTTCTTATACCAGGATCTCAAGATTTACTATCACATCATATATACCTGGGTATATTTTAACTAATGATATTTTGAAAATCCTAACTGAAAGTTATTAGCATTCTGCCCTTTAAAAGTGGCACAGATCAACTAAGAGGACAAGTTTGCTTCTTTTTTTTATGACAAATTTCAGGGGCTGGTTCTCCCATGCAGCCATGATTATTCCACTTGGAGCTGCAGCACAAGTGGGAAATGTTCTAGTTTTAAAGTGCATAAGCGCACAGCTTTTAACAAAACACTCACTTTTGAGTAAATATGTAAACAAAAATGCCAAAAGCACCTTAGATCAGATCATCTAAAAATCCTTTACCTTTAAGAAAACAGACTGCCAAACTATTTACAGATACCTCTTTAAGCTAGACCAAAATAGTGACACCCAGTACTTTCCTTCCTTCTTACTATTAATTCCTTAACTACATTAGAAAGTGGAATGGCATGAATTCCAGCACAGAGGAAACCCTCCCCACCTGCTCCTCCTAACCTCCCTTTGGCTGCCTGCTGGTATTTCCAATGATCAGAGAAACCTGAGCAGGAGATTCACAAGTTAACACAGACCCTGATGATTTGTTTGCACAAGCCCTCCCCTCTGAGGCCAAAGAGGGTTGGAAAAACAGGGAAAATACGGCAGTTATTGGCATTAAAAAAAAACACCTCTGGGTGAGCATGATACAAACACCTATGGACACTGACACACTACAACAGATAATAAAGTATCCTTTAGATTAGCTAACAGATACACCTTTTTCATTCCTATGTGGAAGTGATTGATGCATCTGCTATTCTCCCGCTACAAATAAATTTCCTTACATCCAAGATCTTCTCCAAAACAACAATTATTGCACATCAGCATGACATGGAAGTCATTGTATAGAGCTGCATCTCTAATAACTGTGGTAGAAAGTTTTATTTTTGGTGGCATGTTCACTATGTTTAAATCAAATTATCCGATTCCTAGGCTGAAAAGAATGTTGTATTTGATTTAGTAGATATAAAAAAAATACAGGAAGTTGTGGCTTTTAATAAAGAATCACATCAAAAATCATTTAACATTGATCTGTATATTTTAAAGTGACTTTTAAAGAAAAAACAAACAGGACATGAAGACTGTATGCACAGCTTACACTGGCTGCCCTATTCTTAAACTTAATGATATTACATTCGTTGTCAAGAAGAGAAACAGCCCCAGACAAGCACTGTGTGTCTGTGCTGGCCAGGCCAGGCATGAACCGTGATCAGGGCAGGTAAGTTATGCTTTTTTTGTGGCTAAAGTGGCCATGCACAGACAGAAACTAGAAGCCAGCAGGAGCCTCGTAAATGCTCTTTATTAGCCAGAGAGAGGGAAGTAGGCAGAACAGCTTGGTAGCCTGCGTAAGTGCAGTTTGCCTGTTGTGCTCATAGCAGAGATGAAGACAACTGTCAAAGCCAGCTGCCTCCCAGGGTTGCTCTGCCTGCAGGGAAGGACTAAATTATTGAAGTTGGATGCATCTCCTACTGCATATTGGTACCAGCCTGCACGAGTAACACAACAGGTGAAGCTAAACAAGGAACAAGGAGGCTCAGGTTGCCCAAAAGACTTGTTTCATCATCCTCACAAGGAATAAACTTTCACTGTCACTAAAGCCCATGAAACCAGGCTTGCATCTTCATTCACTCCTCCCTACTTGAACTCTTATGAAAAGCTATAATTTCCTCAACCAATTTTTTGAAACCCTGGCTGTATAATGTGACTACACAAACAGATGCATGCCCCCTGCACTTACTAAGGTGAATGCAGAAGAGAATGCAGGAGAGCAGTTAGACTAGCACTTTATGTGGTGGCATAGATGCTGTGAAATAGGCACAAGTGCACATAAAAACACTCAGTAAAATTATAACAGATATAGACACGTAATTTAAGATAATATATCTCAGATCTGTCTTTAAGAACTTTTCCATCTTTACTCACAGCTGAGATTAATCTTAAGTACTATAAAAATTCAGACAGCAAATGATTTTCATTTCATTTAAATAGAAAATTTTGTTCCTTACTTTGAATTTGACTGAGACCGCCACCAGCAAGCGAGAAGTTTAATTAAGCTTGATGCAAAGCAGTTCTTAATAATTAAACATCAGAGGGTCAGTTTCTAACTTTTTCCAGGGTCCTTTTTCCTTATGTCATTACCTTGAAGTTGCCCAGCACTTCCTTATCTGTGAATGCAATAATATTAATAAAAATACTATTACTCTTTCTCAAATTGTGGGCATTTCCTAACTATAAAAACTAAACTAACATAAAAAAAATCCTTCTCAGCTATGTCTTTAGTTAGATTTAATATATTTTGATTCCCTGCAGCCGCTCAAACTCATTTCAACCAGAACCCTGACCTCTGCATTGGAACCAGAAATCAATTTTGTTCCAGCAGAAGGCTGCTACTTTGCACTGAGAACATAATAATGCAAATATCTTCTCCATGATAAACAGTCATAAATGCTATATTACTAACATGTCTGATGTAATTTGAGGCTTCCTTGTGTAACTCTGAATTCTACATAATCATGGATAGAATAATGTACCATAGGAAATGAGATGCTAAATGAAGAAAGAATTCTAAAAAACTATAATATCCAGGATGTGTTTAGGTACTACTGCCAGAGATGCAGTATATAGAAGCTCACAGAACTAGACAATTTATTTTCTATGAAAAATGTCAAGATATTTTTTAAATTATTTTTCTTAAATTTTCAAGGAATATTTTGGATTTTCAAAACAATGACAGAACAATTATCAAACCAATGGATTTTGCAAAATTTTCAAGAGCCCTACATTAAAGGGGCAAAACAAGAGGAACAGAATTAGACTGAAATTAACACAAATACAATAGAATTGTTTTGGACTTTCCCTGAATAACATTCATCTTTAGACTATACCACTGTAAACTATATGGGATTTGATATCAAAAAAATCCTTTCTGAGGTTTGCTTTCTTATTGCAATATTTCATAGGAATGCATAGAACCTGACTCTATATTTTTTTTTTCATGTTAAAGAAAATGAAATATTACAAAAAAAAAAAAGGTGAGGCTCCACATCTAAAGTAAAAGAGATTAAGCATTTTTAATCCTTGCTTCTACTTTTTCTTAACTGAGTCACTCAAATTGTTTTATATGCTACTATTGAATATATCCACTACTTCTGGCAGCATAAATAATTAGCAGAGCTGAATATGAACATACTTAAAAACATGACATAGCCTGTGGAATGTTGATTATTCTTTAAATAAATCACATTTAAACTAAATGGAAATTAAAAGATAAACAAACAAACAAAAAAAAGATTGAGACAGTTGAAAGCAAATATAGAGGATGTGATCAGGTTCAAAAAGTTGGGACAGTCAGAGAAAAATACCTGCAAGTGACATGACAACAGACTGAAGCTTACAGTCAGAGGGGGAAAAAATTACCAGCTATGAAAACCAAAGAAGTGCTGAAATGAAACCCAAGCCAGGCCATAAAAGTAACAAAATACACATACAAAATAAACATTACTCAAAATTATTCATAAAATACTCAGAAATACCCGTACAGGAAACCATTGGAGTATAGGTGCCTGTACGCAAATATAAAAATCTAAGGGCAAATCTAATTTTCCCTTCACTGAAAATAACTGGAAAACAAATATTGCAATCATAAATATGAGTTGTCAAGTACAGCTGGAAATAAACACAAGAACCAACTCAAATTGGCATCAGAAAGCACCATTGATTTAAAGGTAATATAATGACTGAAAAGCAGTAAGACAGAATATATTAGCCAGTATCTGGGCAATTTCTAAAGCTAAGCAAGCTTCTTCAAACCTCGCAGTCTGCGTTTCAAGTGTACAAGCTAACGCAAAGTCAATCTGAGTTCGCGAGCGTAGTTTGCAAGTGAATCCGAGCTGTAGCTTAAGCTGCCCCACATCACTATCTTATGGGACAACAGATCGTTTTGCAACTCTGCCCTTAGCACCTGAGCCCAGGCTGCCACCTTCTCTCATGTTGTCTCCTGGTTCACTTGGTCCTTGATAACACTTTCCTGGATGCTTAACAGGATTTTCCCTCGGTGGCTCCTAGGGCCAAAACATGCACAACCAGCTGCCACCAAGCAAGCCCAATTAGCCTTAACAGGGCACAGAGCGCAGCCTTTGCCCACAGATGCACAGCCTCAAGCTGGGCTTCTTTGTTTCTTTCTCATTCTGCCTATCTTTCTTCTGTACCACCACATATGTTTTTATTCACCTTTTCCATTTCACCCGTAGTTCATATTGAGTATGCCACCTATTTCAAATAACTGCATTTTATGTTAAAAAAATTGTGTTTCATATTATCTATATATAAATGACAGCATAGTGCTGTGGACAAAAAAATGTCTTATTTTCCAATGTGAGATTTACAAAAGTACACACATACATACATGCTTCCTCTGACTACCAGGACCATGGACATGTCAGAAAGCTGCACACTGTTTACTCTGTGACAGAGTGCTCATGCCTAGTCCAGGTAAAATATTCACTGTTTAGTGCTCCAGTGCTAATATTGAATCATGGACTAGATTGATGTGGAGCTCAGTATTATTTTTCTTTTTTTTTTTTTTCTTTTAAACTTTTTTTCTCCACAAAAGTATGGCAATAACTATTTCTCAAGCTTTTTTTTCAAAGAAAAAAATGTTAGATACTTGGATACCTTCTAAAAATTTAATATTCCCCTTCTAAATTTAATATTCATTTTTCAGCTATAGGTCACTTCAAGTTTCTGCATTTTCAAACAATAAAATTCAGTTGATATTATTTCTCTGCTTCACTGCATAACAATTCTTTAAAATATCATTTTTAGGTTAGTGAGTCACAAATGAAAAATCTCTAATTTTCTGAAGGAACCCAAAACTTCTAATCCCCCAACACCAGCAAGCACAAATGGCATCGTAAGGGGCAAGAATTCTGTAGATGGGGGGATGTAGGAAAGTTAATAGCATTCATACAGAAATACCTTAAGTCTAGATATCACTATTACTTAATTTGTACTAAAGTTACATTTATGAAATATGTTATATAACTAAACCTGATTCTAAATTTCTTGCAAAATATCAGCTTTGGAAATAATAAAAATACTGCTTCTAAACGTTATTATTCTTTGACATACCACATTGCCCTACAACACCTGTTTTTTCAGATTCTGCAATAAAAAGACTAGTGGAGAGAAAAGTCCATGATGCCATAAAAAGAAGTGATCTATTTCAGGGAAAGGAACGAAAGCTCCTTTAATTACAGTAGGTTTTGTGCTCACAGAACTTCACCAAAGTATTGGCCAAAAAAATGATAGGGGATGCTCATTTTTCAACAGACTTGATAATAAACATGGCTCAGTTTTGTAATCTTAACTTTCCAAAGCAACAGTCAGTAATCACTGAACCAGTCCTGCATGGCATTCCACAAAACCTAGAAAGAACTTGAATCTTTCAGCAATTAACTCATCATCTAGTGCAAATAGGAAAAAAATATGTGTTCAAACATTTGTTTATTCCCCTTCACAAAAATCAGAAAAAGTTAGAAGTAAAACAACTTGAAACAGTAGAGAAAGTGAAGAAACAACCATAATTTTTTGAGAGAAAAGCAAAAGTCTTACTAGGATGAGAAACCTGCATTTTCTTTGATACAGAGAACCCTCTATTTTCTCCAGTTAGAGAGGGATATTTATTATGATGAGCAAAAAAGATAGTAGAAAAGATTTTCCCTCAGCTGTATAACTGGTTACATTAGTAATTTACCTTGATCTGCATTTTTTTTTTTTTCTCCAAAAGGCTCAAACATTTCTAACATTCCTGCCACTTTAGTTCAGAATGAATAAGACCTATGGATAAATTTTTAAAGTCACAGTCTGACCCTGTTTCAATAGGGAGAAAGGTAGATTGGTTTAATTAACTAGATTTTTGAGTCTCATGGTATCATCCTAAGTTTAATTATCTGCTCTGCCAAAGATTTCCATTAGGATCTCAAACAAGATTACATCTAACTAATGTCCAGGTTTTTGTTTATCTGTGTTACGCAGTTAATCAGCCACAGAAATGGGAACAGAATGAAGAAATGTGGTCTCAGTCCCCTGTTCTACCCAGACAAACTCTCTCCTTAGCTAAAGAATAAATTTCTTGAGCAATCATCTTATGCACTGCAATATTTCTCATGTCTGAGTATGCTTGAGCAGGGGGATTCAGGCTAGATTACTCCACAGGTCCCTTCCAGCCTCAACCATTCTGTCATTCTGTTTTCTATTTTTTATTCTCAAAGGAGACAAAATAGAGTGCTGTCCTCCGATGAGAAGTGAATTTTGCTGCTCAAAAGCCCATCTGTCCACCTATGTTTCAACTGGCTAGCCTTTTTTTTTCTTAAATATTCTTGAAGCCTCTTTTTTTTTTTTTCCCCTTTTTCAGAAGATGATCTGGTAAAGATTTTTCTCAAAAAATTTATTTCCTCTCTTCATTGAAAAAAGACAAGTCTGTACACAAAGTGTTGTATCTTCCTAAGTGGTTGTTAAAATTATCCTCGTATGGTGCCTTATAGTCCCAGAGAGTGGCCACTAGAAATATCAGGCCTTAAGCATTCAACTATTTGAACTGAAATCCTCTCAGGTTTTATGTTGGTCAGCTATGAATTCTTCATTTTATCACTTTTTGTTGCTTTTGATTTCTTGCCACTGAGTCCCATCCTACCAGTTAAATATTATCTTCAGAATCATATTTGTCACCATATCACATTCTCTCTTCATTTTTGTTTTGTGCAGGAAAAAAAAAACTTTTAATTCATTTTGTTGAAGTGAGAAAAAATTTCGGTGCTTTTAGTTAAGCTATAGCCATCTTTCCATTTAGTGCAACAACATTTAGAAACTTCATATGAAATTTACATCTGAGTTTTTAAAAAGGTGAGACACTTGAGTGAGCAAAGGGAAACTAAGTCACTAATAAGGGAAGTATCTGCTCAAGCAGGTTAAAGGAAGAGATTAGTTTATAAGACAGACACTGATCACCACTGACTATGAGTAAGCATTATAAATATCAGTCATATAACCAGTTCTCTGCTCTTTTGCTCAAGACTTGCATTGGACTGTCAATATTACCCTATTTTTTCATAGGGAAGATTTTTTGAAAAAGATTCTATTTAAAAAGAAAATCAAATACACATTTAGTAGTGAAAAGCCAGTTGATTTCTACGCCTTCCCCCCAACACCACATGCAATTATTCCGCCCAGAAAAGTAGTGCTGTTTTCAGTAGTATGCCCTGTATTTAAGTGGCTACTTGAAACATGATTTTCAAAGCTGAGAGTGCCCTACCCATTTGAATCACAACAGACAGACTGCAGGTACCACCAATTCATTTCAGGGCAATTACTACATAAATGGTCAGAGTGGCTTAGTTTCTAGTACTTAAAACAGATAAAATTCCTCTTCTACATTTTGCATGAATAAAAAAAGAACTTCATAAAGTCTAAGGGGGCAAAAAACCTGCCAGTCAGTGGATATGTTTTTAAAGCTCCTTTTATTGTTTTGCAGCTGGTGCCTTTTGCTGAAGGATATTTCCTGTGCTGCAAACAATGAATAAAAACATTTTATTTTAAGAATGCAATTAGAAACACATCTGTTGTTCTAGGACATTCATATTAAGGAAGTTCTCCCCAAAGGAGTCAGGAAGATTTAAAAAATATATATATAAATACTTTCACTTTGCATATAATCCCTCCTCCTAACACTACCTTCACAAAAAAATTAAATATCCAGTTTATAATTGTGGTCTTTCAACATATGACCTAGCAACTGTGATTTCATTAAGATCATGGGGCTTTAGACACAAGAAAAACACCTCTTTTCAGATGGCTCTTTCCTCCAGATCCTCCAAAAATAAAATTTATGAGGAGCCTGGACATAGGTGGTAGAACTCAGAGTGACTTGTTCTTCATCCTCATAGAGTTTCAAATGAATCACGGACAATTACCAGCTGCTATGCACAAACTGAGGTTCACATTGCTTTGTACTTGGTATGGAGTAATGTGCATCAGAGGATATTGTTTCCAAAAAGCTGCCTGGGCAGTAATCTTCCAATCTTAACAATGCAGGAGTGCATTTGCGGTAGAGGAGCCTTAGAGAGACAAGATAGAGACTTTTATACAAAATAGGTTTTAGCATTAATTTCAAAAGAACATTGGAAATCATTATATCTCATAAAGAACTGCAATCATGGTGCCAAGAAAATTCTGGCTCTAAGGAAAACCATTATTTTGAGAGAAGAAACAGACATGCTTTTGCACTCCATATTACTGACCATACTTTATCCTTATTCAAGGTTTTGTCCATCCTGTTTAGAGGAATCCAGTTTTGCAGTGTAACAGCTTTCATGAACAGACCTCAAAACTACTGTGGTAGAAGGAGGAAAACACAACACACATTTACCAGGGCTAGAGAAGATGGCTTCCTTTGATGCCATCTCACTTCTGGTTGAAGTTTCCCATTGACTTCCAGCCCAGGAAGTCTCACGGCCTGCCATTCTGTACAGAGGCAAGTGCAAGCCGTGGCTAAAACTGGAACTGATTTCAAACTTGCTCTCCTCCATTCTTTTTCTAGGCAGTGGATTTCTGTTTCAGTCAGATTACAGAAGCTAATAAATGATGATTATGAACAGCTTCCTAATTATCTCTCAGCTACTATATGCTTCCTATTCAAACAGGATAATTGAGTGTGTAGTTATTTTTTGCCCACGCTCCTAATCCAGTGACACAAGCTAGGTTTAAAAGCTTAAGTGTTTGAGCAAGAAGGTATCAGGATTGAAACTCAGGCCTTGATTTGTACATTCAATGGGCATGGCAAGCAAAATTATAGGGAGAAAAAGAATATCGGTCATATGAGTCTTCACACTCTAGTATCTTCAGCTTAACACAGTATAGCACATAATAGGTAAATCTGCTTTCCCATCATGTCAGTGCCAACTGAACATAATAAATACAAATGAGCAAACACAAAATTAGGATTATTTTCATTCCTTACCCAGAAGCCAGATGTTTGCAGTTGAAGTTCTTCTGTTCATTCTGAGTCTGCAACAGCCATTAACTGTGTGACCTTCCCAGTTCAAACTTTTCTTACATTAGTGTTCCTAAATGTTCTTCACATTAATGTTCTTATCATTATACCACTTTTGTATAATCAAACAAACAATATAGCTCTCACATTTTCATTTTTGTTTACTACTAGGACAGAAGATTTGAGAGTCATCACTCTACTGTTTTCAGCTACATACATTTAGCAAAACATGTTATCCGCTTGTGAAAGGAAAAGAGGAATCCTGTTTCCTTCAAAGAGACTCATTTATCTTCTAAAGAAGGGCATCCACAAAGTTAAACACTTTAGGAGCAGTAGCCCCTATTCTAGTAATAGCAGCCAGTTACTGTTTCTTTACCCATCTTTCACTTCAGCAATAAAATTTCAGCAAAGAGAGTGTAGGCTTACAGACATGCTTGTACTAACATGGGAATACTTGAGAAAGTATTTGAATTACTGTCCCAGCTATCATTTTCAACTGTTTCCAGGGATTGGTCATCTGTGACTAAGCATAACATTATAATGAAATTCAAAGAAGCAATTAAAAAAAATGCAAACAGATATTCAGAGGTCTAGGGGCCAAAAGCAGTTTGCAAGTGACCACTGATCAAAATACAGGCTTTCTTGTTCAGCCTCAGTTCTGCCTGCTGTTCATGGATTGCCTGACTCTCCTGAGGAGGTTTAGCAGGAGGCCTTCCAGAACCTGCCACCCCAGGAGGTTTGATTCAATCTGCCTCAGCTATCTCTAATTGAATGGAAGTCTCAGAACTTCCTCCCAAGTCCAGTTGCCTAGGTAGTAAAGCCTTAAAAAAAAAAAAAAAAAAATAGTTCTTCATAAAAGTTTTAACTAAAAGTGTAACCATAAGATGCAAGGCTCTTTAACTATTTCACCTACTGGGCAGCCTTTCTCCCTCAGAGACCTTTCTGCAAGACTAAGCTGCCAATCCTCCTCTTTGACTTGAAAGAGCTTTTCTCTTCCTTATATAAATAGATCACTGCAGACTACCACAGAGACAGAAAACCTTTTACCTGTACAGATTTACAGCACAGAAAATCCAAATCTCAGCAAAACTAAGAGGATTCATTTTCTCACACCCTCTTTCCCTGTTCAAAGCTAGCCCTTCTGCAAGGTCCCTTTCTGCATTGCACCCACAGTACAAATCTCTCTCCTTCCAACACTGCAGGCTGTTATATTCCAGTTTTGATTCAAGTACATGCTTGGTCAACTACAGCCTTAACTAAACCACAACCCCACTTTCTTCAGCCCTTCTTTCTTACTGAGCAGCAGAGCTTTATAGCACACAGGTGTGGTCAGCAGCATGCAGCTGGTAGCAACCCCCTTTAATCCATTAAATGGGTCACAGGCTTTCTTAAGTGGGACTTTGATTGCAACAGACTGTCTTCATTGCTTGTGGCTGAAATTACCAATCTTACTGAATAATAAAAATGTGTACCACTCGTTTGCTTATTTCTTTGCTTTCACTTCCAGTTATATATCAACCTATGCATCTAAGAAGGGACTGCAGTCCTCTATGATCTAGGATATATGGCCAAGTAATATATAAATAGAGTTTTTACTTTTTTATTGTTCTTGTGCACATAAAAAATACTTTCCATATCATAAGCCAAATAACATCCTCACTTTGGAAAAGGGTCTCATATAGCAGAAAGCTACTTATTTCCATCACTGCAGGATAGCAGTTGTTTCATCCATACTTTGGTGTAGGAAGCATGATGATAGATTTTATTAATGCTTGGACTGTATGCACCTCTCCAAAATACATCTCATTACAACTTTAGTCTGGCAGTTAGATTACCCCCAAATTTACCTACATTTTAAAATAAAAACCTATTCTGGTTATGTTGTTCAGTGTTGCATATTCCCAATTTCAGAAGTTCAAAGTGATCTTCATCTTGCAGATATTTGACCTTATGGGCCTTATAGGAAGCAAAAGGTTCATGGATCCAGACATATTAAAAGCCTCTATCTCTACCTCTTTCCTTCCCATATTAAATGGGAAAGTCTCTGAACAAATGTCTCTGAACTTCAATGTTACTTTCTGCACACTACCTAGCATGCCAGTCACAACGCATGTCCTTTGGGGAATGCTGTTTTTTTTTTTTTTTTTTTTTTTTTTTAAATACTCAGTATATCTCATTTATAAAACCACTTTAAACAAAAAATATGGGGGGACATTGGAAGAATAGAAGGCAAACCCACCTATGTTTGTCTTTCCAATCTCAAGAGAGCAAAATAAGACAGAATCACTCCCATATATTTTGATAATTTCTTAGTCTCAAAGAAAGAAAAAAAATGAGACATACACATACTATTTCTCTCTTTCTCTTTTTTCTTTTTTTTTTTCTGTAACAAAAAGATAAGTATGAAGCCAACTCACTGAGTTCAATGCAGCCTTTTTATTGTGGGATAAGCATGTGGACCCTGGGGCTTCTGTCACTGTTAAGACTCTTAAGCACTTCAATCTCCAAAGGCTTCTCTGAAAGCCCATCAGTCTGTCTTGCATATACAAAGACCCGGGGCCACTAGTATAAATAATATATCAAAACTAATCAAGAGGAGAATATGCCAAGAGACAAGGCAAGCAGCAGAAGTATCTTTGAGATGTTATCATAGCACCATGTGGAGCCTATCAAGGCTCTTTGAAGGACATTGCTTTGTTTTATTATGCTCCTTTGTCAAAAGAGTATTTCTGTTCAATTAGACCTTGACAATCTCTGAAAAAAATTCATTCAAATCCATAAATGAACATGCATGAAGCTATGTCAGCTCTGTGTATATAAATTATAAAGAATGCAAGGAGACTCCAGCTGTATTTTCCTCTAAGACGATTAGTTTTTTTGTCTTACTCTATAAGGTCCTATATCAGTATTCTGATTTTGTACTACAAATAATGTGTCTCTGTGGATGAATTTCACACCTGGCTAGATAAAACCAACACAACTTAGTAAAACTGAAAGGGCTGCAGATAGTGCAGCCACCAAACCCCTTCATTTTCCCCTCTGCCCCCACAATTCAAGAGCTGTGTTGTATTATTATGAAACAACTTAAGACAAGGAGGTTTTCTGTACCAAGTCTGGAGATGCATGAACCAGTTGTGCTGGTAAAATACACTGACAAGGAAAATGGAGAAAGTATCTACATATGGAAGGAAAAGCTGACTGTGAGTTCTATGTTCTAACCTCCCAGCATTTTAAGTCTTAAATAGTGAATGTTCATAATGCACTTTGAGATTCTTGATTTGGAACAATGAAGCTCCGTTATTATTTATACATAACCTAATCCTTGAGCTAATCACTCCACCAAACTGATGAACATGTTAATGTTTAAAAGCTTTGCCAGAACTTAGTACAATCCCGGACCTTATAAAGCTCCACAGCCATCAACAGCTTGGCATTTTCTTCTATCTTGGATGAAAGATAGCAGCCAAAACACATTCTACGGCTTGTATTTTAGTTTTGGGCCTGTAAAAATACGTTTTTCTTTCAGTTAATCTTAAAAGATTTTAAATGTTCTGGTCATCTTGTCTTTTGTTCAGTCTCACTTCTTTATGTGCTTTAAGAAGTTCCAAATATAATGAATAAATTTCCTTCTTAATTCTCTTCCTTGGAAATCCATACAGAATTATACTTGATTGCAAGTTAGCCTATTCTCCCATACAGCGTATATCTCTGTTAGATCGTACTACCAAGAAATCTATTCCTGCCAAGCCAGACATCACCAGTGTACCCAAGGAGTGGAGTTCTCTTTGGTTTGCATTTCAGCTGAATTAGCCATATCTGCTAATTATTTCTAATTATTCCAGAAGCCACAAGAAAACTATGTGGGTAAAAAAGGTATCTGGAGGCAGTTTGAAGATGAAATAATCTTTTGTGGTCCAGATTATATAAGGAAGATAAAAGTATAAGCTAGTAGAAATACTGAATTCCCTAAAATCAGGATCACTGTGTTTTTACAATCTTCATCGACTGAATTATTATTTTGGGCACTACTATGCATTAGCTATATTTCTTAACTTTAATCTCTTCTCAACCTTTTTCCTTATTCTCATTTATGCTGTATTCTATGCCTTATCTGAAAATATATATTATGTATTAGGATTGAATGATCATGGAACAAGTTAACAACACAGAGATTGAAAGTTTCAGACCATTATGTTTATTTATATGGCTTATTTGTCCTTTGTGGACAGAAAAAAACCTTACCATTTAGACTGTACATATGGAAAACATACAGAATTGTGATTAAAAAAAAAAAAAAAAAAAAAAAATGAAACCTAAAGAGAAAAGAGGAAAAATGTATTTTAATAAAATTTTTATGGTTATATCGGTTACCTTTAATGAAAATCAGGAACAACTGTTGCATTACACAAGTCTAAAACTGTTTAACAGTCCACTCTAAAAATTGTAATTGCACTGCAGAGGTTTCAATACAACTGAAAATTCAAATAGTAGCCTCAAAAGCCATGTGCACCACATGACTACGGTGTGCAATCTTTCCCCTGTTTTTAGCACTAGCACAAAATTAGTATCTTGTGTGCCATTTAATGCCTGCTGGAGTCAGTGTATTGGCTCCTCCTGAGGGCTTTCTCAGGTTTAAGGACAGCTCAGGCTGTAGGCTAATCTACGTCTGATTGCAGATGACATATTTGCCTCTACAAAAACTACTTGGATAACTGTAAATATATTCAGAGAAGAATTTTGCATTTTAGAAAAATAATTTTTCAATCAGTCTGACATAGAGTATGCACAATATGTGCCGTGTCACTCATCCTCACTAAACAGGAGTGAGTTCTTACACTTCTATCTTTTGGCAAGATGCACCAAACTCACTAATATCTCTGCAAATTATAAATTCCTGGAGCAAACTTCCATTCCTTCAAAACACCTCTATCATCCTGTCTTCCACATTTTTGCAGAGAAGTATGCCAGCACTGGATCATGTGTCAGACATACTTCTTGCTTCCTGATTGGAGTATATTGTCTTTCAAAACACCCTCTGCAACCTAAAAATCTCCCAGCTCTGTCTAGTTCCAGCCCTTGAGGTAGGATAAGGCATGAAGAGAGAGCTGTACAGTCTCTGCTCACAAAACTCCAGTGAAGGCTATCCTGTTGTTCACCAGGATATTTTACTCTACCCTCGCAATTAGAATATTTCTTATAACAAGCTATAATCCTCTTAACTGCAAAACAAACTAATTAAATTGTTATTTAATCACTCTTCATCTGAAGACATTTAATAATTCATATTTTATAATCTGTGATTTGTATCAGTGTAAGAACTGGGCAATGAGGCGTTCTGTCACTACAGCAGAGACAAACGTGACTCAGTTTGATTACACTTGTGTATTTTGTTTCTTAACAAAATATATTTTAGACTTTTAACAATGATGCTGTAAGCCAAGCTGTGCTGCTTGTGTGACAAGCAGTAGTACTAATTATATGGCAATTTTTAAATGTACACTTAATTCACAGTTCTGCATATCTCAGTCAGGTTCTATTAGCTATAAGAAAGAAATTGCAATATTTAGTTATGTCAGTAAAAGAAGAGCTGGGTTTTCCTTCTTTATAATGGAGAGAGAAAAGGAATGTAATTTCTATTAAAGACCTATATAGCAACATAATCTTCAAGAAGCAGAATTCAAATTCCTTTGAGTTAAAGGTAAGCAAATGAAAAAAGGGTCAGAAGTTGAAAAAGCAATAGATCCAGAAGCAAATCGTGAGCTGTTAGTTCAATAACACAGAGTCTGCTAGAGAACAGATGCTGTTCTCACAGCTTGGTATCCTGAACCCACAGTGTCCAAACTTGAGTCACTGACCTTGTAACTTTACAAAGTAATCAGCAAAATGCTAAAAAAAATATATATATATATATTTTTAATGTAAATTAGTACATTTTCCTCTTTGATATCTACAATCACATCCAAATGATTTGGTGGATGAAGGTGTTGTACACCAGCATCAACACAGTAATTATAACCATATGTGTGAAAGCTGTCTCAAGTGAAAGCTGAACTTTTTACAGTTTTGTAGAGAGAATAAAAAATTGACATTTCACTTGCTTCCGCATGCAACTTTTGCTTATGGCCAAAGGTGGTTTTTCAGCTGCATTAGGTCCCAGAGGACATCTGGAAAGGAAGAAAGTAAATGCGAACATTCAGCTCAGATCTCTGTGTCCTTTTGAGCCCTCAGCATAATTGCGGGTGTTCGCTCTTCGCACTAGCCCAGCCCTGCATAGATTTATGCATAAACTCACCTTTTCACCTGTGAATAGTACCATCAAATTAGCACCTTATGGCTGTGCTTACATGTGTTATTCATCTTTGCAGGACTGCAGCCATCGTAATGTGAAATAAAAGGAGAAAGCGATAGCCGTGGAAACATTAGAAATACGTAAAACTGAATCAGCTAAGAGATGAACCCATAAATACAATTTTCCTTAGTCATCCTCAGCAACTATTACTATTCCTCAAGGGATATGCTACAAAACTATGTATGTATTTACTTAAAATAAGGACACCATAGTAATACTATATAATTAAATATGTATTTATTTTCATTCTGAAAGATTCCAAGACTCTTCATAAAAAGGTAATTCTTTCCCTAATATTGTAATGCCTCCATCTTTGGCATTGAACAAAATACTCATTTTGTGAGCTGCACCAAGACTGCCCAGAGTGAAGTGTCCTATAAAACTTAGAGTTGTCCCAAGGCAGAATATTGCCTCATTATTGTCTAAAGGAAAAAGAACTATCATTATTAGCATAGTTTTGTACAGCCCTAGAAATAGATGAAATAGGCTGTCCCTTTCTATTTAAATGATATAAAAAAAATGTTGAAATTCATGAATAATTTGGAGAAAGCAAAAGAAGACCAAAATTAAGGGGTGTCCTACAAAATAAGCAGAGAGCAGTTTCAAATGAAATACTTCAAAGAAAGTACTTTTTCATGCTTCACACTTGGCACACAGTTATTTTCAGAGTACCTTGTCACAGGAGTTCAGTAACAGGAATGAGTTCTAAGGATATTTCTACTGTTGGCTATTAAACATGACATTGTGCAGGAAATTTCCCTATTGGAAAATTTGTACACCATTAATTCCAGGGGACTATAGGAGTATTTCAAGGGGATGATCACACGTGTGTATTTATCCTGTTCTTATGTTATTCCTTACTCACCTGTCACTGATGAGCACCAGAGACATGATAACCAAACAGACTTTTCATCCATCCTGTATGACTAATTCTCATATTCCAATACTTATGTTTCCCATTCCTGCTTTATGTATTAAGAGATCTCAGCCCATGAGCAACTCACAAACACTACTAAACTTATTCATACAGAATGCTGTTTTTATTATGCATAAATTCATGTAAGGCCGATTTCTGAGCTCTATACTCTACTAGTGGTATTAATATTAAAATAGGTCCCAATAAAACAGAGAGCAGGTAAAATGTAGCCTCCTGACCCATCTCAGGCTTGAATGACAGCTAGGGTTGAGGCTAGGGATAAGATAGAGAGAACACCTAGAGCCCCACGGGGAGTACAGCTAGAAAAGCGGAGCCGGCGGCAAGGAAGGACTATATCCAGTCTGTTCTAGGACAATGCAGCCTGGTGGCCTCACCCTCTGCATACACGGGATATTTGGCTGACAAGGAAAACTAGAGTTAGGGTTAAGAGAAAACCTAGAGCCCCATGAGCGGCAGGCAGTCCATAGGACAAGTATAAGTCTAAGGTTTCAAGACTAAAACTTAATGATATTGAAGTCTGTTACAACAGATCTCCCGATTTTTGGAATAAATCTTTTCCCCCTTTCTCATATTCATGATGTTATGATAAAAGATATATTTAGATGCTAACCTGCATTTCTTTCCTTTGTTTTAGCAAGAAAAGTGATGTTGGTGAAGAATGTACCAATGGTATATTAGTATATATAGTTGGTGTATATATATATATATATATATATATATATATATATGAGTATATATCATTGGTATTCATTTTAGAAGTGATGCTACCTCAAAAATTTATATATGTCAATGGAGCTTTCAGAAAAATAACAAAAAGCACTACAGATTTCTATATTAGATATTAGGACCCTAAGACTCAGGCTACTAAGTACCTACTGTTCATCATTGGGTAAGGAATTTCCTGTAAGTACTATAATTTAACACTCCACCATCCTCACTTTGGTGAAGTTTGATTATCTTGACTTCTTAGATGTAAGTAGTAGGACAACACATCTTGAACTGGAGGAGAATCCAGAATGAAATCATAGAGTAGGAAACTGGAATATTAAGATCCCTAAAATGAAGAAAGGAAACTGAAGTTCGGAACCTGATAAAGGAACTGGAGGAGAAAGTACAGAAGAGAATCCTAGAAAGCAAATAGGATGGATTTCATTAAAGAGAAATTTTCAACTTTCACATAAGCCAGCACAATATCAATGCATGGCTGGAGACTCTGTCCTCACAATACACCCTATTCATTGTTTCTGGACAGGTATGTATTTCTTATACAGTACAGCAAATGGTTTTAACATATACAATGTATATATGGATATACATTGTACAATATTTCAAAATCTGTATCTAGCCATAAAAGAAAAAAAGGCAAAGACTGCTTGATCTGCTAAGATTGTCTGTCTGGAAAAATATAGGTGTTGGATTTATAAATAGGATGAAAGTACTAGATTCAGGGCAAATTCAGGCTGATGGAGTAAAAATTGAAAGCCGAGTAGGAGTGAGAGGAGCTCAGCCTTGAAGCTTTAACATTTTAGCAACCTACATTATACCAGTCTTCATTATCCATTAACAGTGCTTGCTCGGAATTAGAACAGGATGGTAACTAGGACATGTCGACTCTGCACAGCTGAGCATGACATAAAGATCCACGAGCAAGTGCTGACCCAGGGTAGCATGTCCATACGCAGGGGTGGCTCTTGCACTGGGAACACAGGTCCAAGACCACAGAGCCATTTGCTATGTGATAAGCATAATCTTGGCACTTATGTGCCACCATTAAGCAAGGCACTATAATCCCAGAGGAGAAAGCACTCCAGAAGTACCTGCATAGTAATCCTTGACTTAGGAGTGGGAGCAGAATTCTTCAGTAACTGTGCATCATTGTTGAGCAAGCTGCAGACAGGAAAGAGCAGAAATATATTCAAAGGACACTCTCCAAGAACTAGCAACTCTGTTAACTGTGCACCAAATTGCAGCCTTATTTTTTTAGGACACACATTTCTGTGTTTTTTTTAACAATGCAAATTGGGTATTTACTATTGTTATAAGTATAAAGTCATTAGTTTGTGTATATATCTTCTGCTTGCACTTGTAGTGGACTGCAGAAGCTCTGAAAGGAAGTGTTTAGGAGTTTTGTGGGAAGTGCCTAATTATGCTTGACATTTAAATTTTAGGAAGTGTTAAATAATGATAGCCTTTTTTTTTCCTATTTTAGTTTATATCATATGTATTAGGGGCTTTTTTTTAGAAAAAAAAAATACACCCTGCCTCTTGTAGAAGAGATTTATGTTTAGAATTTAACAACACAAGAAATTAAAGTAATAATTTAAGAACTCATCTCTCATCTCTGGCAGCAGCTAGAAATTTCCTATTAGAATTCCTGCAGGAATGTGCGTGTGTTCTGTATTTGTTTTTTACAAAACAACTACTTTTCTAATTATGCTTATTGGACAGAACACATTAGGCATTCCTGCAATCGTTGGTGGCCAAACAATGTATCATTGAACACAGGAGGCACAGTTGTAAACCATTGTTTCATAAATAACTAGTAAAGATACAGTAGAGAAGAGCTCATCTGCACCAACTGCATTTTTCTCCTGTGCTTATTTTATTAATAAAATATAACTACATGCAGTTAATTTAAAAATTTGGCTACATGACAATTAGCAAACTATAGTTTATGCTCTTTACCAAATACAAAACTTATCAAATACTAAATTGATTGAAATAAATAGTTTGCACAACACATTAAAAATAATTGCCTCTAGTCCTGTTTAAAGCAGGAGATTTAATAGAACTCCTTGAATAAACTGTGAAATTTCTTAAGTTTATCTATGATTTAAAGTACATTCATTTTTATAGATCCATTGCCACTGCCAGAATATATATATAATACATACACATATATACATGTACATAAACATATACTATGTATGTACATATATGTGTATATGTATATATTGCATATGTATATACAATATATATGGAATATATTATATGCATGTATATATAAAATATACAGTATACATATATATATACAACATACATAAATACTTATGTACACACTAAATATATGTATGTATATGTTTTATACATATATATGTGTATAAAATATACACTATATATATATAAAAAATAATTTCTTCAGAACCACTGGAATAAACCTGAATCATTTTCTTTCTTATTCTTGTTCAAAAGATAGAGTAAACCACCAAGAAGCACAATGTCTGACATCTAAAAAATGTACCTGTTATTTTAAGTTATGTTGGACACAAAATTCATCATACACATAAGGGCATGAAGAACTGCCCAAAATACTTCACTAGCTGTTTAGCCTTCTGAAGCTAATATGGTTATGTCCGTGTATTAAAAGCAAACAGCTTCTGGTGCGCCTAGTTGTCCATTCTGAGATTTGCCACAGCAGGAAGCATCTTTCATTGAGTGCAAGCTAAGAAATGGATTTGTAAGTGGAGTTTTTAATACTGAATTATTACTCTCCCAACAATCAAGTGAATTTAGTTATTGTTAAAATATGCTGGCTTGGCAAACCTGAGCACTAAAATCCTTCATCGAATGTATAAGGTAGATATATTGAGTTACAAGATGTTCGGTTTTGTCATGTTTTTGAGATCCAGATCCTTCTACAGATCATGAAAAAAAAATACTTTGTAGAAGGAAACTAAATAGCACCTCCAGCCCTCTTTGGAATATTTTTCTGGGATACAAACGATGTAACACATCAAGAAGTTCAAGCAAAATAATGAGCTACAACTCTAAGTCTAATTTGGATTATTTTTGCACTGTTGTAGTACAATTTCCAGTTAGGTCTCAAAGTTCAGTTTAAGAAACAGCACAATAAGCCTTCATACTATCACCTACTCCTACCTTGCTCTAGGCTTGCTTAGCAGAACCTTTTCCTCAGGGTAGTTCTATTATCCTCTGTGGCTGTGTGGCTTTAGTTTCTCCTTCATCTTCAGGTCTTAATAAAGTGGGCTACATTGAAAGCCGAGACAAAAAAGACTCCATTTTTTGTCAGCTATTGCCTGGCCATGAATTCATTTAAAACCTGCCATTTGATGACCTGTTACCTTATTAATTAATATGAGCATTTGGGACTTGAGCCAAATGAGAATAAAAAAATTATTTCGTTGCTAGCTCAGTATTAAATTAATTTGAAAACTATTTCACAGTGTTTTGTTTTTTGAGCAATTTGGCTAACATCTGTCAATATTTTACTATTCATTGTTCAGTTCCTTATAACAGTGGATTGGGTTTTCACCTCTTTTAAAACCAGGGCCTCATACTTCATTGGACACATTTTCGAGCCTTTTCAGTTTTGTTAGGCAAAGTGTGCTAAATAGACACATATGCCACAACTCCCAATTGCAACATTTACTTCAGCCAAATGGTAATAGGAACAGCCAGGATCAGATAATTGGCACCACATTTGGTAGAGTCTCCAGTAGTCTTTGCCCCCTGCCGTTGTGTCTATAATGGACGGAGGCAGCACTTGGTCTCCTGAGCTCTGAAGTGCAGAGGTACGTTGAGCCTTGCAGCTCTCACTGGCAGAGTTGATTAGGTACCAGTACAGCAGAGGAGGAGACATAACAGACCTTTTCTGCAGATAGAAGTTAGAAACTACTGTGCAGATGATATTCACTAGTGACTAAAAGAGCAGATATAAAAGTTTGTGGATAACCTTATTAGTCACTCATTTGACTCCTAGCAGAATGGCCTAATAGATTTTCATAATGCTGGTGAAGCATTAGATTTTTGTTTACATTTTTTGTAAATACTCATCTTCCACTAGGGTCTTTTAACTGAGAATTATTGGTGGAGAAAAGAAGAACAGTAAAATTTTACAATCTCAGATCATTTAATACTCTAAAGGACTTTGTATTTGGTCATCCAGAATGTTAGAACAGGTAACAGCTGCTCAGCTGCGTTGAGAGTCTCAGGACAGATTTAATTAACTTTTTTTTTTTCCTAATTGCTTCTAGACCATACACTGTGCTATCTCCACGATGAATTCCTTTTTCAAGCAGCCCACAATGTAAAATAGTCCATGAATAGCAGTATTTTTATGGTAATGAGATTATTTTATTTATTTATTTATTTATTTAAAGAAGCATTTATTTTATTTTTGAGAAATTTCTTATCCCTGGGTTTAATGGGTCCAGGAAGTGATCAGAAGAGAAAAACATGAGACTAAATTTTTAAGTGATTGTGTATTCCATTTTCCTGGATATTTTTAAACAGTATTTCACGTGATTCTTAAAGTATATGACTGTCCAGAGCAGTAATCATTGAATGCAAATGCAGAGTGAAACACAATCAAACACGACTAGATTATATTGTCTTGAATGCTGCTGTATTCTAAAAGAGTACATCATAATTGCTATTAATAGGGACCTGGGAATCAGCATGACGGGAGCATTTTGTGACTGAGGAACAAGATAAATTTTCAGATAAGCATTTATTTATACTTAACTGCATTCAACAATTACAAACCAAGCTTTAATCCAGTGTATGGAGTCATGGGCTCTTGAGCTTTTTGCCATCAACAGGTTCTACCGGCTGCAGGTTTTGATGTTCTTAGCCCTCTGAAATCAAGCTGGTCAAGCTCATCTTAAAAGAGGGAAGCTGAAATCAAAGTGTTCTCTTCTTTCTTCCTTCATCTCTGCTGTGTATCAATGCTATTTATTTTTGCATGAATTGAGACCAGCTTGATCCACAGCAGTACTTTCTCTTTTCATACATTCTGCCTTGTCCGGGTGAGTGTTATCTTGCAAGTGCTAGTCCATTACATCTTCTTCAAATGGCTTTTGTCTATTTGCAGGCTTGATGACCATTATATGATTTCTCTGAGAAGTTGCAGACTCGGTTATGTTAGCTTGGTTTTTCTCTTTTAAGCAAACATTATAAAATATTTTCCTTCATACCCTCAATCAAGCAGTCTTGTGGTAGGTCAGAGTTCAAAGAAAACAAGGAAAATATCACAAATTGCTTTTCATGCTATAACTGTTTTAGGTAGGTCAAAATCCAGTAAGGATAACGTTCTTTGCAACCATTGAAATGCTAGTACCTACCTTTTCTATCACCTCATTTTCACAATTTATTTCTAAGACTTTTAGATTGCTAAAATCAAAGTAACAGGATGAACAACTTTTTAAAAAGTCAGTATTCATCTGCTAAAAAGCCAGGATGGAGTTATGTGCATTTGAGGGGTATCACTATACCTTGTACTATCACTATATTTTAAATGGGAGTTTTAAACGGGAGCAGGCAATCTCTTTTCTCCAAAGACATGGAGAAAGTATGATGTCACATGATGAAGAAACCTCTTCTCTCCTCTTTAGTTAGGAAAGAAATAAAGCATAGAAGGAAAGAAAACAAAATGTGAAGAAAAAAACTCTTTCTCTATTGAAAAAGAAGCTCCTGCTTCACAAAAAAAAAAAAAATAAATAAAATAAAATAAAATAAAATAAAATAAAATAAAATAAAATAAAATAAAATGACATTTTATGGTAGGATTTTTTTTATGTTACATTAGTTAGTAAATCAACTTAACTCTGCAAACATACAGCCAAGTGTAGGGACAGAGGAAAAATGACTCCCACCCTATGAGAACATCAGGAAATGATTTAGCTTTAATGAAAGATAGGGCAACCATAGGAAATGGCTTATTTTTGCACTCCATTTTTGAAGCACAGCCATGCTATAATATTCTTTCTATACAACAGTCTCCTGTCAACACCCTTTCACTGGGGTTATCAGTGTGAGTGGGTGTACTGCCAGTGCAGTCAGCTCTGAATCCCTTCAAAGTCTTTATGCCCTCTGGATGAGGGGACAATCTGTACAGAGAGAGCTGTAGAAAATACCTTAATATCCACAGTATCTTCCTCTGCTTTTCTTTTAGGTCTTTGCAGTAGAGGCCACCTTACACACCCCACTGTCATGGGTCTCCAGCTCCTCTGTGTGGATGGCAACAGTGGCTGCAGCAGATATAGTTTGTGGGTTTCAAGCATTTTCCCTCAAAATCCTTTCTGCTTGCCCCTTTGTTTAAGACTGGTCGCTGATTTCAATGCCATGTTAAATCAGAAAAATGTATTTTCCCTTCCATGAACTTACTACTTCTCCAGGGAGTTTGAATACTCTAGAAAATGTGTGAATTCCTTGAGTATAGTTGAGAACAAGAATATCCCTTGGAGATCTTTCTGTCTTTTGTAATTCTGCCTTTAAAGATAACCAGAATAGGGAGAATAAACACACACTCTCTGAGATGTCTGCATACTTATCCTCAAAAAAGCAGTAGGAAGAGTTAACGCTGAATAGTGTGCAAATGCTTTAGTGAACAGTAATTGCTTATCTAAGCCATTTTGAGAATATTTATGTCAAATGTTTGTAATTATGAAGGTTATTTAGTAGATTCAGCACAAAAAAAGGAAGGGACACATATATTCACAGCCTGTTTTACAGTCACATTTACTCAGGGTTCTTTTGTTATTCTGGCCAGAAAGTAGAAGAGAGTGTTTATTTCCGACTTTCTTTTTCTCAAGTCACACTTGATAAGTATCGTTATTTAGGCTCTAGAGTTCATCTGCTACCAGTACTGTTAATGTCATTAGTTTCTGTCATGCATAATTTTATATTCTGTTAAGAAATGGAATCCAAAAATGAGGATATGTGCAGAAGCGTTCAAAAATGGAAGTTTTTGTCTCACTTGCAAAAGTCAAACACTTGTAAATCTTAGAATTCAAGTGGCACAAATGTACTGCAGTGTCACTTGTCCAGAAATGCAGGGCATTTAATGGCTCAGTAAAGAGACCAAAGGAGGTCTTGAACCTCAGCAGTGCAAAATGCTGTAGTAGTTTATAAAAATGCTGCAGCAGCTTGTAAATATTATAGAACAAAAATAATAATAATAATAAAAATCTGTAATCAATAACATGATCCTGGCAACCTGAGAAGAAAGTAATGGTAAAACTATTCAGTGAGGAAGAGGTGCTGAAGAAACTGTAGCAGATGAACTGATCCTAGGTGAGGTAGCAAAAAATTCTGTCCCAGATGAGGGGTTTTCTATCTTGGCCATATGCAGAAAGCTAGCTATTATGCTCATCCTTCCTGTCTTCTTATCCCCAGTCTCTGTGTGTGGAAAGGTAGATTTTTTTTTTTTTTTTTTTCTCTTTAGAAGCTATTTTGAGATTTCTGTTAGAGAAACTCAAAATGTATGAAAATACACATGATTTCACAAGATACACATTTCACTTCCAAATAATTTTAACTTTATAGTCTAATATAGTAGTAAAGACCACACAATTAACTGACTTGTTTAAGACTTTGAAGTGGAAGGAATGAATACGAGATAAAGAATTTTTGCCTTTCTTTTCTGCGTTTAGGTCACAAGATTATGTGAAAGAAAATTGCTCTTCATGTAGTCAGCATTGTTGACATGGCATATTATTATGGTCATCGGTTTCATATTCCAGTTCATAGTCCATATTCAAAAGGAAACTAGTAGAGCTCATTTAGAATTATGCTTATTAACTGGCAAAGCATAGCAATAAATTTAGGCATCTTTTTTCAGGTGGTCTGAAACTGAATGGCAGTTGTACAATTTTTGATAAAACAAATTTGAAACATTTTATGTATTGCCTTTTTGTAACTTTCCTATGAAACCTGGTGTTGGCCGGTGTCAGAAATCAGCCAGAGGAGACAACAGTCTGCCCAGCTTACGAATAGTCAAGCAATTGTTGCTGTCTCTGAAGCATTTCTGTTGTGTTTCCACATCACAGAGGCTGTATTTCTGAAAATAACATCCCACTCACAATTTAATGATTATGTCTTGCATCTTAACTCACGGCAGTGCAGCACGGCTGTTGCTGCTCGATGTTGCTAGGCAGCACTACCGTGCAGACCTTCACAAGGGCAGTCTGAAGAAACCTACCCCTCAGGAAGGTTTGCAGTTGCTGTGAACACCGCCTTTTAAGATATATGTTCTCATTTTCTGAATGATCACAGAAGGATCATTGTGCACCAACTGTTGGAGGCACAGTAATCTGATTGGATTTTGAGTTATCTAAGCAGTACTTATTCATAGGAATTAATATTATGTTTGACCTTGTTCATCTGCACAAGCAGTTATCAATTTCTAAATATCTCATTTTTCAAATTATTTTGCAGTGGAAGAAACTCATTACTGGTTTATGAATGCAAGAAGCCTATGGAGTCGAAGAGACCTTCTCATGTAGTATGAGGCAGAAACATATTTCATCCATATCAGAACAAAACCACTATAGCCATATTGTATATTAATAGGTTATACACTATGACAGATTTTCAAGTTAAAGACACTATGAGGTAGTAAATTGTTTTAAATGCTTAATCACCAATACTTCCACCTCTCTTTTCACTCAGCCAGCATAAAAATTCAGACTAGCTTGGGATGAGTCTGACACAAACTGTCAAATATTTTACAGAACAGTATTTTATTTGTTTCCAAGATTTATTGGAATATATCAAAACAGTTAGCTGGTAAAATTGCTAATGCAACCAGAGAATTCCACTCAATAGTGCTTGAAAAATGCAGCAAATATACACATAATTTTATGGTTTCGTTACTATTTCTTAATTCACTTACTCCAGGAATGGATCGCACCAACAGATATATACAAAAACTTACCTGCATAGAAAAGGGAAGGAGGCAGATGCCCTATTAGTATGTCACTAAGTGCAGACAGTCAGTACAGTTTGCAATGTATGACATTCTTTTGACACATGCTTCTAATTCAAAGTGCTCATACTAAAGCTGCTTTCCAACTCAAAAGATGAAATAGGATAGCATGGTACTACCTACAAGACAAATTTGTGGACAGTTGGATTGCACATTTACAAAACAGAAATAATTGTGTTTTGAGAAGAAAGAAAATCATTTATGAGTTTTGGTATAGGTTTCAAAAATACATGGAAGATCTACAGTACATATGGAATATCTACAAATATCATGGAATATTATGTCCAATAAAACCCAGGATACCTTAAAATTTTAATGAGATCCCCAAGGATACTACTTTGAACAGAGTCCAGTTATGTCAACTCTCTTCCAGAATATATTGAAGATATATATATATATATTCATATATCTGGCATATATATATATATATATGTCAAAATGTATTGAAAGGAAAATTTCAGTCTTCAGAAGGGAACAATTTCTGTTGACAGGAGTTGCTTGTCCTCCTGTTTGTAGGTGTCTCTCTCTCCAACCTAACAAAGTTAGGTGGAACAGCTGACAAAGTTACTGACCATCACATATCTGTCTAAATTGAAACTTAGAATTCACTCACGAAGTTGTTGATGAAATTCTGTATTTCTCTTGGAATGAAAAAACACACAATTCAAGCAAAAAGACTGTAGTTTGCTAACATGAAAATTATGAGGGAAACAATTTACTGGGGATGGAAAACAAAAGAGTATATTCTAGTTCCAGGCATATTTTGTATCTAGAAGATCTAAAACCTGCAGTTGTAATGAAGTATTAACAGTGAGACTCTCCAAAAATTTTCTCTATTGGCATAGCACTGCTCCTGAATTGAACTATGAAAGGTTAACCATCTGAATTCCAAGATGTTGAAACATTTCCCTTCAAAAAAAAGTGAAAATATTTTGACATTTCTATATCACTTTTTTTTTTTCTGACTTTGCTTTTTTTCAGTGAATCCTTTTAAGACTAGTGTAGACAGGATTTATGGCCTAACAAAAAGGTGCTCCATAAACCTATTTGCATGATTGTTGGAGAAGCTGTTCTATAGTTATACAAAAAGGAACAAAGTCTAGAACACAGTGCAGTTCTTGGCTTCATAGTTAGTATGAGCCGCATGCATAATAATCATTTCCATTCATCCATGGTAAGCTGAGGATGTTATCATTGCCCGGCTCCCATTTGCATGTGCTGTATGGTTTCTAAACTCCTGAAGGCAGAAACAATATCTTCAGGTGCATTTGTATAATATCTACCAAAATGGACAAATATATGCCAAAATATAATAAAATAAAATAAATAATATTTTTCAGAATATATTTAAGATTCCTGAGCACTAGATCGAAGAGTTTCAACATGCAAAAATGCCTTATGCTTATTTTCATATAGATTAACTGAAGTAGAGAGAGAACAATAGCAAAGTTAGATCTCCCACAGATCTTCCCCAATTTTGTCTCACAACCTACCAAAGAATAAAAGCTTTGAAAAATGAGATCTGCTTTTCTCCATTTTTCCAATTTCAAAGTTATTCAGTTCACCTTCAATTAAAACATACATTGGATGACTATGAGAAGGCCTGGACTAAACACAGATTTTGTAATGAAGCATCCTTCACTGCCAGATATCTCGGAAATCTTAGACCATCTGGCTTCACAATACACTTGTAGCTGATTATCTGCTGAAGAATTAATTAGGAACACATGTTAACTGTTGTGATAGCAGAACTGTTGACATTTGTCTTATATGTGTTTTGAAAAGAGGTCTTTGCTCAAAACAGATACTAACATAGCATGAGGTAATGAAATAAGAGGCAGTCTCCATGGAGATTAAGATGTCTTGTTTGATAATGATACTTTAAAGCATTACATTATAGTGAATGAGGTATCAAGAATAAGACGTTCATGAAGTTCCTCCCTTTATCAGTAATATCTCTTCTCCGCACGTGAAAGATAATATAGCTAAGTGTAAATGACACCATAGATAAAGAAGTAAAACAAAATGGCATAATGTAAATAGACAATGCAGTGAGATTCAATTGCTTAACTGGAATATATTTTTATTTTCTCATCATAGTTATATCTCTTTTCACTTTTTCACATAAAAAAAAAATGCTTGCAGTAGATACATTTCCTTAGAAAAAGAGCAAATGTAATTTTGTAAAAACGGCAATCATCATTTAAAAGTTACAGACAATTACTTGTGGGACTATCATATTTTGACTCTTTAAAGCAGTGACTGAGGGAGCCTGTCTGAGCATGAACAATATAATTATATTATAGAATTATTGTGACAAATCTGCTTATTGCACATACTCTGAGTATGGTAAGACCACCTGTATGCTCCTAGGCACTGTGTAAATGAGAATTAAATTCTATAAGCTTAGAGTATTAGTAAATTGTTGGGGTTGTTTTAATCTTCATAAAAATGTGGTTCTGTTTCAGACTAATGTGTCTTTTGAAACTGGAAGAAAAATACATCTTTAAACTATCTTTCCTCCAAAATTTGCTCTCAAATCTATAAAGCGATTCAGCCATATGATAATGCTTTTGATGATTAAGTCATTAATGTGGAAAATCCTTCCTATCCTTGATACTAACCTTGCCCTGTAGACAAAAGTCAGGATAAACCATTAGAATTTACAGTTCAAGGTTATTTTGAAACATCTTTCACCTCTCTATATACACTATCTGATAACATTTTGCACTGTTGTGTTAAATCTAGGTTTTCATCATCAGATTTACAGTTTATTTATAGATGGACAGTGAAATTAAAACATCAGTATCATTTTATTCAGTGATAAATCTTATCATCTCATCTTATGAGTTAAGTGCTCATTATACTATTTAACTCATGATTTAAATACTCGTAAGATAAATTTGTGATTTTGCAGTTGACAGTGGAAGTATAAGATCTGCCTAACTGTCAAATAGCCTTAAGAGTAACCACTTGCTAATTTCTTTTCAAAAGATTGTCTTACTTTACAGTGTTCAGCCTGAAGGCTGATGCATAGTAATTGATCTTGGAAAAGCTTGATATTTTTCGCAAAAGGATAATCACTGTGGAATTTTCAGTCTTGTGTGCTGTGCGGAAGGGCTGGACTCCCCTCCTGAAGCAGCCTCAGGGATATCAGAATAATTATTTTACTACTGACATAATTTTTGCTCCCACCATCTTGCCACTTCCTGGGGCAATGTGTTAGAGCTAGACACCACTTCAATACAACTCAAAGCTTCTTGGATGAGGAACAACAAATGTTACAATTCATGCCAAATACTTGGAGTAATTTTGATGAGAGCTAGAAAGGAGAATGTTAGTATTTTACAGCAACCTTATATAGGAGATAACACAAGATGCAGGACAATAGAGAAATAAATGTCTTTTGGGGGAATTTCTATTTCAACTTAAATTATTGGAAGAGCTTTTAGTATTTACAGCCCCGATGATTAAAGCCAACTCTGTACAGAAATTTTCAACAAGTCTAATTATTAGTCAAAGAGAGGAGAAGTGAAGAAAAGATCACCCATATAATAGCAGGGCTATTAATGCAGATGTTCCTATAGATCTTGGGCAGACGGATTTTTTTTTTCCATTTGTCTAGGTCGTGCTTATGACATAGACATATACATATACACATGTATATTCATTTAGGCTAGTCTGACATGTTTTAGGCTTATACTTGTTATAAAAGAAATTTGCACTTTAGAAGATTCTATGGCTGACCATTAGTATTAGCTGTGTTTTTACTGATATATCAACACAATTAGCCCTGTTTTCCCTGGAAAAAAAAGTCATATTGACTTGTATTGTTTGCAAAGATTCCATTTAAAAGAAGTCCTCCCTCTGGTTTATACTAATAAAGCATTTATGTTTTCCTTGAAAAAAAAAAATGAGAGAAAGAAAGAGACAAAACTTGTGCTGAAGTTATACTAAGTTCATAAGTACAAGTCAGTTATTGTACAATGGTATTTCCTCTTGCACAATCTTCCATCAAGTAACAGCATTTTAAGCAGCAGTGTAGATTATGTAGATGACAGCATTTCTTTCATTTTAACTGCTATTCTCTAGTTTATGATCATGATTATTATTGACGGATGCTATAAAGATTAATTATTAGTCGGAGCAATAGAAGCACATATTTTACATTAGGAAATTGTCGGATTACAAAAGAATGAAACTTTCAAATAGAAAAATAAGACAAAAATTATAGTGTTTGATAGGTCAGGAAAGAATATGAAAATGTATTTTTTTGTGTTTAGGAATCTTTTGTGCTGATATGTAAAAATGGTAATGACTCTATCAAAATATTTCTTTAAGTTTATAAGAATTCTTTAAGTGCTAATTAGGTAAGAACCCATCAAAAAACCAATTAGGAAAAATTAACACTCATTCTCACTACTGCAAGAAAAATAAAAGAAGGAAACATATTTGGTAGAATGGAGACTTTTGCTGAGGTGTTTTATTTGAAATATAAGAGCATATCAAAGTATGTTATGGCATAAGAACTCAAAAATCTTGAATTATAGCTTTTCCTTTGTACAATTAATCCTTATTCAAGCAGAGATGAGTTCTTACAAACAGTTAAGGATATATTATATCATGTCAGTGGTATTAGAAAAAAAATCCTGAGAAAGCCAAATCTTTTTGCAATATAGGACAAATATAACCACAATTACGGTCACAGATCAGGTGTCTGTGTATGTGGTGGTGGTGGCGGCAGTGGTCGAGGGGAGTGTTTGAGCATGTTTTTCCTGTTCTTTATTAATATAAATGCAATAGAGAGCAACTGAGTAGCAATAATAATTTGCATTTGCCTGTTCTTTCTTTTCTTAAAGCTCTTCGCAAACAAATATTTCTCATTAAGGTGCTTGCTTTATAAGGACAACTGGCACATACTACAAAACAAAATGACCTCTTTATTTCCTCTGTTGGTGAAAATTTGTTCTCATTTGCATATGCTTCTTATCTACCTGAGAAGATACTGTAACTATGAGCAAAATGGTTTCCAGAAGACAATAAATTGTCATGAGGAGCAAGAGCGCTTGTTTTCTGGCAAAAAAAAATATTTCCACACCAGAAATGAAATGGGACTCTTCATGATTTTGGATAACTTCTTGTGGGGACTTAGCAATAAAAGATGGCAAAGGGAACTCTGTGGTGAAATACAATGTTGATAAAAAGACTTTGTTATCATAGATGATTCTGTAGTAACAAAAAAAAAAAATGCAGAAGACAACAGCAAAGAGCCAAGCAGGCTATGACTGATAAAAGCCATTAACTGCTTACTGTACAGCCTTGTCACAGTTCTTGTCACTGATTCATAGTAACATTTCATATTAACACTTCTCTGTGTATGGTTTTGTTTTCCCTTCCGCTTTCATTTTCTTTGTCCCTTTCTGGGCTAATATTCCCTAGAGAGTTAAAGAAATTAATAGCCTTTCAACTGATTATCATTACTAAAAAAAATTAAAAAAAAAAAAAAAAAAAAAACCAGAAAAAAAAAGGAAAAAAGCCTGAAGAATATCTAATTGAAAACTGTACTGTGTTGGAAATATTTCTATTTATTACACTTTCTGTAGTTCTGCAGAACCACATGTCTCGCACAACACACATTTATCACATAATATCTTTCATCTGCAGGGCTTTAGCTGCCCCAATTTTTTAAAAGTCTTTCTTTGACCTCCTGTGTCTTCCAAATATAATCAGGTCATTCAAATTGGTTAGCATCTGTAGAAATGTCATGTCTTCCACAGTTTGCGTAAGGAACTGAACTGTTGAAGATGTTTTAAACTTCCCTTCAACAAAGCAACTCCCACCGCCACAAATTCACTTTAAATGAAGTATAGTCTGAAGTTGACTACAGTTTCTCTCCTTTCTCCTTGAAGGTTAGGTTTGAAGAGGACAGCTGACTGTCATTGCACTGAAACCCTCAGAGGGTCTGCAAAACAGATAATTTTCCCTGATGAAGGCACATGTAGAGACAAGTGTTACTTTCTCTGTCCTTGAGGGGATTGGCGCTCCTTCCACCTTCCCCCATCCCAATCTTTGTAACAGTAAGAAAATAGTATTACTAGATTTCTTTCTAAGGAAAAGATAACATCCTTAACTGTTAATTTACACTGTTAGATAAATTTATTGCTTAGATGATACGGTTTTTAGTTTATGATCTTTTCTGTTATGAAAACAGGAAATATGCATTAGATAAAGATGAGAGTAGGAGAATCAAACGGAGAAAGGAGTCAAGTCACTTAATTTTAGAAAGGCTAACACATTCTAAATAATTCAAGCTTTTAGTACTCCTTCTCTTTTCCACAGTGTTCCAGTGCCATAGAAATAAAAGGTTCCAAGGTTTAGATTAAGAGTAGATTCCATACATCAGGTTATTGTTGTAACTTCCAGAAGACATTTATTCCATTTATGCTAAGTAAATTTCTGTTCAGTCTAAGTTAGAATGCACTCTGAAATTATTGGTTCAGGATTCTATATGAGAGCTTAAACAGTGAAAGAATGAATTTTCCAAGACTAGAAAAAAAGACTTATTTGTGTCTGAGAGAAACCCAAACTACCACAGGAATTTCCTGCCTTAGGTTTTCAAAAATAATTTGCTTGACACCAGCATATTTCCAGGACTTCAATAAAGCTGTACCACATGTATCCAGTTTTATCTTCTCTCATGGGGAATGAATTTCTGGCTTCAGTTTCTGAGTTTCTATAAAAGAAATATGTTTGAATGGATACAGAAAGTTGTCGATCATTTTAGTTTTGACAATGCAAGAGGCTCAAATTACATTGTGTATTTGTGAGTATTAAATCACCAGTATTTTAATGCTGGAAATTCTTCTGCGTCAGCTGCCAAAGTCCATTGTGAAGTCTACCCAAGTGATAATGGAGGAGATATGTGATAAATAGCTGAACTACATTTCCAACAAAATCATATTTTTTTCACATCTTAAATTCAAACCATGTTTGTAGTGGGCCTGTGAGGAAAGGATACATGAAAGATAATTGTTTTCTTTTATTCTTATAGTTAGAAATTCTCAGTACTAAAGTATTAAGGTAGTTTTACTTTCAGAATGATAAAATCCCTAGCAGTTCTGGTGTCCACAAAAATAACACTGTCAAGATACATTTGTGATGCATTAAAAATATTTAAATTTCTCTGAAACAAACTGCAGTCAACTGTAGAACTGTAAAGATGTCAGAAGTCTGTAAAAATAAACAAAATGGCCTTTGGCAAGAAAGGAAGGTTAGCTCCTTACAGCTGGGAATTCACCATGAACGCTGTGAAGGTACTGTCAGGGCCTTGACCACAGAGACCTTTTTGTCAGAATGGTGTAACACCTAAGGTATTGCTGAACTACACGATTTCCAGAATGCTCATTGTTGGTATTTGGAAGGGGGAGGGAGGGGTTTACCTGTATCTTGCTAGAAAAAGTTTTACTTTCTTTTATATAAGGGTTTGGCCAAAGTTATCCATGCCCTTGTAACCTAAATCCTAGATAATCATACTGCCTGTTGAAACGTATGAAGAAAGAAGAAACAAGTCCTTTAGGGACTTGCAATAGACTTTGCATAGAAATACTGAACATGCAGTGTAAAGCTACTTTCACACATCAAACATTAATTCCTGGTTTTTTTTGTTTTTTTTTTTTTCAAACATGACTAAATGTGCTCCAGATTGGATCTGAATCTTTGCTATTTCAGCTAGTGAATAAACTCAGATGTTATCAGCTCCTTGTAAATGAGTTTGCAAGAGGAAAAGATGGATACATTTGAGGAAACAGAGAGGATGTCAAGGTAATAGTGAGAATAAACAATGTCCTGGGACATGTATCCCTGTATGGAGGTGTTATTTCAACCATATTAGAAGCTTGAAAAATTCTTCACATTGGAGCAAAAAACAATGGATATTAATGGCAGGGTTTTTTTGTTTTTTTTTTTTTTTTCCTGACTGGACAAAAATGGAGTCTGACTTCTGGAAATTCCTGTTTTAAACAGGTTTGCAAATTCTAATCAAAACCTCCTACACCTGTGGTAACCTTGGCATTTCCCATCATCACCTTCCATCACACCGACTTTGAAGCAATCCTGAAATGAATACAACAATTAACAATGCTTTAATCACTACTATAAACCTCCTGAGAGCACTCACTGCAATATAATTGGCATATTAAGGATATGAAAAAAAATAATTGCAGGTGCAACTAAACACGATTAACGATCAGACAACAGCTTCCACATAAAAAGAATATTAAATAGTTTTACACTGTTGTCTGAACTAAGACAATTAATGTGCTCTCCTGTTTGTTTGCATAAAGCACAGGGCAAAGGGACTCAGAATCTTCATATATGCCAAGCACTACTTGCTTACCATTTGAGAAAACTATTTTTTCACACATGTTTAAAAAATATACATGTAATGTTACAGTATGCTAGGTCAGATCTGAGATTCGGTGAGGCAGTCTTCATATAAAGTATATTATCTTATGCTATACTTGAGTTTCTTTTATGGAAAAATGTTTGGTATATTTCTGATAGAAATTGCTTTGTAAATAACCACATCACTTCATAAATAACCACATCTACTAGCTTCAGGACTGAAGATGGCCTTGTAACCTTGTATTTTTGAGGCTAGGATTTAATGATCGGTGTTGTAGAAAGTTTTTTTCCATAAAACAAAGAAAAAGATCAACAAGTTTTTCTGATGGAAGGGATAGAATAATCATGTGAAGTTGTAAATTCTTTTAAATTAAGAAAAGAAATTTGGCTTTTAAGACATATTTATGGAATAGAGAAGGAAAAAGAGAGAAATCTTAACTAGTTATCTTGAAAAATATTTTAAAATAAAACATTTGTGCAGAAGTTATTCCTGTCTGTTGTTGTTTTTTTTTTTTTTTTTTTTGAGTTACTGAAGAACTCCCTATCAGATATATACTCTTATATAAATTACTAATGACATTGTTTCAGAAGGATCAGTGTATTTGGTATGTGCCTTATTCCAATATGCCCAGCAAGACAGTGATTTGTAGTATGTATTTTTTCATATATGACTCTAGCATCCTTATGAAGATCCTTAAGCAGATACTCCTTTTAATTTACTTCAGAGTGTGGAAAACATACCTGGGTGTGTATATTTTTTTATGTTTATCAGTAATGATAATATATGGATATATGTTAGTTTTACAAGTGAAAATCTTTGCATATGTTTACATTATTAAAGCAGAAGAAAAAATTTAAAAATAATAATAAAAAAACTTGTTAAGCTAGAGAATGTAGAATGTCAGCCCAAGGTCAATAGTGATGTTGAAGAGTTTGGGTGTTTTTTTTCTATTTTCTCTATCTTTCTTTCTCCCTCATTTTTTCCCCTGTACTTCACATGCTGTTATGGAGTCTCTCACTTCAGTATAACATTTAAAGAAGTATTGTTATGATCAAGAAAAAATGTTGAAATTCTTAAAGCAATATAGAGACCAGTGAAAAATACAACATTGCTTTATGTATTGTCTTAACTTTCTGTACCTTATAAAACTAGAAACAATGTTCGTAATCTAATACACTTTTCCATACCATTCTTAATTTATAACATGTCTTTGGCAGCTTAACCGTGGTAGTTTATAGTCACTTTTTAGATTATAACAAACGTGGCATGAGGGGGTTACAATACAAACATTCTTTCTCCAACAAGTGTTCACAAAAATTTCTATAGCACAGTTATTGACTGAAACTGATATAGTTATGTTTAGTAAGTCAATCTTTGTTCCTCACAATTTAGAAAAAAATGGAAAATATATGCAGCTTTTAACCCAAAAAACAAGCACCACCAAAAACATTGCTGAGTGAGAATAAACTAGAAAACTGGAACACTGAAGAACATTATTTGATACAGAGGGGCTCAAGATGTTTGTTTCAGATGTTAATACTAATTAAAAAGTTACTCCAAATATATTAATAGATTTAGAATATTTGCTTTAATTTTACCAAGAACAAAAATATGCTTAATTGTGAAACTTATTTGGAGCAGGAGGTAAACAACATTTAACATGAAATTTATAAATAGTTTTACGTAGTGTATGGAACCAGTGTTAGGATATTTATCTCAAATATTAATTTAAAATTATTTCAGTTCTCCAAAATATAATGCACCTCATGGCTGAATCTAGTTCCTAAATAACTTCTAACAGTGGATTTGAAAATTGACTTGCCTGTGCTGAGGACACAGGTACAGCAATGAGAATCGAGCCTATCAAGAAGAGTCTGACATGAGCTTTGGTAGACTAATGTGTTTAAAATCAGATTTTCCTTGTTGTTATTTTGAATTGCAAGTAACATCAGAACACTAAATAGACTTTTGTGGTGCTGGATCTGTCTACATTTTTTTCAGTAGCTGCAAAGAAATGAATTGAGTTAGGCTGACTCAAATGATACTTCCGATTTAAGATATACGCTTTAGAAGATTAAAGAACTTAATGAGACACAGGAAATTAAATTACATCCACCAAGTTTCACATAAGTCCTCTTTGTCAGCTATAGTACTTGATAGCTTTTGGTATATTCAAAGAAAAAGTATTTGATGAAAAAATTTTATGGAGTTACCCTTCTTTGCTTGTGAAAAGGAATTTTAAATAGAGAAGGTAAATTGCAGATTATGTCTTTAATTTAGCTTCATATTTACACTGTTTTGAGGTTTTATTTGTTGACTTAAAATTACTTGCAATTAATGTGAGCTGGATTGACAGCTTTAGCTGCTAATGACTTTCATTCACAGACACTAAACAGTGAATACATTACCAGCTCCACCTTATTTATTTTTTATTGCTAGTCACATATTTGGGGACCTCAGCCCTAGTAGTTCAAAAGTAGTTGTGACAAATAAATGTACAAAGGATATAGAGATGATTTAAATAGAGGAGAAACTTGCACACAAATAATTATTTATATGAATGGAAGTACAAAATTGGAATGTAAAAAAACATATTGGTTCTAAATCTCTGGCTATGGAACAGCTTATGGAGAGGTGTGCATCCTGATTAATATCTCTTCTATCATCCAACACTGCAATTATTAACAAAACACAAATACATGTCCCTGCACTACTAATGTTTTGAAACGGGAAGAGCAGATCAAGTCGTACAATGTTTGAAACAGGAAATGTAAGTCTGGTTTTATGAAATATGCAGCAGTGGACATATTACTAAAGCAATAAAACAAGCAAAGGATGTATGCCTTGGAGACCAACTTGCTTATTTTGGTGGAAACAGGCATAAAATGCCAAGAAATACATGGATGCTCTTATTATCAGTTTTAGAAAACCCTCTTGTTTTCTTTTAGAAATGATGGGCCATGAATCATATTTCATTATTTTTTCATAAATTTTAAGACTTTATTCAAATAAGACAGATTCTCATGTGACTCTGGTCAAGAATCTCATGCACTCATCAGCAAATTGGCAAAAATCTAAAAGATTATACATATAATAGCATCCTGGACAGAAGGTATACATTTAAATCCATAGCAATTATGTAGATTGTAGGCATAATGAACAGCCACAGGAGGGAGGGAGAGACAAACAATTGTTCTAATGAAGAGGGAGAGACTGTGATTAACATTAAATGCTACTCAAAGTGAGATATTTGTGGTAAGAATGAGATACAAGACTGATATATAAGCTGGACTTGAAGTCTGAGCACACAAGTTAGTGGCAATAATAAATAGGGTATTCTATATCAATGTAAGAAGTTGATAGATTTATGAACTTGCAAGAATATGTTTATTTTCCACCAAATCCAGGAGACATTTCTCTTTGGTTCGCTTTCCATTTTTATCATTTTCATTTAGTCAAAACAAACAATTGTAGGAAAGGAAGAGAAAGAGGAATGATAAAGTAAGGGGAAGGAAATACAACACTAGATCTTTGATATTGGCATATTTTTGCCTATTCATTGCAGATCATACTGAAAAATGAAAGCCCATCATTTTATTATTAATGCATATGGGATAGATATATTTGTCCATAAAAAGCCAGATTTCTGAAAACACATAATACATATGAAGAATTTAACTTCAAGGAATTAAAAATAAAAAGACCATGATTTTTTTTTGAACTGGATTTTTATTGAGTCATTCTCTCAAACTTGATGCCCAAAGCTAACACTAAAAGCTCAAATACAAAAATACTCCGCCCATGAAGAATACAGTTGCAATTGCTGATATAGCCAAAAGTATTCTCTGTCTCAACATATAGATATAACATCTTTCTCCAAAGAAAATAAACTCTGAAGACTGGTAAAAGACAATAAAATTAGTAAGCAAAGGAACTTTAAAAGTGGAAGCTTCTATTATAGGCACTCAACATAGATGCATAAATTAAGAGGATGACCTCTCCAGACTCACTGAACAACAGATGTTGAAAGATGGAAAAAATTCCAAAGGCAATTCAGAAGAAGATGATAACTTAGATGGCAAAAGAGCCCTTCTTTGACTTCTGTGAGTACCTTAAAAATCCTGGGCCACTCTGATATAAATTCACTATCCTCCTCCTGATGTTTTCTTTTACTGTTTTTACATGTAGATACACCATAATATTTCTCTTTCTGCAAGACATACAAGGCCTGGTGAGAGCAACAGTGAAACAAGTGAAAAAAAAAAGAGAAAAAATAATTATCTTTCCTACACCTTGCTCACCTCCATAGATAGAATGTATAATGGGATGCACACCACCTTATAAATGTTTTTACTGCACATAGCTGAGATGAGAAAATCTGAAGATGCTACTGTAATATAATTCACTGTGTTTTTAAAAATCTATGTTTCTAATACTAGCGTTCCTCTAAAATATTATTGCCAGATAACCTACTCTTCTGCATTCATAATACTCTAATTCAGTGAAGAAAGCAATGAAGAAAGTAATTTATTTTATCTCAGGAACAGTGCATACGTCTAAACCTTTACACAAAATGCTAAGAAAGGTTAATAATATCTAATACCGACAACACACAGAAAATTGTAAATGACATTTTGCCGTTTTTAAATTTTGACAACAGACATATTATCACTAGCTCTTTATTGTTTTCATCTTTAGGTATTTCCATGACAGTTGATTCTGGATTGCTTTAAAAAATATCTGTCAGTCTTTGGTAATTACCTGATTAATCAAATTTGCCACAACTCATTCTGCTGATTTTCCTGTACTGAAATAGATCTTACATTTAACTAATGGATGATAGTGCTGATAACAGAGGACATGTTAATCACTCTGCACTGATGATAGATGGTTTGCTTGTTTGATTGAATTGCTAGTTGACAGCATATTGTCTTCAAAAGTACCATTTGAAGGCATGTTGTGGGGCAATATAAAAATCATCTGCTTATTTGCTGGAATTGTCAGTAGTTCATAATACACTCTTTTTTTTTTTTTTTTTTTTTTCCCAGCTGCAACTGGGAAACCAAACATCTGGACCATGCTTCTGGAGATATTTTCCTCTCCTTCCTTATCTGCACCTTTATACGTAAAACAACCAAAAGTTATATGGAACACAGAGAATGTATGCAGGCTAAAAGAGTTTGGGGTACAAGTAAAATCAATCATAAAAGCCTGATATTTATTTGAGGCACATTAGTAGGACCCAGAGCGGAGTTAGGGTGCTCATAAATAAACAACAATATGGACAGGGTTGCCATGGTTTTAATAGTTGTGCCTCATAAATGTACTGCAGTTCTTTGAAAGAGTCGACAAATGCATGGACAAAGTGAGTGAGTTGAAAATTTCTTTTTGATGTTTAAGTAGTTATTTGATATGGACACCAAAACGAAAAAAAAAAAAAAAAAAAAAAGGACAGAATAGTGATTGACCTATTCTTACAATAAAGGTCAGTGAACTTCTGCAGAGGATATATATTATTCAACACACCCACCTACAATGTGAAAAAAAAAAAATGTGAATTGCAGCAACAAAACTTGCTGATTATATTAAGTTATTCAGGATAGCAAAAACAGAATCTGAATGTGAAGAATTGCAGAATCTCCTTATAACAGTGAGTGATTAAGCAATAAAAAGGCAACACGGAAATGCAATATGGGTAAATACAAAGTATCCCTCCCTCCACTCCATCAGTTTTAAGCTTGCATATATAGTAATGGGCTCTATTACCGCTCAGGAATGAGACCTTTGAAGAGTTATGACAAATAGATCTATGAAAATACCAGCTCAGTAACAAGTAGAAGAACAAATTGAATCCTAGGAATTATTAGGAAAGCCATAGGGAATAAAACAGAGAACATCATTACGCTGCTGCAGAAATAGATGGACTTCATGGAAGATCATATGCTAACTTTCCCTCTTTTTGTTTCAAGAAATTTATAGTGAAACTGGAAGGATTTAGTGAAGGACTCCAAGGACAAATAAAAGTATAGAACATGTTTTGTATGGAGAATGATTGGTTAGATTAGCCTGAAAAGTCATGAATAAGGGAAGAGGCCATGGAGATCTATTTAATCATGAAGAGTTGAACACCGATAATGAACTATCACTCCATTCACTATAAGGAGCAACCTACTAGAGGGCATCCATAATAGCAAGAAACGAAACTTGCAAGTGGAGGATTTAAATAAAAAGTATATGGTTCTTTTCTCCCTTAGCAGTTGAATTCCTTACTGTGGGATTTTCTGAACGTTAAAAGCTTGCATGTGTTAAATAAATATGAGAAATTAAGGAAAGAAAAATGCATTCAGAGCTATTAAATGCAGGCAACTGTCAAGAGTTGTTGGTGGTTTGAAATGGTCATACTGAACATCCTGCGTATACATTGTTCCATTTTGCATCCTTGAAACAGTTAAGAGACTCATAATTCCACTATTTAGCTCAGTTTCAGTTTTCTCCAATTTCTTACTTGACTCTGCCTTATATTTTTTTTTACTTAGTTTATTTTATGTAATTACTACAGTTAATAATGTATACGATATACATTGTGTAAATACATTTCATATATTCTACTATATTCTACTACCTAAGTCTTTGTACCAATGGGGCTTATTAAGCTTGTATGAGTTCCGGAGCATATAAAGAAGCTTGGCACCCTGAGCTATAGCTTTTCTTTTTTTTTTTTTTTTTTTTAAAAAAAAAAAACCCAAAATTTTTTCTCCCCCTTTTTACGAGAATTTTTTTTTTTTTTTTTTTTTTTTTTCCCCAGCTGAAGAGGGAAAAGGAGAAAAAAGGACTTATTCTGTTTTTTGAAGGTAAGTTAAGAAATGGACTAGACTGGAAAACGGGGTGTTGGAGAAACAGCATAATTTCTCCATGGAAGACTAGCTATTAATGTTCAGGAGCATAACAACAAGGAAGCATATGTAAGCAAAAAGAGTATGAGAGAGAAGTAGTGGGAGCAGTTTTAGAGTTTAGCATCCCAGAGTGGGCTTTTAGTGGCTAGCAATAAAATTAAGGAACACCGTAGTCGTCTTCTTGCCCTTATGAAGTCTCCCAGCGGGTTTTCCTTCAGAGTTTTAAACTGTACTGACTGTGCTAGAATTAGTTCCCTTAGCATGAAAGGAACTTAAGGTACAAGTGAGTTACAAGGGAAGTAGCAAGAGACATCTGCTTACATGTAAAATAATAGGAAAAGATGGAGGGCAGTCTTTAGCCCTAACATAATGTATTGCCTTATATATGCATGAACCTTGGTGAAAATTACTTCTCTAATTCTTTTTTTAATTATTATTATTTTCTATTTGTCATCTGTAGTATACAAATCAGTTCTACTGGCACAATTAAAAATAAATTGAAAAAAAAATCAGGATGACTTTACATGCTCATTTAGACCTTTCTGCTCATATTTTTTGATTTCATTAAAAATATATCTTGAGAGCCACAATTCTGGCTGTGACCTGAAACATTTGCTTGTTTTTGGATGAAGAAAAGAAAAGATCAGTTGAAGAACACAAATGATATATTTTACAAATTCATTAAAAATGAAACATTCAGAATGTAATTTGTGTGTGTGTATGTTCTTCATATGTACAAGTCTCTTGAACAGTTTTTACTAAGTCTTTTTAACATATGAAGCATGTTAAAGTAAGAATAATGCAGAAATCTTCTGATTTATGGATTGGAGAGAGTAGAGGCAATATTGGTTTGAGGGACAGCAGGAGATTATTCCTCTTTTTCCTAGTTACATCAACAGTCCATTTAAGCAGTCACTGACACCTAACACCCAGTCTATTAAACACTAAGTCTGCACATACTGCTAGTTTTATCTGTTTTATCTGGGGCTAAATCTACACTAATCCCTGTGGTTGAATTGGAAACGGAATTTGAAAGGGGCCGGGAGAATTCAGGCTATTGATTTACAGGCCAAGGCTCACTTAAGTTGCTCTGTTACTAACTAGGACTGATTATTTTTCAGATGCGTGAGATAGGCCAGATATTATCTTTGTTTTACTCCAGCACACCAGCCTGAGGTATCTGGGGTATTTTTTCATACCTTGAAATAAAAAACATTCCTCTTTTTAAGGGCAACTCCTTTGATTTTTGTGTGTGCTCTACAAGGAACTGCCTCCTCAACATAAAAGTATATACTAATTTCCCATCTCTTGTCCTCAGTAGTTAGGCCGTGGTGTAGTTACAAGCAAGGTGTAAGAGAAAGGAAAAAGCTTGGATACAAACACTTCTATGAAATTAGAATTCAGATCTGAAATTCATGTTAGTGCTTCTCTGTACAAGAACGAAAAAAGCAACTCCTTAGCACATGGGGAGATATTTTGAAAGATGGGGAAAGATTTTGAAACCAAAGTAGGCATGATATGGTTCCAGTAACAGCCAGATGGGTTGAGGCCATTAAAAGCCAATCCTGGCACATTTATGACAAAGGACATCCTGTTGGGCTGGAAATTAGTAAATTGCTGTGAAATTATAAGTAATTAGCCACCGCCACCTTCACAAACCCTAAGAAAATTATTAAAAGACATCCAACAGCTGTTGGCTAATAGAAAGAAATAGGCTAGGTGCTGCAAACCATTCTAACTGCCACTAATAAAAAAGTTAGCATTCTATGAAGGGTAACTGCTATCTGACAGCAGCAAGAACAGAGCAAGCAATTCTGAGGAAAAGGTGTCATCAGAAAGTGAGTAAGAGATACGTGAGTGCAAACAAATAACTGTCATGTGCTTTAGTAGGAATTTCTCTAAAGGGGTTTCTCATATATAAGGACCACTTCGGCGGAGCTGAGTCCTCTTCCATTTGAAATTGTTAGCTGCACAGTATCTTTAGACGTAAGTAAGTATGGCTGTCCACACATACATAAGTAGACTCACTTCTCTCCTGAAAATGCTAACACTGCTATTAGCCCTTTTGGCGTTGGTAAACTAGTCCTTTCACTCAAAGGTTAGCACTGTTCTTTATACTGATAAAGACTGGATGTTTCCTATTCTCTTGTGTGAACTCCCATGGCATATTATATGGACAATATAGCATAATTCCTGAAGAAGCCATATAATCTTTTTACAGAAGTGTTACCACAGTTGTTTAAATTACAGTTTGGGTTTGTTTTGTTCTTTCCTTGCATGTACTAGCAGCATGGTTTTAACACAGGAGTATGAGCTCTCAGGATAAACAGCTAATTACAGAATACTCGACACTCCTCTCTAAATTCCAAATTAAAACAATTATTTTCACCATAGGGAAATGCTGCTGTGCATGTAGTTAGGTCTTTAACTTCATTATTATTATATTTTTTTTAGCTATTTTCTTGATCCTGGGATTAAACAACAAGCTGTGACAGTGCCTTACAAATCTTAGAATAAGGGTTATACAGTTGTTATTTCATTGTTTGAAAAGATTTTCTTTTCCACCCACTAAAATCACTATTTTTACTGTGCAGCAATGCAACTTCAGACAGAAGATAAAAACAATTTTTAGGGAGAAAGGATTTTTTTTTTAATGCATTACTAAACTTTTACTCAAAAATTTAAGAGGTATCCTATATCACAAAAAGCATTGATGTTCTTTAAAAAGTTCCTTCTAGAAAGTCCTATTCATTATTGACAAAATTTGAACTGTAACACATGAAACAGTCAAAAAATAAATTCCCAATTCATTTAGGATCACTGAAGTAGATTGCACAGAATCCCAACTCTGAAAATATCCTAAAATTCTCATATACTGGGAGTGTATTCACAATCTCATTTATGATGCTACTTTGAAGATGGAAGAGTTGTTCTGTCTTAGAAAAAGAGAAAACATTTCACTTCCTGACCTTGCTCAACTGTTTTCATTAGGAGCTAAAAGTTAAGGTCTTAACTAAAAAAGATTAAAATTTCCTTTTTCAGTTTGCTAAGGTAAATTTCTTAAGTAATTTCATTAGTGCTCTGCAAATGTCACATCTTGCTACAAGACAAGGTTGATAAGCTGTGAAGGCTGTTATATAGTAAGAACACAATTAATTTCCAAATCTCACTGTTGTTTTCTTGACTTCAGATTTTCCCCTGATTAAAAGAGATCTGGACATCTGTCATTGAGATACTTTTCTGTGCTATCCACCTTCCTAAGCTTTGGAGTGTTGCAAGACCTCATTTTCAGGTCAACGGGATTAGTTGAAGCAAACATATTTTCTTTTTCTACTTCATACTGACATTTAGTCTGTCTTCTTACTCTGAACTGAAAAATATGTGGATATGAGTCCCTAGCTGCTAGACTGCAACTTCTTTGTATTTTATTATGACCTTTGGGGAAGAATGACATTGGAAGTGAATAATCCAAAAAGAAACAGAGTGGCAAAATACTGACACTCCTTACTTGAAGATTATACCAGTATTGAGGAACGCATACTAAAGTATGCATTCCTCAATAGTATAGTAGGCTTGCTGTTCTAGATATGCTAGAGCCTCTAATGCCTTGTGGTTTTTTTGTTTGACTTTTTGGATGTTGTTTTTTTTCCTGTGGATACTGTTGAATTCAGTTAGCCAAGGCTTTATATATGGACAGCAAATCAACTCAAGCTCTTATCAAAATTTTAGTTTCAGATGCTCCTGTATGCCGCAGATTTGTTCCAGATTAGAACTCACTGTGAGGTGGGAAATCAGACTTAAAATCCAAGCATCTCTCTACACTGAAAATAATTGGATTTTAACATTTAGTTGGGCTTTGGAATCTTTGATGCTGTGTTTTGTTTCAATCAGTTGACATGTAAGGCTTAACTAACTTATTACTATTTCAGCTGATACAAAACGGCTAGTTGAATGCCTGGATTTAAAAGGTTGTGCATCCATGCTGGCATGTTACGGGAGCCCACTTCTAGAAAGGAATATTGGAGAATGCTCACACTCTAAAAACAGCTTTTGCATGTAGGAGACAAGAGCCCTGAGTCCTGTACTTGGACATTTTGCTAAAAAAAGATGGGAATAGACTTCTGGCCTTCCCCACATCCATGTGTGCCTGAACAAAGATACAGCACAAACTGCTTTGATATTGGTAATAAGAAAACACGCATTCTTGTTTAAAGATGGAGGTTTTTTAAGAATTATTAACAGTATTTAAAGTCTATTTCAAAGGAAGGATGTGTTCCTGTCCCTATCCAAGCTACATCTTGGAAGTTTCAAATTCATGAACATAAATGCACATATATAATCTGCCTTAAGGAGAAGGGTTTGTTTTTTCTTGTTTTCCCCTAATAGCACTTATAAGTAAATGCATATAAGATGAAAGGAGCACCTGGAATTAAAAAAAAAGAAAAAAAATTCAGTCTGCTTGTTACTTACTCATATAATATGAAACTGAATACTGTTGCTAGTTCATAGTTTATTACTTTCTTCTTCCAAATTGCATCACCCACCTTTGACAGGGAGAAGACGTCAACCTTCTTACTGCCTGAAAAACTTTCTGTGGCAATGTAATCTTGATTATTCCTGATTCCATGTGCACATATCTTTCATGAAACCAGTTATGCTCATTCATATGTAGTAATGCAGTGTTCTTAAATAGTGATTTATTTCCTGAATGCCTGTTTTATTAAGAGATGAGCAGAAAGGAAAAGTCTCAACATAAGAGTGCAGATATGAAACATTGATGAACCCATGAAGAGACAGGATTAGCCAGGTCCTTTATCAAAAGAGCCTTTATTTTTCTGAAGGGCTGGGAAGGAACTCAGCAGGTCATGTAGCCTTCTGTTCCCTAGACTAGACCAGATGTCCTTGTGCTATTCAGGACAAACATTTGTCTAACAATCTTTAAAACCTTAAGAGGTGGAAATGTCCTATATCATCTTTATTAGTACATAACGACTTTGCATTTATTCCACACTGTAAAAAAAAAAAAAAATCTGACCCCTCCTCTTATCTTTCCCTGCAGCCTATGATGGACAGCTCCCTTTCCCCAGTCTGCTATACACTGAAAAGAACTATTTAGAACAGTTATCTCAATTGAATTAATACAATACAAATTTCATAATACCCTTCATCATTGGCTGCTACATGACAAGTTAATGCAATTAATAATATTAAGCTGCATTTAGTGGTAAAGGACAACTCCTGATTGTGGTCAGCCTAAATGTAAAAAGCAGTTTATTTTTTATGTGCACTTTCTTCTTTATTTTAACTTATCAAGGAAATAAACTGCCATGGAGAAAAAGACCAGTTAAATTACAGAAGTGAGTATGATACTTTTTAAAAGCCATGTATTTTCAAATGGTGATTTTCCTCTCCTTCTCTGCTTGCCCCTCATATTCTCCAGTATCTGATCTCTGTAGAAATTAAGCCTGTCTATCCTATTACTATTTTACCTTTGAGCAAATATTTTAACTGCAGTGAAAACTCCTGTCCTGTAATCAGGGAAATGATATTTAAAAGTGCAAAGAATAGACTCAGTTTCTGTGTTGGGTTCAAGGACTGAGATATTCCTCAGAAAACTTTTAAAAAGCACAGTACATAGCCATTCAGATGATGGATCCTGGTCTGTATCCAGCCTCTGTTTTTTGCCAGAGATGTGTCCAAGTTTTGTATTTCTGGTAAAGATTTTGCATCACTCTTCCTGGCTCTCAGAAAGAAGCTGCAGTGTGCACCTGTAGTTCCTAGCTCTGAAGGAGGAGTTGAAGTGAGACTGCTAAGCAGACCTGGATAAAATAAGTTGTTATAAAAACAGTTTTTGGATAGAATGAAGTTATGCCAAATCTTGAGCTGGAAAATGGATCTGTAGAAAAGGGTCTTCATGGAAAACTAAGTTTAGTCATAATATATTTTTGTCAGGTAGCACCAACTGCTTTTACTTTCAGGACCCTTATTCCCCAGACAACAAATATTAAAATGTGCACTTTTATCTTCTTTGTCCATAACATGATTTATTTGGCTGAAATATCTGATTCTTTTTACATGCAAATGTTTCAAAATTGAAAATATTGAACAGGTATTTCTTAGCATGGAATTGCAAAGGATAAATCTGGATACAAGGTGTAGTCTTCTGCAAATGGGGGATGAAATTCATTTTTAATAATATATTTCATTAACCTGTAGCAACATGAAAATAATCAGAACCCCTTCTAGTTCACTGTAGTGCTTCCATCAATTCAAACTCAAAAGCACCTCAGAAGTGTGGTTGAACATAAGGAGAACAAATAAAGGTGACACTGGGCAAAGCAGATAAGACAAAGAACAAATACAACCCGAGAAGCAAAAAACATCAGCTGAGGCCTGAAGTTGATATGGAATATCAAAAAATATATATATCATCAATGGCAAAATGTAAGAAGCCACAAGTCCAGAGTTACAAGTGAAAAAATATGTAAGACCCCATAATATATTCAGTGTAGGAGCTATGCTGAACTTGAATACCAAGATGGAAAGCATAAAAAAACACTTTTAACTGTCACTAAAGTAGACAAACATTTTCAAAAAAACATGAAGCTCAAACAGAATTTTGACAATCTAATTGTTTAGGTACTTGTTTTTGAACTTATTTATTGATTCAAAATATGACTGCCAATAGAAACCACTTGAGAATTTCTCAGCTTCCAGGACCTATTGCTTCATAAGAACTAAAGAACATCCTTACATTTATTTAAGGAATATAGTTAACTTTGACAGCTGAAGTAATGCAATTTAACAAGGACTACCAGAGATATCTTCTGAAAATATAAAGGGTGGTGAAAGATAAAGAAGACAAACAATTTTAAATAGTGATATCTTTAACCATGCAGATTTTTTTTTTTCTCAAGGGGGATCTTGCTAAGAGTAAAATGTTCCTTGTGTTTTCTATTAGGTAGAAATTAGGTAAATTTTAAGGATTTAGAGCGCACGATAATGTTCAAGGGATACAAAGGTTGGCTAACTATTAAAATGCAGTAACTATCACTTGCAGGAGTTCCCTCCCCTGTCTTAGACACTTTACACTCTCTATCTCCAATATGCTATTAGTCTTACTGCCTTGGCATCCTTCATAATATTTTTTTCTGAAGGCTGACTGTGATTATATGGGACATAGTCTGTTTTCTTTGCCTCTGACTTCTGTTCTTCTGACAGAAGTTGTACCTAAGTCTGCATTTGGACAAAGAGGGAAAAGGAGATGTGAATGAGGGAAGCAGGACCTGTCACAGGGGCACATCATGCTGTCTGCATTCTTCACCCATCTGCCCCAAAGAAGCCATGGCTCGGCAAAACACAATGAGCAGTTTCCAGATCTCAGTACGTTTTTGCTTTTGGCAATTTCCTCCAGTGAATATCTCTTTCATTTACTACTGCTGGAATCATCCTCATGTCACTTTCAGGCACTAATCTCCAGGCAGTTCTGCTATTTCTTCATTTTACTCTCAGGTCACTGTTATCATTAATCATGAGGTCAGCATTTTTTCTGGCAATCTTGCTTAAGGTCAGTTTTAATTTTTCTTTCTTACATCCAAAGTTTATTAAGATCATTGTATTCATGTTTGCCAGAGACAGGACAGGGACATGTAGTCTTCTAGCAAGATTTGTGTAAGTAAGCAGAGAAATGTGGACAAGAAGTGCTAGCAATTTTGCTTTTGTGTTTATTCTATTGGGTATTGCTTGTCTGATAACAGGCAAGTTCATTACAGGTTAAGCTGTGTTGAATGATTGTGGGTTTTTTTGGTGTCTCTCTAGTCCATCTGCATGTGAGGAAGAACTTCTTTCCTGTGAGGGTGACAGAGCCCTGGAACAGGCTGCCAGCAGAGTGGTGGAGTCTCCTTCTCTGGAGATCTTCCAAACCCACCTGGATGGGACCCTAGGCCACATGCTCTAGGTGTCCCTGCTGGAGCAGGAGGGTTGGATCAGATGATCTCTAGAGGTCCCCTCCAACCTCAACCATTCTGTGATTCTGTGATTCTGTGAAATGTTGTCCTGAATACAAAATGAATCATTTTTTAAATAGAATTTTTGTAATGCTTATTACTATAATTGGAGTGCTTTGCATCATTGACTAATCTTTCTTCAAAACAACATTCTGGATGGATTCTGTGTGTTCAGGGTACATTTGGACTTTAATGATTTGCATTGGTTTGTTAAAAGCTTCTGGATGAATTAAAGATGCTCAGTTGAAGCTTGTAAATCCCTGATGTTTTAAGACTGGGATACTTGCAGAGAGCAGCAGATACTTGATGTTGACACTCTCCATGTACATAGCGAGGTAGCTGGCAGATTATCTATAAGGGTCCCTGATCTGGAAATTAATTTCGTTATCACTTAACTGGTCTAGGATTCAATTTTTTTAGAAGTCTGGACGTATTATAAAGCCTATCCGTTTTTGCTTTCCACTTTATACTAAGGCCACTAAGGAAACAGGCTGCTCAGAGAGGTTGTGGAGTCTCCTCTGGAGATCTTCGATCTCTGCCTGGATGTGACCCTGTGCCGTGTGCTTTATGTGTCCCTGCCTGAGCAGGGAGGTTGGACTAGGTGATCTCTAGAGGTCCCTTCCAACCTTATCCATTCTGTGATTCTGTGATTCTGTGAAACAATGAGGCAAATGCAGTATATTTTTATTGAGAAGGAATGAAATGTATTTCTATTAGGTGGTTATACTATAGCCACACAGACCCTGTGAACAAATAGTAATAGTTTTCCTTTAGAAATCTGAAAAAAAAAAAAAAAAAAAAAAAAATGAAAGTTAATAAACCAATGTTAATAATAATATGTAAATATTCATTCCAAACTTAGTGGTCTCTCTTTTGGCTGTATTTGCTTTCCTTTATATTTGCTCTCAGTAAAATCAGAAAATGAGTTTATGTGGAGGAATACTTACTGAAAAAGTTTTTAGTAATCTATCATTATAGAACATCTTTATAAAGTGTTTTTTTTAAGAAAACATATTATGAAAAGTTTTTGTGTACTTAGACTGCAGAAACATACTTATGATACACAATCTTAGTCAAGGATTCCAATAGCGTATGATTGAATGCCTATTTATAGCAATAAAGTGTACAGATTTTAGATAATTTTAAGAAATATTCTAATTCTCTTTTTTTGTTTATTTTTATCTTCTTTCAGCTTTACACTGCTGTTCTCAAACTCCTTGGCTGTTTTCTTATAAATGCATTCCACTCACTTTGTAAAACTAAGCAGTTAATTCCATTTAAATCTCACCTTTTTGTCACACTATTACAAGATACACTTTTCTCCAGTTAGCTGTATTTATGATACTTTCCATTTATATACTGTTTTAATTTATGCTATCAGTTAAAGATGTATTTCTTACCTTTTACTGGCTGTGCATTTTCTCGAAATCATGGTATATCCTGTGGTGTCCCTATTCACAACTAAATTTAAAACATTTCTGACTGCAGGTATATCATCTTCTGCTGCAGTTTTTTCCATGATTCTGATGAAGAATTTCTCTTAGGTAATGTACCTACTGCAATGTATTGGTGCTGAAAAACTTGTCAGTAAAGAGTAAATGAGTACTGCATCACATACTGCTTTGCACAGCAAAACAGTTCTAACCATCTTTCTGAAAAGCTCTTTGAAGTAAAGCTGTCCCTGCTTTTAAAAGCAGCAGCAACAGCAGAAGAGGATGAATTCAGGGTGGCATTGTCTTCTTGAATCCAGGAGAAGAAGGAAGATTGCTGTTTGCTTTTAGTAGTATGGAGAGTTGTGCTACCTGTGAAAATAGGTTTTAAGACACTGAATTTTATCAGAGAACTGATTAGTCTACTTGCAGAATGCAGCAGAAGTAGCACTGACCACAGCATGTAAGACAGAGCATAGCCTTCTCTACCAGATCTATTGTTCAGAGATTGGCTATTGCATAATCTTGAGAAGTTTGGTTTCTTTCTCTTTCTTTCTTTCTTTCTTTCTTTCTTTCTTTCTTTCTTTCTTTCTTTCTTTCTTTCTTTCTTTCTTTCTTTCTTTCTTTCTTTCTTTCTTTCT
>VZSV01000001.1:6285976-6408756 GCA_013398735.1 Nothocercus julius | reverse complement strand
CTTTCTTTCTTTCTTTCTTTCTTTCTTTCTTTCTTTCTTTCTTTCTTTCTTTCTTTCTTTCTTTCTTTCTTTCTTTCTTTCTTTCTTTCTTTCTTAGAAACTTCAAGAAATAGCATTAGAACATATTGTCACTAAGCCTCATTTAATAGCCTTGAGAAAAATATATAGAAGTCTTTGGATGTAAATGTAAATAGAAAGGGGCTGGCTGATCTTAAAGGATGAAAGCTAGCTAGCATTGACCTTTGGTGCCATCTGCTCTGGAAAAATAGCCAAAATGTGGTCTGGCAACCTCCTAGAATACATATTGCAGTCCCTTGTCTGAGAAAATATGGGAGACTTAACTGTTCTCCACATTTCCAGGAACCTATTGTGCAGCAATGAAAGTTATGCAACTTGCATGTGTAACTACTTTATTTGTGAGGGGTTTCATTCTATAGAAACACCTGTGCAAGACCATAAGCAATGTACAGTGAAGCACATTGATAGGAAACCCAAAAAGCAAATACACTGATATTCTAGGAAAAAAAATCTTAAACTGTGTGGCTTCTGTTATAAAGGACAGTGACAGAAAGCACATCTTTAGCAGTTGTCCCAGATAAATATTTTACACTCATACTGCTAGTACATTAATATTGATGATATATTGATATTTTCCACATTTGCTATATAAATTAATGAACTCTTGGAGCAAACAGCCAGAAGGGTGGGATGATTTGTTACTCTGTAGCTTCCCCAATTTGCAGTCTTCCCAGGGCTATACATTATCAAGAATAACAAATGGCATTCATATGGCTCCCTCATTAACATGCATTAGCTGTATCAAAGGGCGCCTTATGGTTTATTAGGGTCAGTTCAGGAGAATCTTCATATCTTGAGACAATCTTTCTTTTCTATAAAGAAAAATAACAATGAATTAGGACATATTTAATGAAAAGACTTTTTAGATTCTTTTTGATCCCTTGTAAGTTGTAAAAGTGGTTCAATCAATTCTCTCATCTATGAATATAATTTTATTAACAATATTTGTGAAATGGATCCACTGAATTAAACTTGTCTATCATTTGTATTAAGTAATTAAGTTGCTTAGAAAGGCACTGGATTGTGCACCTTTCTCTCATGGTGAGTTCCCTGACTTCTGAAGGCTGCCTTTACTGTTGTCTTGGTTTATGGTATTCGTATGGCTCATTGTTTCTGTTTTTTTTTATTTATTTATTTTTATTAGTGGAGTCTATACAGTATAGTCATTTGCTGTACTGGATGCTGCATATAATGTTGCAAGAAAGCCATCAGCTCAGTTAATAATCTAACCTAGGCAAAAAGTTAAGAAAGTCCATTGGCATCCTGCATCCTCTGCATTCTGCCAAGGATATACACACCTAAGTGTCACTTAAGGCCAGAAGACAGTTTTAGTTAGTGCACTGTTAATCCCTTAGGAGAAAATCTTTGAATGAAGCATTGACACATTTTATCCTTGAATCAAAGGAGGTTTGATGGGTTTCTTTTTTAATTCAAGAGTCTTCTTTTTTCTCTGCCCAATGAACCTTCTAGTATTTGGCCAGGAAAAAAAAAAAAAAAAAAAAATACATTTAGACTCCCTAAGAGCAGAGATTGAAGATTAAGTGCTTTTTAACTAATGGTTGAATCACCTGTATAGAATGAATCAGCTATACAAGCAAGCAAAGCAGTCCAGAATAGTTCTACTATTGGCTTAGTTTGATTGTTTTTATAGACAACTTATGGCTAATGAATATTTTTAATCATAAATGTTATCATATAATTTGATGCCTACGTACATCGTATTTTGTTTCTCTATATTCTGAAGACTTCTCTTATTCTGCTAACCATTTTCCGAGATCATCAGCACATTGCTGCAGATATGATTACGCTTTCGGTTGGCATAGCATTTTCCTGTTGATTGCAGGGTGGAAAATGGCTCCCTTTGGTGCCTTTTACTCTCATCTGGAGCACAGAACCTAACTACTGTGACCACTTATGTGACAGATTTGGCAGATGCAAGACCCCAGATGGAAAGCTCTCAAATTTGTGTTTCCAGTATAGCATCTGGGTATTTGATTGGCTTCCTGGCTGGCTCCTTGTAAGATCTCTTGGGTTTCTTCTCCCATTCATTTCAGCAATTTGTGAGCGGGTTAATACTGGACTATAGACTGGACCTCCTTTTTCATCAGTAGGGAAGAATATACTGAGGTCGTAACTCCCTTTAATTCACTGAAAACAACTTTCTATTGCTTTAAAATATCATGGTGATCAGAAAGTTGGGGTTTTTTTTAGATCCACAACCATTTTGTTCCATTGTTTGTATGGGAATATTTAATCAAGAAGCAGAGCATTCACCGGTCAGTTAGAATTCACATTTTGTTCCTAGTTCTGTAAATTTTCTCAGGATTAATAATTTAAAATGCATTTATTAGAATGAAAAATGCTAAGTAAGTGCAGGAAATAATATTATTACTATTATCCCTGACTTTGCAATAGACCTGCTCAGTTGCAAATGATAGATTAATTTGTGTTGGGACTTCTTTACTAACTAAAAGAGTAGATGTATGTTTCTCATTGTCAACAGGTTGACAAAACAAATATGGATTTTATTAACATTTTAAATAAGTTAGAATAGGATATTAAAATAAGCAAAGGAAATTCATAGGCATAGTTAGTATTTATATCCTCTATTATTTTGCTTGTGACAAATGAGTTTGTGTTCTTATTTGAAAATATAGGATATTTGCGGACAGCAGCTCCTTTCCAAACTTCAGAGAATATCTGCATAGCCTAAAATGAATTAAGATTCCTGTAGTAGGTGTCATAAAAAAACCTAATGAGTGTTTCAGAGAAAATTCTTCTTAAGTTCAAGAAGTATGAACAGTATTTTTAATGTGGTTTGGAAAAACTGTAGCATCCTTCAAATTGAATTAATTTTTTTATGGATTGTAGGTAATATCTTATTAAATGCAAAAAAAAAAAAAAATAGAAGAATGCAGGTAAAAGAGCAATATCCTTTTATTTTGACCCTTTATACTTTTAAATATTTATTCCTGTGATTCGGGAGTATGAAATGACTTTTGTTCATATTATAATGGAATTCTGAGCATGACCATTAATAAACATAACAAGTGGCTTTAAATAGCTTTAAAAACAATGATGAAAGTCCTGCTTCCTCATACTATACAATGAAACTAAACTGGTGAGCAGTGTGTTTGTGTTCTTCTCAGTGACACATATATTTGATTGGGCAAATGTCAGGATGTACTCTGTGTTCAGAACAAGTATATGCATGCTCAACTACCCCAGGTACATACACAATGTGAAGATCCAGCAAGTGCTGAAAATAAAGAGGTCTTTTTTGATCTAAGCACAAACTTCATAACTCACAGCAGAACAGTGAAAGTTACAGAAATATTGCATTAGTTCAAGCAAGGCTTCAGACTGCAGTTCCTTGTGAAGTGTTTGATTGTGTGATCTCAAATAGTGAGTGATCGGGTGCTGCCATTCAATTATAACAACTACTTCTAAATGACAAGGTTAGAATGTTTATTCTAAAACTTAGTTTGCTGTTTTCTTTCTCCCAAGTGACTCTAGATTGCTTCTGGTGTCCATGATGTCTACAGACTATCTTTTAACATGCTCAGCCTTTGCATAACTCAGTCATGCTTGTTTCAATAGCTGCAGCATTTCTCTAAGTCCTTGAAATTTAATTTTCTCTTACAGATCTTTAAAGCAATATTACAATAAAGGCATGAAATTATTTGAGTCCTGTAGCCAAGATTTTTTCAAAATAACAAATATGTACAGAGAAAAACCTTGAGAATTTGTAAAGATATACTCATAATAACCTTGTCTGGCAACTAACATATAAAATTAAAAGAACAAAACTAAGAAACTCACATTTAATTAGAGTAATAAAAAGGCTCACAAAAAATAATTTGCCGTAAATCATGAGAGCATTATCCGTGCAGTAATGCTGAACAAACTATTAATCAACTTAGAATTGTTTGTTACCACTGTAAAATATCAAAATCTCTAACTGATGTAGAGGATGATTTCAATCAGATCACTGCTGTAGATCTGATTTTTAAGGCTTCATTTATTCTCGCCTAATATATAGTTATGCTTGCCTAATATATAGTTAAATTCTTTTTTCATCTCAGAAATAAGAATTGTTCTCAGTCTTGTCCTCCTGGTGGTGACTGCAGCTAAGAAAGTTTATGCAAAACTCTATGTGAGGGTTTTTTGTTGCTGTGTTTTGGTTTTATTTTTTAAGAGCTATTTCTTGGCATTGAGCTTCCTTTACTATAAAGCTAAAAAAAATCCACACTTTGATTTATTCGCAATAGGATTTAGATAAACGCGAAATATAAAAATATGAACCGTTAGAGCCATGCTAAGTTGAAACATATGCTGTGTTCTCAAGATAATGGAAGACATATTGTGTAGCAATCAGAGTTGATTCATTTCATATTTCAACCAAATGAAGTATTCTAGGCNAAGCTAAAAAAAAAAAAATCCAGAGTGGTACTGACATAAATGGCTAGTGCTTGGCTCCTCTTGTAATCAAGCTGTTTTACTACTTTTGTAGATATTTAATATTATCTTAGTAACTCAGTTGTTGACTACCCTACCTTAACTGCACCTTCTTCATACTGGCAGAGTGAACTTTCTCTAGGACTGCATTAAAGGCCAATGTGCTCAAGGAAGTTTGACTTCGAAAGTGAAATACAAACCTCTCCTATCACTCATGTCTAATAAAGACCTCATGAACACTTTTGCAAGAATAATGTTGCCATAAGTTTCTAGCTATAAGTTAGCTTAATTACAATCTGCTTTCCCAAATTCTTTCTGTAGTGTCATTTTGGTAAGACATTTTTCACTTTCTCTCTTAAAATTGTTGTGTAATATTGCTTTATGCTGTTAAACATCTGCTGTGTTCCTCCCCAGTGGTGTCTATGATTCACTGGTAGGTGAAGTGATCACTCTGCGCCTGGTAGATGTAAAACTTCAGTATCCTTTGGGATAAATATAAATGCAAAGTGTTGTAACAAATAGGTAGCCACCAAGGAATTTGTGGTTGTCACTCTGTTGCAAGTTACAGCAATTGGGAACATCACAAGCTGCAGTGATGGAACAGTAGAATCAGTTTTTAAATGAAATCCATCTGACTCTAAGCAAAAAGAATTTGTAGAAATGGGAATTACAACACACAGCTGAACAGCTCTTATCCCACCTCTCAGAAGACTTTGCTAATTTTTCTAGGCAATACAGATTTCTAGCATTCCTCTGTCAGAAGACAACTCTGAATGCCGATTCTAGAGAATAGCTTGGAGACTGTGAGACAAAAAACGTCTGTCCAAATTGACCTTTCACCTTGTGTGCTTGAATTTTCCATGAGCAAACTGGGTGGACAGTGGTATACACCACTGTTGAATTTTAAAATTTCACATTTTACATAATTACCATAATAATTGATACAGAAACTGATTCAGTAGTGCTACAGCTATCTTCTTAATGGAAGGAAGTGGTATTGAAAGAAGGTTGTTTGATTTTTTGCACGTATTCCACTCTGAGAACACGGCAGAAATTTTCCTCCAACATTAGCCAATGGTTGTGCTTTTATATGTGTTTTCTTTTGACTTTTTCTTTTGGTATTTTTTTCTATTATTTTCTTCAAGCAGCCATGAATGAAAGTACAAAAGTGTCCTATTATAACTGTGGTTTTTTCAAACAGTAAAGCAATCATCAGACACTCCACTACAACACTTTGCTCTCATTAAATAATCTGAAGAATTGTCTTTGTCTCAAAATACTTCTCAAAGCACAGAAACATATTTATTTATTTACCCATTTCAGGGGTAATGTGATTTTTTTTTTTTTTTTTTTTTTTTTTTTTTTTTTTGGTCCATTGGAATACAAGTCACTGTAACATTACTTCTAATTAAAAAAGACAATCACAGTAAAATGACAAACAATTTAAGATAACATAGTGGATTGCAGGATTGACATTCACCTAACTGACTACTGAGCAAGAATCCTAAACTACTTACATATAAAAAAAACTTCTGTAATAGAGTAAAACAGAAATACATATAGTCCACCACCTTTTAAGGAGTATAGTTCATAAAATTCTGTTGCTGCCCATTGAAATTTTGAGCAGTCTTGCTGCTGATGTGATTCTATTATAAATGAGAAAGTTAATTTCATCTGCTTCAGTAAATATTCCATCTTTCTTAAATCAAATTGTAAATTAATTTCACTGTGCTTGCAGACTTTGTAGGCTACAGTATAGTAGTGGTAAGTTTGTGTATGTATGCAGTACAGTTATAGCTCTATAAAATAATGAGTCAAATGGGATCCAAAAAGAAAATAACGACAGCTGAAGCATGTACCAGAATGCCAATGAGATCAGGTCTCCTTATTAATATTAGGGTAGAAATATGATTATTAAAATGTTGATTAAAGCAGCTCAGTAAATGCCATAGAAAAACCTTGAGATAATAAATGCCAGAGGAAATATTGGCAAATATAAAGCAACTTAGACTAGGAAGAGAGGGAAGAACAGTGACTTAACATGTTATGTATTACTTTGTTCACAAGTTTTAATGCACAGCAGAAAAACTAAATGCACCTTATTTATTGTAACAGCCTTTTTTTTCTTTGTCTAGTACAACAAAATAGTGCATTTAAATATATACTATGATATAATGTGCTATAAAAATATAATACATCAAGGGAACTCTAGTTATAGCATGCTGCTCAAATTATAATAGTTTTGATTTAAGGTCTTTTTTCCTTCTCTATGTATGCATGTAAAAAATGAACTCCCAGGTACTTGGTGAGGACAGGATTTTTCATTATATTTTATAAGCTCCCCTTTTTCCTCACCTTTAAAAACACCAGCAGACACCATATTAAATTGACCCTAGTATTTTTTGCTCTTTAATCAGCCTAAGAGAATAATTTATTGATGATTGAATCTTCACAAGGACTATCTGTTCTGAAGTTCTCCTGCATTTGAGGTAGTCTACTTGAATCATTTGGACCTTACAAGCCTCCCTAATTAGGGGATAAACCTAGAGTGAACTTTTTTTTTTTTCTTCTCTTTTGAGAGTTCTCATCCTTTCCTACTGAAAATATATCAAGAATGGTGTCTTTCATTGTCTCCTTCATGTTTGGGGATTTTTACTGAAGCTGATGGGGCTACTGTTATGAATAAGTTGTATAATATAAAACCTAGAGAATTTGTTAATAAATAAAGCTTTTTTTGGTCTAAAAGCTATTCATACACATATGTGTACACACACACACACACACACACACACACACACACATGTACTGATTACAGAAACTTAGAAAGGCTTCAGTGCTAATGAAGTCTCAGAGAAGACCTTGTTTTTTAATTCTTTTACCCAAGCATATCTTCACAGAGATATCTATATATGCATTTCCTATTTTACATGAAAAAAAAAAAGAAAAAAAGAGAGAGAGAGAAAGAGAGAGAGAGAGAGAGAGAGAGAGAGAGAAATCTAGTCACATACTAAATTTCCCTGTACCTCTCAGGGCAGAAAGTGCTTTGTGGAATCTGGCTTGCTGGTAAGGATGGGAGGAGACTGAGCGCTCTCAGGAGAACGTGGAATTGCAGACAAAACTGGCTTAAGCTGAATGCAAACATCCTTAACATCTTATTGTTCTGTCATTATATCAAAGTGCCTTGTACAACAATCCAGATGAAGTTCTGTTCAGTAGACTTCATGAAATATTCATGACCTTTTTCCAAGAGAGGTCTACCCTGTTTTTATTTCTTGTTTATTCTCTATTTAGTAGTGATTTTTTTTTTTTTTTGGCTTAATTCAGGTTAAAGTGTAATTTTTGTGATTACCACAATTTTCAGATTAACAATTTCAGTCTCATCCCCAGCTTCCCAATTCATTGCTTAAACAACTGCTTTAATAATGCTTTGTTATAAAATATTGTTGTTATTTGTAGGCATACCAAGAAGTATATTAAAGCTACTAAGATGTCCCTGGTCATTCATATTATATTACACATTAAGACACTGATATTTACAAACATTAATTTACTGTTAAGAGTATGATGGTAGCATCTGGAAACTTCAATTTTGTTAAGTAAACTTCTACTATTTTCAACTTGCCTTTCTTGAGATTTTGAAATGTTCACTTGCAATAACTGTAGAATATGTCTTTTTGATGAAATATTTTGACTTTAAATTCACAGATATTTGTGAGAAGATATAGTAAAGCACTTCAATTTCACCAAGATAGATCAATCTTCTGCAAATGAACTAATATAATAATTTTTAACGAAGACTTAAACAAAAGGAATATACCCTGCAAAATATGCTGTATTGGCTGTAAACATTAAGACAAAATACTGTATTTTTACCTTTTCTGTGATTTCCAGGTTTCTCCTTATTTGTTAATAAAGATAACAGAATAGTGTGCCCCCCTGTCCTTTGCAGGCTATCACGTTTCATTTGTAAATACATAAAACATGATTTTGCTGCCTGTTGACTTTTACTAAAATTTTTACAAACGTAGCTGGTTTTTTTCTTACAAAATGTTATTTCTGCGATATGCCTCATATGTTCTAATATACGTACACTAGAAAGATGGTTACCTTGTTATTATTTCAATATGAATTTGTGAATATATTCCTTAAAAATATGCAGGAGCTGGTTTCCTTTGTTTTTATGACATGTCCATGCTGAGGTTCCTAAACAGAGCAAGAAGTCCATGCAATGCTTATCCTTTCAATATTAAAAGTAGCAGTCTAAAAATTCTTAGCCTTTCAATATTTAAAGTAGCGGCATTGGATATGATGTCTACAAAATTAAATCACAGTTAATAATAAAAATGTGTGCAATTCACCAGTGAAGAAAAAAAAAGACGTTCTTGCAAAGGTCAGCATTCATAATGTAAAATTATTGTGTGTGGAATACTGGGTAATAAATGCTTTGTGATAGAAGGCTGTGACTTCAGGCTACGATACTATGTCAAAGGCATTTTCTTTTAAAGTCATCCTGTAGCTGGTAGGTAGATTTTAATAAATGTAACAAAGTAAGGTAAATAATTAATGTTCCTGGAATTAGTTGAGAAAAGCTACTGAGATTCTAACTAAAAATACAGAAGGCTAAATTATTCAGAAATACAAATACACATACTTTTAAATTTCTCTTTTTTTAAAATAAATATATGCATATCCACATCACAATCTCTACTGCTATAAAATAATAAAGTGTCTTTTAGCACTTAAATGCTAAATGCTACCATTAAAATGCTAGAAATTTTGATTCTGGCATATTCTAAATGCTCAGAAGTTAGAAATCCAAGAAATAATTTTTATTTTTATTTTTAAAATTCTGAGGACATAATAAAATCCTCATTACTTTGAGAGAATGGCCAACCTCAATCATGATTCCTACAAAAGAAATATTATTCAGTTACCAATGACTTTTTTCATTTGTTTCTCATGATACTTTTCAGCATTTTTCATTATTCCTCTTTGTCTCTTTCTCCAAGAAAAATATCCCTTTGTTCTAGAATTATCCTAGTACTCCACCTATACATGCTCATGCAAAACTATCTCCACTTTCTATATTTTTTCCCATACCTACCACAGATCTACTGGGGGAAAATCACTGATTTTTCTCTGCAAATCCCATGAAAAGATAATGCTATATAAATACCATGCATAGTGGCTCTCTAATCATCTTTGCTTACAGTAGTTATGCTGAAACCTCTCTAGTTTCTATACTAAAATGGAGATTGTTATTGTAATAAGTACTACCGAAATGTCCTCTTTGCTTGGAGATGGCAAATGATGTTCTGCAGAGGAGAGGGAAAACACTTGGGGCTTTTCCAAACTACCCCACAAAAAGGCCTGGAATGCAATGATGATAATAGGTTTATGGCTGTATATATACACATACACACATGTGTGTGTGTGTGTGTGTGTGTGTGTGTGTGTGTTTGCACACCTGGTCTATTCCTTTTCTAGACTGCAAAACGATTCTAACTCTCAGACTAACATTGCACCTATGGAAGATTTCAGTAGCAGGGGCTATCTGATGAAAGGGGTACAATTTCTTTTTCCTAAGTCTGAGTGCCTATAATAGTATCTCGTCTATCAGGAAACATATTTTTTGAGGATCACCCTATCTTTCATCTCTACAAATTACTAGGAAGTCCACAATTCCTTTAAAGTAATGAGCTTTCCACATTTTTCTGCATTTTCCCCCACCTCAAAACACAAGATAATTTTGAAAATCTTCATAAATGCAAAGGAGGAACTTTATCTCTCTGGGGAAACAGAAAAAAGAGCAAAGGAAGACAATTTCTTTTAAAGGCTTCACTAGCACACTCCTGCCTTATAACTTACACCAAAGCTGCTTTGTGAATAAACAGAAAAAAAAAAAAAAAAAAAGCAAGGCCTAAAAAGAGACTCCTGAGAGTAAGCAGATGGAAAATAAAGAAACCTTAAAAATCCTTCTCAAGCATACACTGGAAATAATTACACACTTTGGCACACACTTAAAGCTTCACATGTCAGCCAACTTTTCAGCCTGTGTCCAGCACTAAGCAGGAAAGCACTCCGCAATACCAACCCTCAATAATCACACAGTGGGAAAAAAACTTGGGAGTGTGATGTGATGCTTTGAAAGAAATTGGATGGTAACAAATGATGATGGTCCTCCAGAAAATAAACAATAACAAGCAGGCTTAATGACAACATAGAGAGATTCATCAGCACCAACACATTGTCCACTGGCACAGCCCCCGTATCTGTCATTTTTCTTGTGCCAAACTGGACTTCCCTCCATAATCACTTTGTCCTCCTAGTCTTGCTTATAATCCATTTGACTGTCCAAACGTTTAGTTTTGTGGTTCAAACCCAAAAAAAGAGCCATCCATTTTTAACTTACTTTGGATGGAGATAGACATTTATTTAAGGTTCTGTTATATTCCTGTTAAAACTAAAAACAAAATACCACACAACATATATAGGTACAAAAAAAGAATTGAAGCTGCATTAATAAATGTACTTTGATTGGAATCTGTACTTTAAAAAACAGCCTGGATCTGATGTCAAATCAGAGGCAGAAGTGGCGCAGTGTTCAGCTAATTGCAATTGGCTCACAGTATGTTCTGATCAGATGAGATGCTTTGTTTGGAAGGAAGATCAAGGATTCAAGAGTGGAAAAAATGCAGATGGGTAAAAGAGCTGGGAAGGAGTATCCATATAGAGATGAAAGGGAACTGATGTATTAGGGCATTTGGCTCCATCAAATCGGTAAGCAAAAAGTCACCAGCTAGAAACGAGAGGTTTAATACAAAACAGATAAAGCTGAAAGCTGCCAGCTATAAACATCCATACATAACAGCTTTATGCTTTCTAGCATATCTATAGATATCTGTAGATATAAAAATATACATACAAATAAAGAGTAAGTGGTGAAGGAAAAAGACACATGTAGAATTCCCTTAAAGCTTTGGAAACTTGAGTACGCATCCAGCAAATAAGCTACTTTGCTAAACGTCTTGGAAAGACCTGCATTAAATATTTTGCACTGAATCTCAGATCACTTGAAATTACTTCTTGAAATGTCTGTCAAACTCTATCTACAGCCATGAAATCTCATGAAATTAATAATGTTTATAACTGTCGGGAATCTAAACTCCCTTTCTCTGTTGCTACTGATCTGATGTTCTTCTTCTTCTGGAAAATTACACTGTCCCTAAATTTTTCAGGGCTAACATGGATTTGGCTTGAGTGATTTTTGTGATCTCTGTGGAACAGAATCATCTAGGCATCTCATCTGCCTAGTGAATCCCTCCTAAAAAATCTGATTTTTCCTCATGTTCACTGCATGGTAAACCAAGATGATTTGATCTACAAGTGGGATATGGCTGAGAAAAAGGTCAGCATACCTCAAGGAGGCTCAAGGCAAAGAGCAGATAGGAAAACACAATTGATATTGTCAAATATCATCAGCAAGTCTTTATCGGGATCACTGTGTACACTTGAGACTAATCTCATCAAAGTAGATGAAGTCAACTTAGAATAGATGCATGAAGTGCCATTAGGATTGCCCAGAGTATGGAGAACTTGTACAAAGAGCAGGAAAGCCTGAAAGGAAATACAGGAAATTCCCTATGAGGGAAAAAAAAAAAAAAAATGTGTAAACTAAAGGCTGCATAAGAACTTTTCATTTGACAGGCAAGACCCAAGGGTGTAACATGGCTGTAAACAATGAAATCAGACACTAGAGCAAGGTCCCTAGCCATCTGCTTCTAGAACAGCTTACCAACAGTAACAGAGAAAAGCAATAGTTTTGTTTTTTGTTTTTTTTTAAAGTTTTTTAAACTTTTGTGTGAGTTTTTTTGTGTGTGTAGGGAAGATGATAGATTGAACAAACGAGATTTAACTTTTAAGTTCTATTTTATAGGAGTCAGAACAGGACTGGAAATAACAAATCTAATGTATTACTGATTTATTTCAAGATTAGCTATGTCAGAAAACAAATCCAAATCCTCCAAAGTACAGTTTTGATGGATGGTAAAGATCTCTCCAAGAATTAACAATAAACAGGTTTCTTTTCATAATCAATGCACAATGAAAATATTAATGGAAACCCATTTCCTTTTAGGAGCTAGAAAAAATATAGTTGATTATATCAACCAGATTTGCTTGAAAAAGAGCTGCATAAGTACTATGTGAAGAATCTTCACAAAACAAAACTAGGTACTCTGTAGTGAGATGACTGTGAATAAATAGAGTTCTGAATTACTTTTCTTAGGCTTTTTCTGAGATGAGAAAAGAGCTACACCCAAAAATCAATTCTTGTTAGAAACACCAAATGAAGTAATCACCTTTCTAAATAAAGGAAACTCAAAAGAAACTAAATCAGAATAGACATAGTGATAAGGCAGAAGAGAAATAAAATTATACATAAACCTTACCCCTCAATCTCTGTCCTTGCAAAAGAGAATCCTCCCAACCTAAAAGTGGTTTTAGTGGCTTTATCACTTGCCCAAAACTCCATCTCTGCATCAAATGTGGTTCAGTTACAAATAGGAAATGTTATGTCCGTGATCATACACCACAGATTTGAACTCTAAGATGCAACTGTTTGATATGGGACATTCTCCTTGCACCAAAACATAGTTTGGTTGCCAATTCCACTTTTACCAATAACAACTTTGTTTAAGCAAAACGTAAAAAACAATAAGTTGCATATCTTTCTAAGACAGCATGATTAATAAAATAAATTAAAATGCACATTTTATGCAAGGAAGCAAAGAAGCTCTATCTCTTAAGTCAGCCTGAATTCATGAATGGGAGCCAGGAACTCCTGTGTAGTTCTGTGTTCTACTGGTATGGTTTGTTTTCAGATTTCAAATTAGCAAAATCTATCCTTGAATAAATTTAGATTGTTCTCATTAAGGAACGGACTAGAACAGCATCTGGCTTGTGTGGAAAAGAGACTTCTAGTATTGGGTTTAATTACAAAAGTGATACCTTTGCAATAAATTACAGAACTATGTAAGATATGTACCATTTGTACAAAAAAAAAAAAGTTTATTAAAATAGTGATGTTAAAAGAGTGATGGCTACAGAGTGGAACACTTAAAATAAAATAACAACATTTAAAAAACACCCTTAACTCTGTTCCTTTGTTCATATACATTGGCATACAGTATTTAATAATGGAAGTTATTTTCTATCGAATCCTTACTTTGCTGAAACCAACACGTAACAAATCATTCATGATAAAGACTTCCTGAAATAAGTACCTTAATAGTATATTAATTATTTCCTTTTTTTTTTTTCCTCATTTTAGTCTACTGCTAAAGGTGACAGAAAAAAAAAGTTAGTTGTATCTTTAAGTGCCTTGATGGAGTTAAAATATATCAGTGTATGGTCATGTTAATTATCCCCATTTTCCCAGCTGAAATATAGGATTGTAGCTGTTTTTAATGTACTCCTAAGTGCTGTGTTCTTAAATGTTAAAGCAGCAATTCTCTTCCTCAGTAGTGAAGATGTGAAAATGCATTTTTGTAAATCACTTGCAATTTAGTTAGATTAAACTCTCCTTTATTCCTGTAGTTAACCACCATTTCTAGTATTTATTTTGAGACACAGAGACATACTGAGGGGAAAACAGGAGAGCGTACAAAATGAAAAGAATCAAGTAACTAGAAAAATTCTGCCTCATAAATCATGGTCTGTCACATTCTTCCCCCTTTTGCTCTTCATACATGCAGACAGCTCTCATAGACCAACAGCACAGTATCTCTTGCCTCTAAACCCTGTAAGTCACACTTAGTTTTAGCTGTTAGCATGATGTATCTGGCCTTAGGGAAAGCAGTATAAAGATGAATGGGGATACTTCGCACCAAATAATCATAGGTCTTTCTGTATTCAAATGTCAATGTTTATTTTCCACTGGCAGTTCTTGTCAATTCCTTCTAATGAATATGCTCTAGAGAGTCCAACAGAACCAAAATTACTAGGCTCAGTGCATGAAACTCGATCACATAGAGATGTATAGCCCACAGTGTGACACAGAAATGCCTCAGTAGCTTTGAACTCCCAAAGCAGAGTTAAATTTCAGTATTCTGAGTTTGTGGTACTCTTGCTCCCAGACTATTTTATTTAAATCAGGCTCAAATCCATTTAGACTGTTACCACTATTTCAGTAAGTTAATTTAAATCTATTTTTGGTATCTTTACACTGCACAGCATTCTGAAGCATGCCATTGGTTGCCATCTAAGTTATACAGAGGGGAGCAATAGAACAGTAAACAGTAAAGTCTGGGCAAGGAAAAAGAAAGGTGAATCATTTGGGTTTCACCTGTAAAATTTAAACAGAATGATAGTGTGTATTTCAATGCATACACCTCAATAATGTATTGTCTGATTGTCTGATATGACATGACAGCTGCTTCTTTATTTATAGGTTATTTATTGCCTTTTCCATCCATTCAATACAATACTCTATCAAAAAACCTTTAAAACTAACATACTACTTTGAAATAAAATTTTCTTTAGTGCTTAAATATCTCAACTTTTCTAATGTTTCCAAATTTTAAACATTATTATTTGAAAAATTATAACCATGAATAGGTGAACATTAGAATCTAAAAACAAGAACTAAAATATGAAACTTTTTTTTTTTTTTTTGTAAATTATGTTACAAAAAAATAAATCAGTTGTTTTGTTTATTATGATCCTGCCTAGCGACTTCAAAATATGTGTACTTATATTTAGGACTCACTGAAGAACAAGATCCTAGGGCTTTTTTGGTTATTTCTACTACATAAAAAATAAGATCTTTTTAAAGAGTAATGCATGTGCATTAGTAACACATATGGAAGATTTCAGAAGCATATTTGGAATTTGAGCACAGATCTCTGAATACTTCAAGTAAACATAGCATATTTTATATATTGTTCATATTTTAATCAGGCTTATTCAAAAAAATCTATGTCAGGCTTTAAAGGATCTAGTAAAGTTAGAAGAATTCAAAAGCTGTTTCAATTTCAAGGAATTGGTCAGTGTCCAGTGTCCAGATTTTGTAGGTAAATTCCACACAAATTCTCAGCTATTCATCCATATATTATCATAATAATACTTAGTTGTTAATGTGCCTGTAATCTCTTATTAAGAATACAATTTTTTCTAAATACTCATCTAAGTAAACCTTTCACATCTGGCCATAGGTGATCTTTCATTTTTAGTTTGTAAACCTTTTCTCATGGGAGGATTTTGGAAGACACAAAGTGAGACAAGAAGAAAGACAGCCAGATGGGTCTTTCACTGTTTTAAAAATTAACAGCAGTGTCATACAAATTATTTGTACAATTTGTAGCAGATTATATACTTCATTTTCTGCCTTGTTGAGCCACTTCTCAAATAAGAAGCTCTTTAACAAAATGTTCTCCTTCTTCCTTGATGTGTATTGAACCTGAATAGTAGGCTGCTTTTATTAAAATGATATTCAACTAAAAAAAGTTGCTTTGGAAATGGTCCTTCTCCTGTACATTCATGGATGCAAAAACACAGTGTGAAATACCACTGTCCTGATTTTGCTAGCATTTTATATACTATTTTGCTAGCATTTTATATACTCTTTATTTCTATGAGAGTTTTCAAGAAATTGCTTCAATTAAGGCAAATCACTTTCAATTAAGTGAGGAAAGGAAGAAAGAGAAACTTAAGTGCAGAAGACTGTGGTGTCTTTGCAGGATCATCTTTACAACACTCACAATTCTCTCACTGTCTGTGTTGTTCTGCATCCCTTCCTTCCTCCATTAAAAATGATGGAAAAGAAGCCTCCTTATTACCTTTGTGTCCTTCTTTTCTTTCAAAGCTCCCAGAATTAAATTTCATGGAATCATAGAATCATTATGGTTGGAAAAGAACTTCAAGCTCATCGAGTCCAACCTTAAGACCTTCAACACCATGCCTTTTAAATCGTATCCCTAACTGTAACAATATGTCCCTAAATTTGTAACAATATGAATTGTTTTGTGCATGTACAGACTCTGGCAGATGCAATCCAATGCAAACATTTCAAGAGCCTTGTGTTTTCTATCTTCCCATGTCTGTGAGAAACAGACATAATATCTGTAAAGAAAGAATGAAAAAAACAAGAATATGTATTGCAGAAACCTGTGATTTCAGGAGCCTCTTCACTGGAATATGACTGTAATTTCATTCATTTCTACTCAGATCAGATGAACAAACTATTTATATTATTTGAATACAGTCCATCAAACCAGTCCTGAACCCTGAAGATATTCCAGGGATGATCTTGATGCAAAATGGCATCACACCATTGTATCTCCACATCAGCCACAACAATTTCTGTTGATTTCTTTTTCTTTTCCTTTTCTTCTTCTTCTTATTCTTGTTTCAAGCCCTACAGCTCATGAAGGACAGTGCAAAGGACATTGAGAAATGTGTCTCACCATACTTTTTAACTGAGAATTTGTATATTCAAGTGATTTACGTGTGTCATTCAAGTTACCCATTTTCTTGCTAATATAGCATTAATGAAATATGAATGTTATTAAGAGCTTTTCATCAGCACAAATGAAGGTAGCTACCTATGTCCTTAAGCAAGGCAACAAGCTATGTATGTATATTCCTGTCACCATATGTTTCTGTACCATCAGCTTTTTATCTTATAACCGTCCTGCTATTCATTACTTTTGCTCTTGAAATGCATTCTGAACTCACTTTTGTCATATATCACAAAGTTTTGTAAGGGGAGTCTGCAAACAAGCTATTACTCTGGCTAATGCTGCTCAGTGCTGAAAAGCAACCTTTCTTACAATGGTGCTTTTTATTCCTGCTTGAGCTAAGAGAGCTGATCTATCTGGCATAAACAAATACATAAGAGAATGGAAATCAAAATTAGAGATCAAATTTAGATCTTAAGACAGCCGTAGGCAGATATTATACAGAGCACTTCTTTCTTGCCCTACCAAGCAAAGAAATGAAGAAATCTATTATTATATGGGGCACGAGTTTTAACAAACTCTTTGTAGTAGACATTTTATTCCGTGGAGATTTAAAACACGAGCAAATCTGCCTCTACTCTCTTTTTATAATTTTCTTCAGCCACATAGAAACCTTTCACCATTTGCCTAAAGCCACGTTTGACAAGAAAGGATTTGTCTCTTTCTATGGTAAGAGAAACTCTTTTCTAAAGTGAGCTCCCTTAGTTCTCAATTTCAGCCAATGTTTCAGTTAGACTCTCAGGTTAACTTTACAGTAAGTGAAAGCACAAGGTGATGAAACAGTCTACCACTGGCCAGGAAAGTACAGGACAGCTAGAGCTTTAGGAAGGCCAAAAAGTCCTTCATATACATCTAATCCTGATCTCTTCAAATGGCTTGTTTTACTTTAGGTTCACTGGGGACACAGTGCAAACTCAGCTTTCTAAAGAATTTGAAGGTGGCCCAAACACTTTTTTTTTTTTTTTTTTCTTTTTTTAAACCATAAACAGACCTTCTCATCCTGGGCTGGCTATTTCAATAGGACTTAGATGTATAAAGACTTTCTGTGCTGAGGATAGCCTGTAAATGTATAATCCCTGCTGAGCCAGAGGGTATGGGGCAGCTGCCATCCTGTGTGCACTTCTTAGCAGGCTCACAATTCAAATCCCAGGGAGGTTAGGAATGCTCTGCAGCGCTGAGCGCTCTGCTCCTGGAGAGCTTAAAAGTGCAAAGCCAGCAAGCATATAACCTGCCTTCTCTTAATACTGCACTTGTGTTTGCTTGAATTTCATAAACAGGGATTGCATTTTACTTTTTCTCTTGTTTTTTTCCTTCAAAAAATAAAGTAAAAAAAAAAATGAAAAAAGCCTGTTTTCCCTTAAAAAAAAAAAAAGACAAACAGACCCGTGAATAGTACATGGCTTGAAGAAAATTCAGAAAATGCACAAATGCCAGAATTGGCCAGAATGCTTCTAAGTGAGGCAAAATAACCCTTTCCATGCTATTCAGAGCAAGATATTGACAAAATCTTTCTTAAAAATCATATATCACTATAGAGATAATAATTGGAAATTATGAAATTGTATTACCGAATGAAGATACTACAAAGAATTGCCTTAAGTGATTAATCATGTTATCATAGGACAACACAGCAGTATTACCGGCAGTAATTTTGCCGCTACTACTGTTTCCTGTAAAGTAAATGTGTAGTTACCGCGCAGGTACCATAAAATTCCATGTGTTACTTCTACGGCTGAAATCCACTCTTGTAACAAGATCTCCAGTATTTTATTTCCTGTGTATTAGCAGTGGAAGCATTTTGAAACTTGAGGTTTAAAAGTGAAATTACACTTACTTATAACAGCTCTTTCATTTCCAATATAATTTTATATTTTATACTGCAACCCTTTTTAACCACAGGTTTTTTCAACAGCTAAATACACCTTTGGTCCCACTATTGTTTCTTCACCAGAGTTTAATTATGAGAATAACTACTACACTTTGCACTCAAGATTCATAGTGTCCATTGTTTTCAGATTGTCCTGGGTCTCTGGATAGTTTAAAGGATAAAATGTATGTGTTTATTAAAGAACAGCTTTAGGTTTTCTTAGATCAGATCAGAAGCAACGGAAGCAGTGGGAGCCTCTTGAAGCTGGAGTTTGTAACAGTGAGATCATTATCTCTGAATTTTACATTACTGCCCATCATTAAAATTTCTAAGCATCTTATGCATAACCTAAAGGGCACGAACTAAATAAAAGCACTCAATTTTTGGGCCTCAGAATGCAAAAACTTCTCTGATGGACATGTAAGTTCTCTGTGCAGTCAATGAGGAGTGTTGCTCCTAAGGCATGTACTTGCATATTGTGTAAGGAGATGCAAGAGGCAGATGCTCCTAACTTTGAACTGGTGAATGCTGTATGTCTTAATTCCTCCTCCCTTGTTAGTATTGACTTCTGTTCAATTTCCCAGGATTCTTCCCTTTAAAAAAAATGAGCAATGTTACCTGTTTCTCTGCCAGCCTTGCTCCAACTATGACCACTGTATGAAGATGGAAAGGATATTTTCTCTTTTATGTGTAATACTAATCAATAGAACATTAACCAAGTAAAGAGAAGACCAAGATTCTGCTTGGGAAGGTCAAACACAATTTATCATCTATGACAAGGTCACTGCAAGCACCAAACATGTATTCATTAGGCTGTGCTGTTGTGTATCAGGAAATTTCTGATGATTCCTTGGAGAGGTCTTGTTTTCTGTTATTTATATTAAAAAGATCATAAAAGTAAGCATAATCTTGTAGCCTATCTGAAATAGAAGAAGCAGGCTTTTAGATAACAACATCACAGTTCACGGCTGAGAAGCTTCAGTGTACCAGCACGATTGCAACTGATGGGCTCCTATCAGCTCCTATCTTGGGGTTTCAGCAACACATCATTTGCTACTCTGAGACTATCTAATATTGTTGTTTACTCTGGCACTTCCAAACATTTCATTTCTCTTTCAATGCCAATATAGTTGTTCTTTGCCACTCTGCTAGATTTCAGAGCAGACATGTTCAAATATCACAAACTACTGGTGTGCTGACAGTGATACTGGAGGCACAATTTACCATGCTGGAGAATGGAAGGATACTGTAAACCTTTACCAAAGCAGAAGGCAGATTCCAGTATAGAGAAGTATAAATCAAACTAGTATTTATGTGCTTATTCTTGAAGAATAAAAAGAGAAAAAAGATTTGCATAGAAAAGAGCAAGCTGAAAGACCCTGTTAAGGGATATTAAGGAGGCTTTTCATCACTAATAAAGTTTGGGACTTCAGTGTAGAAAGAAGATATTATAGATTGACCCAGACAGACTGTGTTCTGGATAGCTGAACACTTATATGCCACACTATTCTGAATGATTTCACACAAAAAGAAGCCACTTCTTGTAGACAAACCAAACCATGCAATATGTAAAAATAAGTCCAGCCATTTTTTCTAGTTTCAGATTTTTTTCTATTTGTCCTCCTGGCACCCCCAAAAACACTTTCATTTCTGTATTTGTACCTTGCAGTAAAAGAAACATTACATTTGGTTGTGTTCATTTTGAAATACTTTTTAATACCACACAATTCTAAGTGTCAAATTTCTATTTCAAATATTTATTTTCTAAAAATCCCATTTTTGCCCTAAAGAATGATTCTTCATTGAAGAAGTGAAACGGCCATCAGTGGTAAATTGAGGTGATCAGTATAGACAGGTACTATTGGAACTAAGAGAGAACTTTGATTGGTTTATAATAAGGTATTTTTGTTCTTAAAATCCTTTTATCATCCACTAAAGTCACATATGGCCACACACACACATGGCCTGCATATAGTGCAAGAGAAAAAAATCAACTATACAGCATGGAAAGAATCAACTTTGCTCTATAAGCAATTTTAGGAGTGAAATTGAAATTTGCAAAATAATATTAATAAACAGCTATTTAGGATTTAAAATAAATCTCTAAAAGCTATTACATTACTACCAAAGACAACATTTATTAATAGCACAATTTTGGATTTAGTGGAGACAAAAGCAAATACATTCTCTTTTTGCCGTTTTTCAATCTTATTTTCAACTAAAGAGTTAGGATTAAGAGCAAATCAAAATTTAAACTTTAAATTGCTTGGATTTCAAGCCTGGACACACTGCTTAGATTGGCAAAACCCCTTCAACTACTTCTATTTTTTTTTCCTTCATGGTGTACAAAGTCTGTGCTCCAAACCTTGTTAGGTGTCATGAGACTGATCAAGTAAGTAAGGTTTTGGAACCAAGGAAAAAGAAAGTAAAATGACATATCCCAGGGACCTTAGGCAGTACAGGAAAGAGGATGTAAGTACAAGAGAAAGCAACCATCAAGGAAATCTTATCAGTGTTACCATCGTATTACCAGAGAGAGATATTAAATTGGTTACTAAGTATGATAAAACCATAATGATCTTTGCCAAATTAAAGCACACAAATTTGAGAAAGACATAATGAGAAAGACATATTTACAGCAGAGTCCTGTGAAGCATATTGCCAACCTCAGAAAGTCAGCATTCCAGCAGTAACATGAGGTACTAAAAGCAAACATCAGAAATAATGCTTGAGCAAACTTGATTGTTCCTTCTCCCTAAAAGATGTTAAAAAAGAATGGGAAATTAACATTAATAAATGTGATTAAGAAATGTTTCTAAACTGTCAAGGAACAATCCTAGATGGACATTTTGGGGAAAAATAAATATTTTGAAAATAAGTAACTTCAAATCAATGCATTTTACAACAGAATGTTGAAAACAGACTTAAAGCAAGATCTGAACAAAAGTCACAAAAACACTATTTCAGGTGTGCTGTGTGAGTCATATTTCAGATTTGCCTTTGGAGCTGTTTCACTTTGTATAAATAACTACATCAATGAGACTACAGGGAAAGGTGAAACATCTAGCTAGCTATACAGGACACATCAGCATTTATAGTTCAGACCAGAAGTGTACTTTTGAAGGAAATCTTTCAATCAACCCGTTTTGGTGCACTTTAGTTCACATCACAGAGCTGCCTTGGAACATAAAAACAGGTTTCCTTTTCTATAAAACTGAAATAGGACTGTACCTACTGTAATGTACTCCAGCTGCAAATGGACACTGAGTCCTCAGGACCGTCTGAGTCCCCAGAATCAGACTAGAAGCAGCTTGAGATAAACTCCCTGAAATTAGAACACTGCAGCGGTTAAGTTCCCAGCACAAACCTTTTCTGACTATAGATCTACTCGATGTGAGCTACAGAGTTTGCTAATGAAGACAGAGACTCACTTTGTTATGATTCAGAAGTTAGAAACTTAAAAGCCTACCTAGTTCAGGAGATAGGTGGTACAACAGGCCAATTCATATCACTTTGTAAAATAAGAGCTTAGAAGAAAAAAGCCTGATAGTATGATTAACTTCTAAATTTTGTACTAATATGAATGAGAAACATTTTTATACTACTGATTGAAACTTCTATGACCATAGTAGCAGCCTGCTTTAACAATATTAAAACAACTAAACTATTAGACAATATATGTTGATATTGTCGAAATGTAAAAAAAAAATGAATATTCTGTAATTCTATGTTTCAGCAGCCATGAAAAAGTGGACCATTGGCCGTCTTTTTGGATTTTACTTTTTGTGCTTTTAATAGTTAGCAGTTACACAGATTTAGTTCTGCAATTATTTCTATAATCTCATGCTCATGCTTCAGAAATTAGAACACAAGAGTGCAAAAACATCACTATAAATTGTTCATTTGTTTTAAACATGAGATCCAAGGAAGGTATTAGGAGATGGTGAAATGTACAATGTAAAAGTATATAAACCACAAAAATTTTTCTGAAGGTATTTAATCTGAAATGGAATGAATGTCCAAAAGGAACCTTGGGAATGGAATACATGAAGAATTACAGCAGGATTTTAAAAAACAATGCCATAATTTAACATAGTATTATGGCTCAGATCAGGGTTACTCAGGGTAAAATCTTACTTGTATATACATACATATGTATATATAAAATATGGGAAAGACTCAAACAGTTTCTATTGAATTGTAGTAATCTAGAGCTCAGATACATATAACATGATTGATAACATATTTATTCTCCCTTGGGAGCATAAATTGAATTCTAGAAATATTTCTGCCAGCAAGAGAAGAAAGTGACAAATGCAAAATACCAGTTTGGGCTCTGTTATTAATTTGTTAAGCAATCTTGGTAGTTTTTTTCCATCGGCATGCTTAACTAATTCTGGTGAAAGCATGAGAGAGGAAAAAAAAATGGCTGAATGACACAAAATTTCCTTTCTCTTATATCTCCAACCTAAAAGATCTCTGGATTAGGCAAACTCAGGCCTTGATACAATCTTTACTGATTTATGGAATGTCTTTTCTAAAAGATGAACCAATCATCCAGGAACCGATTTGTATTTTCGTACTGTAATATATGAATTGGAGAGTTGGGATTTTTTGAATAGCTACAAAGAAGACGCACTAGAGAAAAAGACATATTTACCATGTAATTCTGAAACTTAGGAGACCTTCATTTTTTCTACTTTTTTTTTTTTTTTTTTACCTGAGGAACGAACTATAATCCATGCAATGAAGTAGAAAGTAGCCCCTCCTAACCTAAGCAAATGGAGGCCAGACTTAGTGCAATTAGTGCAAAAATGGCTGTTTCCCTACTGTGACAAATTTATATAGGATTAGAAGGTTTCTATGTAAAATAGGCAGATGCCATGACAACTTAAAAAGCCCTTGTAATATGAGGTCCCCTGGTTTATTCAACATGAAGCTTGCAAATTAACACTTCTGCCCGGTGATGCTCTACATAATGTAACTGCAAGCAGTGAAACAAATTTTCTTGTGCCTGACTCCCAACTTATTTTATAGTTTAACATACTTGTCTTTGATAGCAAATCTCCTATTTTTCTTAACAGCAACAACATTCAAATTTGTGCAGGATCTGTTTGGGGTATTTTTCAAACCACAGCGCAAAGTTTCTGAATTTATCATCTGTGAGCAAAGTACATCATCTACTGTGTTATTACCCAGTCCTGACTCAACACAAACACAGGAAGCTAAAATTAAGATTCTGGTGCCTTCACTTCTTTTCTCTCACCAGGATGTTTGGGGAAAATGGCAGTTTGCTGATTAGGTGACCTGATGAGTCACTTGCAGGCCTATCCACTTAAATCATCTCCCGGATAGGAGAAGGCAGAGAATTATAAGGGTAATTTCATAATACTACTTTTGATTTAGGTTTCTGGGCACACCACACTCAAATTTCACACTACCAAATTCCCTTTTATACTGCTCTTATCAGCTCTTAACTATTATTTGCAAGGCGGATTCCCAGGCTTCTTTTTCTGACCGCTTACATGCAGACCCAGAACCAGGCAGACCGAAACCCATCTCTTTGCAGGGGGAACTCCTACCTGCATGGAGCAGCACCCACCTGTGGTCGCTAGCTGGCAATACTCCAGCTCCTCTGCACTCAGTCAATACACAAGGATACAAAGCAACAGCTTGAAACTTGCAGCTTCCTGTCATGAACATGCCTTAAAGTCAAGCAGTAGACAGGCAATTTTAATTTAAGATGTTCACATAATGTCACCAACACATGCCATGCCAGCAGAGAATTGATTGTAGCATAGCCTCTTCCATTTTTCTTTTGTCCTGACATTACTGCTGACAAATTTTAAATGTTGAACTCTGGGGCAGTTCTAGATAAATCACAGCCATGCTCATGCAGAGCAGCTATGACACATCGAACGTGCTGTTTGCAGCAGTGAGCCAGTCTATGCATGGAAAGATTAACTGCAGAGGAGCAGTGCTGGATCTGCTTCACATACACTGTTTATCTGCATACACACAGTAACAGTTTTGCTGGAGGCCCAGCTGTCCAGGCTGCCAAGCACCTGGAAAAGAAACCGGATTTCACAGAAATACAGGAAAAGCTTCATCCTATCTTATACAGGATCTTGGCAAATCTATTTGATATGTAGCAATGAGCATCTATATGATGGCATCGGCTCTTTTTTAATGCAAAGGATTCCCCATGGGACTTCTTCCAGAAGTTAGGTCTGATTTCAGATATATTAATAAATTCAGGATGTAGTGTTGTACTTCAGTTTCCATACACTTGCCAAAATGGATAGTATAGCCAGCTGATCTGATTGTAAAAATATTGTTTGCAGAGCATCAGATAAAAGCAAAACAAAAGTTTTTGCTTTAAAGACAGTCCAGAAAAACTTCAGAAGTCTAGAGCAGCTCCCCAGGTTTCTGGACTTCACCAGTGTTGGTACTATTTAGTACGATCGCTTTTACTGAGGCTCGATTAACACCAGTAATCCTTATTGATAGGAGGTTTGGCTCCCCCACTGCTGACCTCACTCGAGCCAGGGATTGGACTCAGCCACCACGTGGCGCCCTCCAGCAACCCGCGCTGGAACTGCAGGCTGAGCTTGTGAGTAGCCTGCGAGACCACCAGAGCCCTCAGAAACAGCGACCGTCGGGGGAGAGCGATCGGCGAGCGCGTGACAGGCAGACGGCAGCGCCAACCGCCAGCGACCAACGGCTAACGGTCAACGGCCAACCGTCAGCGGCGCGAGCGCCTCAGCTCGCGGAGCCGGCGAGGGGGGCTGGGGAGGGGGCGGCCCCGCGCACGCGCGCGGCCCTTCGGCGGGAAAAATGCCAGGAAGAAAGCGGAAAGCGCAGGAGAGCAGGAGGAAGAAAGTCCTGACACATAAATTAAAAAATTGCTGTTTGCTTGTTTGTTCTTGCTCTACCTCCCTTTGTATATTATTGCTTTATTATGAAACTCGACTTTCCATTTACTTTTTCCTTTAAACAACTTGGAGATCTTCCCGTTTCTCATCCAAGGCTAAGAGAAGGTGAGTTCCAACACACAAAGTTACTCCATAACGCCCTGAGTTGCTGGCACAAATTGCGTATGCAGAGTGGCACGTGTGAACGGTTTTGAATCTTGGATCAACACGAGCAAACATAGGAGTTTTGTGCAATGCGTAGCGCTTGCCCCACATTCCCACCGTGCCTCCCCAAAATGCCCGGCTGGCGAACCGAGTTTTCCTTTGCAGCCAGTTGGCAGCCAACACCCTTTGTCTCTATGTAGAGTTATTACACCCACCTGTGCATGTGTAGAAAAAGAGAGGAGAGAAAAAGAGGGAGGGAGGTAGGGAGGAAGGAGAAAGAAGCTTTCTCGGTAGTGAAACCGCTGTCTGAAATGTAGGCGGAGGAGGGTGTTACGCCAGTGGCGTGGTGCTGCTTTGCAGCCCTCATGGACTGCGGACAGTTGCTCAGCTGCTTCCTGCGGCTGGAAGCAATGGGGAGACCTTGCCTGGACCGTTTCCCTGTAGCTGTAAAATAAAAAAAAAATCATTTCATCTTCCTTTTTTTTCCCCTCAAGCTTCTTACTTCCTCTGCAATTTATTGAAACAACTGTCCAAACCCCAGAAATTCTTGACAGTCATCAGTGGGTGTTTCTAACTGCTTGATTTCCTTCCTGATGCTGTCTTGCTCTAACTATAGTCTTTTGACATTAGATTTTGCAATTATTTCTCTTTCTTCTCATGGCAATAATAAATATTGGCTGTGTATTCCAAATGCATTTATAATTGACTGTTTTTGAATGATGCAGCTTCACCTATCTTACAGCAGTGCAGAAAAAAGATATTTTCTTACAGCTATTGCAACCCTCCAGGCCAAAGGTTTTCTCTCCTATATACCAGCAAAAACTCAGTAATGAGTAAAACTAAAAGAACTACTTCTTCTAGCTTCCTCTTTCTCTCTACCAATGTAGTTTTAGTGACTTTTATTCTTCAAGCAAGCTTCCCAAATGACCTCCAGGAAAATAAGGGATGAATCAACAACTGAAAATTCAATCTGCTGAACCATATTAATTTTGTTGAAGGCTCATATATTGATCACAATGCATTCATTTAGAGAAGAAAATCAGCTATGCAGACTCTCTGTAAGCCAACAATTAAAACTAGCACTAAAGCCTCCTCAAAATGAAAAGCATCTCCTTCCCCAACTTTTTTACCCTCTCCCTCCCTATCCCTGCCAAAACCCAGACAAATAACATTGTGTGGAAAATACCAGAAGGCTCAGGAAGACAATCTCCCCTCATAATATTTTTTATCATATTTTGTCTTTTTCCATAAACAAAAAAAACCTAAGGCTACCAGGCAAACTGAACTTAATGTGCTGCTTTCCCAGGTCTGGTTAGTAAGAAGGAGCTGCAAGTTCTTAGATCCATTCTGTGCCTGACAGGCAAGGTAAAGACATGGACTACAAACGACAAAAGAGTACAAAGGTAATTTAGCTCCCACCATGCTTCCTGTGTGGAAGATGCCTGGTAGGGAAAAGCCAAGACATGCTTGGCAAGCCAATCTCTGAATCAAATAAAAAGCTCCATTATCACGGAGAAAGCATCCCCACAAAATCCATCTGCATACTTTCACAAAGGAAGTACTGCACAGAATAAAATCTGCTTTTTGTCCTAGTGCTTCTTTGAATGTAAGTTGTTCAGCATAAGCATTTTAAAATCCATTTTTAAACTAACCTTTCATTAGATGGTTTGTATTAAATCAGCTTAACCATTATCTTTATAATTTACACTCTCTTAGCAGTCACTTTTATTGTGTTTTCATCAAAAAAAGTGAAAATTTATGTGATGAGACTACTCCTATAATCACGGTTGGCCTTAAATCTTGAAAATATGATTCACAGATATCGAATATTGGAGAAGACTGACTTAGTCAGGCTTTGTGAATGAAATAGGGCTCATTCATATGCCACAGTGAGAAATTGAGGTCTCTCAAAACACCCAGCCAGCCCCATTTGCCTGTATGAGAAATACGTTATGGAAAAACTCCTCCATTAGAGTCAGGGCATGGTGTGAGTCCAAGGACCCTGGACAGGAGCCACCCAACTGGGGTACTCCCAGCACATCCCAGAGGCTGTGCTGAGCCAAGGGAACCCAGGACAGATCTTGGTGTCTAGGATTGCCATCTTCCAGTTTATGCAGCTCTTTGGAAGTGTGGCTTATGCGCACTCATATCACATATCACATTTGGAGTTCTACTTTCTTTAAGCAGGATTCAGTATTTGTTCATTGTCTGTGCAAAGCTAGTTCCCATCCTTATTTAATTGCTGTAGATAAGTCACTCATTAATAGTGAAAATAAGACTCTCTGTATTAATATTGTTCTTCAGTATCTTCAGTCCTGTTGACTCAAAGATAAGAAATTATTTCTGAATTGCTGAATATTGGCTACTGTAAACTCTCTTTATTTCTCTTATCTCGTCTTTTTTATTTTGTAATGGGCAAACATGTTTTGATCTTTTGAATCACATTAGAATGAGTCAATAGCTTTGTCATGTTTTACCAAATTCTTAAATAATGATTCTTGGTATTATTCACTCCTTTGGGCATCTCCTTCACTATTTTCACTATTTCAGGCTAACTCATTATGTAGCAATTTTGAAATCTCACATCTCTTTCTCAACAGCAGGTAGTTTTTCTTTTGTTTTCAGCTTGTGACTGTGGAAAGAATAAGACAAGTTGTATTTTGGTCTTCTTCCTGACTGCTATTTTCTTATATTTTTTCAGAACTTTTCTTTTTCCTATTTGATATTTTTATACTGAGTTGGGTGGTGATAAACAACTTGGTCCTTGTTCCATTGTTCTTTTGCCTGTTAATGAGTTGAAAGCAGTGAGCTGCTGTGTGGCTTCCTCCACCGCGAGTTCTCATTGCATGAGCCACTCTTTGCCAGCAGTGTGAAACAATTTCTAATTTGTTGGGAAAGTATTTTGTTTCATTTGTTTGGGGTTTGTATGCTGCAAACTAAATGAATATGGCTCCATTCTGATGCATTTTCCATATTCAGTGAAAGGCATTTTGTCAGCTGATGTTTCCTGTAGCTGGCAAACAGTAACTGGCTGTGCAAGTTGGGCTTCCTAGCTGTCCCTATGCTGAATGACTATCCTATTGAGGCTTAAATTATTCTGTTCAAAACCCATAGAAATTCAGAGTTTCTGATACCACAGTCTACCTTGAAGGTGTCATTCAAGGGTTTCTCTCTCAAACAGAGCCTGAAACACTTCCTCAGTTTCTTCAGACAATAGAAGAAGGCATTTTTGCTTAATATACTTAGCGGCAATTCTGAACCATACGAAGATAATACAAGATTAATTTCTACCTATCTTTGGAAAAAAAAAATACTTACTTCCTGACTCTAATAATGTTGCTGGGAATTTTGCCACAGGTTCATTAGGTCAGGATTTCATTTTCAGTGATAGATGTCAGTATTTTAACCTTCAATTTCCTATATTATACCTTCTGTTTTTAGCATGTCATATCTTAAAAAATACTTCAGCGAAATCTCACAAAAGCATGTGACAAAATACAGATACATTAGAAAATTTTAATCTACAAAGAGTCAAAAACGTGTCTGCACAACTCAGCTTCTGCATTCAATATGTGAAATATTAATCTGCTTAAAACTTCATTCTGTTACATTACCTCCTTTTTAGACAGCTGTTCTTCATTTGACAGCAGGAATACCTCAGTTCTTTCAGCCACAAAACTCGTATACACCCCTCCAAGCTCCCTCCCATCCCCTCCCTCCCCAAAAAAATAAAATAAGCACAGTAGAGATACAAAGATAGGAACAGGAAAAAGCAAAAAAGGGTTTCTATTATGCAATACAATCAAGAGCACCTGTGCTGGAATTCATTAACTTCATTGAGCAGGCAGCTGCATATTTGCAATATCCTGATGAAGCAGGGGAAAAAAAAAAGAACGGATGACTGACTGTAAAGATTGGAAAACATAATAAAACATTTAAAGTGTCTCATTTTCTTATTCAGGCATTTGATTATCCTGCTCCCTTTCAGAACTGCTAATTTTCTTATCTTCCTTTGCGTATAATATGTATGTATTGTTCATTTGTATAGGTATCTTCATTATAAATACAAAAGAACTTTGCAAGAATGTTTTCCAAATAGTACAGCTTACCCTAGTGGTGCTGTCAAGTTAAGTACTTGAAGTGATGCTGAATGCCTTTTTTTTATGTAAGTTATTCATATATGAGAGACCATTATGGCTATCAACCATCCCGGCCATATTTGACAACTGAAAAAAAATTAATTTGTTCTGTTTACCCTTTCTTTTCCTATTTTCCTCATTTCAAGTTTTTATGCACTTTACATTAGATCAGTAAGTTTATAATTCATGGACATTTTATTTGGACTTCTGTCATGGTTTGCAGCTTTGAAGTCCATCTTCCTGATTCATACACCTATGAAGTTATAACTAAGAGACATTAAATATATCTTGACTTCCTAGGCTTCTTTTGGCCTCTGCTAACAAAGATCATTTAGGGTATTTTCAGGCTCTTCTTTGCTATTTAAGTGGAAATCCTGAAAATAGTTGATCACAATCATCTCCTGAGTGTAGCTTCTCTAATGCTTCATCAGGTTTTGTTATTCTACTCATATCCTCATGTCACCTAAGGGATGCAAGAAAGCATGTGCAGTGCCCCCTGACATGATGCTACTGTGGTGGTACACCTGCTTATTGAGTCCAAATGGAGAAAGCTTGGGATCTAAAAGCAACAAACCTGTATCAGCCTGAGAGTGTACCTCAGCTGGCAGGCCCAGCGTTTCTCTGAGTCTGAATAGCACGATCGTGACTACGCTGTTTCCAGTTTCAGAGCTAGCTCAGTCAGCTCTAATTTAGATGTCTAATTGTACAGCCATATGGGTAGGTACTTCTTTGTATGTCACCTATTTTTGCTCAGTTGCTAAGCCTCTTGTGGTGCTAGCTGTATAAAGAAAGTCAGCTCTTTCTCAAGGAAAATAAGACATCCCTTCTTGATATCAAAGCAGACAGAGCACTTGCATAGATTCTCAGCCTGTCTGATTCAATCATAAGTCTTCTCCATCTTAGATGAATTTGCTTCTTCTGTATAAAAGCTCTAATTAATAGGATATAGACCCAAGTGTACACAGATTCTGCCTCTTTTGGTTTCTTGTCTGCTTGAGGATCTTCATGTCTGAGCATGTGGCCACCATAAGAAATATAAGAAACTTTCCATAATTTGTGAATATTTTACCAAATTCTACTAAATGGTGGTTTTTGTCCAGAGAACTTTCATGTATATAGTGATGACTTGGAATAATTTACTGACACTCAGGAAAGTGATTTCGAAGTTACTGATCATTCTCTGAAAATATCATTCAATACTCATTTTTAGTCTGAAAATATATTTTAAGACTTATTAGGGGAAAACTGAGAGCAAAAAAGAAAACAGTGCTATTGTCCTTATTCTTATGTTACATATATTTATATCCTTTCGTCATCTTTATCCTTATACGCTGGATGCTAGAAACACTATGTGGTTTTGGTATCTCCAAAAGCCCATTTAAAAAGGACTAAACAAGCAGAAAAGATGCAGATAAAAGCAACAAGAGTGGTCAAAGGGCTAGAATGATATTGATCGGAGAGAAAACAGGTATGAACAAATGAATGAACAATATGGAGAAACTGAATAGGGAATGATTATTCACAGTCTCTCAACACAAAAACTGGCACACCTTATTAAATTACCAGGTACCTAGTTTAAAACAACCAAAAGACTTTTTTTTTGCCACCCACCACTTAACTAGGACTGTCTGCCATAATACTGTTTTGAGTAAAATATACACGCATTTAAAACAAGCACTTTAGTCAAATTTTACGAAGCATAGCTCCAACAACTGTTACTTTGTTGTTTTGCAGGTTACATTCACCCACAGAAGTGTTTGGTTTTAGGCCAAAGGAGATTATAGTCACCACTGAAATGTTCATTCCGTGTCACAAATCTGTTAAGCACTGTATTCACTGCTTAAAAAATCAATTTCATGCATACTTTTTAAAAAGTTTCTCATGGGAGAAACAACTGCATGTCTCTTCAGATGAACTTTAAATTCCATTCTATATCAGACTTAAGACTCCTAAGAAAGCCTCATCTGCTGTTCCTTCTCCAGAATGTTAATCTGATTCTCTGTAGATATCAACCTGGGACCATTAGAACCTTGTATGTAATTTTCACTCATTTTGTACCAAATTATGCATGCAAACGCTAGCATTATATTAAAAAGAGTAAGGTTACAATGTCAAGGATTCAAAAGTTAAGAAATACTAGAATCGATGTTCCTTCTGTAACCTCCACTGGCCCTCTCTAACTATGCATTATAATAAAGTCTTGATTACATAGTTGCATATTGTTTTTCCCACAGAATTCTGTTGCCAGGATGGTGATAGGATATGCAATTTCTTAGGCTTAAAAAATGTGAGACAATAAAAAATACTATATTCACAGCAAATTCCATCATGTGATGATTTCAGGATACGTCACAGGCATTGCAGTCTTTGGAATCCTGCTCATCCTGGCCAAACATCTGGGACTTAAACTGAGGGCTGCTCTGGTGTCCATTCATATTGTCAGCACTGTCTCCTCAGGGACATTTAGTATAGAATTATAATTGCAGGGCAATCATCTATGAAGGGATGGATATGCTCAGTGAGAATGGAATATTTTTACCAACTTCAGCTCTCAAAGACTAAGAGGCATCCGTTGGAGACTGACATTCAAAATGAGCACATTTGAGCAAACAGTTACGAAATAGCAAAAGGCATATTCCTGACAGCAGTGTGACTCCATGCTTAACCTCAACTGCCTGCTCCAAACCCAACATGAACAAAGTTATGTTTTAAGACTGAAAAAAAGACATTTTTTCCAGCATTTACATATTTCAGCCCTAGACTATAAAGCTTGGCAGTATTAAACACAAATAACTGTCTTACAACAGGAAATTTTGGATGACCATAGTGGTTTTATGTAATTTATAGAAGTGTATCCAGACAGTAATGACTAAAAAGCAGGAGGGTAAATATTTACTTATTGACTTGACAAATTCCACTATATGGCAATTGTCCAACTGACTTGTATTATCAAACTACAAAGAGTTACTACTCTTTATATGAAAACTAATAGGAATTCCATGTGACAAAAAACAATGAGTAATTATTGTTTTGTTTTATATTGTATGCTGGTAATTAGCATAGACAACAGATTATTATAAATTCATATTTTATATTAATGAACACAAATATTCTTATGGGGGTTATGTTTATTTTACTTCCTCCTCTGCTATTTTTTTTTTTAATTGCAAATAGAAATACTAGCTTTGGGCCTGTTAATTTAGTTAAAGAGCAGGAGCTCTTGAGGTAACCATGTTCTTTAAAATGACTAGGTTATGAAAAGCAATACAATTGAAAACAATGCAAACTATCACAGGTAAACATTTTGAGACAATACTTGGAAGTATTTATTTTTATAATAATTTGGATTAGAACATGTTTTACCTGAACTTTTACCTAATTTACCATTTGAATAAGCAAAAAAAATAGAATGACCTTTTCCTCTGTTTCTACGAAAAAGCAAAGAGAGTTTCTCTGAGAAAACAACGCGCCTCATATATACTAAGAAATTCTCCCATTTATTGGAAAAAATGCCTTTAAAGGGAAGAACAACTGTCTTCACAAACAAAAACAAGTTATTTTCACACAGATGTTGTGAAGATGAAAACTAAAAGTAAACAATCTCTAGACTTTATTTTGATACAGATAAGAACACATTTCTTCCTGCTGATACTAGTGCTCCCACCAGTTCTGTGCAGGTTGCTTATAATATCATAACTAAAAGTAAAATGATGAAAGACTGAATAGTTGCATATAACTGCCAATAGCTGAAAGATAAGTATGAATAAGAACAGCCATTACTGACTACTTCTACCTTTAGGATTCTTTAATTGAAATTTTAAAAACACTAAGATTTTTTTTCCTGGCATGAACATTAAACCTATATGAAAAAAAAAAAAAAAAGTAGCTAGTGCTCACGTGTTTTATGGTGAGCCTTATCATACATTCACAGTGTGCAACTATCAAGAAAGTAAAAAGAAAGCGGGAAGAAAGAATGGAAGTGGAAAAGATAGGGAAAGTGGGAAAAAAAAAAAACTCATCTGAAGAAGTAGAGGCTATTGGTTTGTGTTTTTCTTCTGATTTCTGGTGCACAGTAAATTAAAACAGCAAATGCATATTTATTGATCAGTGAACAGGGGGGATACCTTCACTGTCTCACAGCACTGGACACAGTAGTGCAAGCTGAAGTGGAGACTACAATCCACATTTGAATCTACATGGAAAAATTTTGCAGAAAGTGAACAGAGTTGGCTGCCCTCCATTGTCTACAAGCTCTGTGTGGGCTACACGGCAGAAGTTTACCACTCCAAGCATTTTCATTTAAAACGCTGTGTTTGTCAGATTTTATTCTTTAATTGTTTGCAAACAAATACTAAGTTCTGAAAAAAAACGTATGGGGAGATGAGACAACAGAGCAGGCATTTATCTGAATTAAGGACTTTTAGTAAGTCTGGCGATGGAATGGAGAGAGACAAAGTGCCATCTAGTGAGGCAGTAACAATTTAAAAAAAAAAAAAAAAGTTTAAGATCATCTTACTGAAGTTCAGTAGTATCAGTTCCCAGATGTGCGTGAATATGACCAGGGTTTTATTAATACCGTGTATCAATTTACACATTCAGCCAATTATTTATCCAGATCTATGAGCACCCCTTAAATTTCTGGAGCTGTTTCAGAAATAATACACATATTAATACATTTTTACTAATAAATGTTTACAAAGTGAAACAAGGTTAAGTTGTGCTGGAAGCACTACAGTTATTCTAGCTATAAAAGGCATTGTTCTTGTGAGAAAATGACCCCTAAAATGGCACGTCTTACAGAGCGTGCCCCATGAGCCACGTTGCAGGACTGAACTGCTAGAAGCCTGCAAGATGCCCACACACTTTTCAGGAAAAGAAACTATATTGGACAAGGAAACCCTTTCCTTCAGTTTTCTGGACAGTTTCTTGTCAAGGAAATTACAAAAAAAAATCCTAGAGGAAACCCTCACTATCCTACTCTCCCAGCTTCATCTGTTTTCAATAGATTGCAAGACTGCAAGATTTTTTTCTCATGTATCTTCTAATAGTAAATCTAGCCCTTCATCTATAAAGACATGGGAAAACACTTCAGTTTCACAGTATGAGTTTTGTGAATTCGTTGTGAAAAGTGTTTCATTTACAACAGGCTGAGGAAGTAAGTTCACTGTTATTTATTGAACTGCTATGAATGTGCTTAGCGTTAAATAGGACACAGACTGAGCCTTCCCTGAAATGCTTATAATTGGAATAATCAATGTATACATGCTTAGAAATATACACCCCTGACACATGTGTGAACCTGACAGCAGCAGAATTAATATGGTGAAAATTGCCTGCATGCAAACTCCTTTTCAGATCTTTCTACCAATTGCTTTTCTTGAAATTTCAGAATTAAGTCTCACCCTCTGAGGTACCATCTCTTTCTTGACTCATAAGATACATTTGATAACATGATATATGTAGAGAAACCGTCTAAAAAAATTCCTTCTATCATGTGCACGTCAAAAATTGAATGAAAGATTTGAAAGAGACATGAATTACAAAATGCTGGCATCCTTTGCTGACTTTCCCTAATCTTTTATCATTTATTCTGTATTAAACACATTGCAGAATTTATACTCTCTTTAGGACTACTATAGGTTATGGATGTATGTGTATATATATACACACACACATCTTCATATATATATATGAACTTCATTAAACTAACGTAGTTATGTGCTTTGCCAGTGCTGTCTGCAGTCCACAAGATAGTTTACTAAGTTAAAATCATGTTATTTCTAATTTGGCCCCTCTCATTTACCTGCTCAAACTGAAAGGACTTATAACTACTACATAAATCTATAGCATAATGGTATCTACCTTTACAGTGAGTCTCTTGTCAAGCATATGTGTCTTCAGTTTGTGTAATGAACTATGTGATAGTATTCTCTTTCCCTGTAATAAATGTAAAAACTTCCAAATGGGAAATACAGAAAGAGAGAAAAAAATAGGCCCTTTCTATAATTTGATTTATATTGGAATTGATTACACTGAGGTTTGGAAGAACTATAACAGCTGAATAGGCACTGTAAGCAAATAGTTATTAAAAGTAAATTAGGAGAGATTTGGAATGGTTCTGTGAACTGGAACATGTAATGAGGAAATTAATTAAAGGCTGACCACCACATAGTGGTGCAGAATACAGCAGAGTGAAATAAATCATTAACGTTGTTTCTAGGGTGTATCCTATTAATGCATCCCAGGATATTGTATCTCCTGCTACCTTCTAATGATGCTTCGGGATAGGTGCCAAGCCTTTTAGTTTGCTTATTAATTTACCCTGCCTTCAATCGAAAGATAAAAAGAAACATAATCTGACATGCTGGAGTCTGCTTTTATTTAAAGTCTTCCGAATGTCTCTCTCTGATATATTTCATTTAAAGTTTTCTCTTACTGTTGCTTGTGAGTAAGAATTCCAAATAAGCTTAATCATTAAAAGACTCCTGACACTTTCTATAAAAGCAGTGAGATTCACTTTTGTTGTAGCTTCTGTTGTAGAGTTAGAAGCAATAAATACTGAAGCTCAGGGAAAAAGACTTGGGATTCATTTCATCGAATGACTTCTACATATATTGTAGAGTTCCACTGCGTAATGTTGGTCTTTCAATATGTTTAATACAGTACAGTTGATATTAAATCTTCTTACCTGCCGTGACATATATTTGTAATTAAATAGTTCTGTCCTGCTCAGATTTCTATTTATGCATTTGCGTATTTCCCTATTTCTGCTTGCACGTTGATTCTGTGATTTCTCACTATTCCCCTTTCTGCTGTAGGTAAAAGTGAGTTGGTCTAGAAAGAGGCAATAGTTGGATACCAGCTGCCATGCAGAAACAGTGGGGAGAGGGAGCATATCAGAAACGTAGTCGGATATGCAGATAATTTTANAAAAAAAAAAAAAAAAAGAATTATCCTCTAATCTTGTTAATTTTTGGTCTTTGGATTTCAGATTCTACCCTTACTTTCTTTCCTCCAAGAAATTTGGGAAGAAGAAGTCAGATCCTTGAGATCATGTCATCTGCCCACATGGAACACATAATGCCTCAAAACTCATATCTGACCTCTGCTGCAGTGTATCCAATATCTTTACATCAGAAGAGCTCCTTCATCCTGTGACTTCACATAAGTCATTATAAGTTTCCTCTCTCTGCCTAATGGGAATAAAGGTCTAATGAGACATTACAGGGAATAAGAATAGTTATGCTTTTCCTGTAAAGCATAAAATCACTAACTTATCCAAATGCTGTAAGACCTAGGAGCTAGAATGTGGTTATTTTACTCCCTTTTCAAGCAATCCTCAGTTCTGTGATTGTATTTAAGGACATCAGTAAAGTTGGTCTGTTTTAAAATCCTGTCAGATATACATGCGGGAGACTTCAGCTACAGAAGAAAGTGTCACTGCAAAATTATTGAAAAATATTCTTGATAGTGAAAAAAGACATAGAAATTTTATTATTTTTGCAGTAAATTCAAAAATTTATATATTCAATTTTTGGAAGGAGGAAGATGGTCAAGTTAATACTACGGAAAGTCTAGTTTCCACGGGTTTCATAATGCTTTTCAAAAATTATTCAAGAGAAACTCATTAACTGAAAAGAATTAAGCATTTTTTCCTTCCTTCACTTGTTTTGCTGAGAAATCACTGGCTATATTATGTCAGGTCCTACCAGCATTGGTGGGCCTGCCCATGTAGTGCACAATGGAACAGATGTGGTCTGACAAGAGATGCCACTCAGCACGATGTCAATTTGAAGAGACAGGGAAAAGAAAGGAAAAAATGAATTTGTCCCAGAAGGTGGGAATGCACAGAGACAATTTGCCGCAGTGATCGTCTTTTAGTAATTACAGTAGGACACTGAGGATTTTGTTTCTGAAGCTAAACCTTTTATAACAGATTGGAGTCATATAAGGTGGGAGGGCATATAAGAGAGGAGAGACTGAAATAAACCTTGCTGCTTTTTGTTTCCTGATTCACCTCACTCCTGAGAGCCCACCCAAAGCTCATGCTTTTATGTCCTAGTTCAAAACACATTATGAAAATGCTTCAATGAGACTTCAGTCAGCACTTAGACTTTGCACAAGTTCTCTGCAAAGAGAAATCTTGTATATTGCACAAACATAGCTTTACATTTTTCAATATCTCACTTTGAATATTTTTAATGTACTTAAACTTCAGCACTTAGAGAAACAAATTTATTGGGACAAGAGTCACTTTAGTCAAGTACAAAGCGCTCTTGGCATTCAGTGGCATATTGTCATATGCCAAAAACTCTGATTTCAAATTGCTACTAATAATCTAGTTAGCACCAGCGATACAGTAGCACAGGGTTGGGTGTGGATGCAGATGCTACATGCAATGAGGCACCATAGTTCCTCCTGCTTAGTGGCTGAGAACTAATGTTCCTGCCATTTCTCTAGTTCAAGGCGGAGTGGAGAAAAGGGGACACATTCACAAAGTAGTGTCCATCAGAATTAAGTTGGAAAGAGTAAATAAACATGGTGTTTAGTATGTTGTCACAACACATGAAACAGCAGTCATGTTGGGGTAAAAAAGAAAACTACATTCAAGTGTTTGATTCCTCGACAAAATAAAAATAAAAAGGAATTTCTTCAGAGCTGTACCTACTGCTCTGCTTACTGTATTATACCACTTACAAAGCTATTAATGACATTTTCCCTTTATGGAATAAATATTTCTTGACTCAGAAACAGATGTGCTTTGCACAACTTTAGCCAGCTCCTTAGCCTTCTGACTCCTGAGAAGTAAGCAGCCTTCTTTGTTTTTATTGCCCAGAGCCCTGCAGCATCCAAGTTTCTGATAACAGTCTCTGAATATATTGTCATGGCAACTCAGCTAGTATAGTAGCTACCATTTTTTGCTAGTTACATAAACTTGAGGAAAACAAAGGTTAATGCGACTGGGTTAATGAAGCCATTAAAAGAAAGCTATGACAGAGGTTGGACCTCAAATGCAGAACCAGAAATCAAAAAAACAGGGCTTTTGACATCCACAGGGAATTTTGCTTCAGCAGCAGACCCAGAAATAGAATTAAGCAAGCACTCCCAGCTTCCAATTGCCTGCTTTACCACTAAACATACTCTATCAGATCAATTTTGACATGTTCATCCCACACAGTATATGTTGCAATATCTACTTAAAAATTGTATGGGTAACAAAAAAAATATCAGGGCAGCCACACTTTTATTTTCTCTTGGCATTTGTTCTAAAGAATTAAGAAGAACCCTTAGGTAGATTTAAAAGTATTTGATATGGTGATGGTTCATTTCATATATTGATGATACCTTTCCCTTATTTTTCAGATAAGACTTTAGCCTTACAAAAGTTACTCATAGCAGTTAAACTTACCAGAACAGTATAATTACATCCAGTAAGACTGTATAAGTAAAGAAACCCTCATAGTGTTGGCCTTAGTTACTATGCGTAATGACAATGAAGACTACAGTCTAGTTTATCAACTGCAGTTACCAAAAACATACATAAACTCTTGCAGAATCCTCTATATATATTTCTATAATCTAAACATACATATGACATAGTTCAAACAAATAATTCAAAATGCATGAATTCAGTGATGCTCTTCTGGTTTGTGCATTGTCTTCGAACAGATCTAACTTTGTTTTCTTCTCCTCCATTCCCAACAGATATCTGGATATGTAGCATTGATATGAACAACAATGTAACATTTTGGTATGAATATGTATGATCACTAATTTCAAATTAGTCCTCCTGAACCATCCTGTACCACTGCTTACAAAATGTCTTTTTCAACAGTGCTCTTATCAGTCAAGAAGATTTGCTATAATTTATTTGTGCTTAAATATTATGACAGGGTCATATAAATAAGAAGATAAATCAACATAAATAGAATTACTAGGAAGGAAATACAAAAATGACAACACAGTAAAAATATTCACACTTAAAAGTGTGAATAAATATCTGTAAAATATCTTTGAACTATTGCTAATCTTTGCCTAAAATAAGAGAAAGCTTTTTTAATACTGAGAAATGATTCTCTAATTAACTTGCCTTCTAATTTTTATGCTGAACTGGGTTTCCGAACTTCTGTAACATCATGTTTTTGTGGTACTTAACTTTTCCTGTTGAAAAAACATATTTTTCTCTACCCTCCTCTCCCCTGCTCCAATTTTTCTAGATATTACCAATCAAGGTAACCTTGCTTGGGTAAGACACATTCCCAAACAGCAAAAAGCATGTGTCTTTCTGTTTTTCTATTTCACTGTAAATTTTGAGTTGTTGAATATGTGTTTTGAAAAGACTGCTTATACTGATTTGGAAATGTATGCCCATGGCATGCACTGTTGTTTCTCTAACAAGAAAAAAAAGTGCTCTCTCTACTAGGCAGAGGAGCGCAGCTACAAGAGCACTAGCAGGCAGCATTGCATCGCTACTTGGAAAGGCTGAATAAACCTTACTCCTGCTATATCATCTATCTTCAAAGCCATTAAAAGTAACATTGTAAGCTGGATGTAGTTGTCATAGCAAGAGGAAGTCTTATTCTGATCTAATTAAATTTTTCTGGCAATGGAGGAAGACAGGGAAGGGAAATAATTAAGCCTTTATAAGTTATTCTCTTCTGCTGTTAAATTATTCAAGAGGAAAATCCTCCAAAGTTTTATCCTTCACTGGGCCTTCCAGAAGACTATTTTCTCAGGTTCCTGCCATTTATTAATGTGTTGATTCATTTTAGCAGGATTAATAACTCTAGGGGGTCACATTTCATTTCTGCTGAATTCCCAACATACAGAAGCTGTTTCAAGGAATCCTTACCAAATAGTTACAGACGAACTATCATCTGAAATCGGTGTTATGTATTTAAAATTGAAGGCAGCTGCAATGCACAGATTTCAGTTAAATGGCTTGGCAGCTGACCAGCTGGCTATCCATTTGGAAGTTTTTCCAGTCAGAAGTGGTATGAATAGGTTATTCAAGAGTACTCAAGGCCAGATCCAAGGTTAGAAACCCAGAACCCCATTTTAAGATATATGGAGCAAAAATGGAGCCCAGAAGCCTGTGTTTAACTCATGCACTGTACAGAGTTACGCACCTTAGAATGGCTCCCAGAGCAGAACAGTGAGCAGTGAGATGTCTTAACTCATTGTTGTACAAGGATGTAGGGAAATGCAAAGACACTAAGACACTATGCAGAATTAGAGGAGAAAAAAAAAAAAAAAAGTCTTTTTACCCCCTTGGAATCTACTTCCTCCACCCACTTCTGCAATTAGGCAAAACATTTAATTCCCAAAAGTTTACAACAGTGGCTTGTTGTAATAGTTTGTTGCAAGGCTATGCATGAAAAGTAGCTAGAAAGCAGGTTTAATTTTTTCAAGCCACATACTGGAATTACATTCACTTTTCCTACTTCTGTGTCAGGTAACCTGAAAAGCAGTCTATTCTGCATGCTTTTTAATGGTTATGTAGGAAATAATGTAGCTTTGCTACAAGTTTGCTAGTGTTTTGACAAGCAAGGAATGGGGGTTTAGTTTTAAAACCAAAGCAATTCACTCGCCATGCTCACTTTCATACATACTCATGAGAATGCAAAATGTGTATTCAAAGGGCTGGCCAGCATGCAGCCAAAGTGTGCACCTCCAGGTCTTCTAACCAGGAGAATCACACGTATTAACCTCAAGAAAGGACACTGGCTATCTAGTCCTTATCTCCTGGGACCTTGCTTTAGGTTAACAACACGTATTTGTTTCAGATGTGCATTTCTGCACCGTTTAGGAGTTTACAGGGATTTAGTCTCACCATTGTGTCCCTGGATGGGTGAATCATTTTTACTCATCATCTGTTGTCTCCGGAGCTGGCTGTCCCGAGAAGGTGAACAGGCTCAAGGCAGGTAATTCTCAGAGCCCTTGCTCTGCCTTTCCTTCTGCTGCCCCCATGCCCGACCCATCCCGTTTGCTGCCCTTTCACACCAAGTGCAATGTTTCAGTTTCAGTTCTGTGCAGTTGCACAGGCGCGCAAGGAAGGTGTGTAAGGAAGAAAGGCAGGAGGCACTTCTCATCTGTCCCTTGGGAATTCTGCAGTCATTCAGGAAAGAGTTAAAGGAAAAATAAGAGATTTCACAGCCTAGTGGTTAGTGTACTTAGTTCCCCTAAGTATTGCTCTCAAGCCTGTATCTGCAGTCCCATTTCTACTTCTGGCTTGAGGCTTCTATTTCTTTTATTTAAAGACAGAAAAACTGGTCCAGTTACTTGGACCAACTTGGCATCCAGCAAGTGCAAAATGGATATGATTGATATGCATTTGCTATTTTGGATTCAATGCAGTGCAAATGTGAATCATCATGTGAATTGCAACTGCTCAGCACCTGTTTTGGGATTGAATGTAATGGGTCCAGTATTATATAAATTAATGAGGGCCTCTTATTCTGTGTGCTAGCGGCTCATAATTTGCACATACTGAGATCTCATTTCACCTTAGATTTCAGACACCCTCTTCAACTTTATATTGTCGTAGTGAGAAAGAGAACCAAGCTCTTGAAGTGTGTCACTATCATAGTGTCTTGTTCTCTTGTACATGTCCTTCTGTTTTATTTTTCCCTCTTGTACACACATACACTAAACACATTTCCCCTGAACACATGAAAGAAAATGCTTTTTTTTTTTTTTTTTTCATAATGTGTTTATGCATCTGAAAATGAGCATTCCTGATTCCCCTGCCAGGCAAGCTATTATGTTTCTTTTTGTACCAATAAATTACTCCATGTCTTTATAAATACTAAAGACTATATAGTTCAAGGAGAAAAATTAACACCAAAGTGTGTGGTCATAGACGCTTCTTCTCCATTTCCTGGCATACTTTCAAAACTGAAAGCTTTAAGACAATACAGAACCTTAAATCATAACTGGTTCCTTAAAAAAAAATCATAGCCTGTATATGAAACATTACAGCACTGAAGCCAAAAGGTCTGAGCTTACAGTAATAAATATTATTTTTTCATTATATACAGTTTTTCAAATGTAATGGTATCAAAGTGTTTTATAAACACATACAAGAACTGTGCAGGCATTCTCAGCTGAGAGAAAGAACGTAACTAAGAAGTTAATAAGGACAGGAAGCCTAAATTTTGGCCAAGGATACCTTTAAAAAATATACCTCTTATAAAAAGTTCCACTGAGACTTTGAATAATTTATCTGTATCAGAAGCAGGAGCAGTTGAGTAATATTTGTTGTAATTTTTTTCTGTTTACAAATAATTCATGCAATAGACCTTTGTTTTGCAAATATATGTCTTCCCAAATATTTACAAAGTATCCTACATCAATGCATTTTATCTGATGGAATATTTCATGTGAGCAGTGTCAATACATTATCTTTAAATACTTACCCTTATTGTGTACTTGCGTAATTATTAACCAATGTTGTTCCTGTTTTGAATAAATGATTCAAACTTCAAAATTGTAGATTTACAAATAAGGAATAGCAATTTCCCTGTCAGACTTTTTCTTAAGTATACTTATTTTTCCCAAAATCTTTAGTAAACATGTTGAGTAAATAGCTAAAGCAGTAAACAGCAGTAACTAAATAGCAGTAAGCCCCTCTAGACTTCCTCTGACAAATAAAATAAAGTGCGTCAGGATGGTGTTTTTGTCAATTTACTCTCTCACTGGGATCTGGGGTCAGAGCTTTACCCTCTAATCACCCTGCCTAACAACCTGCATAAAAGTTGTCCATTTCTGACCCCGGGTCTCCCTCCTCATTTCCCTCCACAAGCACAAAGGGCAAAGGGATAATCTCAGACAGTACAAATGCCTGCTCTGAAGTGTATTCACCTCCAAAGTGATGAAACAAGTGTACCCCAAGAAGCATGTGTAGACTGTTAAAATCATTCATTAAAATTCTTCTCAGATGCATTAGTCCAGAGCTTCTGCTACTAAGCCAGGTTAACAGCTCTCCACGTTTGGAGAGAGACAGTACACAGGAAGATAGCATTCAAGAGGCATTTGAGAAGGTGTCACTACAGGAAAGTATTAGGCAGAGCATAGCTTAAATTAACTTTTTTTTCCATAAACAAACTTGCTTTAATAAACTTTCAACTTGCCAAGATTGCCGTTGCAATGCTTTTAAGGTCCAGCATTTCACTGCTGGATAATATTCTTGACATTTTATACATTGTATGAGAAGCTTCAGGGGTAAAACGCATTGTAGACAAAAGACTTTGTCTCTGGAAGAAACACATAAAATGGCTGAATTGTCAGAAAAATGACAGCTGGTAAGGGACAAGAATGCAAACAGATTTAGAGCTGTGGGAGCTCTTCAAGGATATAGATAGGCATTGAGTTAAGCGCCAGAGCCTAGAAACACTGCTGGACTTATGTCTTCCTCTCTCATTCTAGTCCATAACGGTGCCCTTAAAAGCACAAGGCTTAAGCCAAGTTACAACCAAGTCCAAGGAAAAAAAATACAAAATATTGGCTAATAACTTCTGTGAATTTTTGATAAAAGGGGTAAGTTCAGGAGAATCTGACTGCAGGGCTTTCCTTTGCATCACCTTTGAATTTTGTCTAGAGTAAACAAGCATGTCAAAGTATTAAATTGTCACTTACACCGGTATATAAAAATAGAAATGCAATGACACTTAGGGTAGTCATAGATACTAGGAAACATTACCCAAGCAAAACAAATTGCCTCTAGCTACCTAAGCCTAAATATTGGAGTATAGGTTTTTTTCGTTTTTCCTCAATATCTGTTTCTCCTGTTTTGATTCATATGCATCAAAATTGAGATTGATTCAGCTAGACTCATCTGAGGCATGGCATATGCATCCACTGATTTGTCCCTGTAATATGTTCCAAATTATTTTCTCAGAATATTTCCTTTTTTATTCTTATGAACTATGCTAATAGTCAATGCAGTTGCCTCTCCTCCCACGTAAATTGATATATGACAAATCATGAGGGTCCTTACTAATTCTCCATCACTGTCATGCATCCGAAGGTGGATCTCCTGAGGTGCTGACTCCTTCTGTTGCCACTGGCAATAGTAGCTTGTAGCTTGTTCCTGTGGAATTAAAACACTGTCAGTTCTTGACTGCCCTGTGCCCCTTGGGAACACACCTGAGCTACCAAGGAGCCTTACCAAGGAGGGATTAGCAGCCCTATGCTATGGATGGCTGCCCCAGGTAGGCATATTTGGTATCACAAGCTACAGCATCGTATTTTCCCAGAAAATTGTGGTGTTAACCGAAGAACAGAATACATGGCATTTTCCAGAACATTAAATGAAACACGCACATTATGTGACCATCTCTAAAAGCACATTGAAATTGCAGTCTTCTTATTCAAGGTGTGTGAAAAGTACTTTTATATCTGTCCAAACCTTTTCAATATCATACTGCATCAGGAATGTCCTAGAGGAAACGGCCACAAACTGAAACACCAAAAGTTCCACAGGAACTTTAGGAAAAATTGCCTAACAGTGAGGGTGACAGAGCCCTGGCACAGGCTGCCCAGAGAGGTTATGGAGTCTCCTTCTCTGGAGATCTTCCAAACCCGCTTGGACACAGTCCTGAGCCACATGCTCTAGGTGACCCTGCGTGTGCAGGGGGGTTGGACTAGAGGATCTCCAGAGGTCCCTTCCAACCTTAAGCATTCTGTGATTCTATGATTCTATGATATGATTCAGCTTTTGAGGAGACCACACTTTAAACTTGCCTTCTCTGACCATAAAACCCAACGGTCCCATCACTATGGCATTCTGCTTGATCTGATAACCCTGTTGCCAAAGACAAAGCTAAACTGGCTCTATCTGCAAGCAACCAAGAGGCTGTGAAAAGTCAATTGGTCTCAGTCCAAGTCCTGATTCAACTCACTGGTGAGGGCTCAGACAACAGAACTACTCAGTTGTTCATTTTATTACCTTTTCTGACTTTTACCAATGAAAGTTTTTGTTTCCAGTTCTTGAAAGAAGTATAGAGCAGTCCTAAAACTAACCCATTAAGCTCAAAGACATCAGAGGAAAAAAAAAAAAAAAAAAAAAAAAAAAAAAGAATTGATTTATGCTAGGCCTACATGTGAGCTTTTTCCAAGTACCTTGAAGAAGGTAGAGCAGTTTGTATGAGGCTTCCTGAAGCAGGAGGGTCTTCACATAGCAAATCTAGGCAATGAGAATACCCCTTGAGTCTTAGCTAGATGAGTATAACAGCATATATCAATAAATACAGCTGAGCATCATGCTTAGAGACCTTCACTTTTTTTTTTTCTTCTTCTCTTCGTTGTTTTAAATATATTCCCCCTCCCTGGCCAGTTCCTACAGTTTGAGTTTTTTTTTTTTTTTTTTTTTTTTTTTTCAAATTAACTTGCACTGAAAAGAGACAATTAAAAAAAACCCAAATAAATCTTTTTATTATCTTGGGAACAAACAGCAAAAGGTAAGTTAAAATTCTTGCTTTAACTACCATACATCCCACAAAGCTGCAGCCAGAAACCACCACAGCAGAGAGGGTAATTACAGGCAAGGCTGGGCCTAAATTAGAGCGTCAGAGTCCTGACACACCTGTTGCCCATGAGGTGCTAATTGGGGCAAAAGCTATAAAATCTGGAGTAAGGCAGGGGAAGGTTTCTTTGTTTGCTATTCTGTTGTAGGCAAGGTTTGAAGAGGGCTGTGCTGAAGTTGTTTTTTTTTCCTTGAATCTTTATACTTGGCTATTTGTACCAAAGCTCTCTGAAGATGAGGAGGCTGCTCCCTGCTGTGTTGCTGGGGCTGTAGAGGTGAGGTCTTCTGGTGGCTTTGCTGGGGGCTGGGGCAACCATGGTGTGCGTGGAGGGGGGATGTTCCAATAGCTTTCTTTCTGCCAACTCTTTAGCTTTACTTCTTGGGTGTTTTGGTTTTCCTCTAGAAAATGTGTGAAGTAGTCATATTTGCCAGGGTATATATGGTAGTCATGAGCACTGACAAAAACTCCTTTAAAGATTTAGCAGCGAGCTTAAGTGTTAGATGCTTTACCAGCAGCAAGGATTGTTTCAAATAAAATATTTTGATATTATGCTTTTCTTTATCTCTATAGTTTGCCCTCTTTTTTTCTTGTGTCAAATATTTTAGGAACTCTAAAAATAGGATGTTAAAGGTGCTGTAAATGTATATAATGCCCTTCTTATGAGATCCTTTTTGATTATTTATTAAGAGGTGCAGTATTAAGTTAAAACATTTCTGCTGCATATACACAGAGGAACAAATGAGAACAAACAAAAAAAAATCTTAGAGTAAATTCAGATTTCCAAAACCACAGTGAGTGAACACCCATAAGCATATGAGTGTTAGTACAAGAAGCAGCTGTTCAGCCACTGTTCTTAAGTACTGCTAATATACTTTTTAAGTGTACTTTTCCAACTCATAAAATAGTGATCCTGCTGCGATAGCTGTGCTGGCTGCACAGGTTGCTCACTAATTCCACTGCTGTTAGGAGCAGGAATGTAATTTGCTGAGGTGTGAGGAGCTGCTGTCAGCCTGACAGGAGCTGCCCATCCCTTGTGTTCCTACCTGGCAGCCCGCACAGTAAAGAGCAGCAAGAGCAAGTTACGGCTCTCCAGTTCCTTGCTCAAGCTAGAGTCCCCTTTTATGTGCCCAAACATAGAGAATGTGGCTGGCTATCTGGTGAATTTTTTTTATTTATTTATGGCTTCTCTTTCTCATTTCGGAGAGTAGAGCAAAATATTGAGTAAATATTGTATACTCTTGTTCATGTTTGTTAAAAAATCTACAGATATTAATTTGCCTATATATTTTGAAGTAATCCTGAGCTGCTCTGACTGTTAAACCAAAGAAATACATGTCATAGAGCAAAACCAGGGGAATATTGATGTAGCAGAATCTTCTTTTGATGTTATCCTAAACCTATTCTTTTCTGTTTCTTCTTGTATTTTAAGCATATTGCTGCAATATTTTTTTATATTTGCTTTTGTTTGCAACACTTGTTTAGACTGACAGTAACATCAATAGTAATATTTATGTGAATGCTTTGTGTTTGCCACTAAATGTGCTGGCCCTAATGTGATGTGGTATGTCAATGAAAAAAGCCTCTAGTTGTGTAGTTTTGTTATAAAAGCTGAGATTTAGGAGCCTTTTTCAGATGTTAACTAAGACAACATTGTAGTTACTGCTAGGAAGTCAGATCTTCTAGTTATTCAGCTACATAGCTACTTTGGAAAAGGCTCAGCCCTGAATTCTGTAATTTCTTGGGAAGATAACTTTTTCAAAAGCAAGTGATGACAAACATGCTAGTGTTCTGTTCTGTCTACTGCTGGTGTTAAAACTTAATACCTTTAATATGCAATGAAATTAATTTATGCTAGATGTATTAATTTGTATTAGAAAGAAAATGTCATGAGGAATGGTGCAGTTTACTGAACAGCACAGTATGTTCTTGTGGTAATAAACCTTGAACAGATAGGATTAGCTCATTATATTCGACTTGAACAAAACTCTTTCAATAAGGTGATAAGATGTTCTAGGTATTCTCCTGTAAAATGTAAGAAAAGTGAGCTAGTATCTACAAAATACCCTGGAGTTTTGCTTCTATATAGGCTATTGCAGGTGCTATTTCTTTCAGTTGGTGGCTGTATTTAGTGCAGTGCTCCATGACATTCAATAAAGCTATCCAGTAAAAAGGTAATAAAACCGGTATTAACCCCAGAGACCACTGCAGAATAGAGTTAATCAAATAAGGGTCAATGACACTGATTACTTCTCAACAGCTTACCTCAGGATCAAAAGTAATGAAACAAACAGTGACTCCAGTGGACTAGAAAGACCTGTCTGTGTAATTTACTGCTGTAGCAAAAGGTTTATGCTATATTTTAAAGGTTGCATCTGCCACTCCTTTGCTAGGCTCCCTGGAGTTATCAGGAGAATATCTACCTTGGCCTTATATCTAAGGACTATTTGATCACCTGTTCTCTGAAATTTAGCAATGAAAGTGACAATGTCATTAAGATTCTCTTTTAATCTTGCTTGCTTGCATATGTCTTATGCCAGCCAAGTTGCCAATAAGTTCTGCTAACAGAAGTAATAATTGTAAATAATTCTTGATACATTGTTGGTATGACAATTTATTCGTTTCATCAACATTTTCCTGAAATCATCTGCCACAGATGTGATTCAAACTGTCTACCCTTGGCACTTTTTCCCCAAGCCTATGAAGAAATTGTATTTTCTGAAGCCTGAGTGGCTTTTACCTTTATTCAGCTTCTCAATCTGATTTGAGTGAAACCTGAAGTTGCTGCTCCAGACAAATGCAGCTTTGTGTTGAAGAAAAATCATTCAGTTGCAGATAAATGTGACTGGAAGAATTTTTTCCTTATCAAAAACCCTGGACAACGGGTGCTAATTCAGTATCTGCCTATGAGTACTAATTTTTGTTTATGATCCAAGGGCATAAGTAGATTCTCCCTCTTCATCCCTATCTGCTGTGGTGTTTTCTCTGGATCTCTTGCCACACTTGGCTTTCTCTCCATATGTGAAGAACCAGTGTGCTTGATTAAAGCACTGTCCCTGCATCCTTCCCTGAGCTTTGCCTGTGGAATTGCATCCTGCTGAGGAAGGCAGTCTCAGTTGTTTCCTTTGCAGTTTATTCTCTACAGCCTCAGTTTTCTTTCCTTGGATTTCCAGAAAATGTTGTCATTTTGCAACATTTCAGTGTTGTCTATACCAACTTTAGAACAAGTGGGTGTTTTTCCTTGGTTCACTTGAGATGGCTCTGAGTTGGACTGTGTTTCCGTCTAGCTTGCATAACACTGTAAGCGTGCAGCTTGCCTCGGACAAGGGCTGGATCAGCGCGTGCTGCCCAGGACTGCACACAGAGCACAGCTAGTGTCTGCTGTGCTTTGTGCACTGCAACCAAGTGAGGCTTGCCACGTATTCCTGTCCACTGTTGCCATCTGACACACAGAGGGGAAAAAGGAAGGATGCATATCAGTCCTTTCTATCTGATTGTGCTGAGACACAACAATGCAGCCTGTTCGGGTGAATAAGGTAGTGAGTTGCAGTGCTCTACTCCTGTGTTGTCATGCAAGCTCAGATTATTTGTGAGTCATGACTGATATAGAGGTCCCTTCCAACCTTAAGCATTCTATGACATTTTATTGCTGTACGAATTACAGGGAAATAACGATTACTCCCTTGAAATGATTCAGTGGGTGATGGTTAGTGTCTCAAATCATACAAATTTCAAGTCAGGCTGCACTGAGCAGGAAAGCTGTTCCTTTTTTTTTACCCTGGGAAGATCAGAAGATCTTTCCTTTTCTCTATCACTGGTTTCCCAGAGTCTAATAGCTTAAGAGGAAGTTGCAAACAAATGAGATACTCATTGGAAAGGAGGTTTGAGATGAATTTGGATTTTGTAGTTTCAAAATAACAAACATGTTATGATGTAAGGAGGGCACAAGTTGTGATGTTCCATGGGGAAAAAAAGTTTCAAAATTTTGGTGTGGATTTTATAGTTAACCCCTTAGCTTTAATTTCATCCCTTTCCAAAATAATTAAAATGGAGAAGCAGATGCAAATAGGCATTGCATGTGCTATCTACAGTGCTTTCAGTGGTACCCCTGTTATCCTCTAAAGATGCCTCTGAGGTAATATATTTAATAATCTAGAAGTTACATGATGTTTCAGCTATGCTGTTAGCTGAAAAACTAAATGGCAGGTTAAATGCTAAGTGCTGGTCTTACATTAGATAGACTGTGTCTTGGAAGCATTTTATATAATGAATCAGGGTAATTTCTACCTGAAGTGATACTACTGAAGGGGCATTTGTGTAAGAAGTTTTTCTTTGAAATTCTCCAAAATTATTCTTCAGAGAATGAGATGTGTTCTCAACCCTGTGAGAAAAGATCCTTTCAGGCACTTGTCCTTAGGTTCTAAAGCCATTGAATTATTATAGAAGGCTTGTTTCAAGAGCAATATATTTTGGGTTTTGTAGCTGAAAATTGCTTTGCTATGATCTATGTTAATTCTTCAATGAAAAGCAAAAGCACTATGTTTTCTGGACAGCCAAGAAATGGCAAGAAATGCTGCTTTAACTCTGTTTGAAACAGTGGCAAGGAAAAATGCTTAGGAACCTTATATGATTACTTTTCTTAATTTGCTCTTACATATAAATTGCTTTTGCTTCAGGCTTATTTTTATTTGCCAAAAGTAGTATTTAACATGACAATACTGAAATGAAACTAAATCTGATTAACATTATGGTAGTTAGCTATTCAATTAATATGAGATGCCTGATGAATGACTGGAATAACTAAGTGTCTTCATATGAGCAAAATATGGAAACAATGTTTTGATCACTAGAAAAATAACCCATTGCTGTATAATTCACTTGGTAGTAATGATGCGAAACTGATCCTTACAGTTTTTACTCCTGAAAAATGACTCTTTTCAAAGAGCACAAGTGATTTGAAACTATGGATATGTTTAATTCATTAGTCAATTTTTCTTTTTTTATAGCTTTACCTGAATAACATTAAAAACAGTTAAGTGTTAGGTAACTTTTGCTCTTAAGCACCAGAGCGTATGTATTTCTGTACATGTAATTGTTGCAGTGCTGTTGCTTAGTGAGACATATTTGGTGCATTTTGGAGCATTGTTTATGAATACAATATTGCATACTTATGACTTAGTTTAATGACTACCAATGTTGGGCAAAGCTGCCTCTTCTGTTTTCTAGTCTTTCAGACAATCTGTTAGCTTCTTTGTGACAACTAATATGCAATGCTTTCAAAGGAGAAAAGCCATCTAAACAGCCTCAACATTCAAGGTTTAAGTTATATGATCTTAAATCCATTCTGTTCAGTAGGATACTGAGGTGACTTGAATATTTTGTGAAGTGACTTGCTCATGGGAATATGTGATACCAGTGTTTTTAGCCTATCTGAAGAGTTAGATGTGCTAGTGAAAAGCTCAAGTGGAAAAAAAATCAACTATAATAGTATCTTAGCAATGAAGGTGAATAAATATCGGACCAGTTTAAAGACTGGTAGTAGAACTTACCAATACTTAACATCTATTCAGAAATCTTTTTTGATACTTATGTCTTATTTAGAGGCAAAATAGAGAAGAGAAAGGTAGAAAAATGAATGAGATTGCAAGGTTTGAATTGTCCTTGAAGACTTGAGTTGTGAATCATATTTTTCCTGTCTTAAACCTTGATGATGAAGGAAAATAGATAACCAACATAGTGCACTAGTGAGTTTGTACAGGAATTGGGAAGGATTTTTTTTTAATTGCAGTGTATGGCAAACTAGGGTGAGTTAGTATTTTGAAGAGTAATTCTCTGAGTAATTGTATGGTGTGATATACAAGAGGTCAGAACAGGCTGCTTGATTGGTTCTATCTTGCTCTGTGGTGTAACAACTCAAATTTGCCTTGTTTGAAGAACTGCTTGAGTGTATGGAGAGAAATCTTAGAGAAGTGGCAAAATTTCTGTGCTGGGCTATAGAGCAATGTGTACCTAATTTATTCAAAAAGATTCCCCTCTGTGATAGAGAGTTCTTACTTCACATTTACTGAGAGCCTATTGCATGCTCTTTCATTTTGATTTTGCAGTGATTTTAATTATTTACCCGTGAGTCATTGACAGTAACCTGTCCGACTGTCATAGCATAGACCTAGAGATATTTATATTAATAAGCATGGTATCTGTGGTGTCAGACAAGAGTAGAAAGTTTTACTTGTTCAAATAGCTTGCTATGGCATGCTATGAATAAAAAGTCTGACAAATACAGCAGTCTGCAGATGGAAGTACTCTGACTTTTACCAATTAATTTTTTAATTATTATTAATAAATTCAAATAACCTCAACTGTATGTTTTTTTGCAGAAAGCCTCTTTTGAATGCCTGAGGTCTGTCTTAACAGCTGCTCAGCAACCAAAAGGAAAATTTAGCAATTGGACTACAGAGCAGCACTAATTTCACACACATTTTGATGCGTGCCTGGTCACTGAAGTCCAGGTAATGTAGCTATCTCATGATAAATAAGCAGTTATTTGCATTAGTTCACATGGATGGGTACATGATGTTCGGATGCTTTTCTCTATCTTATCACAATTCTTTCTAGTGCTAGAATTTGATGAAGCCATATTCTTTTGGAGAATCTCATTTGAATTTCCTTGTCCCTTTCAGGTTAATCTGTATATAGCTCATGTAGAGATTTCCATTCAAACTCTAATACCTGTGGTGGAGACTTTTCTTGGTTAGCCTAGTGTAGATGGAAACCCCTCAAAGTCAGTTACGTGTTTCATTGAACCACTATTTTAAACTGTTACTATTTTTGTCTTTGCATAACTGTTAGTGGTAGATTCAATTGCCTATGTCTGAATGCTACTTACCTTCTTTGCCATATTCAAATTACAAGATGAAGATTTCTAAAATTTCCTGTAGATGTGATGCATCCTGGATGATACTTTATATGCAATCATCATGAAATAAGTATTTAGTCAAAGAGCATCTGGTGTTTTTTCATTTGGAATATCTCAAAAAACATTACAGAAATTCAATAAAGCAATTACAGGTGATTATAGATCAGGAGAAATCAGATTGAGTATAAAATTTCAACTTGTCCAAATAAAATTGTGCTCTTAAAAAAAAAAAAAATTAGCAAATGCACTTGGGGCTATTTAACCTTTCTAAGTCTATTTTAAAGTATGACCCTCTTTACAGGAGTTGAGGAATGAGTCTCATGCCTCGAGTGGCTGGAGGCACCAGCTTTCAGTGCTTATGCAGCATAACAAACGCCAGAAGAGGAGAGGCTGTCCTGCTGCTCCGCTGTGGGGCTGTACTAGTTAGCAAAATGCAGCTCTAGGAAAGATGTCTCTGGACAAGGAGAGTAACTTAAGGTGGGTGGGGAAAGCGAAAGAGCCTTCAGAAAGTTCAGAACACACATGAACAGACCTTAGGTTAGGGAAAGAATAAGCTTGCATGGGAGGAAAGTAGAAAGATATATTTGATTCACATGGCTAACTAGCACTGCCGGTCAGTAGGAGAGGCTGCCACACTGCATTATAGCTACTCGGTTAAGTTTGGGGGACAGAGGGGATGGGCAGATGAAGGGAGGTTATTGATATTGCCACATGGTGAGTCAAATGAACTGTGACCTTCATGCCTCCACGGTTGGGTTTTGGGGTGTCCAGAAATCATCTGAGGTTAAAGAATTTCTCTGAAGGAAAGGGAAGCTCACGTGGTTCAGGTGGCACTTGGGGATATGGCCCTCAGTGGTTGATGACTGTGGAAGAGAATTTTATTGCTGTGTGCTTGTCCTGCTATATTGAAAGAAGTGGGAGTTTTGTATTCAGCTGGATGGTGAGTCACCTGAAATCAAACTGTCACAACAGCTGAGACATCATGGATCAGGAGAGGCTGAGGCAGAACAGACCTTGATGTGCCAGGATGCTGTGTGCTCTTGAACTACTCTTGGTCTAGAAACTGTTAGAGAGAAACTGTTTATAGATATAAAGAGGGAAAAGTATATTAATGTATTAATATTTCACTAAGGATAATGCTAAGGAAGAATTATGCAATGCAAGAAAGCCTTACTGATAGTTAGGAAATATAACATATTTATAAGGTAATTGACATCAACTAGAGCACCAAATGACTAAAATTAGATCGGACAGAGCAATGAGAATGGGCCTGCCTTAGCAGACAAACTAAAGGATCCAACACCAAGAGGTTCCTGACCAAGCTTCTGTTGGAATAAACTACTAATGCCTCTGCAAATCTTTGGAACTTCTCCAGAGTACCCTTTGCCTAATCAAAATAGAGGGCTCAGTGCATTTTACTGGCAGTATTTAAAGTGGTTTTAGTAGATCTACTGAGAATATCTTCTCTCAAAAATTTACTGCATCATTCTATGAACCATGAGAATTTGTCACAAGTAATCATTACTTGATCTGAATTTCTAAGTGTTATGCTTAAGCAGATCATTTCACTGAAAATGGAACGCATTTAAACTATTGTTGCAGTCACATTTCGCCTCCATATACCAGTTCAGTACTCATCTTCCATTTTGTATTTCAGAATTTTTGTATTTAATGCTTTTTACCTGAAATAAGGTTCACCTGACTTTCTGTGATGATTCAGAGGAAATATAGGACCTATACACTGCTAGACATGTGTATAATATTGCAATGCCCTATCCCAGAGTTGAAAATGGCATCAGATGCTTGCAAGAAAATGTTATTAATTATTGAGCTAAATCTGAATAATGCATTTCAAGAGGGATTAGTGTTGAAAACATGGTATTTTTTTTAAACAATCGCAATATGTAAAATACAAATAAATTCTATTTCAAAGAAAAAACTTAGGAATACATTTCTGTTACCCACAAATAGAAAGTATGAGGATAGTACATAATTAAAAACCCTTGTTTTTATGAAATGTAAAGGGGAGTTTTATACTCAGTGCTTCTCTAACAGGTTTGTGAATCTTGATTCCATACAGAAATATTCTATATAGCCCTAACTCCTCAGGTTGTGTTCTTGATTAATCTGTCATTCTATCTGGAAAATCACACTGATAGTTTAAAATGCATTAAATATTTTTCAATTACTTTCCCATGTCAGCAATCTCTACATTTGCCACAGGGATATTAGAAAACTGTGAAAGAAAGAAATGACAAGATAATCTCTGTTAAAATAACGTTCAGTAGATAAAACATTTCTTAGACTTTTTAGTTTACAATTAATTTGTTATACTTCAGTGATTTGCTTTTTTATGCTACCGTTTTAGTGACCTAATGATAAATTAAATGATATGGATAGACCTGATTGCAGTAGAGTTAACTTAGAGGAAAGCCTTTTCAGCTTTGCAAGGAAACACAGAAAATAGTTTATGTAGTTTCACCTATGGTTCAAACCACTGACTGGAAAACAAGTAAATTGTTTGTTTCACTTATTTGCTTATTTAGTTCATGTTTTCTTCAGGTAGAATGCTATCACCCAACTGCAGTGCTCTTTGGGGCCAGCCCTGAGGCAGTGGATGACAAACCCTAGTCTGTGCCCCTCTGGAAGATGAGGGAACTGCAAAAAGAGCCAGTGAGCTTTGCCTTATGCAGATGGTTGTCTTGGTCTCAGGCCAGTCATGTGGCATGTGCTAAAGGTGCCTCAGGATACGGTGGTTTTCTGGTGCTCTTTGGCACGATTCTGTTGTAACATGGAAGGACAGGTGAGCCAGGCGTGCCCTCTGGCTCTCCAGCACAAGGAGGCTGCTTCACTGCTCAGTAAAGCTAATGGGCCTCATGGCCCACAGCGGAAAATTATAGCGGTGTTTGGTTACTGCTTAAAATAACCTCTTGGGATTTAGGACTGAGATGACTGAGGGGCTCTCATGCCATTGCAAAATAATGCACTGTAGTCAGGATCTGAATGAAAGGTCCCCGAGTTTTGTTTAGCACAGTTCCATCTTATGATCTGAGTAACTATTGTAGATGAATGTATGCTCATGAAAATGTGAATGGCTTAGTGGTAAGACATGTTCAGGTGTGAGTATAATGTGATACTTTTCCACCTAAGCACTTTTCCTAAAAGGAAGTAAATCAACAGCAGTGTCTCAGTGCATTTTTCATCTATGTATCATTAAAAGTGAGGAATCAAGGGGGAACCATATGTCCAGAATATGTACGAAAGTCAGTGGTGTTTTGAAAGAGTAAGTGGAAAATATTGGAAGTTTCCACTAAGAGAAGGAGGGTCCATATGTTTGTGCAGTTGATTCTCAGTCCCTAGTTTTAGGGTGAGGAGTGAAGGAAAGCAGTATCTTCTTTCTCTGGTATCTTTTTATGAGCCAGGAAATAAGCCAACACAAGAAATTGGCTTTTGGCTGCCTAAAAATGAGTCTTAGCATGCTCTGAAGGCATTATGTAATTTCCAGTAGTTCCCTTCCAGTCATTTGGCCATTAATCTCCTTCTCTGAATTATTTTTGGCAAATAAAATCATAATGTATGTGCCAGAGTTATTGGTGTAGAATCCATTAAACTCCTGAACGCACATCTCAGTGGTCCATGCAAAATTGATTATTATGCTGTGTTTTACATGGGAAATTTGCACCCTGTAACTGGTCTATAATAGACCGCTTGGAGTAAATACTTGAATACCCAGTACACATGGTATGTAAATTTGATATTACCTTGGGATTTTAATTGGACTCTTCCTGGAAGGAAAGATTAAAGGAAAAATGTTTTACTTATGCATTTGTTCTAAACTTGTGCTAGGACACCTGTATGTGCAACAGAGAGCTGAGTGCTAGGCCTTGCTTTCAATGGTCTTTGTGTGTATGTTTTCCTCCTATTTGTCTGCTAATGATAATATCTTTATATAGTCAGAAGGATCTACCTAAGAAAGCATTTCACAGATGGAATCAACTCAGTTTCCTAACATTTCCTGGCAAATCAATCTTACTAGGCTATGATTTGTGTTGTGCTCTTCATATATAACTGCAAACTTTTTCACCAACATGAATCTTGATTGGCAAAAATCACACTTCATGTGAATATTTGTGGTAATCTGCTTTGAATGTCTGCCTTGAGCAGGATGTTATCCTGCCCATTCTAATGGGCAGAAGGAAATTCTTAGCTTTTCATACCAGAGGTAGTGAATTCCTTGTGATCAATTCAGAGTAGTAAAGAAATGCACACAAACATGAGCTTTTAGAGGACTGATATTTGAAGTGCGGTTATACAGAGGGGAAACATGAAACTATCTAAACTATTGTGAATATGTGCTTTAAAGATGAAAGGACAGTGAAAGTAGGCAAGTTCAATCTTCAAAAGTATTGCTTGATTTCCTCCTCCCCCCATGCATTTCATATTTTAGAATCTGCCTTCAGTGCAAAATTTTTTCATGGTAGCTTTTTCTGCAGCTACACAAAAGCAAATGTTTGTTTTTGTGAATATTGTATTGAATTGTAAAATATAAGGTTAAATTATAGCAGTACAGATTCACTTTAAAAAGTAAAGACCTTAAAAGACTTAGTGACAAACTTTGTATAGATTTTTTTAAAAAATTAAGTTTTCACTAATATCAGACTGAAATTTCTGAAAGTTTCATAAACTTATCAAAGCTATTAGTTTCACACTTATTTGGTGCTATAGAATATGAATTGGGATGACAGCATTTCAAAATGCTATCATCGACTTCAGTGAGCCAACCAATTTCTCTGGAGATGGAACTAATGGTCTGTTTCTTATGGGATGGCAGTAATTCTTATTGGATAGTTCAGTCCATAAGCTTTGGCTACTGGCACTTTGGATGCTTTTGCTAGAAGTTTGTTAAATTTCATGGAAATATTAAACTTTAATATCTAGTCTAAATGTCTTAATGGCCATTTTCCAAGATATGCTTCAGCTTGCTTGAAGCAAAGGATTTAAGTGTAATAGTACTATATTCTCAATGCATTGGGTCAAATCTGCTTTGAGATCTGTTTGAGATCTGCAGTCTAGTCTGCAGATTCATCTGTGGAAAATCCAAACAATATTTAAGAAATCTTCTGTTTTCCTCAGCAACCTTATGACATGAGTGAAAGCAGCTGTCCAATCTCAGGTATTTCTTTAGCTGAAGAGTGAAATTTCATGAGGATGGCTGAGGGGGTGGGAAGGTTATTTGATATGGCAGAGTGTCAAGCACTGATGTTTGAATATTTAACAGTTCTACACTAATAAAATACTCTGAAAATAATGTTGCCCTGCTTACTGTACTAGCAAACTACTTTTCATGTAGGAAATTATGGTTTCTTTTCCCCTATTTGGCCAAGAGACCAGTAGGAATATAGTCAGTTGCTTGCAAAAGTAAATTAAGATCAGGTGTGATAGGTCTCTTGTATCCAAGCCTTTCCAGGATGAAGTTTTTCTTATTTTATTGTCAGTGTCATGCCCATAACAATAAGCAGTTTTACAAATTGACAGATTTATCATTTTGACATGCAATTTTCTGTATACCTTTCCAAAGCTGTGATTAAGCTGTGTGGATATTTCTATTTGGAAATAAACTGATTATAATATTGTAGTGATATTTATACTATATTCACAATTTTGTTTTGAATTCTAACCTTGATATGTGGTCCTTAGGAGACTGGATTTATTGTGCTTGGTACAGTGTTCAGTGGTTAAGAACTGGACAAGGTTATGGTACTGTTTTGATCATGTTGAAAACGCAGTGATTTAGTCCATTGTGCAACAGCTATTGACATTAAGATTTTGTTTCATGCATCAATAAAAATTACCCATGGAAGCAATAGCAACCACATAAAAGCAAGGTCTACATGGTAGCAGGAGGAGGGGCTGAATGAGGAACTGTAACTGTAACCATGAAAATAACAACTTTGCAAAACCAGGAAGTCAGGGTGCTTGTACACTTAACACATTTAATTCTGGTAAAAGGAGCATATGCAACATATGCAATTTGGACCTTTATACTTAAATATCTTTACCATTACAATGTGTGCATTTTTTTAGTGCAGGATGCTATTGCTAAACAGCTGAGAACTTGAATTTCCCGGAAGAGCTAATCTTTCTGATGGATAAAATGAAAGTATTTGCAGCTCCTTTCAGGCCAGTCCTGTAGTCCTGGACAAAATACTGAGATGGCTCTCACTGAGATGAGGGCTAGCACTGCATTATAAAGATGAATTTGGGTTTATGAAGGTGGTTATAAACATGAGACAGTGAAATAAATTAGTTGACCCTTGTGGATGGAGACAGTCCGCTGGGAGGATGGGGACTGCTGGGAGACAGTGAGGAGGATGGGGCGGCCTCTTCTCAGTGGTGGCTGCTGACAGGGCTAGAGGAAACGGCCACAAACTGAAACACCAAAAGGTCCACAGGAATTTAAGGAAAAACTTCTTAACAGTGAGGGTCACAGAGCCCTGGCACAGGCTGCCCAGGGAGGCTGTGGAGTCTCCTTCTCTGGAGATCTTCCAAACCTGCTTGGACGCAGTCCTGAGCCACCTGCTCTAGGTGACCCTGCGTGTGCAGGGGGGTGGTGGACTAGATGATCTCTAGAGGGCCCTTCCAACCTTCAGCATTCTATGATTCTATGTTAGCAGAAGCAGGATCAAGTTATGCTGTTTCCTGTTGATGTTTCAGTGAAATGCCTTTGGCTCAGTACTCCTTTTAGGGGAGTGGGGGAAGAAGCACTCCAGTAGACTTAATTAAGCTCCTGACAAACTTATAAAAGGAAAACTTAAGAAACTTTTTGGAATAAGAAGTTGAGGAGGACTAATAAGATGTGGGAAGACATTCATAGATGAACAAACCCAGACATAAGTGAAAAGGGCAGCTCCAAGGCTCCAACTGGAACCTTCTATTTCTGATCCTCATCCCTTTACAAAGAGTGATTCTGTTTAAATCCAGCATCCTTTGTTATGACAGAAAATGTTATTGTGGGTGGCTTCTTTGCAAGCCATGCAAACTAGCAATGTCCTTGTGCTACAGCTGTCCTTCATCCATAAATAGTGGGCAAGAGTTAGCACTTTCTTTTCAAGCTTTTGAGTTATGCCTCTAACTGTAGTTTGAAGTAAATTGCTCCTTGGATAAGCAGAGGACTTGAATCTCAAGGCCTGTCAACGTAGAACCCTTCCCAAGTATAAAATTCACTTAAAAAGAAAGAAAAAAAAAATCCAATAGCTGTAAGATCTGATAGTGCTAGCTAAAAAGGGAGACCCAGAGGAGTGCAAGAATGATTTAGCATGAAAAATCATTTTCAGGAGTACTGCATCATGTCAATTCTGTTACTACTAAGATGGGAACAACCAAATAGACAAGAACATTTTTAAAAGAATAAAGCAAACATTCTTTGGTATGATGAGAACCAGTCTCATTTCAGCTCTTTCTACAGCTGCTTCAGTATAAACCAAAGCTCAGAACAGGCTGATTGCTACCCTAGATGTTGTGTATCTGTGCCTGTGTGATGCAGATATGGCTATGGCAGCTTAAAGTTAAACCAACAAATAAAAGTACTTTAGAAAGATTTTGAATTTTTCTGCCCTGAATGGTGGTAGAGGATGGAAAAAAATCTTTTCACAACAGAGCATGCACAGTGCAGATTAGAAAAGACCGAGGTTCCTGTATGTTAAGGCAAATGTGCCAGTTTGTTAACATGAAGCCAGTTGCATTTCTCCCATTTGGGCTGTAAAGGGAAGGATTCCCAGGCTGGGCTCCAGCACATGGCAGCCTGCAGACCTTGATGGTCTGTTTCCCATTTCTGGTGCATTTGAAGCCTGGTAAGGCTGTAGCTAGGTGAATCCACACATGAATACACCACTCTGTTAAATTGCAGGGACTAAGCAGAAATGATTTCATGCAAATGTGTCTGGGAAAGGATATAAAGAGCTTAAACTTAGAATCCAAGGTTAATATCCAGTGAACTAATGCAATAAAGTGAGTATCCTTGGAAAAAAAATCACCTGATTTTAAGCCCTAAATCTTGTCAACATTGGCATTGTTCAAAACTGGCAAAAGTGCCAGGAGTATTCAGTTTGCCTAATATGATAAATAAGTCTTGCACTGATTAGAGAGAATAATTTAAAAGAACTGGCTTTTGGATATTGCAGTGTTGTACTTGAAAGGAAATTGCACTGAGAATGGATTCACACTTAGATTGTTCTGAAGTGGTGTAAAGAGCAAAAAGGTGCAACAGCTTAACCAAATGTCACATACATCTTCTCATCTAAAATGTGCTGAAATTTATCTAAGTTTGGATGTTGCTTTCTAGTAAGCACCTGTTACATTCTAGTAAGCATCACTTATCCTTTGTTTGATTGGTTTCTTGAAGCTTGATGAATAAAAAAGTTCAGTTTTATGAATATAGGAATTTAAGTTGATCTGTGTATGAGCTTATTAGGCAGATAAATTTATGATTTTATTTTTCCCTTCAAGGCCTAATTCAGATATCAATTGCTTGGCATTGTACTAGTCTAATATCTCTCAAATTAGTTCATAATCACTAATCAGCCCTTGAAATGAAAAGCTTCTCTCTGAATACAGGATTCAAATATATTATAAAGAAAGAATAACTGAAGTTAAATAGGAGTGAAGTGACTAAATACTGATGTAAGTAATGTCAGAACCACCCCCCCCAAAAAAAAAAAAAAAAGAGGAATGCCTTGAGCAGTAGTTTGGCTTATGTTAGTTTATGCCTGCATCTTTGTTCTGTAATTAAGCTAATAGATGACTATGCCAGCATTTAAAGGGCTATAGCTAGCACTTACCTACTTAGGACAAGTTATATAAAGAGACAAGGGAACAGTAATAAGATGGCCTGCATATTTCAAAGCTGCTTTTCTCTTGGCTCTGTTTTTATTGCCCTGAAAGAGTGATAAGACTTATTACTTAGCTGAGAAAAAACTCTGAAAGGAGACATGCTCTTGCAATAGGTCCTGAAGAGTGAAGTGACAGAAAAGACCCCCTGAGCTGCAGACAGAGTATATGGAGATACTCAGATATTTCCTTTTCTTGTGTTGATGCTGAAAAGATTTAAATGATACTCAATTATTGATGGGTTGGAAAGACAAGCAGTCTTCCAGGATTACTGCTTCAGGAAGTATCCACTATGTATATGAACAAAACCTACCTGTAACTCATTTTTTTAATTGCATGCTCTTTATGCTCGGTAGTGAACACCGAATATTTTTGAAGTATTTATACTTATATAAAATGTCAATGTCTTTCTACACAGGATTTTGAGCCCAAATCTTGCCCCAATATCTACATATGAGGTATACTCAATTTTAAATTCTATGAAAAACTCTTCAAGTGGTGTATTTTGAGAATACGTGATTTCCTTCTGAGCACTGAACAAACAAAACTTAGGGTTAGGGTTAGGAGTTTTTTCTTCAGCAAGACTTAGTGGTGTGTGCTACCTGAAACAAATATAACATTCAGTATTTCTGGCCATTACTATTTATAAATACAAGTATCTGAGTTATCCTTGGCTCATATGCACCTTTGTGTGTTTCACTGTGTTAGTGAGCACTGTGTGCTTTGAGCCCAGCTGCTGGAGAGCAAGGCTTCATGAAAGGTACCACCTTCCTTTGAGAGAAAGGTCTTTAGGGGTCAAAGAGGTACTTGATAGAAGAAAAAGGAAGGAGTACTTCAGGGGAAAAAATATCAAACTAGTCTAAGCCAAAGTTTTATGTGATCAGTAGTCACTGCTTCTCTAAGTATGAGCTAAAATTGAGCACGCATTTACAGGAGCAACACAGTTTCCAGAGATAAATATATGTATGGCTTCTACATACTTAAATGTCTGTAGTGTCATATGTATTTTCAATAGCAGCTTGCAATTTTTGCTGAAGGCAGTGTTCAGCCACTGCCTTTTCTTAAATATCCCAATTACAATTCTATTTGCCATGTCTGAAATGTAGAAATGGTATCTCTTGAGGACCAGGTTTCTGAAGTAATGATAGAGCTCTGTTCTTTCTGTTCTACTGAATGAGCAATAGTGTTTCATGCTCATGTGTGCAACTAACTTTTGCATACAGACTTTATTATATAATCTGTGTGGGGACAAAACTGTTGCATAGTTTGATGTATTCATTGTGCTGTCTTCTAATAGCAATCTTGATATTCGAGAATGACAATATTAGGTGTTAGTGAATATCCAAAAACAGACATTTTATGGATGAAGAAACCTAATTACTTTGCCTGATTATAGTGCCAGGTTGTACAGACTAAAATACTTCTGGAGATATTTAGAATGATTAAAAAAATCAACATAAAAATACTTCAAGCGTGCAACAAGTTTATTGAGATTTCTTTGGCATTTAATCAGAAGAGTTCTATTTTTTAAGAAGTTGAGTGTATATCTTGCTACTACTAATATTTCTTGACAGTCAAGGCCCACTTCAAAAGTAAATGAACCTGGTGTAGGCACAACATAATGTGAGACTTCCAACAATCAGTTCCTCCATTTCTGGGTATTTTATTTTTCAGGTATATAGTTATGTCAAGTTGTTCTACAAATGACATGTAGTTTGAGTTCCCTTACAGGCTGTTTTATATTCTGGTTCACCTTTTTGTTCAAGCAGTTGAAATTCTTGTTAGGTGGATGTTGCAGCAGTTTAAGAAGGGGAAGAGCACTCAGCATGAATTTAGCATTTTTGCCTTTAAGGTGAAATAGAGTTGTCTAGTATGAAAATGTGGTAAATGATTGCTTTTATGAAACTCTCAACATTGCTCAGTCATGTAATTCCCAACGATGGTGGTGGTAAGCAGACAGTATCAGTTGTATTTGATCTCCATGGACTTTTAGAAAATTTGGAAGTGTACGCAGTGCAGTGATGAAATGCTAATAAAGGTCACTCAGCTGGCAGTTTAGAAAATAGGGGATTCTGAAGCTGTATAGGAAAATCCTTTGTTTTATTCCCCCCAAAAAATGGATGCACAAGACTCAAGTGCAAGAGCAGAAATCAGTCTTAAATGATATACGTCAAAAAATGCAGCAGTGGCAAACAAATTTTGTGGGCTGATAGCGGCATTGCCTTTTCTGGTTTTGGTTATGTTGTGTGAATTAATATTGAGGTGACTGGCATTTATAACTAAGGATAATTGCACAGATTAAACTGAAGGTTTGGGTGTTGTAATAAAAAACCACAGGGACATAAGCAGAAGTTACACATCCCACCATATTTGTGCCCTTAAGGGCCAGGTGAAGTACTAGGGAAGAATTTGGAACATTTCTAGAAATTAGTCTACTGGTGTTACAAGTTGCAGGAGTGTGTCCCCTATGTGTGTTCTGCATTTAGCTGTTTTTCTCACCACTCTCTGACCAAGCACAAACCAGAATATTCTGTAACATCTGCCTCTAAAAACTATCTGCAAGGAGCATGTTCTCGGACTAGCATTTTCAAAAGTTGTGATGTTGCTATGGAGATATATCTTCTGCAATATGAGAAATGTCCCACTTAATGCCTAACTTTTAGACTACTGTGTTATAGTTGATTAGCTTTTTTCACAGCTGATCTAGAAGCAATTGGTATGTCTGACCAGTAAATACAATTCCATAGAGGACTTCAATTCATAAAGGACTGTAAAGATGAAGATAGTGCACTTCAATAGGCTTGTAATAGAAGTAGAAAAATAGATGTCACTTTCTTATTTTGCACGATTGACTTTTGTCTTCAAAAAGTTGCATAAGGATTGATATTTTTCTTAAGAAATCAGATATGTGGTATATTTAATGCATTTTCATCTCTGTTTATAACAAAAATGTTCCTCCCTTCCTTTTTCAGACTTTTAACCATGAGCAATTGTCTTTCCATAATATAGACTATTGAGCTTTCAATTTAAAGGCTGTGTATAGTTTTCTTTTATCTCAGTACTCAATGGACACTATCTGTCCACTGTAATCTTTGTCGATTTTTAACTTAAAATTCAGTGTTCACATCAAGCACTTCATGACAGATTTTTTACAAATACTGTTTCTTCCTCAAAGCTCATTGTACACTGCAGTAGCTCCCCTTCAAAGCTTATTTTGGAATAGCTATCTTTTCATAATGAAATTTGAATTATATGCAGGCACCCAAGTTAATGTTTCTTTCTTTATTGGCTTTCTTGGAATAAACTACTAGCAGCTGTTTTTACATGAAATCTTACTATGTAGCAATAGCAAGAGAGAGTGTAGAATAGGCTGGGGGGAAGCCTCGGCAAAGGCACTGAAATGATTTGCTAAGGGGAACAGTTTCATGAGTATGCTGCAGTTCTGGGAGCTGGCCCATACTTCCCACCCTTGTGCAGCTTAGTGATTAATGATCTAGAATAGGGAACACATTAGTCTTGCTCTTTTGCATTTTGGCAAATGATTGTTCTTTTAAATATATTGGGAAAGAAATGCTCAAGTTAAGTATCAGAACTAAACACATTTTAACTTGACTGCTCCTTAGATAAATATTATCTAATCTCTGCTCATGTGACTAAGTTTTCTGAAGAAACTTGTGTCATGGGAGAGACATCATGCTTATTGAATAAGCAACTATTTAATGTGGTGATATGTAGTGAACAGATTTTAATCAATTTCTACAAATGCATCTTTGACCTAATAAACACACTCCCAGTAAACTGAAGATACAGCTGTTATAGATACGTTGTCCTTTAAAGGAAAACAGTATAAGAGGACTAAACCCTCAACTTTGCACTTTAGTGCATCTGTATTTTTTATTCTCCCTTGACCCATATTCTGGGAATGTGGATTGAATCACAGGGGAACAAATAATTTTTCCAGATTGTCTTCACCAAACCTCACTGTTAACCCACTGCCTGCTTCCAGGCTTTGTATAAGCACAAGGAAAGACTTGTTTTCAAAAGAATGAGGATTACACCAGGCTAGTTCTAAAAAGTTCTCTTTCTTGGATGGCTGTGGACACAGATGCTTCTGTTATGAATTTGATTGTGAATATAAAATCACATTTTTGCAGATGACACTTAAATATGTTCATTTTAAAAAATATCTGATAAAGTTCATGTGTCTGATATCTATAGAAAGGTAATAAAAACCTCTTGGCTCTAGTGCTTGCTAAAAGGACTTTCCAAAACTGGTAAGCTCTTATCATTATTTCATACCATCCATCTTAGTTTTAGGCTTCTCTGAGATGGAAACATAGAAAAGCAATAACAATTCAAAAATCCAAAGGGAATCAGACTTGCTATTACTCTTTATATATATTAAAGGTTTATGTAATGTGTTCTAATGTGCCTGGTAAAGGCTAAAGCTTTTCTATTATTCCTATGTCATTTCTCCAGAGAAAAATGCCTCTCTTTTCATCATGTGTTATACAACCTCAGGGGCACAGACAATCCTTGTTTCTGTACTTTGAGAGTGAGTGATGTTGCATACTTATGAGGAAGCTAGATCAATTGAGGTCTAGTTGTTATGATCCCTACAGTTATTCCTGGACATGAGAAGTTGAGCTGGGCTGTGCTGATCGGGCCGAGTATGTAGCGTGGAGAGGCCTGGCACCTGGCTTGGCAGCATCAGTGCGTCACAGCTCAAGGCAATACAGGATGTGAAATCTGTTTAGGCAAAATTCTACATTCCCTCCACTCCCCTATCTTACTGAAATATCACTGCAGGGCTTCTGCACCTCTTATTTACACCTGTGGATAATCTTTCACATTGCATGTTGCATGTGCAGAAGTATTCTGCCAGTTTCATTTTTTCTATGCATGATATGGAGCAAGTGTTTTACCTTTTCTACCTGTGTTTTGGCAGATTTTGATTTAAAAATTCTGCGGTACTTGAGTAATGTGATTCAAATTGGTGCAGTTTTATACTGCTTGGCACCGTGTGTTGTGTGCACTGGGACATACTGATGGGATGTGTCTGAGTGGAAAGGGTGGTTGGTTGCATGCATGTTTTCCTTTCAGACTGGGTAGCTGAAAAAATTGTCTCTACCTTCTGGATATAAACTAATTACACTTTAAAGGCATGGACAAGTCACTGATTATTATACATGATGTAAAGTAATTAAATGCTAACATATAATTAATAATGCAGTTAGATTTCCCGGTTATCCACCAGCTATAAGATAAAAATGGAGGTGTAAAGGGGAAAGAAAGGAGGAGGAAAAAATGTCATCAGCAATCATATAATATGGTGAGAGAATTAACTTTTTCTCTCTGGAAAACTGAGCCTGAGGATTGAGCATTAAATCTTTAGTAGAAAAGCTTACTTTTTTTTATTTGCAGAAAGTACAGTTCTCTAAATGGTGCGAGAGTGCCTGGAGTGACCTCAATCTTTAAGTAACCGCTGCATTTTCATATAAATAAAAATGCTTAAACAGTTCTTATAGTAGTATTTGTATAGGAAATGTTCTTTTTTCCTGATGTATTATACACAAAAGACATTTAAAAAAGTTCTAGTGGTTATACTGTGCAGAAGGGGAGAGCTGATTTTCTGCCCTTTTCCAGTGACTTAGAAATCACTTAAGCTTCCTGATTGTCTCGGACTCTATTTTTGCAGGAGCACAGATGTCCACAGTTCTCTAAGATTTTTTTTAAGACAACATGGAAAAGCAGACTCTTGACACCTGATGATAGTTTTTCAAAGGTTAACAAATCCTTTTTGTAGACCTGGCAGAATATTCTGTGCTGTAACTTTGTCATCTGTGGGATGACAACAGGGAAGGATCCAACAGCAGACTACAGAATTAATCAGTGGTTGGAGCTTCATAAAACTAATGTATGCTTGAAAGCCACCATCTTGGATGGCACCAGGCACTAAGTTATGGTTGTTTTCAAGGGTAAATTCATCAGTTCCAACAGCTTCAACTACAGAGCCAAGCTTTTGTGTTGAAATTTATAAACTGCATTGCAATCTTTCGGATGCAGATGAAAATATACAATTAGAGCAAAGGAATTTTTTCTGATATAGCACATTTTTTAAAGTGTGGTTTCAGCTGTCATGAGGAAATTAACCAGTTAGGGTTGACTTGCTGACTATTTTCATCTAGATAATATTTACAGGGAGCAGATTCCTCTAACCTGGCCTTGGACAACTGCTTTATTGCATCTTGTTCAGCGTGGGCATCTCCAATGAAAGGTGCTGCATTAAGAGGGAAGGATTAGATTTGCTTTGTTGCCTTCCATTATGGTTCTAAGGTTGCATATGCACAGTAAAGCTCATGCTAGCTTCTGGCCTAAGGTGCATGTGAGTGTAATTGCTGAAGGACCTTCCATTCACACTACAGGTGGTGCAGTCTAGTGCTCCAGTGCACAGCTTCCACCAGGAGGAAAATTTCACACTGCAAGGTTCCACCTGAAATTACATGAAAATCTGCACCCAAAAACCTGTGGCACATAGAGATGCTAATGTAGATACTGAATGTGGGCCAGAGATCATTGTGCTCCTGCATCAAATATTGTGTATTTGGTTTGTATCTGCTTGTGTCCTTCACAGATTAGAAATATTTCTAGTAAGTCCTGTGCTTTTATATGAAATGCTTAGTCACTAAAAAGCACACAAATAAGAATGGCTGTGGCCTGAAGCTAGTACCCGAATATGAAATACAGTTTCTAGTGAGTAAATGTCTATAGAAGAGACTAATTATTTTTTCCCCCACAGTATATTGTCCATCCTCTCTCCTCTTCCTCTTTTCTTTCCAGTTTCCAGAGCATCCAATATCCTTCAGAATTTCCCATGGATGTCAGCCATGGGGATTCAGATATACTGAGATGGATGAGTGAAAGAAGGCATCAGTTACCTCTCTGCGTTTTTGCTTTAATTGCTTCTAGATTCTCTGCTTGCTTTCTTATCTTATTTCATGAAACTAGCTTTTTTTCTTTAAAGCATATAAACCTAAACCTTAGCATTTATCTAAACTTTAGCATTTGCCTAAACCAAAATATTTAGTTGCTATGCAAATAGGAGATGTGACCAGATTTCTGGTTCTGTTTTAGTGTTGTTTTAATTCAGTTGTCAAACTGCTTTTAAAAAAGATGATGGCGATAGCCTCATTCCAGTAGTTTGATGTACTCTAATAATGCATCTTACTGCAAACGATACAGCAATGTAGCTCCTCCCAGATCACAGAATCATTAAGATTGGAAGAAGGGACCTTTGCAGATTATCTAGTCCAAACCCCCTGCACACAAAGGGCCACGTACAGCATGTCACACAGGATTGTGTCCAAGTGGGTTTTAAATATCTCCAGAGAAGGAGATTCCACAATCTCTCTTGGCAATCTCTTACAGTGCTCTATCACCCTCCCTGTCAAGAAATTTTTCCTTAAGTTCCTGTGAAACTTTTGGTGCTTCAGCTTGTGGCTGTTTCCTCTTGTCCTATTAGTGGCCACAAATCTTCCAGAGTTGGGTCTCATTCTGGTAAAATGCCATTCTGTGCCTTGTGGGTTGCAGCTCTTCCCTACAGTCTGGATAGATTACAGCTACGTGGGTAGATAGATCCTTTGCTACCAACTTGTCCTGCTCTAGTCAGGTTTGCTGCTGGTCACAGTTTGTTCCTTCTCCATTTTCTTTGAACAGCAACAGCCTGTGGCTCCTTGTAGTCTGTCTGCTCTGCTGTCATATTGTGTATGCCCAGTGTCTTTACAGCCTCAATAACAGGTTGATATAATTCAAATAGAATAGACTTAAAGTTACTTTGAGTCTTGCTGTTTACTCCCCTGCACAGCACAGATTCTATGTATGCCAATAAAAATTATTCAGTAAAACCTTGCTAGCAGGTATAGTATAGTTCCTATGCATCCTAGTCGATTCATGTGATTGAGCTCTAAATGTTTAGCTACCATCAGTCATGTTTTAAAATATTAAATTCATAAAGTGAGCAAATATTGCAGAAGTAATTCTGTGCATATCCTGTATCTTTCTCGTAATGGGGACAAGAGTAGTATTTTTCGTCATCAGCCTACCTACAGAATCATTAAGAACACTCTGTAACAATCAGGACATGAGTTATGAAGCGGAGAGGTACAACAAGCAGACTTTCCATTTTCTCCTGGTTTAGGCTTTATTGTCTTGTAATGAGACAATGTGTTGGTGCTGTGAGAGCCTTTATGCATATACTATGCTTTACATATGCCATTTGTCATTATTTGGGTGCAACAATAGCATACTGATTATACATTATGCTAACAGCATAGATGAGGATGGCAGAGTTAAATCCCCACTGAACACCCGACTTCTGAAGTCCTGTCAGTGCTTGCCTCCCTGGTGTTTTATTTCTGCCAAAGTTCCACAAAGGACAGGGTCAACTTCCCGCACAGCTGTTGGCTCATTTGAGTAGTAATACAGATGTAAAGCAGCCCCATGTGTATCGAGGACATTTCATACTCTCTTGCACAAGAGCCAAATTATAAGCAAAAGTTCCCACTGCCACCTAGCCTCATGACCTCTTCTACTCTTCCTTCAACCTGCACCAGAATGGGGTCTCTTATGTGTTGTTATGATCTTTCTGTAAATCCAAATTGGTCACAAAGTAACTATCAAGGAAACATGGAGAATGACATAGTATGTGCCACTGCTAGTCAGAAAAATATCATTTTGTATTTTCAGACCTCTGAACAGCTATAAATGTCACCTGAGACAGATAATATTTATAGTTACATAAAATGAAAGTACCCTAAAAACTCATTTTAAAATTGACACATACTGTATCCTTCTCAGCAAGGAAATACAAATCTTTGTGTTCCTCCCCTTTGCCATTATTATTTCTGTGAGATAACCTTGATGCAGTTGTGATTTGAGCCTTACTACACCCCTTTACCAGAGTCACAAAGCACTCTGGTGATCATTGGGTTAGAAATAGGAGGAGCTGAAGGGCATACTGATGTTCACACTCACCTCCACAGCACTCAGTTCTTGTTTCTTCACTGTTCTTCCTCTGTGGAAACTGATTACAATGTGAATTTACAATACTGAGCAACTTTGCATTCCACTTATAGACCGGATACACTCTCCAAACTTGAATAAATAATCTTTGTTCTTTTAGGCATTTGAATATTTTCAGTGACCTGGAAACATCAGAAAACCATGCCCCTAACACATGATTTCAGCTCCCCTTCTTCAAGATGAACTTTGAAATGATTCTTACGTATTTAGAGAGAATTTGTGAAGTGATGTAGAATACTTAGAAATAGACTGTGCTATATTAATTTTTCTTATATTTTTTCTTCCAGTTTCTAGATTACATTTTCTGTCACCTGAGCGTTATTCACTTTCTATTGCATCTTTATGCTGTCAGGACAGTGGAGTGCTGTCAGGATATGGCGTTAGTGGAGAAGAATTATTTAAGGCTTATTTATTTGGCTTTGCCTTTTAATTGCATGTTCTTATATTAATTAAGCTTTTTGTGGCATATGCTGCAGAAGTACTATATAAATGTTATGATTCATGCATTTATGACTTATAAATATTTTGCTCCAGCATAAACCAACACAGAACTGCCAACACGTACACATAGCTGGGAGAGCCACAAAAATATCTGAAGCCGAACATGTGTAAAACTTTTCCAAGCTTTGTGAAGAAAGCGGCATACCGGATTTTGATTAATTCTTGTTACTCAATTTACTCTAACAGCAAGGTATAAACTGTTTGAAGACCTTTGGTGCAGGGAGACTTTTGGAATACGTAGAAATATTTCAAGCGGACTAGAAATAAACCTTCTGTGAATGATGATGGCTGAACTGTTTAATTTCCAGATATCTGAATATTTACCTGCACTGATGTGCAGGTAAACACAGTACTTTCTAGGACTCAAAAGCTCATAAGTAGTGCACTTATGTGGAAATTTGTGATATTTGACACTTACCTGATTCTGCTGTGAAGTTCCAAATGGATATACATGACATATATGAAGACATCCAGTATTTTTTACTATATTGTCTTACATAATCTGGACTCCAAAATGCAAGAAACATGAATTTTAAGGTCAGGTGCTATATCATGCAATAAGGAAATTTGACTAGAATGTGAACATTAATTAGATATTATGAAAATTTATGTGAATCTTCAGTTGACTTCTAGTTGTTCACCTGTTCTAGAAGGCCTTCAATGCTGTCAAAAATGGAATCATCGGTAGTCTCTCACAGCAGCTTCTCCTGACTGCAAAGGTATAGTTTTCAGACATACAGCTGAAGTTTTCATGCATCCCAGCAATCACTTGCCTACAGTGATGGTTGCTTATGAACAGTTGTGACAAGCTGCCAGTGCTGTATTTGGAGAGCAGACAAAAGAAGCAGACAGCTTATCCTTCTTTATCAAAATGTTTTACTTAATTTTCCTCTGTTATGTAAGACTGACATATTTGCTCTACTCATTAGTAGCTGTAACTTCATCTTCAGAACTCCATAAACCTTCATTCTTATCCTTCATTCTAAATAAAACATTCTAATTTTTATGGGATCAGCATTTATCAGTAGAGGTTTCTTGTAGACCAAGAATTAGAATACAGTACAAGAAACACTATCCTGAATCAAATAAGATTCTGTTCATTTAGCCCTCAATGTGTAGCACAGTCATGCCTAGCAAAAGAAAAGAACTGGACAAGCATAAATAGGTGGATGTATATGTATGTATTTAGTAATACTGCAGATTTTTTTAAACTGTTCAACATTCCTTGAACTGATGTAAATACTGGTACCCTTGACACACTTGATATAGAGTTCTAAAGTTCAACTTTCAATGTATGAAAAATGACCTTTTTATGCATTTTGGAACTGTCTCCCAGTAGCCTCACTTGACTCCTAGTTCCTACACTTGGCAACAAGGTAATTATCTTCTCATTCTTCTCATTCCTATTCCCATGCTGTTTACTTTTCATAGCTCTTTTAGCATGAGTTTTTCAGACTTAAATCCTAGTTGATTCAGTCATTCATTCCATGGAAGTCAAGAAATAGTGCTTATTAATCTTGTCCTTTTCTTAATTTCTTCTGGTCCTTGAGATGTCACACCTGAAATAAACACTAGATTCACCATGTGAGATGATTATGGATTTTATACAGAGGTGTAACTGGAAGGTTGGTATTTCAAAAATGAGTATTTGTTGTTGACTATAATGCTCCAACAAATAGCTGGAACAGTCTCTGTTCCACTAGCTTTTCAGTTAGGTAGAGAATGGCTCCCTTAAGGAATACTGAGCTAATCTTCTAATGGAATAAAATGAAGCACTGTAGTCAAGATTCAATTAAATAGTTAAGTTGTTCAAACATTTGCCTGATAGCCTCTGAAAAGAGCCATCTCTTTTATTTCCCTTGTCCTAGTCTCCCAGGCAGGCTACCCACTCACGCTATTTTTTTCTTGCAATTGCAGAACTGTCAAAGGATTTTCTGAGGTAAGCCCATCGCTAGCTAAATTTACTCAAAACTAAGCTTAGCAAATAAACCAAAGCTTCCTAGTATTTCAGCTATATGAGTTGCTTCACTGGGGGCCTTACCAACACCCCTGGAAGAGGGACACTGGGAAATACATAAAAATTAGAATGTTTTATTTAGAATGAAGGATAAGAATGAAGGTTTATGGAGTTCTGAAGATGAAACAGCCCTTCTGGCAGCTGGATGGGGAGTGGAGGCCTTGGCTATGTTGTCAAACCCACTCCAAGAATACTCTTCTCTTTTATGGAAAAGGTAATATTCAGATCCATCAAGCAGACTACCTGAGCTTGTAGGTGGCCATAGTTAATTCAAGTGGAGGAAAAAAGTGTCAACAGCTAGTTTTGTTTCTTATTGAGTTAGTAAGTACGACTGCTTTTGACTTTTCTTAAATATCAGTAACAAAGCAATGCATTTTTGCTTATCTTGAAATTAAAAATCCTCTTTTGATGGGGGAAAGCCTAAAATAAAAATGAGATTTCAGTTCAAACCAGTGTTCCACTTCCTTCTGGGGAAGGAAAGAAAAGGCTGAGAAACTGAGAAGCAGTTGTGTTTTTTGTACCTGTTTTAAAAATGAGCTTGTATATTAGAGTTTGTAGGGACTAATTGCCACATCTGAAACTGGACCAGGAGCCAGGTTTAGAAGAGGGAATTACACAGGAGTAATCTTATTTGTAAGATTACAATATGTAATGCTTGTAGGAAGTTTATTTGGAATTACTGTGGAGAGTGAGGAGATGAATAGGAAAAATTTGTCCCAAATTTAGAAACTAAAAAGAAGTCATTTAGAAATGAAAAATGTCATTCTACCTCTTTAACTTAGATGAAGAAGCTGATCTTGTTGTTAAGAATTCAGATGTAAATCTGTTTATCTAAAAAAAAAAAAAAGCAAAATTAAAAATGTATGGTATCGCATGATGTCATACTAAGAATATCCCTTAATGTGGACTACCTTAGCAAAATCACCAATCTCCAAAAGTTCAGATGACTCTTGATGTCTTGCCCAAGCCTGCACCCCATTTGTCCACTGTGTTTTTAATTCTTCAAAGAAATGTTATTATTTCAATTATAAAAATATTTCAATGTTAAGAAAAACCTGTAGAAGCAGAGTTTTTACATATCTTACCATGAAAAATGACTTCAGAAGGAGAAGATAAGAATCAAAATAGAAGACTGGAGTTAATCAAGAAATGATTCTTGGAAAACCAAACAAAACCCAGAGTTAGTCTGTACTTAAATCTTAATCTAACCTTTAATTTCATATTTAGTGACTAAGTGAAAAGATAAAGCTTATTTCATAAAAAGACAACTAACAGTACCTGTCTTGTTTAGAAAAGAAGGAAACCAAGAAGGAACTGATTGCTTTCTATCGATACATTAGAAGAATAAACACAAAGAAAAGTAATTTTAAGAAAAATGTGACATAAGAACAAACTGTCCATGAATAAATTCAGGATGAAAACTAGAATATTTCTCATCATCATAGCAATAGCTTTCTTGAACAGACTTTTCTTAGGAATAGCAGAGGCAAATGCTAAGTAATTTTTTAAAAGTCCAAGCTTTTTTATGGGAAAAGACTTGCTTCTGACAGCAGATGACTGGAACTGCTGAATGACTTCCTATTTGATATTCCTAGTTCAGCTACTGACATTCTTATAAGTCTCATAAGGCCTAATTTTCAGAAATCCTAAAAGTAGCTCAAATTATTTCAATCTTTTCTTTGGAGAGCACCTCCTTCATCTGTAAAACAGATGTGCTGCTTACTTGAATTAGTATCTGTAGTCCTTAGAATACTTATGAAAATCAGTGAAAAACCCATGCTGAGATTTTTTGATGCAACATAGGAATGCTGGATTTCCAAGCTTTATTAACTTATGATAGAACAGGCAGCTGAATCTAAGTATTTTTGGAAAATCTCTATGATGTACTAATAAGCCTAGATCATGGGATAACCCTTCTGCTGGAGCTCTGAGTAATTTTCACTGTATGCATAGAAATTCTGCTAGCTTGAAGACACAGTTCAAGAGCACAGAGCAATTCTCCATTAACATGTATAGTGTTTACAGTAATTAATTTAGGAGTAATGTGCTACTAGGTTAAGCATTTGCATGTTTACAACTTCCAGTGCAGCGAGTGAGGAGTCTCTGTTTGCTGGGCAGTGGTCAGCCAAGAGGGGAAGTGATTTTGGCTTTGCTTATTGGAAGCTCTAATTCTGGGTTGTTGGGTTGCGCATTTCCAACTGACTAAGCTTATTTCAGACTTTTGCATCTTTTCATATGGATGCTTTTCTTAAATCCTTGAGTTACTAACTATTGCCATCTCTGACTTTGTTCTTTCTTACTTGGCACAGAGTTATATTTTGTTCTCTCCTGCGACAAAATGGCCATTTTGTCAATAAACTTGAGCCAAGGTTGGAAAGCTGTCTTTCATACAACCAGGCTTTGGATCACACAGAGCTTCATCCTTAGGCTGTGGGTTTTGGTATTATCTTTGAATTATCAAATCATTGAGCTCTGTAGATTCAGCACTATGATTTATGACTAATTTCTATTTCTGAAAGTATCAAGATTGCCCTCTGTNTACCACTCAGTTCTCAGGATGTTCATGGTAAAATTTCTTTTTCTTGGTCTCCTTTACTCTCATGGTAACTTATAGACTATAGAAAGTGAAGCTTTTGCACTATTTAATTGGAGCTCTGCTATATCAGTAGATAATGGAAATTATACTTATATGTAAATGCACAAATAAGACACAAATATGGTTAAGTAATAAGCTACCTAGGAGGGGAAGAAGTTACATTTGTGTTATAAAACTACGAAAGATAAATGGAGTTTAGATTTTACTGTAACCTGAAACAGACCATCTATACAGAATTTTTTTTTTCCAAAATGGAGCATTTCATTATTTAGCAAAGGCATTTTTCAGCATGACAATAGCAATCAGTGTTGTTTGCAGAACAATGATGTCTGTGTACTCAGCTTAGGTTTTTTATGATGATTGCCTCTTCTAATCTGTGGATATCAGAAAAGTAATTTAAGTGCTGGAATGTTTGACAGCAGACTATTTGGCCTTGGCCTTAGGCTCATATTTTCTCTAAATGGGGACACCTTGGGTTTTAAGCAGAAGTTATATTTATTTGGGCTTTTGTTCTGTCTTGGTTTGGTAAAGATACGATTTGAAGTAATAGCCCTTGCCTTTTCCTTTACAAATGACCTATTTCAAAAGAACAGGAGGTTATTCAACTGGGAGTTTAAAGCCTCTTAGCTGAGATTAGACTCTGACCCCTGACCGTTCATTAGAAACAATGCCCTATATATTGGATTGACATAATTACATCTATTATGCCTTGCAGAACCAAATAATGCTTGGGCAAAAATTCTCGGCATTTAAATATAAAATGTTTCCATTAGGAAAGCTAAAGTGTCTACTGATCCAGACTCACATAATGAGTGTGCATGACCATGCTTGCTTGGCAGTGTAAAGTGCTGTAGTAACGTATATTGCAAATGTTGTGTTTTCTTACATAAACAGAGTTTAAAAAAAAAAAAAAAAAAAGGAAGCTAATTCTAAATGACTAATTCCTTGCATAAATGGCTAAGTTCTAAGTGGACAAGTCTCTGATCAAATTTGCATTTAAAATACATATATATGGGTTAAGCCCTTGTGAGAGACCACCTCAGGTTAATTTGTGGTCTCTTCTGTGACAACTTGTCATAAGTAACGACCAGACTCCTTAGTGACCCTTCTGGGCATTTGGCAGATTTCTACTCTACTCATTGCTATCTCGTATGTTAGTATCAGGACTCAAGATGGATCCAGCTGGAGACTGACAGCAATAGATCTGCCTAGTTCTGTTATGAACAGTCACTCCATTTAATACCAGAGTAACTTTTTGCATGTCTTCAAACTTGGTAAAGCTTTCATGAGCAAAGCAGAACTGTATGAATAGTGACAAACTGGACTGAACCAATTTACTTAAAGGGAAGCCACTACCTCTTTAATCTGCATCTCTATCTTTACATAATTACAAATAGAATATACATAAAATCCTGCCAGTTTCTCTCTCCCTTACACCACGTTACAGATTTCCCTAGCTCATGCTTTACTCTAAGGAATGAATAAACTTTTGACAGCAATAATATTTGCTAGATACCTCTAAGTTCTGAATGCTTTCTTCCTCTATTATGAGGACTTCAGATTGCAAATTAACATTTTCTTAAAGTGTAATTTATTTTACTACTTTTCTCTAGCTCTGGTGCGAATAGGAAGACAAAAGAATTTCATGTAACTTGCAAGTCTGTAGAAAAATGCTTCCAAACAACATGCTTTTATGATATGAGCACTAGAACTTAATAGTTCTTGCCTCTTTAACTAATGCTGAGCTTTATAAGGAATCCTCATTTTGATACATCAAAACTGCAAAGTCAGCTTTTAAGATCATTTTGTGTTTTAGGACTAAAATATTTCCATACATTTCTTTAAAAAAGAAAGCTTTTTGTGTGCCATAAGTAGTTATTTTTGCATAAGCATCTTTTTTCTCTACCTTGGAAAATACTTACTGAAGAACTTTTTTCCTGAAATTTACAGCAGTCTTTACAGGCACTAAGTACTCTTCCAAGCCCTGCTATTCAGAACTGACATTCTCTTTGTCCTCAGGACAAGAGCCATTTTCTCCCGAGGTGTATTAATGCTTAGAGAATGTCAAACAACATTTAATGAAAAAGAGCCAGTTTGAGAAGGGATGTCATATTTTCAAGCATGACTGAAAGCCCTCCTGCTTTGTCCCTGATATCTTATTTCCCTGCCACTCTCACAGCTTCATGTTACTCTCACACTGCTTGGCACAGCCATGTTCATCAAACAGACCATTTTGAGCTATTAACCAGCAGTTTACATTGTCCAAACATGTCAACCTTCACAGATATTTTTTCCAGCTTCTTACTGTAATGAAACAAAGTCAGGTTTACTAGAACTACAGCACTTGTATACTCATTGAGAAAGAATAGAGGATTACAGCTAACTTGTAACTGCAGACCTTCAATATTTTGTTACAGAGAAGATCGAGTCTCACCAAACCTATCTTTCTGTGAGTTCCCTATCTGTTCCTCCCAGTCTGGTCTCCAACCTCCTTGCAACATCCTCAATCTCAGTATGAAAACTGCTGTTCTCCATAAAGGCAGAGCTGAGCTGGTTCTCTTTGCCCTTTTTCTGTTCCTCAGCCACCATTCCTTTTGCCCCTTTCCCTCGCTCTGAGACCTGCTACATTCCTTGTTGATCCTGTTTAGGATTATTTGGAGCCCAAATTTAAGAATAGCCATTTCATGATCACAATCCCCAAAAATACCCAGATTAGTGTTTACAACATGCTTTGTATCCCATTAATTTTTGTCTACACCAAATGTATTGATTATCTATAAGGTTCAGTTCATATTGTAACCTCTTCACAATGTACAGAAACCAAGAACATGCGGTTGGCCCACTGAACACATTTGTACAGGGTATCAAAGGAGTAATGTATCTGAAGCTCCTTCAGAAGAGCTTGTTTTGATGTCATATGACCAGACTATAAAAAGCACCTTCTGTTTTTAACCTTGAACTTTAATATGCGATATACTTTGGTTCAAGTTATTGTTTGTACAGACTGTCTTCTATTGATTTCGGTCATCTGTGATGACCCCATGATATCCCACTGATCTGATTTACTTCTAATTTGAGGGATGGAGGCCTTATCTGCATAAAGAATGACAACTCTGGAATACTAATTAGTGGGAATAGTGGCCAGTAGGAAATGTGACTGTGATTCATTTCACTGCCAGTGCTATAAGAATTAGCAAAACCCCTTATTCTGAATATAGAAACACAGATGCATTCCCAGGTGCCTAGATATGAGTCTGATGTATCAGATTCTAATGTTTGTTGTTATCATATCTTAAAGCTTTTGATAAGTTGTTGCTATCTTAAAATTCAAGCATATTTTCTGGCTGTTTGTGAGTGTGCAGTAGGCATGCAGAAGATGGCATGAAAATACAATATTTAACTCTATGCTGTCATCCCCATTGGCTTTGTTATTACCAGTACAGAAGCTTGCAGCTTTTTTTCCTATTGTAATGGCAGAAGAAAAATAAGTAAACTTGCATGGTTTGGTTTATATAAAAAGTGAGTAGACCCCATTTTTTCTCAAGGAATGAATGAATTCCATTACTTGTGTTTATTTTATTCTACTTTACTGATTATTTTCCAGTTGGATAGGTGTAAGATATTGACTGGTTCAATCTGCAGCAGGGTGGAAAGCAGAACACAGTAGTACCTTTGTTTGATAAAATGGATTGACCTAATGTAGGGATTATGGCTAAATAATTGGAGATTTTTCCTTTCTTTTTTCTTTGGAAGCTACAGTATTTCAGTTTAGTAGTAAATGAGTAACAGAAACAAGAGTGTCCTAAAGAGCTTCAGCCTAATCTTGCTGTTTGTTTTTTAACCATCTATTAATTTTTGTAAAGTAAAAATGGACATAAATAATGTAATTAAAAATAATGGTATGTTAATCTTTTATCCCTAAGCTCCCATTTAATTGCTTAAAAAGTGGATGCATTTGGATCTGATACATATATTCAAGGGATGACCGCTTAGTCACTTACTGTATTAATATTGACAGATGTCCCAGAGAGATAAGTGAAAGCATATCAGTAGTTTCTTGTCATTTAATGTTAGCATATAATGCTATTTAATACATATTGACTTCCATATTTAGCTTCTGTGGTGAACAGACCAGCATGAGAGAATTGTCCAGTTATTTTCGTCAAATAAACATAAAATGACATGGAAATAAACTTGCTTTCCAAAATGATAAGCTTAGTGTTTTTGCTTCACTAATGTGGAGATAAAAAAACACAATTATAACAATTATAATATCAAAATTGTAGTTTTTCGGGTGCATTTATAAAATGGATGGCTTCAGGCGGTTTTTGAAAAGCTTTTGAACGCTAATTAGAATAGGAATTTTGTGCTCTCGGGCAGAACTGAACTCAAGCAATCAGGGATATAGAGTTTTCAACAAAATTTCCCTCCTAAGAATTCCTGAGTAAAGAAAAAAAATGCACTACTTCTACCTTTCTATAGCACTGTATGCTTCTAGAATACATTCTAGAGCATTTCCTGGTCCAGATATGGAAATTTTGAATAATTTCTCAGCTGCTCTGGAACAGTTCCCCTGCTCTCAAAATGTGTGAAGAAGTTTCAATACTTATACTTGAATGTAAAGGAAAGGCACACACTATTACTGCTAATAAATTAGAAAAGATGGAGTCTTTAATGATTTTTGTTAGTGAGGCTTGTGAAGAAGCATTAAAACATGTATTGGTGCACATTTCTACTATAAAGTCTTATAATTCAGCCTGTATCATGTGCAGTAACTAAGCAGTAGTAATTTAATGAATCCTCAGCAAGTTTTCTCATGTAATAATGGATAAACTAAAATATTGAGAGGTATGTAGGGGTTTGATATTTATGTGTTTTTTCTTTGATACCTATCAAATCTGCAAAAAGTAGCTGAAAATATTTTAAGTCGGCTTGTGAAATTTTTAACTTTTCTATAGCAGGGAATGCATACAAATATTAAATATTTACATCTAATCAGTAAAAATAAAGTAAACATTCTTTATCCAATACCAGTCATAGTAATTGGCCTAATTACTTGGAATTAGAAAGTGGATTCATTAATAACACTTGCTTCTGCTTTCTTGATTCAAATACCAAATCCTTTTTCTATCATTTCTAGTTTGGCCAACTCTCTCCTACTATCTGTTAGAGAAAGGCATACTTTTTCAGTCAATGGGGAGCAGCTTTGATTAACTTCCTTGTAAATTAAAGAATCAAAACATGTGGACAGCAAATAGTAATATAGTTTTATTCACTATGACTCTTCAGCTCTTACTACTAACAGTAGTGACTCAGGAGTCACTGTGAGTCACTTCCTGCAGTTCTTGAGGAAATCTGTATCATAACAAGTAATATATCAAATCAATGTCAAACTGAATGAGAGGAGTGGGGTAAGTACATGGAAAAGTGTTGAGAGGAAATCTCAGGAAGGGTTGGATTGGAACAGGTCAAATTACATATGTGAATAAATTATTCAGCAAAGGGAACCTCTTGTTTTGTTTGTGCATAGAACAAAACTCTGGTTTGGAGCCCTCATCCCAGGAGCCCAGACAGGCTTACAGGCTGGGGGCTTCATTAACTAGAAGGAATAGGTTGCTCAAGTATTACTGGACAAAAGCGAAGTGTGTTAAATACAGATTTTACTCACTAATTCAACAATAAAAGATTATTCAAATCAATCCTGCAAGAAAAACTCCAGGGACAGCGCATGACACTTAAACTGGGGTGAATGGGGAAATAATTGCATGTTTCAAACTAAGATTTGTTTAAGACTGTTTTGTTATAAGCCCTTTATGTTTTTTGGCACTTGGGGGAGATGTTTGTGTGTCAGGAACAGTAGAAAGAGTTGGCTATTTTGGAGACAAGATAGGGATAACCTCATAATACCCTGTTATCCTCCAGCTATGGAGAGCCGTTATGATGGGGGGGTGGGGGGGGGAAGGACCACAGGAGGAGGAACTCCTTTAATCATATTCTTGCTGTTGAGAGAAGCCAAGCTCATGACAATGCGGGTGTCCCTATGGAGACCAGGGCGCATTTCACACATTGCACTGTGCTTATATCAGAATCATAGAATCACCCAATCCTTAAGGTTGGAAGGGACCTTTTGAGATCATCTAGTCCAACCCCCCTGCACACGCAGGGTCACCTACAGCATGTGGCTCAGGACTGTGTCCAAGCGGGTTTGGAAGATCTCCAGAGAAGGAGACTCCACAGCCTCTCTGGGCAGCCTGTTCCAGGGCTCTGTCACCCTCACTGTCAAGAAATTTTTCCTTAAGTTCCTGTGGAACTTTTGGTGTTTCAGTTGGTGGCCATTACCTCTAGCTCTATCGGTTGCCACCACTGAGAAGAGGCCGCCCCATCCTCCTCACTGCCTCCCTTGAGGTACTTATAGACACTGATGAGGTCTCCTCTCAGCCTTCTCTTCTCCAGGCTGAACAGGCCCAGCTCTCCCAGCCTTTCCTCACAGGGCAGATGTTCCAGGCCCCTGCTCATCCTCGTAGCCCTGCGCTGGACTCTCTCCAGCAGCTCCACATCCCTCTTGAACTGGGGAGCCCAGAACTGCACACAGTACTCCAGATGTGGCCTCACCAGGGCTGAGCAGAGGGGTAGGATCACCCCTCTTGACCTGCTGCAGACGCTCTTCCTAATGCACCCCAGGATCCCCTTGGCCTTCTTGGCCACGAGGGCACTGCTGCTTCACGGTCAACTTGTTCACCATGACGCCCAGGTCCCTCTCTGCAGAGCTGCTCTCCAGCAGGTCATTCTGCAGGCTGTACTGATGTCCGGGGTTATTCCTCCCCAGGTGGAGGACCTTGTACTAGGCATTGTTAAATTTTGTAACAGATCACTAATTACTAAGTATACTGTTAGCTGATGGGGCAGTAAAAACAAAGAATGGAAGAATCATGATTTCTATCATAAGGAAACAGTTTTAACAAGGTGATGTTCAATTTTATGATGTGGTAAGGGAGCATAATATAAACACTGCACAAAGCTAAAAGGAAAGAATGGACATAAGGAACAAAATCAGTTTTATACTTATTTCTGGAATTTTGTTCATATTTGGAGAGTAAAGTTTGGGAACAATCTAGCCACAAACTCTGGGAAGATGTCAGCTGATTTCTCAGGGGGAAAGAAAAAAAAAAACCTTCATGTGTCCTAGTGTCAGTTTTTAGAAAAGAAAAGTTGTTCTTACATGGCAACAGTCATGTACTGTTCAAAAAGAGAAGGCTTTAAATGGGTTTTCAGGTAGAAATAATTGGAGTTTGCAGGTGTACTGCATTAAATTAGATGAATATATGTGCAAACAATACTGTAAGACTATTTTAAACTCCAGTTTCTTCTTTTCACTTTTTTTTTTTTCCAACTCTGAACAGGAAATAGCATTATTAAGACAGAAATATTTCAATATCTTCAAGCATAATATGTGACTGTGATAATCCTACTGAAGATTAACTTCTATTTCAATGCTCTTCAATGCCAATCATGAAGGAATAGTCATTCAGAAGTGAAGCAGTATCTTTCTAAAAGAAATTGGAAGGGTCTGATTGTGTTAAATCTGTTCAGGCTAGCAAGAACAGACTCAATATGAAGATATCTCCTCTGCTTAGATACAGTTTCTCAGAACTTAATATTGATTTTTAAAAGGTTTAATTTCAGCAGAGTTTTTTCATCCTGCTCTACCAAAGCATAATTATGTGTAAAAGGGAAATAACAGGGCGAGGGTAAGAAAAATGGCAGGTAGCCAATCAATTCATTTATGTTGCTTGAATATATATATGAATACAGATGCACACATATTTAAAAGGATATATTAACAAGTTCCAGATTCTTCAGACTTCATAACCGATTCTGAACAAATACCCTCAGAAAACTAGCAGAGGAAAGTTACTTAGATGTTACTGTAGAAAATTCTTAAAAGCAGGTGCAGCAAGATCTTATTTTTTAAAATTATATGATTTTAAGCCCTCTGATGACTAGATTAAAAAAAATGTAAGTGCTCAATTCTGCCCTCAGCATTTGTTGAAAAAATCTGGCTCCAGTTTAGCAATGCATCTCAATGGGTGCTTAAATATTTATTTTCAATTTAAACTGAAATTTTCAATTTAAATTTGTCCTGCCTTGGGTTAGACATACTCATTCTGAATTGGAAAATGTGTAACTTACTGTATAATAAAGTTCAATAAAGATGATGATTATAAATTGCACCTCAGGTAAAAAAGAAGCTGAAATCACACAGAAAACCATGACTTGAAATAAAAAATATTTATGTGTCAGAGTTAAGTCTTACACATTTGCTCAAAAGTATTGGAAATTTTATGTAGTAATGTATATTCCAAGAAGCTGATCACTACTCTTGACCATATTAGCTCAAACACAAGTGTGTTTTTGTGGCAAAATATCTGCGGCTACAGGACTGGACTAAGCACTCTTAAAACATTTCATAAAAAAATCATTTCTTTAAACAAGAAAGTAAGTCTTCCGTAAATGAACAAGTAGTTTGAAAACATGTTTTTTAGTATTAATCGTCCTATTTCACAAGGCCAACATTTTTTTTCTACTCAACCTCAATCTTTGTTTTCTAATTATCATCTGTAAGAATCTTCCTAGCATGCACAGTCACTTGAACATGTTGTTATTGAAATAGCTTGAGCTACACATTGTGTCCGTGAGTTCATTTGCTAGTGACCGTCAAAAAGTAGGTATGGAGACTGAGATCTGCCTTGCCAATCCTACACTTCTGTGTTTCTGGTTGAAATATCTTCCCTATATGTGAGATATCGGTTAATTTGATAAGTCTTGGAATGGGAGTTAACTTCATATTTGAACATTTTGGTAATTCTAATGCTGTTGTTTGTTCTCTCCTCAAAGACTGGCACTGTTGGCTGTGCGTCCAAAGTTTATTTCCATTTAAATATCTGTCTGCCTGTCTGGCACCCAGCTATCAAGCTTCAGGAGTTAAAGATTTAGTTGTGCAATTTAAAACTGCAATATATTTTTAATTTGATTTTTTTCTTATGTAGCAGGCTCTATATTCAAATTACACCCATCTGCAGAACTGAGTTTACAAAATCTGTCAGAGGTTATCCCTCAGGTAATATATTGTACATCCAGGAAAGTGTGGTTCTTTGGTAGGAGTGCAACTTCTTGAGAGACTTAAGAACCAAACAGGTGTTTGTTCTGATGACTTGGAATAGAACCCCTTCAGTGGTGCAAGTTCAGTCAAAAAAGCTCCAGTTTGGTTTAGCCATCTAATGCTGGTCCTCCCTGAAATTTTCTTCCTCCTCTGTGGAAGGATGTGCTTCATAGCAGCTCAGTTCACTTACATGGATGCTTATATGAAACACTGAGGCAGGGAGTCAGTGTTTTGTGTTTTCGTATTTACCCTTCAAAGAGTAACATAATGGAGTTTATTATAGCTGTAGAACAGTCAATCACTACAGGCCATGTTGACTGCTTTTTAGCTTTAGCTTTTGGATAATTACTCTGGACTATCTCACCTATTTATGCAACTCTAAAGGGGCCAAAATACAGGAAACTTTATAGAGGTTTCCTAGACAAAGCCTGAAGACTTCTAGCACTACCTGAACTTTTTTTTTCCCCCAGCAAATAGTTTGAAAAACAGTTTCAAGTCAAGCAAAAGAAATTCAAAGTAAATCTGGTGAATAGTGCTAACTGAAAAGAAACAAACAATTACAACTAAATATTTACTTTTGATACTGACAAATGATGTTCTGAAAAAGCTTCCTTGAAAAACTTCCTAATACATTTAGCTTGTTCAAAATATTTCTGGGGAACATGAAACCAATTACTTTGCTCAACCTGGAAAGGCTGGGTTCAGTCAGCTTGAGAAGAGTCCTGTGTTTTCCAACTCTGTTGCTGGATTGACTTCGGCACTGTAAAATCCTCACACAAATGAGAGGTGAAATCAGAGAGAGGGACCTTCAGAAGACAAACACAGGCTGTCAAAAGAAAACAAATCAAAAGCTATTTAAACAAGAGCAACTTTATCTTGAATCGACAAGATTGTCAGGGCCCTGAGGGCAGCAACAGGCTTTAACTGTCTGAAGTGGCCCCACCTGCCCTGCAGCCCCAGGAGCCCAGCAGCCTATTTCAGCCTGTTTTAGCCCATTTCAGCCTGCCTAGCCCTTCTTTCCCTTCTTATTGTCTCTGACACTTCTACATACTTGGCTGTTAAGATTCTCAAGACATTTAATTTTCCGGATAGGAGGGGTTAACTTCTGCCTAAGAAACTCGAAAAGCAAGCAGAAAATCTGGTGTTACAGATACATGAAGGGTGGTGTAGTGACAAACTGGGCATACTAAGCGATACTTTCATTGTAAAGATGTACTGTATTAGATACAGTCAATTTCATTCAAACAGCTTCATCCTATTGCTTATGCTTACAGCAGCAGTAGATTAAATAGAAACATTCAAGGTTCCCAAATCTGAATTGTCTTACACATAGTGATCTCATGGAAGGCAAATAACAGGAGACTTGCACTGGGAGAAATCAGGGTTTGAGAGTGGCAATTTCTGTGTGGCAGGAGTGTTTCTTTTTGACACCAATGTTGCATTTGGGTGCAATCTCGTTACTTTCAGTCTTGTTGCACCGTATCTTGATTTTGGACATTCCATCTGACTGAAAAGGAAAATTCAAAGGAATCAGTAAAGAGAATATGACTTTATCTTAGGGAAGAAGAAGAAAACAACAACAACGACAACAACAACAACAACAAAATTCCTAGGAAATTTTCTAGAATATAATGCATGGTTTTCCTAGCAAGGTAGCAATAATTGATCAAATTAAAAAGCCATTTAGAAAGATACAATGCTTTATATATATTAGGGGAAAGGAAAAACAGATTCTGTGTTGCAGAGCATTAAGTAGAAAAGAAAATATTTTGGTAACTTAAAAAAAGTAGGAATAAAGTAGCCTCATTTGTAAAGCATTGTTGAAACACTGCTCCTAGTTGGTCTATACACAAAGCTTCTCTTACAAGTTTTACCTTCTTGCAGCCAAAATTAGTCTGAATATCTGTTGAATAATATGGAATGCAGGATCTGTGGAATATGCTCGAAGGAAGTTGTATCTGCTAAGCACAGCAGCATTGCCAATAGGTTTGTGACTTGACTGTTAAAATTTAAATACTACAAAATTGATTCTGGTAGCATATGACAATAATTAGATCTCATTCTCGTATTGCCTTTAACAAAATATTACAGGCCTACTCTGACCACCATCTGCTTTAATAGATAAAAATGTTTCTCCATGTTCATTAATTGAAAATAATAACAATTTAAGCAGGCTATTACTTTGAGGAAACAAAACTCTGAATGTAACTTAGCATATTTGTAAAATGATTTTTCAAAAAGTTGTCAGGAGGAAAAAGGAATCAATGTCCCCTTTTAATAATTTTGGACTTTTTTCCTACTATTTCAAACACCTTGAAAATGATCCATTAAAGCCAATTAAAAGCTAGCCTGTTGGCTCAGCAGGAGGTATCCTCCTGTATCCTCTCAGCATGCTCCTCATTGAGACATGATGAAACGAGAATGGAAGAAAAATAGTGACTTTCTAAACTAAAAAGTGAGAGTATCTGGTTACTCCTTACAGCAATTGAAGGGGAAAAATCAATTACAATGTCTCCGCTTTATGCAGTATGGCTCATACCTCTGCATGGTACATGATCATCAGAGCTGAGCTGATGAGAGTGCACAGAGGGAATGGGAGACTGAAGAAGCGATCACCAGAGGATGCAATAAAAATTCTGAAAGCAGTTTCAGTCAGGAACAAAGAATTTTTTTTTTTTTTTTTTTTTTTCAATATTAATCCATTCATGCTTCACCATTTGACTTGCAGTCAGAGTGGGCCCCTGCTTTGTAGATTACTGCGGGGTAAAATTCTTCACCTTGATGAATTAAAACAGAAACGACTGCAGTAAAATCAACCCAAAAGTATTTACACAATTATTAGTTTAAGAATCAGACCCCTGATCTTCAGCAGTGTTTCTATGACACAAATTTGCAGAATTTATGGCCATTTCTTTCAGAATTCCCAAGTCATCTAGAACTGATGTAGTTTCTTAGTAATTGCATGCAGTTTTATTCTAGACTGCTTTTCTATGAGAGGAATTGGGACTTCGTGCTCTCTTCTGGGAGGGAGGGAGTATAATTACAGAAATGCTGAACTATGAATATTCAAGAATGTATGTTAGGTGGAATCTTTCATTAAAAAAGTGCTTGGTTTGAATTCTTGATTAAAAGGTCTCACTTCTGATTTCCAACATGGTCAGACTGTTGAATTAGAGCAGAAAACAAGGGACTACCCTAATAACCATATCCACTCTGCCTACGGTCACTGCAGAGGAATGACAGCACTTCTGACCTTCCTGTAGTGCAGTGAATCAGGCTCTGCTACAGCAGTGTTAGGACACCTAACAGTCTTCAACTCCATGTGCAGAAACTATGGACACTAAAATGCAGAATATTCAAAGGACACCAATCTGTGATGGTGAGACATGGCATAAGCAGTTATTTTGGAGATTAACACCTAACCAGTTTAAAGTATATTTCATCTCAAGCATGCTGCTAAATCAGTAGAAGATACTAAAGTGCAGCATACTCTGTCTGGCCATCAAGTCTTGTTCACGTGATTTTGATGTTTCTTTATGACTATCACCCTGGGTATGTTCCTCTGCATCCTAGCTTGCCTTCCCTTTTCACAGTTCATCCACACCCCACCCCCCATACCTGCGGAAAGAGAAACTTCAGTTATCTTCAGAAATATAACTCGGAGAAACTAATTTTCTCTGTGAGGAAGGATATCTAAGACAAAGCCATTGAACAGGCTGAATACAAGGTAGCCAGAACTACGGCTCTGAAGAACAAGCAGTTGTCTTGAAATACAGTGCTTGTGGTAAAACTGCTGCAAATGGCTATTTTTCCACTAACTTTGGCTGTTACTTTACCCAAGCAAATGAGGATTTTTTTTTTTTTTTCTGTTCAGTCACTAGGAAAAGACTCCATTAGCTGCTATGACGTACACCATTCTTTAGTCAATTAACAGGGTCTAACAATGTATTCAGTCCATCAGACAAAATCAGACAAAAGTTTGAGCTACAGACCTGTCAATAAAAAAGTACAGAAATTGTGCATTTGACTTTGTATTTTGGACTTGACTGCTAGGACAAGAACCCAAAAGGCAAAACGGGTCCCTCTACTCAACTACCCTTTTGTTGGATGTATTTTCCAGCATTTTTTTTTTTTTAAATAGAGTTCTAGAACCACTTTTCCTTCAAAAAATGTGATTTTTAAGTTACAGAAAAAGAGCTAAGAATTTGGCATATAGTTATACTGTATAACATTGCTGAGAGACAAGCTTTTGACCCATCTGTATCACAGGTAAAACACCTTTAGAACGAAATGGGAGTGTCAAAAAATATGAGTTTGAAACAAAAGCATGATACAGGAAAGGGGATAGAGAGTCTCCAGAATAAGATGTTTGCTTGAACATAGTTTCTGAGCCTTTGGAGGTTTTCCTGTGACAATTTCCTAGCTTATACTTCTTATAGAGGAAAAAATAAGTTAAACTGTAAATGCTGATAGCTGTATGGATGTCATTGGATGAATGTCCACAACTGAACAGTTGAACTCTCAGGCAGAGCCTTTTGCTTGCTGGCTGCAAATTTTAACAGTTGATTGTAACTTTTAATAACACCTGTACTAAAAGAAATTGGCATGTCCTAATTCTCCAATTAATAAAAGGACAGAGCCACTAGTTAGGATGCTGATCGTAAATTGTGCACAAAGATTATTTTGGTTTGGAAAACCTGGAGCTTGGAGTTCCAGAAAGAAGCAGTAAAGAGGTCTCAGCAAGTGGGTCTGAAAAGATGATGATGGTGATCCTGCCTGGAGCAAAAAGTTCAGCTACATATTGACCTGTCAAATATGGCTACTGCCATTTAGGATCCTCTGCCAAACTTTCATAGACATAAACATCACTATAAAAGATTTGCCCTCCCTCCCCCCCTGCCCCGCCGAGATCCCTGCAAGGAAAGCAAATATTGAAACCTTTATTAGGTATCAGAAAGACTTACCAGTAACTTCCCTGTGTCTCTTCCCATTTTTCTGTGACGCAGGGACTAGGGATTTGTGTGCCTTGCCTTTACGAGGGAGGATTATTTAATTTTTGGAACATTAGAGAGTATGACAACTCTGTCTTTTTACTCACTGGGCTATAGGAAAATCCATGTCCCCATTCTTAGAATAGAGGGCAATCTGTTTGAATAATAAGCAGTGGGGAATGAGTTTATGATTCCAAATCAAGTTCGGAATCTGTGCTAGGGAGCCAAAAGCTTATTAGATATATCCTTACCAGGAAATATTGCTATAGAAACTGAAGGAATCCTTGCTAGGTGTTAGGAGCAGACAGATAGGGCTTACTTTAATTTGTTTGTGCTTTTTATTATTATAAAATCCTTGTGATTTCAGCAGCAGCAATATTTATAATCCTCTGAGATTTATGCCTTTATTTTAAATTTCATCCTTCATGATGTGCTAACCTCTATAAACTTTCCTGGCCTGCAGCAGCATTCTAACTTCAACTCACTACTTCATCATAATAAAACTTATTTCAAGGTACATTAAGCTTTTCTAGGCAGGATAAGCAGGACTGTAATATGATATGTTTGTTTCCAAAAAAAAAAAAAAAAAAAAAAAGTTGCTGATGGGAAGGAGCCCTCTTTCATTCAGTGAGCTGAGACTGAGATGTCTTAAATCCTCTAGTCAGCTTTAGACTTATTAACTGTGCTGTGTTTTGCCCTCTGCTTTAAATGAACTGAAAGAGCAGAAACAAAGTGATTCATGTAGTTTTAAGGGCAAACCTGATGTCAGAAAAATATCTTAAGAAAAATAAACTAGTCCAAAAATGAGAAATGGGTAGCAGAGCGATGCTGCTTGACAGTTTCTAGTTACTCTCAGTAATTGCAGCAGTATGTGTCAGAGCTTTCAAAGGAAAATAATACATGTGTGTCTATATAAAGCAAAGGAGAGGAACATCTCACTTCTGTCTTTTTCCTATGCACAGATTAATCTGAAAACAAATCTTCTCCAGTTCTTCAGTTAACTTGGCTATTCAAATTAATAGTGCATGTTAACTTGTGGATGCAGAAGTCCAGTTCTCAAAAGCCAACATCCTTTTTATCATCTTTATAAAGAGAGTCCTTTTCAAAATGGAGGTACCTAATTCTATTCATAACTACTTATAGAATAGAGAAGGTATGTTCTAGTGAGATTTGAAAATTTTGTTAAATTTGTTAAATTGTTAAAATAGTGTGATCAATTAGAAAGAATGCTTGTCCTGAAACACTGTAGAATACAATCAGTCATTTGAAGGTATTTCAGAAAAATCAAGTTTTCAAACCATTATTTCTAAGTTATTTTTGGCCAAAGATGCTTCTATGTATTAGCTGTGTCTTTCCCAGTTATCTTTGCTGATGCAAACAGGAGTTTTCATACAGAAGAATTGAAATACACCTTTTAATCTTTCATTTACCTAATCAAAGGATGGAGCTGCTACAAATTTTGAGATGCATGTTAGACTGTCTTGCTATATGAATATTTAATGTTATTTAAATTAACAAGGATATTCATGTAAGAACAACTACAAAATTTATTTTCCAATATCCATAAAAATGTATTTTGTTTCACCTACCTAACTAAAAGTGTGGATTTTACTTGGCTCTAAAATAGCATCTCAAACCGATATGATTTTTGTTTGCCAACTGCTCTATCTCAGATGGCTATTTTGACTGCCTGCTCTGCAAATTACACAAGAGCCAAAATTAAAGTATATTTCTGGCTTAAAGCTGGGCCTTCAGAAATAGGAATTTTCAGAATTTTATGTTGTACCTATTAGCATACACTGGCTTTGCCAAACTTAAAATGAATATATAAGTGAGGTACTCATTAGATCAGGAAGACCTTCAAGTACCTAGAAGGCTGGATGTAATTTTAACAAAGAAATCACTTTTCTGATTCAAAACACAATTTTAAGAGTCCATTAGTACAAAATAAAATGAGGCTATTCAGTCCAAGACAGCAACAAGTAGATGTAATTCTGTCCACTAAAGTGCTATACTGCATTATTTTCTGAATGGACCAATATACAAAACCATACAAATTAAAGGAAACTTTGTAGTGTGAATGTTAAACAATTCCTTTAGTTAGGAGAGACATTTTCTCCTGTTTCATGAAAAAGCTTCATGAAAGCTGTGGACTTTCTCAAGAAACATGAATAACTTTCAGTGTCTAGGATAGCTGGAAGAAAGACACAGTGCCTTGTTCCCATTCAATCACATAAAGTTACAGGATATAGGGATGGATTTTATTAATTCCTCGATGTGCGAGATAAGTAGTCTCAACTCATTTGTCAGGATCACCCTGTAAGGTCAATTCTAGCTTATCAGGAGACACAAGCTCCTTATGAAATACATACAACAAAGTTCATGTACTAAGTTACAGGAACTAAAACCCAACTGGCCAGCTGCCTTGTATTGGGAAATAGAAAACCTATATTGCCTTATAATATTGGGAAATAATCCCTTCCCAATCCACAACATTTCCTTCTTTGTTTTTAACAACTAGGGAAGATAAGTAGCATGATGCCCAAGGACACTAACATATCGCTTCTTGTCAGTCTATTATTCTTAGTTCCTAATTTTAAATCCTTGACACAGCAGAAACCATTAAAAAAAGCACTACTCTTCTGATATATCTAGGTAAGGCTTTTTGAAGTTATGGTTCAAATGCCATTAAAAAATAGGTGGAAAACAACACTTAAATATCTGCTTTGCATGTGAATTTTCAGTTGGTAAGACACCAGGATCTCATTCTAGGAGGGAGGGGGGAAAAAAAAAAAAAAAAAAAGCTGGCTTCATATATTTGACAATCTCAAAACGCATCAGAAAAAATACTAATGAAAAATGTGATTTTTTCCATAAGAAGAAAAGCTGCTGGACTACAGCATTCTTGGTGCCTCATAGGAATAGAGGAGAAGGAGGGAAAACATCCCATAATCATCTTTTTTAATAGGATGCCACCAAACTGCCATGTGAATGATGTGGAATATGGATCAATAGGCGCAATGCTTTCCCTATCTGTGAAATACCATCTCATCTTTGACTTAAAAGCAAAATGCAGATGCATACACACACAAATCCTCGGGCCATTCACCTCCATTTATCTTACATGAACGCTTACCCGTATTGTGCTTTCAGCTGTCTGTACTGATAAAGAAATTTCTTTCAACTCTTAAAGGTATGAACTCTGTTCCCAAAGACACTGAGTTTTCACTGGGATATTTCTTGAAAACTTATCATGATTTAATTTTTCCACCCCATTCTCTTGCAGACCTGGGCAAGGTTCCTTCTTTCAGTTTTCTGAAGAGCCAGCAAGAGGCTCCTGTTTCTCGCTTCTCTCCCCTGCGTCGAGCCCCATCCGTTGCGGGGATTAAAATGGGAAGAAAATTCCAGATCAAGTGTTTAGCTTGTACCTTTTCTCAGAGATGATCAGCAGGAGAGGCAAATCCCTGTTTTGGGGTGGGTCACTGCGAAGCAAACTTCTTCTGATTGCAAAGTGGCTCTGGAGATTTTAATAACTTCTAACAGCTAGCAGCCACACTTCAAATAACTCCAGGAATGACTGACTGAAACATGTATTAAAAAGTTTTTCTAAATTTTATTGAAAGTCAACAAAATAATGGTAATATGATGTTCAAAAATGAGCGTGCAGCTCTTTTCCTCCCTGGTTTGTTGATATGACTGTACAAACTCTACCGAGTAGGAAGGGCCCTAACAGGCCATCAAGCCGCCTGTAAGAGCAGGATAGCCACAGCACTTCCTTGGGCTACCTTCTTTTTGCGCTAGGGTTACTGCCTGGCACGTGGCGGATTAAGCAGAAGGCCCTTTTGCAGGTGCCGGGCTGGCTGCAGCGGCTCCTGGACGCGGCCCCGCTCGTGCCCGCGCCTCGCGCGCAGGCGGCCGCCGCTGCCTGCGAGCGGCCCGCGCCGGTTCCTGCTGGTTCCCTAACGGTCGCCAACAACCGCCGCACGTCGAAACGCCTCTGAGGCGCGCGGGCGTGAGGATGTCCGTTTCCGAGCAGGAAAGGAGAGGCGAGGGGATCGCTCTGGACATCCTGGAGAGGCGCCCCTGGAGCAGCCGCTCCGTGCAGGAGCAGAGCGCCCCTGAGCGGCTGCGGATACCGCCAGGGGACGGCAGCGCCGGAGCAGGTGAGACAGCAATGGGCGGGGTGAGCGAGTGCTGGTGACTGGGCGGCTCCAGGGGCCGCTGCGGCTCCGGTGTGGGGAGTTTGGCTGCGAGTTGGGTCGTGCGGCCGCTCTGCGTGTGTTGAAGGGGAGAGGTGCAAACAGGAAACGGAGAGACCTATGAGCCCTGGAGAGGCTGGACGGGGAGCCGGTGGGAAGTGCTGGGTCTGGTCCTGCTCTCAAGTTGTGGCCATCTCGCCCTGTGGGATGTCCTAGGCCGGGGGCTGTTGCAACTGCGAGGTCCAGGAGCGCTACTCTGTTGGTGTCCGGGACCCCTGTGGGCTCCCAGAGAGGCTGCAGGTGCCCCGGGACCGCTGGTCGGAGCAGTTTCCATTGCTTTGTCCTGGACGGGCTTCATGGGCGTGAGATGCTGCTTGGAGAGAGGCGTTAGCAGCGGCGCCGGGTGGGAGCGAGTCCTTGTGCTGCAGCGGGCGCCCACGGAGGAGGTTTTGGGATAGAGTAGCATAAACGGAGTAGAGTTTACAGCGGATGTCTGTTCAAATGGCAGCGAAGTGTGTCTTTCACCGTGGCAACGTTTTGGTAGTCGGGGGCAGTGGGAGCTGCGGAGTGCCCTTTGTGGGAGATGTTTGTGAACTAGCCTTGTGCGTGGCAGGTCCTGCATATTTTTTCTGTGCAGTAACCAATGGGACTTTTGCTGGTGCCTTACATAGGGCTAAGGTTTCACCTTGAAATCAATGGGATTACTTACTGGATGTAAGATGAATTGCATGCATAAACCTGGAAAGTATTGGAACCAGATTTGCTACAGCTGTTTTAGAGTGCTTTGCAGATTGATTTTGGGTGGTGCTGGATTTTAGTTACTATGGAGTTTCTTTTATCACATCAGCTTGAGTTCACAGGCTATTCTAACACACTGAGACCAAAGATCCAGTAGCAGATTTCTTCTTTTATTCAACTGTAGGCTCTTGAGCCTAGAAAACAAATAAAATTAATTTACACAAAATGCTGTCTCGTAATTTAATTTAAAAAATAGCACTGGTGACTGAGGCAGGTAAAATACAGATTTTGTGTTTAAAATATGTGAGATTCATCTTAGATATTATGTTTAAATATGGCCATAAGCACCTGCATATTTCTGAAGTATGAAATAAGTGCCTGACACCAGTCATTAACTTTCATTGTCCATTTCGGGGGTAAGATTAATTTGTTGGCTGGATTTGTATTCTTTCTTAGCTCATTTAGTAGGTAAAATACATTTTGTAGGGTATGTAAGAAAGATTTTCCATGAGAAAGTAATGCTGATGCAAATTGACGTGTGAATCCTGTTTTCATACTGAAATACAATGGAGTAAACCTGTATGACCTTCTTGTGAAAGCAAAATGTGTGGCAATGCCTTTGAAGTGGTGCAAATGTAAAATAATTACAGGGTAATCACCTTTTCTTGGTCAGAATTTGATCTCAGCTATTCTAGTTTATGGTTTCACACAATTCTGATTATAAAATACTATGTCGGTGGCAAGGTATTCTTTTGTATTTGATTTATAATTACCATGTGCTCCAAGTACACTGGCTGTGCCAGCATCAAGTCAGAGTTGACCATTTTCTGGGGTAACAAATACACGGATAAACAAAATGGTCAAGTCTCTGCAAAATGGCAGTTTTCTTCTCAACCCTGCCTCCTCTGCCAGAGCTTTGAAAGCCAGCCTGTGATCTTCCTTCTACCTGGGAATACCATTGTGAAGGTGCAATGGGTACTGCAGTGGTAGCTGCATATAGCTGCTCAGCAGTCCTCTTGTTCTGCTTCAGCTTCATATTTCAAAGCTTCCTTGGTTCTTCTGTTGTCCTTTTCCTTTTTTTTTTTTTTTTGTATGGTTTTTTGTTTGTTTTTTTGTTTCCAGACTCTGAATTTTGTAAAGCAGTTTCCAGCTGACTACAGAAAGATGCAGTGAAACTCACAAATCTGGTGACTTTCTGCAGCTGCATTTTTAACATTATTAGAATCTTTCATATAAAAGAGCGCTTGATCACCGGCAGGAGAGTTGATTAACAGAGACCAAGTGAGGTGCTTTTCAAGAGAAGAGAACAGAATGATGGCAAGCTGTAAGCTTATGTGTCACTGTCAATTTACCTTGTGCAGTTTTAGGCCACACAGTAAAGTGGATTAAGGAACTGTGCCATCAACAAATACTCTGGCAAATCCACATCCTGTCAGCAGTTTCTGTATCTCAGCTGAGCTGAAAATAAAAGAATTGATGGTAAATCAATATTGCTCAATTGTCATATGCACTACTGGATAATGGTAGCAGTTAATAGCCAAGCTGTTATGATAGTCCTCTGTGTTGAGAAGCCATAGAGTTGCGGTACCTTTCTGGAAATAGATACCGATTATCTCTTGGTTTGACAGTTAAATCGTTCATTTCTTACTGATCTCCTGCTCAGCAGCAGAAGGCTATCTATATCTAGTAGTAGTTAAGTTACAAATTTTGATGCAGTCCATAGTAGTATCAGGTAATTTCCAGATTATAAGATATTTATGTCTTCAGATTATTTTATTTATAAGGCAAGATAATTATATTTATATCAGAAGGTTATTTTAATGTATATGCTTAAATTGTCAAAAGATTCAGAAATCATGAATATATGAAAGTCATTGGTAAAGCATTTGTTCTTCTCTGAAGCATATAAACTTCGAGAGAGCATGTTTCAGTTTGATTGATGTTTCCTGTCTCCCTCTACCTCCCCCTGTTTCTCTTCCTGAATGGTGTCTACTTCTCCCTAATGAATTTAGAAACAGTATAAGGTAAATGCCCTTCAGTATGAAGTTTTACTTCTATCAGCCAGTATCCAAAACAGAGGATTGTAACATGATGTGCATCTCACTACATGTTTGCAAGGGCTGTTAGGCTGAGAATCTAAAGAGGAAATGGTTTTCTCTTTGTATGGTACACTACGAAACATTCAGCTCTTAACAGGGTATGCCTGAGGCCTAAATCTCTCTTTCTCTCTTTTATTTTTTTCCCATTATTGAGATGTCTATGAGATTTATTGGATTACTGTGAATGATACTTTTTATTGAGTAATCAAGTGGAAATGCATTTCTAGTCTTTGCTTGCAAAAATAATATATGTATTTTTATATATATGTTTACGATTGGCAGAGGGGGAGGAGGGAAGTAAGTTCAGTACAGTCAACTTCAGTGTTTTTCAGTCTGATAGGAATGGAAAAAATGTTCTCAAAACACTTTGCCTTTTTTTTTTTTTTTTCTTTTTTTTTTTTTTCTTTTTCCAGTTGAGGAACGCTCTTCAAACACAGAAAAAAACCACCCTATCCTACCTGTGCGGAAATTCCAGCTCATGGTATGTTTGCATAATGAGAACATTGAATGTTCACTTAGAAAACGATACTGAGAAGAAACTACATAGCCTCACCTTTTTGACAAAAGTTATTCACTCAGTATAAATTCAGTTTTGTTTTGGTGAACTCTGAGCTAAACTTTTAGTAGGTAAAATGTTTAGATTCATTGACACATTTGCTCTGTATTTGCATTCTAGTTCACATGCAGTAAGAAAAAAAAAATTGTTGGAATTTGTTTTCCTGCCATATATAGTGGCCTTCTGCCTCTGAACTACCTTTGAGTCAGCCTGCTGGCTTTGGTGATGAAGCTGTAAAAAACAATTCACCTCCTCCTTCTGCCACCAGTTCTTTAATCATGGCACTGAATTCTCACAGAGACAAATTTTACTTAATGTGGATTAGGGCAGTAATCTGAATTAAAATATTCCCATCCTCTCTCTTTTCCTCTGGTAAAGACAGGCTTTAAGAAGGCTTTGTTGCCACAGTTGGCGTATCCTGGAAATGTGACAGGAAGATGTTTCTATATCTCTTGGCTGAAATTTACATAGACACCAATATTTTGTTGACGTAGTTCATTGTGTTATCTGAAGCAATTTATTGTGGCTTTTTGGTGAGATAGAAATTCAGGGAGTTTGTGCTTGAGTACTGACACATTCTACACAAGTTTTAATGCATATACATCAGATAAGAACTGTTGATATATGGCTTCCAATTCCTTGCATTGTTGCTTGTTTAACAACTCTGTCATCTTTTTTTTTTTTTTTTTTTCTCTCTCCCCTCCTCCCCTATTCCACCCTGTATGTTTGATTTGTTGTCTTATGTTCTGTCTTGAAAAGGGCTTTATATATATGGACCATAAACTGAAGGGGACTTTTGCATCTCATACTCTCCTTTGTTTCATTTATAAATTTAATATCCATCTTCTGTAAAAGATTTTGTTAGATTTCCAGCTGAAGTTGGTCCTTTGTCCATTTCATCCTTGGACTCTGATGACCACTAAAGATAAAAGCTTAATGAATTTTGCTTTTCTGAGTTGTATCTGTTACATGGAATATAGAACATATTAATAAAAGCAAGTATTTTGTTATCATTACTGTTGTGGGTTTTTTGTTTGTTTTTGTTTGTATATATGAGTGTGTTTATACATTTTTTTTTAAATTCTTTTCCGAATTCATGTTTTACTCAAGTTTTCTTGGAAAGGACTTAGTTACCTACAAATACAGAAGTGTGTTTCTTAGAAAATCCCTGATTGATTTGTTGCCCTTTGCTTGTCTTGTGATGACACTAAAAATATTTTTTCCCCTAAAAATAGGGAGTTAATTTCTTTTAGAATATGTAAAAAAGTGAAACTGGTACTGCCTTTGGCAGTGAAAATTTTAAAAGATCGTGTCTGAAACTGTTCATATATGAAAATGCTAGCTAGCACTGCAGGTCAAGTCTAAGGTGCTTTCAGTGTTAAAAATGCAGTCTGTCTTTCGCTTATTGTGGAGAACAAAGGAAATTACATGAAACATGCTGTTTAATAGCAACAGAAGGTAACGTTAGGAATATTTTTCTATTTTTTTCTATGTTAATATTCTTTTAGATGTTTGGGATTTTTTTTTTTTTTTTTCCTTCAGTGGTGGTAGTTCTATGTTCTGTTAAGATGCTGTTATAGTAATCTGTATCTCAGGCATTCCTGATTTTGGCTGATGTGAACCCTGGGGTCTTGAACTTTATTCACTAGCTATATATTTCATTTTATGTATCTCCAAGAAATCCTTTTTAATCATTCTGTGATGATAAGGACGTTGCTGAATCAGCATAGTAATAAACAGTGAAGAGTGTTCTTCAAATGACTTATTCCAGCACATCTCACCAGTACTTCTATGTTTGAGTGACTGTAGCCAAAATTTCTAAGTCATTATGAAATCCCATTTTATGTAATTTTAACCCAAGCTCATTCTAATTCTTAAGTTTCTTAGTAATTTCTGTGAAACACTGGCCTAAGTACAACAGTGATTCACTCTGTGCTACGCCCATGCAATGGCAGAATCTTTCCAATTTACAGAATGAATGTCTCGGGTAGTGACAGTGCAATCTACAGTCTTTCTTTGTGAAAGAAAAGTAAGCATCTAATTTTACAAAAGCTCAGATTCCAGCAGTTGATTAATATGGAGATATTGGTTGATACTGATTTCTCAGAATATATTGTACTATATTTAAGTGGTATATAAGTGTTTTTTTCTTTTTAATGGAATTTATCCACTCTAAAGGGCAAGGGATTTACAATCATTTTCATTCAGAGATGCAGTGAGAAGAGAGGGTGTTTTTTTGTTTGTTTGTTTGTTTGTTTGTTTTGTAGTTCTGTAAGATGAAATGGAATGTTCCTTCCCAGATTAGTGCCTGTTTTCTTCTATCCATGTGATCCTTGTTATATCCATGACCCAGCTTCAGAAGAAAAGATGTGACTTTTCTAAACCATTCTATATTTTAGAATTTTGGCTGTAAACATGGTACACTAAAGTACTTTAGGTTACTGAGAAAATCAAATCCAAATTTCCCATTTGTTCAGTGAATATTGAGTAATATTGAAAGTACCAAGGTGGACCAAGGTTCATATTCATTATTTTTCTCCTCTGTCTCTTTAAGAGAAAAGAGTGTGTAGAGTCACTTGAAATCTTTATCCTGAGTCCAGAAAATCCCTAATGCCAAGAAGAAAAACTGAAATAGTACCTATGTGCTAAAAATACGTACAAATAATAACTATTCATACATTTTCATACTTCTTATAAAAATGATGGCAACAGTAGACTTTTTTGCATGGTTACTACTTTAGACTTTTTTGCATGGTTGTTAAAGTAGTATTAGGGATTATATGTAGACTCTGGACAAAAAAGATGAGAATATTATTAACTCAAGCTGTAAGTAGAACTGTTGTGTATAAGACCGTACTGTTCATGAGTAACAGGACTAAGAACACGAAGTAACCTCTGCAAGCACAAATTTTTTATCTGTGCCACTGTAACAACTGGGGCGGGGGGGGAAGGAATGGGAGATGTGAGCAGTTTCCTTTTTATTTTTTTATTTTTTTTCCAGTATGCTGATGGGATTTCAACCTTTCATTGCTTTTTTTTTGAGCAGTATTAACCTAGTGTTTTGTTTCATTTATAATCAGTAATAAGGTACTGATTAAGCTGCAGTAATATTTACAAGAGGTGAAGCATAGCTATTGTTATTTCAACTCTTGCAGCTTAGATTTCCTTAAAGAAATTTTAGTAAGAATTTAGAGATAGGTTTAATAACCTATATCTATCCTATAACCTATAACCTATATCTCTATCTCTGTCCTGAGATTGTCATTGTACAGCTTTGGAATCGGCTGAATCTGAGTGGAAATAAACATGGAATTATAACCCAGAATTTATTGCCTTGCGTGACAGATTTTCTCCTGTTAAATTCCAGGTAGCAGGAAAACAAAGCAAAGTATCATTGGCTATTTTGAAATTCTTTAAATTTAATTAGAAATCATTACTAAATGATTAGGCATCAATCTAGACATCTAAAGTTTTATGAAAACAGTGATATACAAAACTCTTGTTCATACAAATGGCATTGATGTCTGCTATTAATAGTCATGTAATAGTTTCTAAATTCTACAAGAATAAAATTGCCCTAAATAGCATTGGGTGATGACTAAAGACCAGAATGACATTTAAAAAGTAGTATTTTTTTTTTTTAATATATGGTTATTAAAATTCTATCGATGGCTATTGGAATCTGGAAATACACAATACAACTGCCCTGTTAACTTCCTTTTTCTTTCTGTTTACTGTAAAATAATAAATGGGGAAAACTCTGAAACCCAGAGGGTTCTAAATACCATCACTTGAAGCAGGCTTTTTAACTTGATTACAGTTTTTTAAAAAATGTACAAAGTGTTCAAGGGATATAATTTACATATCAGTGACTAGCAATTTTGCTTTTATGTAATATACCGAAGTATGTGAAACTTAAAGATGTGGAGATCTGCAAAAACCAAAAACAATAAGCTATGTTTTCTGCCTTTTGTTAAATGCACACAGAGAAGACACCCATGTATTTCATCAGGTTGATGCACTTAATAAGTTGTTATAAAGCTAAGCTTTTGTATCACTTTAAAAGTTAAAAATTGTTAGCTATGCAGGTAAGATTTGCTGTAGCCATTGAGTAGCCCAGCGTCAAATCACCTAGACTAAGGGCTGATCCTCCAGCAAGTTGTGAATGTGATTAATATATATGCAGTTTACTGGCATGTTGAAGTCCCTGCAGGAGCAGTACCCAAAATAACTTAAGCACAGCTGAACTTAAACAGCCCTGTAAATGAGTCAAAGACAGTATATAGAAAAAATACTACTTTGTGTAACCCGCAAATAGTAGGAAATATATGTACAGGTATTTTTTAATCCAAAGGTGCTCTTGGAACAAGATGGTATGTGATACTGCTGATAATTCCTACCTCTGTGGGGTAAGGCTGCAGCTCTGCAATGTCAGTTAGATGCTGCTACTCATTTGCAGTGTGTTACAGAAATTTCTTCCTTCCATTCCATATTGCTGAACTTGGTATAAGTAAAGGTTCCTTGAATAGACACATTTATACAACTTTTTAGGGTAGCTGTGTATTTTCAGATCTCTATCATATTTAAACTGAACTTTCGCACTTAAGCAAGACTCTTGGTTCCAGAGTTTTTGTTGTTGTTGTTTTTTTGTTTGTTTGTTTTTCCTGAGCAAAGATTGTGTGCTTAGCCACTCTCCAGGGTACTTATCTTTATTGTTTTGCTATGTTTGTTGGCTTTGTAGGCTACCAGATATTTGCAGGGAAAGAAAACAAAAAATTTCAGAAATACAAAAGAAGCTAGATGTCCTAGAGATTACTCAGAGCCAAGTGTCTGGTCAGAAGATTCCAGTGGCTTTCTAAAGTTGATGTACAAATGCAGTGTGGAAGTGAATGTCTTATTCTGTATAGCATTACAAAGTGAATAAAATCTTCCAGTTTTGATGTTTGTGGAAAAACCAGAAACAGTGATGTGATTCATGAGAATATACATATCTTCTGGTTGAGATATGAGATAAACATTTTACTGTGTAGCAGCTAGAAGGACAAACAGGAGAAAGAGCACTGCACAGTAGTGGCTGCTCAAAAGTGTGGGAGAGCACATTCGGTGCATTCATTTTGCTTTGTTGATAGCATCAGTAAGGCTTAAAAAGTCTTCTTGGTTCATCAGTCATAAAACAGTAATTTTGATTCATGAAGAACTGGATAATAACAAGATGCAAAAATATACAGCGCTGGTCATTAAGAATCTATAGTTGTTCACAAAAGGGTTTTATTGATGTTGTTTTTTAACTTGATCTTGAAAGATTGATCAGTGAATTACCACAACCAGCTGCTTCAAACCAGAATGTAACTAGTGCTCCCCTTCTTCTTTCTGAAGATTTTCATGTTAGCTACATCTGCCTCAGGTCACCCTTTTACCAGGCAGAAGTATTTATTTTTCAAATAAGGCTCCATTTTTACTACTATTCAAACAATACAATACTCCGTTATAAAATGCAATTTGTGGAGACTTTAAAGAAATGCATAATTTGATCTATAAGGCCCCTCCATTCACACATGCTGCTTTTAATGACTTTGAATGTATTTTTAGGAGGCTTTTATGCCACTGATTTTTGTTATGGTAATTATTGTGGCCTTCAAAATATATTTTAGTGATGTAGATATCTGCCAGGGTCTTTGTGTATACTTGGTAAGTGAGTAAGAGGTAGGTTAATGGATAATAAATAAATGGAGAATAGCATGCTACCTTTTATTATCTGTCATATTATTTACATATGGAAATTTATCTCAATAGATGCTGATGTGAGAAATAATGGCTTATGGAAGAGGAGGGGAGTTCTGGTGTTGATTTGGGCAACAGTTGGTAGGGCATTCAAGATTTCATTTGTACAAATAGTCTATTAAAGTATTCTTAAAAGAGGTCAAAATATGGAGTTAAAAGGAGAGTGCATGGGCATTTGAGATTGTGGGGTTTTTAATTCTTTTTATATGTTTCTATTTCAAGATGTTTTGGATGCAAAGGAGGATATGGAATGGTATGAAAGGAATATAGAAAACACAACACAGCTTCAATATGTTCATTTGTTGAACCATTTTTAAATTTTGTTTTAAAGATTTGTTCTTATTTGGACAAAAGATTTGGGGGATGGGAGACAGCTGTTTTCTGTATTGACCCCTTTTGAGTAGAGGGATCATGGTTAGTAGCTGCAGGTACATTCAGAAAAGGGATGATTTTAATCTGCCTTGTTTTGTTCTGCCTATGATTTGTTAAATTTATAGTCACAATCCTGCCTGGGCAGAGACATAGACAGGATAACCTAATAGGTCTTTTCCATCTCTTAGGCCTATGGTTCTGCTATTTCATAATAAAGTACATTAAAAATAGATTTGCATAACAGACTGGAACAGCTCCAAGCAACCCATTTCAGTCTCTCAGGAACATAATAAATATGTAATTTAAATACTGCCTAAAAGCATATTTACTGATCTCTCTGTATTTTTTCTTCCATTGGAGATTACAAAATGCATATTTACCAGAGAACTCAACCTAAATAATGTCAAGATCTGTCTTCATTGACTGAAACCAGGGGGCTCAGTGGAAAGTCTGAGTCTTTGTCCTTAGAGCTCTTCTTGCTCTTCTGCCTTATTTTTAAGTCATATCCATAAGCATGGTTTTTGAAAGTAGCACTAGCCTTAAATCATCAGTGAACTTCAGTGGGAATCTCTTGGGCATGCTCTTGTGCTTTGCTTTGAAAAATGTATTTTTATTATTCTGCTAATGAGATGCATGCAGTTGATTGAACAAAGTCAACTTCAAGCTACATGTATTACTTCTCTTTCTGAAAACAAGCTGGTTAAATGTCCACTTTAATCCCTCGCTTGATGAATTGAAAGACTGGTCTTATATCCTGGATACATCCACTAGAAATGGGACTAACCCACCGCAAAGATGTAGTGGGGGGAGGGGGGGGGAAAGGCATATTTTTATAAAGTTTATCAGATACAGGACTGCAGCCTGAAGGATACTGCATGATTAATAGCACCTTCTTACTGTTACTTTTGCCTCAGAGATAGCTGAAGCATGGCTTCCCTGTGATACTCTGAAAGAAGCTGTTATCCTGTGACATAGGGCAGAACTGAACAGTCTGAGTACTGTGCATAAGATGTGATGAGGAGGGAATCTTTGCATAACTTCATCATGTGAAGTTTGGTTGAATCAAACGGTTTGGTAATTCAGGCTTAGCATTGGTTGCCTCTGCTGACTTTCATCTGGCCTCTGAGGAACTACCTACATGTTCCTAGTGTGGAGCTCTCTAGCACCAGCTACCAGGTGATTGCACTTGCTTAAGCTTAGCTAAACTGTCTCCACTTGTTCATGTGGAACTACAGCCATGCTCTTTAGTTCTCTGAATCTAGCAGCCAAAATTGTGTGCAAGAGGCACTGGAATGACCTGAAGAGCTGGCCTGCAACACTTCCTCTTTGGATTACTTTAGAGCAACTTGTAATGATGCCCATGATGTACGTAACTTAAAAATACAAAGCAATTACTGACTAATACAGTGCATAGGTTAGCTGCAGCTAGCATGCTGCTGCACCATTAAAGGATGTGCAATGAATATTTTTCAGCCAGGCAGTTTTGTTGGTCCAGTGGGGAAGCATCAGCCACTTTGACTCTTTGGAGCTGGTTGAGCCTACGTATTGCAGAGTTGTTCTTTGTCCAATCCCTAATTTTTCTCCAAGACTTCTATAGTTTTCCCTGGTGATATTTTTCCTCCTGAATCGTTGAATTACTGATCAACTTATCAAGCTTATCTTTCTCTCAAATTTTTAGCTGAGCTGTTAAGTGGAGGGTTACTAGGCCTTGTGTTCAGACAGATGTCTTTGCATCAGCTTTCCAGAAGCGCTATGTGTGTGATACGTTTCCAAGCTGGTCCTGCAGGAGGTCAGCTCCGATCTAGCTGTATTCAGTAATGCCTATCATACTTCACGCCCTGGAAGAGGCATAGCTGTGCTGCTTAAGCTGCACCTGAGTTATTAAACCTTGTCAGATCCAATCTGACTCTGCTATGCAGGCAATCCAGGTGTTTCTGAATCAGTGATACTATTAATCCACAACGTCCATAGATAATTGAAAGATGCATATTTGATAATGTAGTAATTATGACAGTCTTAGTGTTTTATCCAGTAATTCTTGAAGAAAGGACATTAGTCTTCTCTAGTTAATATGTGCAAAGCATAGAGTTCAACAGTTTGGGGGTGAACTACAAGTTTTTAGAAATGTCTATGTTAAATGACTGAGTCGTTATGAAATAACCTCTTCCCTTATATAAGCTCTTTTTAATTATTTGCTGTCTTAAGTTACTATTTCTAATTGAAGTATTTGATTGTCTCTAAGTGAAATATTTTAACTTTACCTTCCAATTTCTGGGTCTTGTTATGGTTATATCTATAGATAAGTGAGCCTGTTTACTGGATTTGGGTTTTTATCAATTATTTAAAAAAAAAAAAAAAAAAGAAAAAACTATAAACTTAATTAGCCCGATCACTACTGGAAATATTGTGAGCATTAGTTTAAAAAAAAAAAAAAAGTAAGGTAAAAACTGCAAGTAATGCACTTCCTCTGTCAATTAGAAGAAAAATATATGAAGGGGAAAATTTCATGTACGTATTTTAGAAGCATGATATGTACACACAGTGCACAGCATTCTAGTTGCTTTGAAAATGTAGTTTTTGCACTCTAAGTCTCAGGCATTTGGCCCTGGTGTATAGAATCTTTTTTTCTTTGAGGGCATTTAAAAATTGCTATGTTTATTCATTGCTAAATCAATTACAATAGAAATTATAAATACTGATTGTTCATTTTTTTTTCTCTGTGCTCTAGTACATACAACCTCCTGATATATGTATACATATGTATAGTACTATTACGTGAGAATGTATGAAGAGCTCATGCAGGGCATTAGCTCTTCTCAGGCTTGGATTACCAAGGCAACTGGTTCTATATGACAGAGTATCTGTGTTTTCTTGATTAGTCCACGGTCATCCAGCAGAATCTATACATATCTTAAGATATGTGTAGAACAAGTGATAATGATTTTCATTTAGGAATATTTATAGAATCATTAGGTATGTTTTAAAAAAGTTTCTGAAACCAGCATTTGCTATTTGTCATTGCACTGTCTTGAATTTTCCCATGCCAGCAAGTAGTATATTGTTTTTCATTTAAGCTTGGAATGAGTTTCCTCTGCATTGCTTGGGCCAACAGGAATTGAATTTTCCTTATTTTTACACAGTGCCTGGTGTCTTGCTGAATCTGCAAAGAACTGCTTTCACTTGTGCAGCTGCTGAGTTCTTGGGGGCAAACATTTTTCTACCTTTCAGTATGTTTTCATTATGACTTTCAGGGTCCATTTTCAACTCATTGTTTTGACCCTTTTATTTTGTCAAACTCAGAGAATTAAGTATTTTATGGCAGTCAAAATATAAATGCCATTATTGCTTTGGTTTCACTTTCTGCCGGTTGTATGGAAATCTCATGCAGACTTTTCAAAGTTTTGAATATTGTAGATGAGTTTGTCAGTGTACTAATAAATGCTTATACTAGAATTTTACTTTTTTGTTTTTCTTCAGTCATGGAAGTTTTTTTTTGTAGTTTTGTTTTGTTTTTTTTTGGGGGGGGAGGGGAATGTAAGGAGCTCATATGCTTGTATAAGTAGCAGTGAATACAATTAATGTAAGCTTATAATTGTTGGACCTAGCTAAGTCACCCTAGTGGTTTTATTCAGAATTAGGCATGTTCAAACTGGAGTTTGAACTCTCTTATTCATGACACTGTTGTCCCATGAAAGAGGCTCCTGAAGTTTTATAGACCTAGTGACAGCTGTTATGAAGTGTTGTGCAGAGACACCTGAGCTATCAGTCACACAAGCTGCTACATCAACACAGCACAGTGAGCAGACAGAAATTCAGGTCTCAAAAGAGAGTTGGTGTATTAGTGTGATGCTGTGCTGGCACAGGTATATTGCATCTGCTTTTGGAACAAAATACAGTCATTCTTTACCCCATTGTTCTGTGTATTCAACTCTGCACTTGATGGACTGTGGAAGTCCAGGATTCAGAGCCCAGTATTCAGAAATGCTAAAACTAATGGATGTAAGCGCCATCTTCTGAAGTGTATTTCAGATAAGTGATTCTTACTTTCTCCAATCTTCTGCAGTATTTTAGTACTGGAAAATAAACTAATGTAGAGGTAGGTGACGCGAGAGAACTTAGTCATACGGTGTCTGGCAAAGTTGCAGTGGAATATTGTCTGCTTACGTAACAGGAACCATGGTTCACAAGTTACTTCTACTGATACACAGTATGAGAGTAGCTTATTTTCGTGTTGTTTTGTGTCTTTCTGTACGAGCAATACAGTGCATTCTGTAGCAATGTTAGTCTGGTGTTCTATCACACATAATGTATTAAAAGAATTTTAAAATTCTTAAATAAGAATTCAGAATCTTAATGAGGGAATTACAGAGCTGAGGATATTCCCCGTTTACCTTGTTTAATTTCTGTTCATCTATTTGTGTACAAACCAAAGTACGATTGTGATGGGCAGGTAACATTTAGAGAAAATAAAGATATTGTGCCCCCCCCCCTTTTTTTTTTTTCTTTTTCATCAAGCTTTATACTTTTAAAACGCCTAAGAAATTAAAATACTACTGGGCAGAGGGAAGAATGCAGGCCCTTTCAAAATAGTTGTAGCTCTGCACTTGCTCTGTGGTGTTAGAAATGGTCTAGATGCTCTATCAGCTAATGTTACGTTTCTGTTCCATGTTGCTTGAGGATTCTGTCAGTGTCCTTCTGTTTCTTGATTTCTTCTGTTTCTTAATTTTTACATTGCATTTTACTCATCAAGCATAAATGCCATTGGACACCAGTTACCCAGAAAATCTTAGTTTGTGGAAAGTAGGAAAGCAACACGGAAAGAGAGGTGTCCCCAGATAGCTGACAATTTAAAAAAAAAAAATAATAATAATAATTGGGTAAAGCTAACAAAGTCATCTTTTTCCTCCTTTTTTCTTTTTTTCTTGTTCCTTTTTAAAAATATTTAATAAAGGATTATAGCAGTGTGGTTTCAAATACTATCAGAGTATCTAATTATTTTTGTTAAGAATCCTGAAATACTTCTAAGCTGCTCTTTATTGCATTCAATTTCAAATCACATTTAATTATTATCTCCTTAACAAAAGGAAGGAATGAAAAATTATGGAGTCTGGACAGACTGAGTGTATCTATTTGAATTCAGTCCCTAAACCTTGAGCTGCTAATTTGATTATGAATTGAAGCATTTGTAGAGATTACTAATTTCACTGCCATCTTCATTACAAATATCCAGACTGCTGCTTTACTTTTCTGATAACTTTTTGTAGAGTGTATTAGATTCCTCTGGGATTTTTTTTTTTTTTAAGGTTTTTAACAAAGGGAAAAATACTTTCTGACCTCAAGAAGGCAGTTAAGACTGATGATGAGAATGCTAAAATCTGTGACTCTCTGTCCTCTCACTGAATTTCTGAAACATTTTAGTTGGGTACATGGCCAGGGAAGTGATATCACAAGGAGAAGAAGAATTTGTATAATTAGCTGGATCATCTGTATGTGTTTCTCGTTACCTGGACTTGAATTAATTATTTTGCTTTTCTCTGTGTGAATACTTTGGAATTTTCCAGATTGGTTTGATGACCGTGAATTTGAAAGAGTATTTTTTTTTTTCTTGATAGATCAATATTCCACTTTCCACTTACTTTCTTTAATGCAACTCTCGCAACTCTCGCACCTCTCAATCAGTTAGACTGATTGTGAAGTGGATGAAATGTCGGGATGGAAGTACTCCAGCGTTGCATGCCAGGATGTAATGTGCATTACCTAAACACTTGAAAAATTTGAATTAGTAAGAGGCAGATAAAAACACATGTTTGTCTCCTGTCTCTGGGACTTGTTTTAATATGAGGCACATTACACAAATCACTTAGGTGAACTTCTACTTTCTCAGGGCATGGAGAGAAGAATGAGCATATAGGCTATTAAATAACGTAGTAGTTAATCAGGTGTTAGACTCTAACAGTTACTGAGATTGTGCTCTTGTTTCTGCTCCACATAGCTTATTGTTTTTAATTTTATCATAATTTCATTTATTTTTTTTAAAAAAAAAGTTAGATTTTTTGAAGGGGAGACATTCACAGCAGATTGTACTGAGTATGTCTCAGTACAATCTGTAAGGAGACTTCTGGTCTCCTTACAAGGAGACTTTACCAAAGAGTGGGTAATCCACCTCTAGCTCACTTGGACTATGTTTCTGTGCCATTGCACTGGTGTAAATAGGCCGTGATGATAAACGGGAAGGTGGTGCATCATAGCTCAGGCAAAGCTCACAAACACAACGGCTTGCAGGAATCCGGTCCAATTCTGGTTAGTGTTCTCAGCCTGTATTTCAGACAGTGATTACTGAACATAAAGACAAAGCCAGTGCTGAGATAAACAGCCAAAATCAAGAATGTTGTGTCAGTGCCCTGAACACTTACTCTGTGCTTGCAGTCTCTTCGGTTTTGTGAATATTATGTTGCATAGAAGTTGAAACACCCTCTTGAAGGTGTTGTACTCCATCTTTTAGCCTTGAAACAGTTTGTTGTCTGATGTGTTGTTAATTTCAAATAATCATTCTGAGATGTATATCTCCGCCTGACATTTTACAGAAAGCCTTGGTGTGTAGGCTTCATTTTGGGAGCCAAGCAACTCCCAAGCATAGAATTTCACTCCTAAGCACAGAAATCACTACTGGATCCAGGTTTGCATGTCTGTCATGACCTGGTTTCCCTTAGGCACTGTTCCTAAGACTTAGGCATTGCAAAGTGCCACAGTACAGTCTCTTGATCTGAGGAGCTTATTGCCTCATTTTCAGAGTCCATAAAATAGGTGAATCATCCAAGGTGCCATAAGAACAAAACACTGAACTGCATAAAAAGGAGATACCTTAAGATGGTATTGTCATAATTCATCAAAATTTGCCAGCTGCCAGTTTAAGTATGCAAGTGTGCAGTATGGTTCCTCTCTGTGCTCACACTTGTGAACTAAGAAAATATGATTGAACAAAACATTTTAAACAGGGTATATGAGTCTTGAGCATGAATTAGGATTAGAGTTCATATCAGAGAACATTTGCAATAATATAGGTCTGTCTGAAAGCTTTATCAGATTGTTTTTCTTCCTAAAGCAAAGTTTTTGCTTCTGTTCACATTGCAGAGCTGGGGAAGTTAATGATCTGGATTCTATTCTGTCTAAGACAGTATCTACAAAAATTATAGCTGAGTTTCATTTTCAGAATAATTGAGGGAATTATATTAAAGGCATTAATAAATAGCTTTTAGATTAGATTTTTGGTATCTCTACAAAATTTGCTTTGCTATATACTGAGAATTTTTAAGACAATACATGTTTGAGTACAGATTCTCAGTGAACTCAAAGCCAGTGCTCCCATTCAGAGGAAAAAAAAAATTAACTGCAAATCAATGACAGTTGAAGACCTCTGATGACAGAGAGTGCTTGTTGTCTAAAACTTTTGTAGATTACATTTCTTAAAGTTGGAAAATGGATTCCATTTTTCAAAAATCAGATTCAAGGTATGAAGAGTTACTGCCATGTGTAAGAAGTCCTAACAGCAACAAACAGATGAAAAACTGTGTGATTGTGAAGTACTGTGTGAGAATCAATTAATTCTCAGGGTGAGAATTAATCAGAACATCCAGGCAAGACAATTTTGTCTTCATAAAACACATTATGAAATCATAATTGCTCTTTAACTTGCTCTCCTCAAGACTTCCTGGCTGCTGTCAATATCTTTACATATCCCTGACTCCACCTCTCTTGGCCTTGCAGTTTTAACTTTTCTGGTAACACTGTTGAAGTTGCTCCGTACTGTAACATTTTTTTAGTTGCAGTTCTTTTTCATACCAGAAGTTAACATTAATCTAAACAACCTTATCTGTCTAGCGGGCAAAACATTTTCTTTTGAGACTTTTGATTCTTCCATAAAGAGGGTTATTGTCGCTCCACAAACATATGTATACTGTGTAATTCATGGTTCATTCAGTCATTCTTGTCTTTCACTGCTTCTTTGCAGACCATCCCATCTGTATTATTTGGGAAGGTAGGATTGACTACCCATTTAAACTGAGCTATGATGGGACCTCTTCTAAAGTATAAAACCCTGTTTTGGTAAGGACTCAGTTCAATGGGAACTAGAGTAGAAGAAGATCTTTAGAAAATGGGAGATGATGATGCTAGAATTAGGGCTAGGCTAGTTTCTATGTGATTCTGATATTTCTTGCTGACTTGATTAATCCTTTAATCCTCTTCGTTACAGGATAGAAGACACCTTGAAACTTCACAGAATGTGATTTTATATCTTAAACTAAAGATCATCGGACAGGTGTCAGTGCCAAGGAAGGTTTTCTTGTAGGTTGCTGAACCTGGGGTGCAGCTTAAGTGCAACACATTATCTTCCATTTTAGGTCAAGCTAAATTCTCTTCCCCATGTAGAAGATGTGAGCTAGCATCACACTTAAGTCTGTTAAATGTTAAACTACTTTCCTGAGATGTTTCTTTTATTTGATGCTAGAGATAAAGTTAAAACTTCTCTCTCTTTGATTTTCTTCTTTTCCTGTAATATTATCTCATGGAAGAGCCTTTGCTAAGGTATTGTCTAAATGTCCTTCTTCTCTTCCCCGTGATCAGTTTTGTTTTTGGCTTAAATGCCTCCAAATATTGATAAGAAAAATATGGATTCTGTCTGTGATGGCAAAATTCTGTTTTTACCCAAAAGAGAATGCTGTATTTTTTTCTTCATTCAGCTACTGACTTGTTGTATGTTCCTTAAAGAAGGCTGAGTTTATTTTTGAATACCAAGTTACTCTGCACTTTTGAGGAAAGTAATTTTATCCTGAAGTTACAATTAAAATTGTACATACCCACATAATTTCTAAAATACAGCTTTTAATTACTGTATGACTGTTGCTATAATGTCTCTTTACCAGATATGTTATTTCCAAGAAACTGCTAGACCTTCATATAGGAATCAGATTTGTTCCAAATATGGGAACCAAGTCTGCTTTGAAGCCTTCCATTTGGTTGTAATTGTAAAGCTGAGTTTAGTAATCTGGTGGTCTGGTGATACTGGTGAGGATCATTGCTTTGCCCCTCATTTTCTCTTTCTTCACGCTGTGGTGAGACATCAAGCTGTATCTGGGATCCTTCACTCCTCAGTCACGTGGTGGTAGCTCTAGCTGGTTTTCCAGGAAGGTCTGAGCGCAAGAAGTGTTTTTATGTTCAAGTAACATTAATTTCCCAAATATGCCTTTTGTTTTGTTTTGCTTTTTTTTTTCTGCAAAGGAAAAGGCAGCAGTCCTCCTCTCATCTAATGAGGAACATTGTATACAAAGTTTTGAGGCTTTTTTTCAAGATTGTGTGAGACTGAGATTTTTTTCAAGGTTTGAGTATAACCTTTAAATAGTAATTAAAATTTATTAAAAATTATGGTGATTTCTTTATCAGTTATAGTCTGTATATATCTCATTTTGGGTCTCCAATAGTAAGGTTAAAGTCAAAGAGGAATCTAAATAGTAAATGCCATATCTGGTTTAAAATGACACTGCATTCAGATACTGTTTTGGAATGTGTTTGTGTTTATTGCAAAGAAAATAAAAATGTTTCTCAGTTCCTATATGGAAACTGCAGTCAGACCACAGTTATTGAAGGAGATTTAGGAGCACCACAGAAGTGTCCTGCATGACAGAGAGGGAATGTGGTTGCATTGAATCTCTAGACCTCATCTCTAAGTTTCTGTTTTCCTTTTGAAACTTGATTTTGCTTTTTGTCAGTCTGCCTGTTACTGAGCAGTGTGGGCAGAACAAAAATATCTGAAGTTGGAACCTGAATCTTTCTTTATGAGTAGTATTGTCAATATTAAATGCTTTGAACAGAAAAAAACATCTGCAAAAGCAACAAATGTTGGCCCTAGAGACTTGAGTCTGTACTGCCAGTATGGAAATCTAATGCTGTAGATGGCACAAGTTCCTGAGTGTTCTTGAGCCTTAAAATAAGAGGCAAACAGCCATGTCCAGTGGGGGGAGAGGCCCGTATACATTCATGTGAAATATCTCTGTTATTTCAGTCTGAAGCATCCATGCTTGTTTCCAGCAATAGTATTTTTATAATGGTTTAATGGAAATTGTTATGACAGAATTGAAGTTAATGAAACTGTTTCGTAAGGGGGAGGAACGAAGTGACTTCTATCCCTTTTGAAAGTGAATACTCTTCTGAGTGCTATCTTAATTTACTTCCAACAGTTCAGTTAATTATCCTTGATCTGAATATCTGTGTTTAGCATTGAAGCTTAAGTTGCATCTGTCCAAAAAGACTGTGAAAGTGCAGTCAATTAACTGATGCGGAGAAGAGGAACACAAAGGCTGTTTCAGGAAGATATGTGTGATGTAAGATTCTAGAGATGCGTTGCACATTTAAATCCTGGCCTTCCCTTACAAACCAGGCAAAATGCTTTCTTGAAGGCACTCTGCAATCAGCGACAACGCAGACAATGTATTAGTCTTAGTATCTCCATGACAGCGCCTGTATTAAAAGTGGATAGATGGCTTCCGAATGCCCATTGTTTGCTGTCACTACAGATAGGATTCGGCTAATGAAACAGCTAATTAGATTTTGTAATCCTGTCGTCATTGTGTTTGAGAGGTGACATTTTGCTTGAATTTCTCCTGTGGTGCTCTTCAGACTGAAAAGGAGTGCTTTCCCTGGCCAACTTGGCTCTCGTCATTTCGCTGGAATGGCAGTTCCCTCTGTTGGTGTAATGAAATTACTGCCTTCCCAACACAACTATGTCATTCAACATTCAAACAAAAAAGAATAGGAAAATGATGATCCGATTAGTCAAACAGGCCTGTGTTGAAAATCCATTTCTGAAATCAAATAGGAGAATTGGATTGAGTTCATAATGGAAGAATTACTTAGGTATTATTACAGACTATGTTACGTATTTGTTGAATTGCTGAATGTGCATGCATATGCCAGCTGTTCTCCACTCCCACCTCTTTGTTTCTCTCCAGGGCAGATACAGTGAAGAGGATAACAACCAAGTTAAAAGCAGGCCGTATAGCACAAGTTTTGAGGGAGTGCTGAGGGATAATCTCACAGGCCACATTCTTTTACAGCCTAAGGAGATGCAAATTGCACTGGAGATTTTCTGACTGCAGCAGTGCGTCAGGATGCGACTATGCTAGAATGTGGTCCTTGAATCTTAGCTGAGTTATGTAGTTTTTGGGGGCAGGTAGGGGAGAAGGGTGTTAGATTTTTTTAAGCCTCATTGCTAATAGTATTTCTGTTTTTTGCAGTTACTGATTTTTAATGGGAGTTGAGAGCCTCATTGCCTTAGAGATCCTTTTAAAATCAATGTAATTATATAAACAAAACTAGGCTGACCAGGAAGGCCCTATTAATTGATAATTGACCATGGTTTACGCAAATCTGCTACTTTTCTGCTTCGATGGGTTCTCTCTGACATCTGTGAGAATCCGTGTAAGATCTTTTCTTGGGATAGCTCACTGGTGAATTGAAGTTTTACCTTGTATTCTTATTTTTTAGGTTTATGTTTCCTAATGCTTTGTATAAAAACAACAAAGTTGAGAGAATCAGGGTGCAAGTTACAAATTGTCAGGGGAGGTAGAGATTGTTGAGCAGCCTTGAGATGTTAAACACAGATTGTCCAGATTTGTATAATATGATGAATACAGTAATCTAACTCGAGACATGTTTATATGCATCTATATGGCAAGTAGATTATTGGATTACTTGATAAAATATCTTGACCACTTCTGTTTTATTAGCATTAACATTACAGACCTCTTCAGTTTAGTTACATAAATGATACATAATAATGCCCTGCACTTCTGTAGCACTTTTAAGTACAGATTCTCAAGGGCTTAATGCATGGATTAACTTTAATTACATCTCGGTTGGTGGTGATGCCATCTCTGCAATGTTCTTATGCAAACTTCAGCACAAGGACATTAACTTTTGAATCAATTGTTCTGCAAAAGAGAGAAAACAGATGTCCTAACCTACATAGAGTTGTTAGTGTCTGCCTAGTCTGTAAATTTTAATGGTATAGGTTTCAGGCTATTCTGACTTCCATCTTTTTTTTCCTAGAGTGACTCAAACAGTTGTTTTTAGGATTTTGGATCTAAAGTTGGAGACAGGAGCACTACTACATTGCATTATATTTTTAAGTGAGAATACAACAGTCTTTTGCATGAGATATGAATCACTGATATAGTCCCATGTTAAAAAAGTTTCAAAGTTTTTCATGGAACTTAGTTCTACTTTTCATGAATTTTCCTTTATCATTCTTCAATTTACATTTGAAATAGGTAGAAATTACCTGAAAAAAACATTCTAGTTCCTTCAGATATTGTGATCTACCGTTTGAGTAACTGAGATGTTCATAAGTTTTTGTAATATATCCAAAAATGAGTAAATGCCAGAGACATAACCACTTTCATAACATTGTCTGAAGCCTGCTGCACTTTTGCATGGGTCCTTAAATGTTTTTGTTGTACTTTAAATTTACATTTGTATGCACGATTTGGTCTTATATCTTTGAGTTTATTTTGTTTTATAAATCATCTGGGTGATTATTTTTTTTCATTTAATAAAGCAATATTTAAATTTGAATTGAAAGAATAGATTAAGCAGACCAAGATGAACTTCCACAATATGCTTAGGGCTGCTTCTTACCTCTAGGTACTGTTTTTAGCATGTATTGGCCATGTCAAGGTTGCTAGGATGCTGAAAAGAACAAATTCTACATTTTGCTCCTGGTGTTTGCTCATTTTTAAAATGTGAATATCGGTCTACTAGGAAGTAGAAGAAAAAAAAAGCTAATTTCACATTGGTTTTGAGTTTTCAAGTAATAATGACTCTGGTCACTACAGAAACAAAATCAGTCTTTGTAGTAACATAATTGTAATTTAAAACCTCTGAGTCATCTAGTACTTTTGTCTAGCTATTCATTATTAATGATAATTGTATGAAAGGAAGTTGTTCATCTACTCCTGCTGTTTTTTCTCCACTGGAAAACATAATCCTTTGTTTGTGGACAGCTCAATTAGCTGCTTTGGAGATCATAATTATTTCATACCTGGGGCTTAGAAGAAACTGGGGGAAAAAGATAACTCTTAAGCTCTGCATGGAAATAAAAAACTTATTTGCAGAATTGTTTTTAATGAAGTTTCTAAAGTTTCAGTTGTCCATGAGGCAAGAGAATTTAGTCCATAAGGCATGCACAACAATAACAAAGCAAAAAATAAAATAATGATGAGATGTGGCATGAAAATAGTCACCCCCAAAATAGTGTTACTGGCTGAAAGAGAAAAAAAAATTGATCTTCTGAAGTACCTCACCAAATTGATATGATATAGCTTGATCAAGATGACTGGGGAAGGGAGAATCAAATCCCTGACTAGATTTTAGACTTTTTTCTTTTCCTCTAGTAACTATTTTCTTTTCTTGCAATGGGTGTTGATACAGTATTCTTGGCCATATTTCCAGTGTCATGTTTTATCCAATTTGTTATTTGAACCAGGTTCAAATTTCCATGCTTCAAAAGGCATTTGTATTTTAAACTTGTAATTTTTCTAATTTACCTAATCTGGTAGGGATATTAGGCCACATACATGACTGTTTCTGCTCAACTAAGAAATATTTCACTACTGCAGCTCATACTGTTTGAGAATGTACATTCTAGTAGACAGCAGCTAATGATAATTTTAGTTTGGTAGGAAGTCATCTTTCCTATGTGCTGGGTATCCTATGTGACAATCTTTTAATATATGCTTCATAACCATTACTATAGGGCTCAGTATGGAAATGTGCTCCGGGAATTCTAGATTGACAAGGTTTAAAGAAAAAAGTATCATTTCAGAACGTTCTGATTCAGTATAATTTCCACTTCTATATTTTTGAAGACTATCCAATAACTTTGGTCCCAAGGTTGAAATTTTATTTCTGTAGACCCAACACATCTGTGAAAGAGCAATCTTGATTCTATTTTGATTTCTTCATCATCAGAAAAACAGCCAGCTAAATTGCAGCTTTTCTATCAGTGGTAGTAATTCAACAGGCTAGAAGACAGAGCTCAATTTAAGCCCTGAGTTGAATTTGTCAGAAGGAGGGGGGTTGGGTGCGGGGAATTTTGTTGAGCTGAGACTGCTTGATTTAGATTTGCTGAAATGATCAGTTAGACCTTACAATGTATCTTTTTCTTAGCAAAGTCACTTCAAAACAAATAATCATTAAAATAATAGCAAAACATGTCAATTGAAACAGATTAGCGTTATTTTATTTTGGCAGAACCAGTGATTCATTGTAATTTAATTTTGCTTATAACCTATTTAACCTGCAGGTTAACATAACAAATATGTGCAAGGTGGAAGAAGACAGTAAAATGAATAGCCTTTGCTTGAGAAATAAGTAATAACCACTGGTGTTGGTTGACCTGTGACAGCATTTAGCAGTTGTCAAAACTGCAATCCGTTGCATTATCAAGCTCACTTATCTTGGAAAGATGGATGTGATATGGAGGAGACTGGCAAGTCCTGGTATCCATTAATCAATCCATTAATTTCAAAGAAAGATAGAAGCAATGAATGTCACTTAGTTTCCCTTGTTTCCTGGCATTTATGCCACTAAATGAAAGAGTATTTAATAGATAAGTGTTGTCAGTTCTTCTACAAGCATCATTACAAAAGACAGTATGTGTTACATGTGTGTTACAGCTTGGTGCAAAAAGACTTAGTCTAAAAATCAGCACTGCTTCTAGGAAGAAATGCAGTCAAAACCTGTGGTAGTAAAATTAACTTTGTGTTAAATTACAGTTAGGGTCATCACTTTTGCTAAGGTGTTGATTGTACTTTTTCAGCCATTAATTTAAAACAATGTGATTAGGAATCCAGATTGCTCAATACTGTGAGGTCCAGCTGGAATGACGTAAAGGAAGAAGACAGGGGGTCTTGAAGATTTTTTTGGCTTTGTAGCATCATATCTGTATTTTGTTCACTGAGGAGCTAACAAGGCTGTAGCCGTCATAATGACGTCTAATCTGCCGTCAGAAATTCAGGATGTTTTGCTGAACTCTTAAGCGTAGGTGTTGAGTCTAAGCATACATTCAGACATAGCCTTGGCTTACTCTTGTTCTCAGTTTGCTGTGGATTTTTTACTTCTGCTTTGAGGGAGATTTTGAAGAGTGATTATTGCCTTTGCCTTAAGGCAGTGCTGTAAGGATCAATGTTTACATGCCAAGAACTCTCATATCTTATCAGGATGTGTTCATGATACTAGATGTCCCTAGTTTCAAGCACAAATGATAGTCATCCTTGCACCTACATGCTCATAGAACTTGCTAGAGACCCAACTACCCAAATTGCAAATTCTAAGAGATTTGCTTCTGTTCCAAAAGAGTAGACTTTTTATGCTATGACTGTATACTCTCCAGAATGTATAAGGGATATTTTTCCTTGCATTTAATACTGGAGAAAAAGGGAACTTACTATTTAAAAATACTATTTAAAAATAAACAGTAAATCATTTAAAGCTGTCTTGTAGGCATAATTTAGGATGAGGAACAAAACTATCCATCTCATGGAGTACTAGTGGCATTCTGTCTGTTCATGTTTCACCAAAGTCCATTTGCTTTGTTCAGAGCCTTCAGCCATGTATTAAGGTGCTTTCTGAAAACTTGGTTTTTCACCCTATTGACTCATTGGTTGGAGCATCTCTGATGAATGACAGGCTGTATATTTACTAAGCCCCTTTTAAAGACAGACAGATCTTTGAATCACTGGATTTCTGTTCTTTTTGGAAATAGACCTTTTTTAGTTCTGCCAAAAGTGTTTTTTTAAACTGTCAATTTTGCTTTGCATCTCAACTGAGGAAGCTGTAGTTAGATACAACTCCTGACAACCCAGGCCATCGCTATTGGGCACCGCTTCACAAGACGGGTTTACGCTTTCAGCTGAGCAATGAAACCTTCTTGCAAATGATCAGTCACTGAGGCTAGGAAACAGGATACTGCATATGAAAGTGTGGTTAGGGATGATGCTGGCAAAAAGCAGATGGTACTTGTAGGAGAACACAGGGCACCTGCTGCAGTGCAAGCATTGAACAGTGGGAGAAAGGCCTGTGGGACAGTCCATGGGAACAGCTGTACTCTGTCATGAAGGTGACAGCACATTTTGCTGCTCGTGTAAAATGAAAGTGAATATCATAGGTCAGTAATTGAAAAGAGTTCACAAAGCAAATATATTCAGGCTGTGAAATAAAGCTTATTTTCTATTCTTGCTTGCAATGTGAAAGGAGCATTTTCATTGTCGCTATTTATGGTTACGGAAGCCATTGTTCATGTAGCAGTGTCTTGTTAATCTCCCCTGTAATCTTACAAAGATATGATGAGTGTCAGAGAAGGGAACTGTCAATTCCTTATCTTTTGAGAGGTTCTGTGAAGAAGGACACACTGCAACATTGTGTCATTGACCACTTGTGTGATTTTGGACAAATTGCTTAATCTGTCTCTTGTCTGTGAAATGACTATGAAAGTAGTGATAAAAATAGGAAAAAAACCAAAACTTTCAGCAAAAACCTACTAATAGGTGTGCCCTATTAAATATGTTCATAATAAAATAATAAAGATCAGTGTCCGACATTAGACAAATAAAACTTGGGAGCAGTGTTATCCACAATGATAAACTACTTTGCTTGGGCACTGAGTTAACAATGCCCTCTGCTGATTCTGGGGAGAAGTATTTCTGAGAACCTTGAAGGATATCTAGCCAGGAGAAATCTAACTGATGAGGTAAACTGGAGTAATTCTCTTGCCAATTATTGACATATCTAAAGCTGACTGTGACTCATTTGCTTAACCCATTTATATCTGTGTATGATTAAATATGTTTGAAGACATACCTGTATTATATATACTTGTATAAATGTAGCTTTTTGAAGAATCTAAAAGATGCTGATATGGTGCCTTTTTCAGAATAAGGGCAGTAAGTCTTGTGCACCTATCTTCAATTTGATCCTAAAAATAGATGAAAATAACAGCTCTTGTTAAGAGTAGAAATGCTGTTGAAATCTGGGAATAAAAGAGAACAGGAGTTCTCACTCAGTACCTGCAGGGCTGTTGGTGCCTGCCCTAAGTGCCTACCTGAAGGCAAGGAAGGATTTAGCAAGAATAGGTTGACTAGGGGTGTGCACTGGGGGGCATTCCGGTGAAGGGAGTGCCAAAGGAAGCAAGGATCTGAGCACTCCTGGCTGCTCCTGCCTCCCTTATGGGTCTACTGCCACAGGCACATGGCTACTTTGCTCTGAGACAGAAGGTGGGCAGGAAGGAGGTGGGAGCCAGGGAAAACCGTAGGGGCGCTACTCTGAAGCAGGAGCAAAATATCTTGCAAAAGTATTCAGTTATGACTCTCTAAATGTCTGACATAGCACTGTAAAAAGCAGCAAAATACTCAATAACATACAGTCATGTTTCACCAAACTATGTCATTATGCCTGAAACACCTGAAATGGCCTGAAACGTGTCTGGCTAAAAGGGCAGAGCTTTCCCTGGTCCTTTTTTTGCAGGTAGATAAATGGAGGTTCCTGATGTAGCCCGCAGATCCTGCCCCAAGCAGATAGCTATCGTACATTATTCAAGAGAGTTTTTTTTTATTTTTTACTTTTTAAAAAGATTAAAAGAAGATGTCTTTACAACTCAAACAATGTGAGTGATACTTTTCCCTCTGATCTCAAACCTCACCGCAATATTTTGAAAAACTTAGAAAAAAAAATGAAATCATGGGGGCTTTGGACATCCTGAACTTATCTTTTTGTAGTTTTGTTCTTTAAATATTTTGAGACTGGTTTAAATTTAAATAATTTACATCTATTGTTGATGGACTGTTAAATGCATAAAATTTGGCTTTTCATAATTTTTTTAAAAGATTGAAAGTTTAAAATACAAATACTCTCTCTAAAATTTAAGTGGGTGTGTATATATCTGTTTCTATTTTAAAAATATAATATATGGGTAATTGCAGAGATATGTATGAAGAAACTTCACACTGGAAACTGTTAATTCATCATGTCCTAGTACTAGAAAGCTGTCTGTTTCTGAGCTGTATATGTCTGGGTCAAGCTGAGTTGTATATGGTTAGTTTTTAACACTGGCAATGGAGAATGGTCTTTGTCTGGTGGTTCTATTGTTGTTTATTATTGTAAAAAAAAAAAAAAAAA
>VZSV01000001.1:6257699-6285907 GCA_013398735.1 Nothocercus julius | reverse complement strand
CCTCCAAACAAACAAACAAAAGTGACAGAAAGCAAAGCTTTGCATATGGTGGCATGACTTTGTAGCCACAGACCTTGGAATACTACCATCCACAGAGATAATGGATTGAGGACTTTAGTTTCTGAGTTTTTGTTATTCAAATCTCTGAAAATTAATAGAATTTCTTTACCCAGTAGTTCTCAGGTCACTGCATATGTATTTATAACAAAGGATATTTTCCCCCCTCCCCCTCCCTGACTCCTCAATTTATTCTTCTCTTCTTACTATTATTTGATAGGCTATAGTTTATGCTAATTTACCATTCTGGATTAACTTTACTTCCAGCATATGGTACATATTTAGCATTTGTTAGAAGTATGAGATAACTGAATGCTTATAAGATAGAAGTTAGATATAATGCTGTTTGTTGTGATAGCCTGAATCTTAAAGTTTTGCCTGCAATAGAATCTTACTAAAATTTTTAGCCACATAACATCCAAGAAGGGCATTATAGGTCCTCATCTACATAAGCCAAAAAGGTGATGTGGCTAAGTTTTCTTGCAGAGTGCAGGTGGAGGAAGCAGGAGGATGAGAATGAAGTAATGAAGTTAAATTTTGAAAGAGTTAAATCCTTCCAAGGCAACATTTCTTGCTTTGCTGTCTGAGACGACAAGGATTTTCAAATCTCAGCCTGAAGGCCTTATCTGGTGTTACACGTGTGTGAAGGTATATATGAAAGCTATTTTATAAGAAATCAGAAATTAGAAAAATAGCATTTTTTCTAATAATCAAATATATTTTTCTGATCTCTTTGTCATTGTTTAGTTCCATCAATGCATAAACACTGCACTAATTTGTTCTGCTTATTGATGAGGGTCCTTTGATTCTACAAGGATAACATGGGACTTCTGCTGTATAATTTTCTGGCTCATCTTTTCTGCTCTGTTCCCAATTCTGCTTCTCTATCAATGGTGGGAACTGGATGTAATACTTCTCAAAGCATAGCTGAAATCTTGCAGACTGCGTTTCAGAGCTGGCAAATAGGGTCTGATTTGTTTCTTTCACATTTTTGAAGGACAGAAATTATCTTTCCTATGCCCTGTTGCCTGGAAGGTCTTGTGAGCAGCAGATTTGTAAAAGCCTAAAAAAGGCCGTCAATGCCCATTTCACATGGATGATTGCCTCCCCCCACACACCTTTTACCACTCTACTTAAGAGTTACTGTAAAATCTTTTGTGTAGGTATTTCTGGGCATTCAGTAAGTCTCCTGTGATAATCCACTGTATTTTAGTTCCGGCCTGATGCCCAGCTGTCAAATAGGTGTTTGAATTTGCTTCTTATATTTCCTGAGGGCTTTGTGTCATTAGGTTTATGCTTTATTGCTGTCTCAAATCTCTAGGAATGCAAATAAGACAATGTGCAGAAGTTTTCAGTGAAACATGTAAGAGTCAACATTAAGATAGTCATCTTTGTCTTATGGATGTAGATAATATGACTAAGCAACATGAATGTTTCTTTTTCTTTTACAAGATACTCATGTGCATACATCAAAATATATTAAGGCAATATGGTTTTAATAATTGAGTAAAAAAAAAAAAGTAGATTTTTTTTTCCCAGTTAATTAGTCATGCCCCCTGGACGTGTCCTTGTCTCAGAGTGCAATTGCATAAAAGCATTTCTATCAAATCTGCATTTTCTTAGCAGCTAATTTAATGCTGATGTTGTAAAGCCCAACTGGGTTGGTATTTTAGATAGTTCAGTATTGTTCTCTCAAGAAATTTTCTTTTTTAACCAATGAACTTTTCTACAGAGACACAGAGATGGGTTTTGCTTGAATGGCTATTTAATGTTTTTCCTTGCATTCTAGAGTACACAATATCAGAATGCCAATCCAAGAGTTTTAGACTGTGCAGTAGAAGCTTTCCTCTAAATTTGCTGTTTCTTATGACAGAGGGGAAAAAAAGAAAAAAGAAAAAAAAAAAACACATTCCTTGGACTTCAAGTGTTTCAAGAGACAGGATCCTGCAGTGTACATTCGAATAGTTACCTAAGTAAAAAGCACTTGTTTAAATAAGAAAAGCATCGAATAGATATTTGCCACAAATATGCAGCAAGTCTTTCTGCACCAAGATGCTCTATTCATGTACTTGCCTATGTAAATATCTGTAGGAGCATCAACAGCACCACTGTTCTCCTGTTATCATCTGTTTGTTGCTGATATCATACGTGTGTAATGGGTATTTTCCATTGGCATGGGAGTAGCGACCTGTTACCCGTTCCTCTAGCTTATGGATGGTGATTCAGCCAAACCATTGTTCAGTTCAGGACAGAAGAAAAGCCCTAAGATGGATCTGAGAGCACTGAGGAAACATCATTGCAATGCAATTCTGAAAATGCTTTCACTGCTTGCTTTACATCAGTTTCTGACAAGAATACATATAGAGTGTCTTAATGCATTGAGGTATCTTACACCTCAGTACAATGAGAAAAACACTGCAGCATCAAATAAAGCAATGTTGGATTCTTTTTAGGCTATTATGATGCACTTTTCTGTCTGATGTATGTCTCCTGGGTTTGCTTTCATTCTTTGGGTTTTAAGAATATTTTTACTTTGTTCTGTTTCTGCTCTTTTTCTCTAGGTAATACTTAGCTTTATTTTTTTTATTTGTATTTTTTATTTTTTTTCCCCCCAAGAGATATAAATGTCCAGAGTGTCAAGTGAAATGTATGAGGATGGCAAAAGAAACTAATACTTTCAGCTTTATGTCTCAAAAGAAAAACGCTCTATTAAATCTTTCCTATATTTGGATCCTGGATTTGAAAATCATATTTTTGCCATGTTTCAGTTTTAATATAACTAGAGTAAATGGGCAGTTTGTGGATATTTACATCAAACAAGTGTTATCCTTAGGTTGAGTATGTTTTGTGTATTATGTAATACATGTTTTATGACATGAGATATTTTGATTCCTGGACTAGATCTTATTCCCTAATTCTGTCTAACTTGTATTATTCTTCCAGCAAAAAGGATATGGAAAACTGAGTTTAAGAGCTTTTGGGAGATTATCTTATTTTTATAAAACTGCCATGCTGGTTCTGCAGTGCCTGCTGCTGCTGCCCTTTGCTGCAGCAGCCTTGAGAGCATGTGTGGAGCTTGTTATACTCTGCTGACGTGAGTCGTGGCAAGGCATCATTAGGCAGTTCTTTTTGCTACCACATTTTAGAGCACTTGAAGGAGGGACCACATTTCCTTCCCAAGTAGCCTGACAAATGCATTAAATAGTAACAGTGCGTTGTTTCAGTTAGGTGTTTCTTTCATTATTTGTTTGTTTTTAGGAAAAAAAAAAATATTGTGGTGATGATACTCTAATGAAGCATTTTATCAACATGCATGTGTATATCCTTTTCCAAGGTTTAAACCAAATGAGTCAAACTAGATTTGTGTAAAATACAAATTGTGGCTGTATCTTAGATATAGAGAAGGCCCAGTGCGAAAAGAAGGACGAATATTTACTACATTGAAAATACGTAATAAAAGTAATTTGATAGAATTGTGGAGAAAAGAAAAAAATGGTCTTATGTAGGAGTACTGAGTACTTCTAAATTACTGCATTTATCATTTGACTCATTGTTTTAGTGCTTGAATTAATAATGCCTTCAAGAGGTTTGATCTCAGTTCTGGAGAGTACTTATTTTTCATGCAACCCCCACATGTGGGGCTTCAACAGGACCGTAACAAGGACTTAGAAAAATCCTGGACAAAGGCATCATTTCTGCGTATTGATACATGACAGATTCACTTAATTCCTGTCAGTAGTGATTCAAAGTGTCCAATAGAAGTCAAAGGCGGTCTGAAAATACGAAATCAATCTGCTGCCTGGGAAACATTTTATCGCTCATGTCTACAAACCAAAGATACAATGTTGTGGGGTAGGAGAACGGAGCAGATGCACCTTCATTTCCAAGGCACAGCGCAGAAGATCTGGCATTCTAGATAAGGTTTTCACAGATTGCATTGCCTCTGCAAGGCAAGTGAACTCCTTTATTCTAGTAAGTTTATTTCCTATGTTGTCTTTATTTTCCCTTTCTACTCTTATAGAAATAATACCAACATTATTTTACTTTTCATAAAAATGTGTGAATGTGAACTCCTGAAAATGTTGGTCTGATATGACAAATTATAAACATTTCTAGTGTATCTTGATGAATGTGTTCATGTGTGTTTCCGTCTATTGTCCTGCTTGGACAAAATAATCTACACTTGACAATATCACATTCTAGAAAAGATGTTTTTGGTAAACAACCCTCCATTTAAAATTACATTTTTATGAAATCATGACTATAGGCTGAAAATTATCTGAGAGGTAAATTCTGTTGTTATGATTATGGCATTTTTCATGCAATGCAGGAGTGTCTAAAACACACGTAATGACCAGAATGACAGTTGTGATCTTCTTTTATACAATTCCTAACAATTATCAATGGCAAAATAGAAGCAATGCAGAGAGACCAAAAATTGCATGTTACTCGGTAGCAAGCCTAAAATGGAACACTTTTCAAAATATTCATTGAACAACAAAAATGTTAAAAAACTCTATTTTTGTTCTTATTTTAAGATAACATTTTTAATATAAAAATTCAGGATGCTGGTGGGATCAGGAATAGAGCAAATGTTTAATGTGGACTCAAGAATGAATTTGACAATTTTTAGTGCATAAGAGCTTTGTGTGTCAAAAATGGTACAAGTCAATCATCAGTATTCTTAAGGACTCACCAATAAATTTTTCTTAGTTTTATAATTTTAGGGCTATGTCATATAAAGAGATAAATGATAAATTTGAGAAAGCTATTTAATGTAGCTATTGGTTTGTTATGTAGCTCTGCAGGAACACTGGAAAAAAATGAAAACAAAAAGAGGAGAAAAGATGATTAAAAAAAAGATCTTCAGTGGCACCAGAGAATTAACTGTAGTGGAATTAGGCCATCTGTTTCACTGAAGATCTGGCCCAGAATTAGTCTTTCCCTTTGCCTGGAGATTGAAGATCTCTATAACTTAATTAAGTGGAGAAAACTCAGACATACTTTTTGCTTTATTTTTCTTAAGTCTTATAATGATACTGTATCTGTCGTTTGATTAGCTCTTCCAAGGACAATAAATCTACTTAAGTCCAAGAGCCAAACCTAGAGATTTCAGCTTTTGGCTTTATTACTACCATTCAAGTGGTGAATTTTCTTTTTGAACTTACCAAAGACTCTAGACTTTGATTACATGTGGGAGCAATAACAGTCTTACTGGTAATACCTTATGATCAGAGAACAAACATGGTTTTATTTATAGCATTTAAGCTTTATCGATTTATTTGTTGAAGTGAGTTCAAAATACAATTACTTAGAAAGTATAGTCATCGTTAACATCCCCAAACAGAAACTTTTGATGTGAGAACAACAGAAATACATGAAGTATTTGTAAGACACATTACTTGTACTTTCAATGCCACTTCCTACTTGTAAAGTGGTTCCTTTGTATTTTGTGAATTCTAGCTCTTCCTTTTACAGTGGCTTATTAAAGGAAACATTCACATTTATTCAGTATCTTTGCCTGCGTAATGTCTTCCAAACTTTGTATGCCTTTAATGCTGCAAGGTTCAGCATTTTACTGTTGTCTTCTAGGAAACTTCAAAGATGTGTATGTTCTTTCATAAGTCAAAGACAGCTATAGTTTACAGTTAATAAAACATTTCTCATCAAAAACAAAGACAGACATAAATGAGATAATGCTTCTTGGTATGCGGCTTTTTATAATATGCCAGGTATGCGTTAGTGATGTTCTAGTTTCAACAGTCATCTTTGTTCTCTGTTGTTTGCTATAGGAAATATAGCAGCTGGTGAGAACAGCACAGTGTCATGTGTTTTGTTGTCTGTGTTGTGTTTTAGGGTGGATTAGGAATGTGCTGTCATCTGTGGTCCCTCTTACTGTGCTGTGATTCATGTCACAGAGCTGTCCTGGAGTATGCGTGGTGGCTTCCTTTCAGGTGTAACCGCTGTAGGATGCACAGGGGACGCTAATGAGCACTAGAAGCCAACGGGCAAGAGCTTGTCTGAAGTCAAAACTTCGATCTTTGACATCAATTGTTTTGCTCTCTTCTAACACGCTACTTGCAAATACAGGCATTGTAATATTTATTCAGTAATCTGAAAAAGTCTGTCATTTTAAGGGACTTCTTTAATTTACCTCAAGTCTCCTAGAATAATATCTTTGATGTTTCATTTTCAGAGTGATTGCTGCCGTGCTCTTTTGACACATAATCATTCAAAAGTTTTGTAGCTCTGTTCCATTGTAAGCATTCTCTGTCACGTTTACAGATACTGAGTCACCACTATTTCATCCACTTTTTCAAACTTGGAGAAAAGAGTAAGATCTAAAAAACTTGAGGTCTAAAAAATTTGAGAAATGTCTGGAGGTGACATGAGATATGTAGCTTGGTAGTCTAAAGTTTTGGGTTATGCATCTCTTTTATACTTACTTATAAATTATCATCTGGCTTTTTTCATAGTTTCCAGTGCTATTAATTACATAATTGTGCTTCAGGTCTCCAGTGAAGGAATTGTATGTACTCCTAAACTAAAATTGCTGTTAACTGTCATCCTGTAAATAAGAACAGTAGTAGCAGTTATGCAAACGAAATGTACTGTCACATTCAGTTCTTGCTTCCCTGACTGTCTTGGAGAAGCTCCTTCTGTAGAATGAATATCATATTTTAAAACACTTGATTAAAATATGTGAATAAAAGTGTTTTGCGCAAATTTGCTACCTTATACAGTACTGATTACCAAACTGATTCACAGAGTATATATGTGGGAAAAATGTGAAATTTATTGGCCCCTTGCATCCTCCCCACCATACAGGGAATGGCCCTGTATGTTTCAGTCAGCTGCCTGAAGCTGCTTAAAACAACTAAGGATAAAATTACAAAGTCTCTGTTTAGAAAAATTAAGATTTAGACTGGATTACAAGTACAACTGTTTTGTGAAAAACATTTTGCAAGCAACTGCTGGAGAATCTGTAAATATATGCAAACCTCTCAGCCTGTTCTCATAATTTTTAGCTATAAATGTGATAGATGAGCATATTTTCTATTAGAAGTCTAATTATTTACAAATCACTATCCCAGTTGACTTTGGAAAAGAGGTAGTTCACTCTCTGAAGCAGCAACATATTGTTGGAAGGCACTGCTCCTCTTTTTCCCTTTTTTCAGTCTGCCTATGAAACCTGAGTAACAACAAACAACAACAATGATAAACTGGAATGCAACAATCTGATATTTTATTGCTATCAAAATTCATTATACACTCGTGTAACAAATAGAAGCCTTTTCCTGATTTTTAAATATGAACAGAACAGTGTTAGTGTTATTACATACAGAGCTATAGGGAGTGCAAAATTCCTTTTTGATAGGTTGTGAATCTGGTAGTAAACTATGCCCCTATTTCAAAACCTGCATGTGTTATATGGATCTACTGGTGGGATCCAGTATTTGTCATTCTTTCCTGAGAATTTGTCATTCCTTCCCTTCCTTGCTTAATATACAATCTGTGAATTTATTTCAACTTTTATCTGGACCACCTGGTTTCTAGCTTTAACTCTCTACGTTTCCTGTTCAGTGGTAAACCAGGGTAACAGATGTTACATTAAGGAAAGACTTAACCCAGAATACCAGCTGCTATGGGCTTTTTAAACTCGGAATGAGGTTTCCCCCTGGAAACCATGTTGACTGGAACAAATCTGCAGTTCTAGTGGATTTTTTCTTTTTTATTGTTTTCTGACATAGCCATTCCAAAATACAGTAATGATTTTTTCTACACTTAAAGCATTTCCTCATTTCTCTGCCATTATGGGATGACCTTTATATGATGTATTTGTTTTTCGCTTGGTATTTTATACTGACCTAAGAAAAGCCAGCAAGTATGTGGCTTTTATCAAATGAAAGTAGAGTTCGTATGTATAATCAGCAACTCCCACTATCTCAAATCTATCTGGTTGCAACAGAATAAGAAACAGCCTAGAAAAGGCTGTACAGTGCAAAACTAGTTAATAACTACAATGATTTCATTATTGTGTTTCACTAATGAAATAAACTGTCATCCACAGCAGTTCCATTTAGTGTGAAACAGAAATAGAATGTCTGCTGTTGCGGCACTCATTTGAGAAACAAAAGTACTGAGTGATGAATCTTTAAAAATGAATAAATAAGATAGTGTGAGAATCCACAGCTGCTTTATAGCCATCAGACTGTGCATGTTCAAAAAGTCAAAAGTTGCAAACTTAACTGTAAGAGCTCAACATGTTAGAACAAGTAGTCTTATTTTTCTCAACATCTAAAAAGTTGTCTTAGTGGTTTTCATTTAATGGCAGGTGAGAATGCCATTTTTTAATATTTACTGAGTGTCTTTTTAATTTTTTTTTTTTATGAGCCTGGGGAAAATAACACTATTCTTCAGATGATTTGACGAGGTGCCCTATAAAAATTTCTCTGCTTTGCGGAGGCAGTATTACAGCATAACTCTTTCAAGATTTTTGAGTCCAGAGTAAATTTTGAACACCAGGTTAAGTGTAACTATTGAAATTTTACCTGATTCACGCAGTAGCCATAATTAGAAGAGATTCGAGTTTTTACGATTTTTTCACTCCGAATCTAGAACAATATTCCCTGTATTGGGATCATCTTCCTACTATCGCCTGTGGTTCAGATGGGAGGTGTTCAACACAAGCTGAGGTATAACAACTAGAAACTTACATTATTTGAACTCTAGCTCTGTTTCAAAGATTTTATTCACAGCTTAAAAGCCTTTTGACTCAAACAGTTCAAAAAAAAAACAAAACAAAAATAAAAATAAAAAAAAGAATACTTTGTCCTCTAAACTACTTTTATGCTCTTGCAAATTTGAATAACCTCATCTGGGAAGCTTCAGGCGAGCTTCCAGATCTATGTCTTTTTTGGCAAAAATGTGTGTTACAGAATTACAAAATAGATGTTACAAATTTCCCAGTAATTTTGAGAGATTTATCTCACATGTGTATCCTTTACTGGTGTGTTTTTAACTAATGGTGATCTTTTGACCATCAGTTTATGCACTCTCTAAATGTGCTATTGACATGACTTGCCTTCTGCACAATTGTGCCATTAACTCAAATGCAACTTTATATATAAAAAACAATTTTAGAAAAGCCAAAGATCATGTATATAACCTTTTACTGCTTGGTTTCAGATTTTTTAAGAGAAAGCATTGTGTTTCTATATTTACAATCGGACTGGCTTGGAATTCTCTGTCAAAACAAAGATCCGAAAACTAAACATGAAATGTTTTCTCTATTACCAGTTCAGCGAACTTTCATGAAACACAAATGCAGGGTTCTAAAGGAGATGTGTGTGTATTCCTAGCCAAAGAGCATGACACATAATGAATTTCTGGACATCTTCAGAATCTGAATTGTGCCTTTCAGTTTAAGATTGTGGAGGTAGGAGTTCTCCACCAAAAGGTTGGGTTTATCCTTTGGGAATGACTATTTTTCACATGTCAATCTAATAATAATAATAATAATAAAGGGTATATCATCTGTAAAGATAACATACTTATTCTTTAAACAACACTTTTTCATTTAAAGTCAGCTTCCACAAATGATGCTTAGGAAAGAAAGAAAATGCAATGGTCACTTATCTTTTAGTGACTCTGAGGAAAACATATTTGCTTAACAGTTTATTTTTTAGTGAGCACTGTAGAGAGCAGTGTAAAAATCTGAATTTCCCCAAGTGTTTTATTTAATTACTGAAGCTTTGATGCAGTCAGTTTTCAGTGGCACAGGTGGTAAATTTCTAAAGGTTGTTATATGTTCAGAATCTGGATGGCATGATAGCATTACCCAAAATCAGCAGTAACTTTTAAAATCTAAGTCTGAACTCATGGTCTCTTGCATTAGCAAATTAAATAATCCAGTACACTGGATACTACTTTCAGAAAAATCTGATTTTGATTTAATTTCAGCTTCAATATTTGTATGCAATAGAGTTTTCTTGAAGTAATTTTGTAAAAACAATCAACGCCTCCCCCCCCCAAAAAAAAAAAAAAATACATATGATTAAATCATGCGGTGTTTAATAATTTGTGTTATAGTTTCTGGAAATAGTCTACTGTGATGTATGTGAGGGAAAGAGAAGAAACAAAGTGCCTTTTGGAACAACATGACACAGAAACAGAGGTGAGTAGTTTCATTAGAGATTGTTACTATGGTAGCAAGTTCAAAAAATTCATTATGAAGTGACATTGATAGTGGAAAAGATAGTGTAGTGAGATTTCTGTTTCTCATAGCAAACAGTCTTGTTTCAAAATCTCTATTTCGTCACTTACACCAAAATTGTAAGCATTTTATAAAAGGGTTTTTTTATCCACTGATGAGGACTATATATACAAGCTAAATCAGATCGCATAAAAGGCAGCTTGAAATTATTACACATATGATTATTGATACCGAAGGAAACTGTCCTAAGTATAGGACTGTGATGTTGAGATATTGTAATGTTAAGAAACTCTTAAAGAAAATAAAAGAATTGAAAGAATTGTCCAATGATACATCATCAGTGAAATATGGAGTTACTTGCAAAAGTGGTTTGCAAATCAGTTTAACATAACTATTATAATTTAAGGCCACAAATAAGGGAATATTTAGATACGCAAGTGGAGTTTTTCCAAGCTGAGGAAAACTAGAGTGGTTGGTAGAGGAGAAAGCAAATAAACTTGCTTACATTCTCAGTTAGAGGCATGGGTTCCTTCTAATAAGGAAGCAAAATATGTTAACTTGATGCTAATGTTACAAGTTTTGGTGAGTTCTGAATGCTGCATGCAGTGCATTCACCAGTGATGTACCACTCAGTATTGCAGCAGGAATTATTAGTTCTACACAACTCTTCAACACAACATTGCCAGTTGTAGCATTACTGTTGAATGGATTCTAAGTTGTTAATGGATCAATGAATTCAGGTTGATTTTTTTTTTCCCTTAGTCTATAAACTAACAAATGTAAACATCTCAATTTATTTGCAGTGAAGAAAAAAAGAATACCTCACTTTTTTAACATAAGGTGGCTAATAGCAATAGTACACCATCACTGCTGACATGCAGCAAAATCCTCTTCTCCTAGCTTCTGTGTCATAAAAGATAAAAATGTCAAAGCGATGATATTACTAAAAGCCTGAACTGGAAGTTTAGAGGATGCTTATCCTCATTTGTTGGTAGGAATGGTATAAAGATTTTCAGTGTTGTTACAGTTTCAAGGCCCCCTATCTTTATATAGTCTCAGAAATCTCTGGTGAGGAAAGTAGGTACTGTTCTGCTTTACAGTGAGGCACAGAGATTTCTGTACTTGCTAATGCCTTGGAAGAAAAATGGAACCAAGGTCAGTTCTTTAGAGCCTCAAGCACTAATCACCTGTGCAGCATTTTTGTAGCTCTTGCAGAAGAAATACCATTTTGACATCTCTAGAGAATGAACTCCAGTGTTTATTAATGATAAAGGTATGGCTACAGTGAAAGAAAACTTACATTCATCCTTATCAAGTGGGATGCTTGAAGTGAGGAAAGACAGAATAGCTGTTGTGGCTAATTCTGCCTCTGCCGAGGCTACAGAAATAGTTGATAGTTGCAGATTTTGTGATACAAGGTTTTGCCAATCAGGAAGTTAAATAGGATGGCCTTCTTATTTCATGTAAGTTATTTCTTAGAAATAACCTTAAAATAGCTTTCCTTTTAATTCAGTAGTTTTGGACATCCATAGAGTTGAAAGACTAAATATTTTTTTGAAGAATCCACTAGCTTACTATTCTCAAAGTATATATTTATCTGTGAGAGATGGGATTTAAGATTTGAAATAGAATTTTAAATATCCAGTTGCTTTAGAAGCATTCTTTTTGGGGGAAAGACAGCATGCAGTCCAGCTCCCAATTCAATTTTACAATTAGGAAGTTACAGTTAGAATATCTTTCTCTTTCAGATAGATACCAAACCTTTAAAACAAGATGAGATTATTTTTCTGTAGATAAATAGCCAGTGTGAAATAGCTTACTGTGATGTAGACCTGTGCTTATCTATCTCGATAATATATATCATTTATTTCTTTAATAGATATCAATGTTCAATGAAAAAGAAGAAAATGCTTTTAATTTAATAACTATTGCAATATGTGGCATTTATTACAACAAACCACCCTATTTATATAGAAATGTCCTCTACAAAAATAAGTCACATGTTGAATTCTAATGAGCATAGCTACCTGAAGAAACTCAAGGGGTAGCTAAGCCACAGAAGTTTTAAATCATACTTATTTCTGTAGCATTCCAAAGTCTATAAACACTTCATTTGATGATCTGGGAGCCCTTACGAAAGTAGCTCTGGGGATTTTCCATAAAGAAAAGCCTGTTAGAAGAATGGCTAAATTGATTGTTAATTATTAAATGTCTACCTGTAGGATAGGCTCTTCTTGTTCCCTCAAGTTCCCTCTTGTTGAATGCTTGTGTCTCTTACTCAGATTTTAGGCAGCCTTTCATCTACTCTGCCAATGCCTCTGTGGATGGCCTTAGGGTATGACAAAATCACTTAGCAGAAGGATGCAATGGAATTCAACCAATTATTTGTGAAAATCACTCAGTAAGTTCTTCTTGCAGTAGCTGATATATTGTTTGCCTTTTTGAGACTCTTAAATAAACTGTGACAATGTTAATTATGAGTATATATATGTATATTTATATACTCATTAGGAGAACATTTTCATAAGCGAAGTATAAAATTGGCCAGAGATATGAAGAAATGTATTTCAAGGTGAAATTCTAGCCAGGCTAGCAGTGAGATGATGAGGTGGTAGTTGTATATATACATAAAAGTTGAATAAGGATATTTTTAATGTAATGCATGAGGAAATAAATAGAAAAATGAGAATGAAACTGGAAAGAATTTCTGCCAACTGAAAGAGAAGTTTGTATAGATTTGGGGAAATGGTACATTTTAGCTAGATTTGTAAATAAAAAATGTAGAACTGCAGAAATTCTGACACTGAAACGGAAATGGTTTGTATAAGCTAGATTGCCTTTTTCATCATTTTAGTTCTGTTTTTCACTTGGACTGGCTAGTTTGGACAGGCTCTGATTATTTCTATTTCTGTTCATCTGTTTTTACATTTGACCATCTCCAAGCAGTGTCAGCGGAAGCAGCACCGACAAAAGAATGGTCTCTCTTTTGAGTTGTATTTTTAGATGTGGAACGATCAAATGAGAACTGTGCTTTTCCACAACTTTTCAGTATAGCAGCTGGGACTGTTTCAATGTTGCCTTTTAAACTGCTTAGTGTTTTGTGGGGATTAACCACGCCAGCCGCTGATTGCTGGGGTATTCATCCATTGCCAGTTAGATGCAGAACACTCCCATGGCATCTCGTCAGTAAGCAGCTTTCTACCTTCAGGCAGGAGGCACGACAGGTTTAAGGTGTATTTCCCAGCAAATATAAGATGAATTGAAATATGATGAATACTTGGAGTACTGCCTAGAGACATGTATTTTACTAGAAGTAATACTTCTAATATTGTAAATGCTACTAGATGTAAATAAATGCTTACTACTGCTACTAGTACTTCCTGCTTTTAGTAAATGCTGCGAGATGTAGCAATTATCCGCAGTCACTGTTTGCTAGTCTTGTCAGCCCTCACAAATTAAGCAGAGTCAAAAATAATTGAAATGATAGTATCATTTTTTTCTCAAAGATTCCTATCAAAGGTAGTGCCAATTTTGAATGAACTTTTTTTTTAAACTGTATAATAATTTTGTCTGAACTTGTACATAGCTTTGAGAAGTGATGTTCTTTGGATGAGAGTGATTTTTTGCCCACTTATGTTCATATCTTAATGTGCCTAGAAACCTACATGAGCATTTGGAGCAATGCCACTTGTGTGAGAAAGGGAAATATTTTATATGTGAATGCTTCTTAAAGTAAATGATTATTGTATGCATATTTCATGTGGTCAAGTCACATAAGGAGATACACTTTGGCAACCCATTCTGAAGATCTGAGAGGACTTTCCACAAAGTACAGATATACTACTTCTAGAGTACTACCCCAGGGCTCCAAATTCAGTGGAGTTTTATCTTGATAGTGTTCTCTTTGTAGTTCTAGTTGCATGTCACGTTGCATCATAATCATGTGTGATACCATTGGTGGTTGTTAAAATGTATCCCACTTTGAGAGCATACAGTTTATGGTTAGGAAGAATTAGTTTCTCAGCGTCCTGACAAATTCTGATTATTCACTTGTCTCCAGAAGTGTTTTCTGCCCAAAGTGTTCTTCCCTTTCTAGAGTGCCCACAGACCCTGGCAACCACACAGGTGAGCAGGCAGAAAATCAGGCAGGCTTCCGTTTACGGCCTTCTGCATTTCATCAGAAATTCATCAAAACCAATCTGTTTTGCAGAATGCTTCAGTTTGGCAGATGAGTGTTTTGTGACAAAAGCTCAGTTTCATCAGAAAAAAATCCTGTTTAGTTTTATTCACTGTATAATGGGAGGAAGATGAAACAGATGCGTTTCAGTCTACTAATCATAGAGCATGACTGATTGACTTTCCCTCTCTTCTCTATCCTCTTTCTCCTAATTGCTGTTATACAATATCAAGATGGGAGCTACAAAGCCTGCAGACTACATTGCTATTTTTTATATTGGCAGCAGCTGAACATGTATTTTCAAAATTAGCACTGAGCACCTATGTACTTAACATCTCATGCATGGAAAACCCTGCTGTGAGCTAATGTGGCTGGAGTGTGCTTTGCAAACAGTATTAACAGATCTCCTAATACGGAATCCTCAGAGCACTTACGCAGGTTGATAGCATCTAAAGTACATGTGAAAAGCAATGCATTTGTAAAGATAATTAAGGCAGATTCAGGACAGCATCTAAGCCTGATCTTAACTTACAACACAAAATGAACTTGGGCATATGACTAGATGGATTAATGCACTTTTCTTGAATTAATGACCAAGCACTGAATAGCTAAGAGCAAGTAAAGCCAACCAAGAATCTATCTTGCATTGTGCACAGCACCTGATAAATAGGAGAGCTGTGATCGAATCTATTGCTAGTCAGCCAGAATAATTGTATAGAATAAGAATAATAATTTATCTCATACTGAATATATTGTATTGGTAGCAAAAGACAAAACATTGCTAGTATTCCCAACTTGAAATGTGACAATAAACTATTCTGATGATCTTTTTGTTTTTCTGTATTGTTTTCTTTTATTCAAATGAGTGTTTGTGAGAAAATGTCAGTAAATGAAACAAAAGCTTTAAAATATATATATATTTCTAAGAATTGGGAAGAAGTCCCTTACAATAGGAGAGGTCACCTCCAGAAGAGCCAGTAACTGCTTAATTAGAGTACTTTTCAGGGAGGCCAGAAACTGAAGTTCAAGTTACTACTCTTACTGGAATCATCATCATTCTCTGCAGATGGTTTAGTCCAGTGCTAATGGTTGCTATTTCACAAGTGAACTATCTTTGTTCCACTAGTAATTCATGTATGAAAATGATTTTTTAGACTTTTTTGAAGTGCATCATCACATCTGATCTTGAGAGATGAATTGAAAGAAATCTTTTTTATCTTTTTTTTTCTACATATATAGATAGATAGATATGCAAATGGCACTATCCCTACTATGTGCATATACCCTCTTCCTGGGCTGAACAAGGAACAGGATGTTTTTCATAATATCTTGGTCACTCTTTCCCTAATTGTATTCTCCTGTAGTTATTCCCAGAGATGGAAAGTAATATTATAAGGGAAGAAATTGCCACTTACAGGAAAGCTAAACCTTATAGCAGTGAATAGGATGAGAAAGGAAAAATAACAAGGCCTCTGCTGTCACAACCTAATGAGTAACAGTTTATCTCGGATACTTGTTCTTTAATATAAAGATATGAATATAAAGATAAAGACAACACTTAAATGAAGAAGGAAAGAATTACTCTTTTCTATTAGAGGACATGCAGGTGGAATCTCAGAGTTTTAATGTCTGACTTAAAAAAAATAAATAAAAATAAATAAATCCTGAGAGTGCTTACTGATAAATTCCAAGACATTGTTTATTTTCCCCTGTTTTTAAAATGCCCAGAGCTCTTTTCTAAAGTAGTGGCTATGTGTTTGTGCACAATATTTTATTCTGGCATGGCTGTGATTTTAAAACCCTGACCACACTACGTCCCATCAAGATCCATAAACCTAGCAAGCTTCATCTAAGATTATTTGCACATCAGACCTGTGACACACTAATAGGAGCTCAAAAGATCAGGCCACCTGTAAGCAGGGAAAGTACCACCCTTGCTCTCATTCTATAATAGCTTAGGAGTTGGACACCTTTGCAGGAAGTGGGAGAGTTCTGTTTGCTTCCCTCTTTTTACCATGTAGCATATCAGAGCACATGTTCCAGGTGGAAAAGCAGTAGAACACAGAAGAGTCAAAAGCAGGGAGAACATCAGGCTGTGACGTGGTACTTAGGCTACTTAGCAGAGAGTGGGAAATCCGGCCTGCACTTTTCCGTAAGGATTGTTGTAAAATAAAGCACAGTAATTATCAGCACTGTCTTGCTTTTAATGGACTGAAAACCCTATTGGTGCTTTCAAACTTTGAACATCTGCAAGGAATACTAGGGGTACCTACTTCAGAAGGCTTAGCTGCCATAAATCTACTGTGAACTTCTTCAGATGTGCAAGTGGAGATCTCTGCTTATAAACCTGAAGGCAGCTGAAGCCTCCTCCCATCCCAAAAGCTTCTGGTCTCTGTCAGGGTTGTTTTAGGTCCCATCTCAGCCAACTCTGAGAGATTGGCTTGGTTTTTCTTTTTGTTACTCAACTTCAGTAAGTAACATGGGGTTCAGATTCCAGTACAGGGAATGTGCATTAGGCCTTGCACTGCTTGGCCTAATCTTTAACTGCATTCATCTTCTAAGACAGTTGGTAAAGATTATTTTATTTATTTATTTATTTATTTACCCCTCAGGAGGTTTGCAGAGAATTTTAAAGGATGGATTCCATTTTCATGTATCTAATAGTTCTGCCATCTGTTCTGAATTTTTTTTTTTTTTGAAAGCACATTAGAGTTACTTGAAAAAAGGAAAAAAAAAAACAAGACAACATTGAAAAATACAAAAATCTTAAACAATGAAAACCCAGATTTTTTTCACTTCTTTGGCTGAGTTTGAGAAACTATTTGTTTCCTCTTTGGGCTTAGGGTTATTTTATTGCAACTTGAATAAAAAAAATCAAAACAGTTTACATGATCTTTTAAAAAAAAAAAAAAAATTTAAATAAAAATACATTTCCAGTCACCTTGAGGCTCAGTGTTTTGCTGTCAGTCAAGTATACTTTAAAATGTAGTTACTATATTTGCATAAATTTCTTTTTAAGATTTAGTCAAAAATATGTGAGAAAAAGATGTTTCTTTAGGATAGAGACTTCTCCAGCTGATGTAAAGGAGGCTCTTGACATAGCCTGAAAGCAGCATTGCAGAGCCACAACTCTTAATAACTTTCAACCATCAGTTTACGAGAAAAAATAAATGAATTGTGTTATATTTAAAGAAACTGAAAAAGTTAAATGAACTGAGAAAAGTGTACACAGAGGAATAACTTGGTGAAACTTGATAAATTGCTGCAAGTCAGGAGATTGGACTAACCTATCTGCCTTCAATCTAAACCCTGGTTTTTGGTTTTATGCACTGAGAAACAATAAAAGAGCTTCTCCTTCAGGTCTTTTTTGGTGGTAATTTGTTGGTAGTTCAAATAAACAGCTGGATTTGTGAGAATTGTTTTGTGAATTGTTTTTTTCTTAGCCTTATATTGCTAGTGGATAAAACACATAAAGAGAAAGACAAGTGGAGATTGGTGGGAGAAGGACAAGTATCACTTCAGTATCTTTTTCCTTTCGTAGGTCCAGAGCCTGGATTTTCTTCCAGTTGTTGGCTGAACCAGGAACAGCGGAGAAGATGTTTTTTCAGCAAGGAGTTCCCATCCTTTCCACTAGACTTACGGTATGAGCCTATGTTCTGGTGGTAGGAAATAAATGACATCTATTTCCCCTATTTCTGTCATTCCTGGGAGTTCACTTAGCTCTCCCTTATTTTCCTTCTTACCTTTCTAATTCCTGGCAAAAGAATTTTCCAGGAGAAGAGCTTGCAGCAGCAGTGCAGCTATATGATTCAGCTGCATCTGTTAAAAGCTGAATAGTCTGAAGAAGGAATTTTCTAGGCTGGTTCCTTGGCCAGTTGCATTTATCCTGCACAACTCATTCAGCAGTATTACAGTGGCAGAAGACCAGAAATCTAGATACGTTTTGTGGAGTAATTCTGAGGTAGAATTTATGTAATTTGTCAGTGTACGGAACTGATCCTAAACCAGAACCTGTCCTGCAGAAAGTTTTCCAGCCTTGCTTAATCCTAATCAAGGACAAGAGCAGTGTATTGTTTTTCAAATATACTTTAAAGATTGGTTAGATTGATGTTACTTAACACAAAACTCTGTTACAACTTTTACATAAAAATACTAGACTGGAAGCGGTAAAATGAGGTAAAATTTCAATCTCAGCAAAATTTATTTTTTCAGCATTTTCTCTTAGAAGGTTATGGCAAAATCAAAAATCTCAAGCTTAAAAGTTCTCTTCCTGTCAAATAACACAAAACAGAAACTATACTATTGGGAACTTTCTAACTGGACATAAGAAAACCCAGGTCTGATTCCAGTTTTCACAATTACAAAGCTCAAAAAAAAGTTTATAAAATTTAGTTATGCTAATGAAAGATGTAATGCAAAGTGGTAGATTAATTATCTAATATATATCTACTTAAGATACGTTAAGTGAAACATGAGTGTTCAGGAACATAAAAATATTTAGCCATGAAAATAACAGAATAATTATTATACTAGATAGGGTTTTGCATTTGAAACCTAAGTAACAGAAACATAGATGTTTAATGGATCTAGAAAGAAAAAGGATATCATGAATTACAAACCTCTTAAGTTTGCATGTCATAAGTCTGTCATTACTGTTTCGGTGACTCTTTGGGTATTTGAAACTGAACACTTCTTTTTGAAAGTCTTGGCTGTGATCAGTTTTGAAGATAGGATGTTGATACAAGTTTTCTGACAGCTTCAGACATGGCTATAGTTTGCTTAGCTAAATTCTAATGAAGGCAGCTAAAATCTCTTTGGAATGTTACAGTGATTTTAACTGTGACAGAATTTTTTCTTCTTTTTAAACTCTCGGGCTCTGTAATGAGTGAGTGTGTTCCCTAGTGATTCTTTTACATGAACAGTGATATAGTCATACATGAACAGTGATATAGTCATACTGATGAAAGATAATAGGCTAGTATAGTCCCTTGTTTATAGCAGGACATAGATAATAAAAGCATTTGAGAAAGTGATTTTATCATGAATGCTATGCACATACATGTAACCTCTACAAATCAAACAGGGCCCTCACTCTATTTCATTTTAAAACATTCCATAACAGTAAGCGTGCAAAATTTACTGGTGCTGCAATGCAAGACAAGACATTTGTTATATTGAAGTACTTTCCATTATTTTATAATGTTGGAAAAAGGAGTGAAAATCAAATCTTGTACTGTGAGGAAAGCTGAACATATTTCTCACAGTGACAGCCAACATCTTCACTATGTATATTACGCAGGAAATACAAGGAACTAGACATCAGTTACACAGAGGATTTTGTCCCATATCAGTCCATTTCATTGGAAACGTTATTTCAGCTAAGTAACTCCTGATAAAAACTGAAATAGATAATCCATGAAATACACACCTTTAGGCATGCAGTTGTGATTACTGGATAAGATCTGCTTATTATCCCCTGGCGGCCAATACAGTTCTTCATAAATAAGTATATAGAGACAGTCTTTGTAATGTATGGCAAAAAAAAATCTCTTGTTAAGCAGCTGATAGATGAATCATAAAAAAAAAAAAAAAATCCGTATATAACATCTTTCATCCTCTGTCATACTCTCTCTTCTGGAAATCAAACTGATTTTTATGAGACAAGGATTTCGGGGGCTGAGGAGTAAGCATGTTTTAAAAAAGCAAAACTGCCTATTCCTTATTTTTCTAAGATTGGAAAGAGGGCAGGCTAAGGACTGGAATCTCTACTATTTTTTGATCAGTGCAAATTAAAAAACATTTAAAACAATAGGTAGCGAGTCTCACTGAAGCTATTGCAGGGTTTTTGACTGTTTTAGATCTAACACTCCATCTAAAATGAGCAACTTAGAAGTCTTAATACGTTTTCATGTTAGTTCAAAGGAGAACATTGACAATGGTTCTTTTATTACAACTCTTTTGTCGGTCCCCAAAATGAATGAAAGCAGATATTCTCTGTTCCCCCCTACGTCTGCAGTAAGTATTATTAAACTATATGTCTATATAAAAGCTCTCCTGGGGTTCATAATCTATTTGGCCTTGTGCTCTACAGAGCATGTTTGGAATGATACTGCATGTATTATCCATAAGCACTGTTTTAGACTCAGATCAGCGCTACATTTGAACTGTCCATGCATGTTGGAGAAATTCAGATGTTGGTCCAAATTTTGTAGCTAAAAGTTCTCTCTATATATTTGGAATAATGAAAATAAGATTCAGTGTATTTGGATTTGAGAAGTAGTTCAGGTTCTTTTTGTATTCAGTTTTCTCTTCAGTTAAGCTCATTTCAGTATTAAATAGTAATGCTCAATCCAAATTTTCATTACATTTTGCCCATTTCTACAGCTTCAGTTAACCACTGGTTTTGGTGAGAAGTAGTATTGACTGCTAGTTTAGGCCATGCTTAATTAATATGTTTTTCAATAAATTCATGTGAAATAGGTTTTGGTTTCAAAATCTCAGTTAAATTTAGATCTGTTGCTTTTGCTTTAATTCTCCTGGTGATCCATCCAGTTCAAAATTGTATGTAATGTTCAGTAATGCCCATGAGGTGGCTGTTAAGCCTTCTTAAGTGTGCCCTTCTTTATAGATTTTCTATATTTCACTGCAGATCTCATTTTAAGAGTTAAGTACATACCTTCTTTGATTCACTTTGGCACTGAGACATTGTTTCATACTACATTTGGTTACAGCTCAATCATTATGAGTTAATTTCCCATCATCTCTAAATTAATTAGTATAATTTTATTATGCATTTGTCACTGTATATTAAGCTATACTGTTTTATTTCCTTTTATCTGGGATTTGCTAGTTGTCCTCTGCACTGCCTGCTGTGCCTTAGGTCTGAATCAGTTTCAACAGCTCTGAATGAAAAAGACGTGGCTTGAGATTACAAATTATTGCCTTTTAGCCCGTCCCTTCTACACTTGTCTATTGATTTCATATTGAACAGTAGTCACAATACTTGGTCTTAATGTAAGCACCTATCAGTTTGTGCTTTAATTGGAAAGAGATCATTGTTTAGATTGTTAGATTACCTATAAGACCAAGATCTCTCCATTTTTATAGCTTTTTTTTCATTGTAGTTCTAGTTTAATTTCCCTCTTATAGGCTCATGTCCCATCGCTTTAATTACGTTTAGGATTGAATCGGATCACATTTGTTTAGATTCAGTTATATCATTAATTTTTTTGTTCCATATTTATTTTGATCATAGTACATTTATCCAAGTTTTGCAACAATTAATCTTCAATTATTATTATTATAGTTTTAAATGTGTCCTGTAGGAGCATTTCATATGCTTTCAGAGCTAATTAGATGTTATTGTAGATTCCATTTATATCTTTTATTGAAAAGATGTAAGATCAGTACCTGCTCATCTTTTCATTTTGTTGTCTGTAGCTGTAGTTTTAGCATATAATTATATATTGTATGTACATTTATTGTAGTTACGCAAGTACATTATACTTCTTTTGTGTTAGGTAACTTAGTAGAAAACATGATGGATTTTTAGTTCAAAATATTCATTGGAATGAACTAGTGAGTTAGGTTTTATCTCTCCTTATTTCATGCAACACTTAGACTCCTAGTTATGGGAGTGTTACATCCATGGGTTTATACCATACAGTCTAAAATATATGTGCAGCCCAGAGTATATTATGAAGCAATACTTTCTTTTAAGATCATTTAAAGCTATTATGTCTAATTTTGTATTTTACACTGCACATATCTTAGGGCAGGATTTAATTCTTCTTTTAAATTCAAGTATCTGAATATTGGTTTTATGACTGCAATGGGAGTTTTGGGGTACTGCAGAAATGATGCTTCCAATAATAATATTTTGTGCAATTTGATAATTTTTACAATCTTAAACTATATTATTTTAATGGTTTTATACTATTGAGTTCAATAGCATGGGACCATTATTTCAAGTTAAGATAGCTCTCATTAGTGAAGTGTGAATTATTTGCCAGACAGATTGCAATTATTAACAGCCTGGCTTTCTACATTTTTTCCAAATACGAATCAGTCTGCTTGCTTTACTATACCCCTTTCACATGCTCATGCTAATGTTATCAAAATGCTGCCACTTCTACAACTAAGCCAGTCTGTATCTAAATGGAAAGTTATACCAATATTCAAAGTGCAAAGTGCCAAATCTCGATCTGCAAACATTTATGTTGCACATTGTGCTCAGAAACAAAACCTATGCCTTTGTATTATCCACATTTGTGAAAAGATGTTTTAAACATCTCAGAAATCCGAACAGAAGTTCCATCAATTTTCAACTGCTGTGCATTGATTTGCATATTATTTCATATTAATTAACTATGGAAATTCTGCTTGAGATACAAAGTTGGGCATTCATAGGTAAGAAAGCTTATGACAAAGCTTATGATTTTTTTTTCAGTACAATCAGAAAGTGTAATACATATGAAATTGCACACCAAAGCAATTGCCCCAATCTTTAATTTATGAGATTGTCTTGAGCAGAACTTGAAGTACTGAAATCTCAATGTGTGCTTCAGTTTTCAAAGAATAGGAGTGACAAACTATATTTTCAAATACTTGAAAGACAGAAAAGAACTCTTCCCAGTCATACTGGCTGAAGAGGAAATACCTACGATTAGGGAAGGTTGGAGCCAATGCACAAAATGCACCTCAGGTGTTGATTGATACGAATGGAGAGATTGATGCAGGTTGATGCTGATGACAGAGGGAGAAAGTCTTGCTTTCCCTCTACCCGCACTTAACAGCAGCTTAATACATCACTTTTCTTACACATATGGTGAAGTGAATTTAGAATTTTTAATAAAACCTAATGTGAAGAATCAAAATCAGAGCACCAGATATTAAAATAACTATATCATATGCAATACTGAGGCATGTATTTGTAAGCCAGAACATGTAGAATTGTTGTTTCACTGCTTAATTGTTTTGCTGTCACACTGTTTTTAGACAGCTGTATAAGCAAGAACTTAGAAGGAAGTAATTTCATTACCAATGACACTTTAAATTATGCTTTTAAAAACTTTTCTATTTAACCTGTCTCCCGAATTTATGAGATACTGAATGTAGTTAGGGAAATAATTTGAAGTAATGTTATGGACTTAATGCAAAGGAAGTAGTAAAGCTTGTAATGGTATCATAGGTAGTAGATCAGTGTGACCCTCTGTAATGAGCTAAAAAGATATGAAGCACTTGTGAGTTGCCAAAGTAAAATTCTCTTTTTCTTACACTGAAATACTTTCCTTTGGATACTTTAGTGCAGTGGTATGTCACTAGCCACATTCAGTCCTTAGTGTTTTAGCTCAACCTTTATCTGATTCCTAGTGGAAACTAATCTATCTTAGTTGGGAGGGACTTCACCTCCAGACCCTGAATAAACTTGGTTAGATTAAAATGGCTGCAGAATTTGGCAGTTCAGACTTAACCTTATATACTAAAAAGCTTTTTGCAGAAATGTTGCAGGTATTTATGCAAATGATGATTCTATCCTTATCTCATATTTACTATTACAAAACTTCTGAATGAAGTTTCACTTCACACCATTTATTTTTGATTATAATTTGATGGTGAAAATGCCAACAAAATTATATCAAATCAAGGTACTTTCTCTAGCTGGAATAGATATATAATAAAGTTCTTATTTTTATTACAGTTTTCTATAGGAAGAAGGTGAATCTTACCATCTCACATACCATGTTTTGGTTGCCAAGTGACTCCTCTGTGTCATTTAGTACTCATGATATTTATGACCATATAAACTTTGTACAGAGCTGGCCTCTAGCTAGTATGCCGATAACTGTTGTACTGTTTGGCAGTAGTAACAGAAATTTCGTAGAAGGAAAGAGGATACATTACTGCTATCCGTCTAGCTCATCAGCCTGCTGTCCTTTTTATTCCTATGGATGATATTTATAAAATAAAATGCAATAGTGTAATGGTTCTAAAAGTGCTTTAGCTGTCAGCATATTTGAAGTCAGTTGTTCCATCTGTTCCTCTTGATTCAATTTGTCTTCAGCTTTGTATTGCTCCAGTATAGGAGTGTATAGGTTCATTTAAAAATAATAATAATGCACGGGAACATGGATTAGAGAGTAGATATTAGATTTTCATTACAATAACGTTACTTTGTTCTTAGAAACTCGCTGTTGCAAATGTGGCAGAGAGAAGGGTCTGGCAATTAGTTGTGCTTTGAGCTTATGTAGATCAAAATCACAGTGTGTACTTAACGAAAGTTCAGAAATACCAAGAGAGATGGTACAGTGGCCAAACTTTGCTCCTCCTATTTGATTCCTTCAGAAGCTTCTTAATGTAACTATCTATCTCCCTTAGTAAATAGATATGGCTAAAACACTTGTCCACTATTATTTCTTTTCAAGTACCTGTACATAGCTTCTCATCCTCAAATTCTATTTATTCTTCCTACAGTTCACCAGCAAATTTCTCAGAGAATGCTGTTACCATTTCAACTTCTAAAGCATCTGCATATGAAAATGGTTGTCTTCCTTTCTATTGCGATCTATGAAGGGAGAAAAAACCTTCATGCTTACAAGAATATTCTGTTGACGTGTCCATAATTGTGATTGTGTGAGAAGCAATGGAGCTATCTAAACATAATGTGATTGTTCATATTGTACTATGCCCCAAAATGTCTATCATCATTGAGACTCAGTCATTCCAGATGCTCTCCAAATCTGATTCTAGTCATGATACTTTTGGCTTAGAGTATTGAACAGATTACAAGTAAGTAGTACTGTTTTAACTATAGGCGACCAGATACTTTCTACTTGAAATAAGTAATTTATAGTTAATAGCATAAAGCTTCCAAAAATGATATAACAAAGGTTGGAAGTCAGTGGTAGGAAGGAAGGGAGAAGGCTTCTGTGAGCCAGCAGGAGACACCAGGATGTGAAATCAATTTTCATCTTTGCTTCAGTTCTGCAGAAGAGTTGCAAGCTTCATTTAATGAGCCCTTTCTGAAACCTGAAGTTTCCACCCAGCTTAGGTGGAACGAGGGGACTTTATCCCACCATGACTATGTCCTGTTCTTAACCTTCTTTTGTAAGCTGTTACTTTCCTGGATGAAAGAACATACAGGAAAAATGAAGCTTGCACACACAGTGATTCCACTGACTTATTCATTGAACTAATGATTCAATTAGAGGAATATTTTTCTTTCTCAGGTGTGAAATTCCATATAGGTTGATAGGGAGTCTTAAAAAGTAGTAGTGAATGCAATTATATTTGAAATACGTCAGGTAATTGTGCCATTTTTCAATAATGAATTAATTAGTATAGTAATATTTTTCATATGCAAAGTATAATTGCTTTCCTCTGAGGATCTCAGAATGATACAAACAGTACTTAATTAGGCCTCTAAACACCCATTTGAAGTAATCATTGTCTGTCTATACTCATGAGAAACTGAGTTATCAAGAGGTGAAATGACACTCCTGTTAACATACACTGAGTTATTGGAAGAACCAAGTCTGAGTTTCATTTTTCTTTGTCTTAGAACAAAAGATACTTCCACCTGAAATGGTTAGTTAAAAATAAGAAAACATAAGAGAATAAAAATCCAGTCACCATCAGAGAATATACTATGCATCTCTTCCATTAAAAGAAAGACTGTATTGGGCTGTATATAAGACAGTTATTTTTTTTCAAGCTTCAAATGAACTTAAGTTGAATAGCCCTACAGGCAGACTCTAAAAAAGAAATAAATAACCACAGAACCAAACTCTATTCTCAACAGAAGTCACTCACTAAGCACTTCCTCATACCTATAAAAATACTCATTTAATAGTTTCTGATGACCATTTTATTTTTTGCACACATTTTTTTTTTAGTAAGAAGAAGAGGGCGTTATTTGTTTGATTTATTTCTTTCTCATGTTGGCCTGGGATATATTTGAATACTGATGACCTTAAAAATACAGCTTATTAATTTTAATATGATGAAAAATGAAATCGAATTCAGAGTTTCTATAATAGGACCAATGATCAAGTACATGAGTGGCAAAAGTCTTTTACTCATGAAATGGGTTTATTTTATACCAGCTATATAAATTATATTGTATTTGCTTAATATTAGTAACAACATGCGGTCAGATTTCAGTTACAATTTTACATCCAGGAAATTTATACACTCTTTCACTAATAAAGAATTGTCCAGTGATACAAAAAAAGCCTAGAAGCTGGGTCTGAATATCATCATTTTTCAGGATGACTAATTAAGACACCTTATTTCCTAATTAGCAATGAGATTCTGCTTGGCTAATGTCTTTGCCTTACATGTAGTATTCCAGTTTGATTTTTGCTAGGTCTTCACTGAGATTAACAGTCCCTGAAGAGCTCTGAAGAGCTTGCTTTCTTGTACTTATGCCTTTTTTTTTGCCCTTTTTTTTTTTTTTTGTAATGCTGGCTTTTGGGTATGTTATGGTAAATATATTTCAAATATAATTTTAAAACTTCATAAAATAACCTCTATCTGAAAAAAAATTATTATAAAGATATATTTTCTAGTTACTGAACTTTGTCTCCTTATAAGAGAGTCCTTATTAATTTTCATGCCTGTCTTCCAAAAAAGATGTAGACATCATTCTCAATCTTCCAATTAAAATGAACATAGAAGTTTAACTGGGAAAGAATACAAATAGACTCCTTTCAACACAACACCTACACAAGTGCTAAATTTTATGTATGCTGATGTTGTAGTGAATATGGAAGTGTACGCAGGTTCTTCCGCTTGAGAATTGAAATGATGCAGCATGCTTTGGTGTTTATATATTCCAAGATTTGTGTTAGGAAACCATAAATAGTAGGAAATCTGGATTCTTTAGAATACTCTCAACATTGACATTTAAGTACATTTAAAGTACTGTAGGAGCTCAAATAAGAGCTGATCTCATTTTTTCTCAATCATCTGCCTCATAGTTTAAAATGGCATTGAAAATGGCAGTTAAAAATACAAATAAAATCAAAATTCTAGAGTTTAGGAGGCCCTACTGTTTTTCCAGCTGATGTCAATTAATAACCTGTTACACAAATCCACATGCCAGGCAGTGACTTTGTTTTACAGATATGCTTCACAATATTGCTTATCATAGTTTATAACTAGCTACATATTTCTTTTCCATAGAAAATAAATCTGCCTTTGATTGCTGATTATTTTAAGATTTCCATTTTATTCCAAATAATTCATAATTTAAATTTCCAGGAGAACTGAAATAGTCCATAACATTACTAACTCTTCAAAGCTCTTCAACCACATGCTTATACAATTTTAACTCTCTATGATGATGATGATGAATACACGGTGTGTCTGACCTCAGAGCCAGTTGGCTCCCTGTCATTCACTGATGTTTTCACTCTGGTCCATAAACACTAGGTCCTTTGTTTTGTACAGTGGCTGTTAATTTTGGATGCCTCCAAATCTAGATATTCAATTGAAGGTGCTTGAATTCTATTTTACAGAGGAGTTTGGCAACATAGATCCAATAATTTTCTGTGCACAAAACTTTTGTAAATATTGACTTTAAGGGTATTATCAGTTTTGAAAACCTTTAGGAGTGAATCTTTAGAAAGAAGGGAAGCTGAGTTTCAAATATCCACTGTCATAAGTATGCACTGTCAGAATTTCCTGTTTCTGAAGTTAGGGGAAGTTATTTAAACTTTCATTTCATAGTCCTACTGCTATTACAGGCAATAATTC
>VZSV01000001.1:6208882-6257686 GCA_013398735.1 Nothocercus julius | reverse complement strand
ACTGAAATCTTTCCCTTCATATCTCAGCAGACTGTTCTAGGCTTCTCTAGCTATTTAATGCTTTTTTCCTTTAATGCACTTTTATTCCTTGCCTTCTCAAAAACTAATGTAGGATTATGCTCTACCAGTAGGAAGCGCTGTGACTAACAGACATCCTTAGAGCTTTTAAACTCTGCTATTTAAGCCCAACTAACGTATTTCATTATGTCATGCATAAGGTATGGAAATCTTCAATTTGTTTTTTAATTTTAAAACAAGACAACAGTCACAGCAAAAGTCAGTAAAAACATTGGAAGTATTTTCAGAAAGCAGTTGAGTGTGATCTGGATTTATATAATGACATTATTTAATTACATATTTTGGTTAACCTGAAGATAAAAAGTCTCAGAAACGTGAGTGTGAAAGGACATCTCTGAATTTTCGTAATAATGAAATGTTTATAGTAAATTCAAATCCTGAAGAGCATGAGCAAGCGCGCTCTGGAACTAGGGGATATAAAATACAATGTATTTTGTTTACCGTTTATAATAATTTATAGCTTACAATAGTTAAAAAGGCAAGCTGATCAGGTTTTTACGTCTTTTTCAAATCAAAGTGTGCAGGGAAGCAGTAGACTTCTGCCTTTAACAATTTCAGAAGCATTTGTTGGTTCTAGAAAGGTAGTAGATTTTGCTGTGGGCATGGAAGCAGCTTCCCCTGCCACTATTCTTAGTGGAGTCACAAAGCACCACGCTGCCCATTTTCTCTAGCTTAAGATGCGTATGAGCTGAATGGCTTCAGATAAACCACCTAATGGCACTGGAAAAATGAATAGGAAGAAAGGCCTGACAGCTGCTTACTCCAGAGACAGCAAGTAAAAAGCTGAAATCATAGGAAAAAGAATTAGCTAAAAAAGAAAGAAATAGCAAACTTTTCTGTTGTTTCATCCTTGGTGATGCATTTCCTGCTGTATGTCAGTAATATCAAACAAAGACTCTCTCTCAAAGACACCAATACAAATTTGCTTTCATTAAGGTCCCATAATGCTTTGAAGAGGAAATGTTTTTAAGTGGGGCATTTTGTTTGAGTCATTACAATCATCCAGGTTTCTGTCACTGCACCTATTCTAAGTCAGACTGGTCATCTTAAATGTTAACAAAAAGCAAACAAATACACCTGGAAACGAACAAAAAAAAAAGGCCAAAATTAGTGGCAGAACTTATTTCAAAGGACTTTCAGGCAAAAATACATTTTTCCTCCTTCAGCGTTGAATTTCATTTGCATCCATTACATTTGCAACAAAGAAGACTGGTAGGAAAAAAGTACAGGCAGGAAGTTAAAAAAAAATCAGAGTTCAAGTAAATGAAGCTAATTTTAAAGATTATAAAACTAATGTTCCTATTTTCAGACTACATTTCAAACTCCTAGAGAGAAGAAAAAAAAAAAAAAAAAAAAAGAGAAACCACTAAACTTTCTTGAACTGATTTTGCTGAATGAAAGACTAGATGCTGTCCAGGAGGTTTGGTGAAAATGGGCAGAAATTACTGACAGGATATTTAAAGCTGGATTTGCTGCCGTGGAATGGCTCAGCTTCAAATAAGTCCTTCTTACCTTTCATTTAGTCTTACTTAAGAATTTGTAGCATTATATGTTTGAAATGAGGCCAGTGAAAAGAGATAGTCCAGAGTTAGAAAGGAGTGCTGCTGAACTTAATTTAATGGTTCAATTCTAGGTAAAAGAATTGAAACTCAAATATTTAGCTTATATTTTATTTGTCATGTTTTAAAACATCCACTTTTGCTCTACAATTGTATCATCATGTCAGTACAACAGTGAGATGGCAAAAGAATTAGTTTTAAAGTAATAATTCCTATAAACAAAATATTTCCCATAAAATATTACTATATGGGCCTGATTCCTCTGGTGGGACTTAAGTGAAATAACAGCTCTGTGCACCAGAATGAACCATGCAGGCAAGCGATAAAGGACAGGAATGTCTAATCGCCCAAGGGAGAACACTTTTTTTCACAAAACAATTCTTCCATCTCTGGCTTCTCCAGTGTCAATGGAACCCTTATAAATCCTTCCAAAAGATGAACCTATGAAATAAATCTGGTAACTCTCCATACTAGAAATCTTAAATACAGTAGAATCACATCTTTTTATATATATATTCCAATACAATTTGATTTCTGATCTACCTCTGTTACACAAACTCTGACACCTCTTTCATATCCAAATGACACCTCTTTCATTTCATCTGCTAAGATGCTGCTCTTCTCCAGTACTGCTATCCACTCTTTTCTCTCTAATAACCTAATTAATGAACTGTAGCTAGATTAAGCTAAGAGCAGCAATGCCCAATCCTGTAGGCACTCTCACTTTTTTCCTTACTGTCAGGTCTGGTAAAAGGACCATGACCTTGGAAACTGCTTTGACCTATATATTTGGACTGGTCTAATAATAATAAATAAAATCCCTCTTTGCAGATCCTGCCACTTCTACAGCCTTAGACAGTTGTGGTTATAAGACCACGACTGTAACAGTTCAAAACTATCTCAGAAAGCTTAGCACATTTATTTATGACTGTATGTAATTGAATTATCTGGATTATAACAATGCAAAGGGAATTTTGAAATCAAGTAACTTTAGCCTAGATCATACCAATTATTTTATTTACAGTGTAGTACCATGAAAAAAATGTATCACTACAACAGGAATGAGAGTGAGTTGCAACTTAAAACTGGGAACAAGTAAAAAGAGATCAAATTTTCTGATTGTTTCATATGTAGTGTTGGTATTTCACATATTACAGTTTTATTTAAAATGCACCTGAGAACCAGTTGTGCTTTGAAGTGTACATATATTTTTATTTGAATTAATGTGTTTTTATGAAGTACTTTAGGATTTATCTAGATGAAATATATATGTATGTGAGAGATTGTTATCACTCTTCAGCTAGATATATTGCAGCTATCATCTTATGGGCAGTGTCAGTCCGGAATTGAAGTTCTTAAAGGTGAGGTGACTTTACCTGCTTACACCAAACTTTACTAAATGTCTGTGCTATAGTCTTTTCCAGCTAAGGTACTGACAGATCTTCTAGTTGTTGTTGTTGTTTTTGTTTATTTGCTTTTTGTTTTCCTAGCTACATGTGCCTAAATTATATCGAGCTTCATTCCTTTAAAGACAGCTTGACTAATCCTTAATATCGTGTAAATAGCATTCTCCTATAATACTTCAGGCCCTGTGAAAGGCAAGGGAGAAAAAGAGCATCAGTGGAAAAAAAAAAAAAAAAAAAAAAAAAGTAATGAAGTAATAAAAATGAGAATAAAAGCATAAATAAGGATAATAAAAAGAGGCTTAGTCTCTTTTATTTGGAGTGAGAGATCATCAGCATGGCACCATTCATGTTTGCTTGAACTCAGAATTTGCAGGCAAATCATTCCATCTTTCACAGAGTAAGTTATATTTTAGATTGAGAAGCTTTGGCTTATTACAGTATTGCACAATGTGGAAAAAACAGATGGCTCAGTAAATTAATCTATAGACAGCGGCAGAGCATAAGGTTAGTTGCTGACATTGACTGAATATTGTGGAAGGTGGCAGAAATATGACAGTATTAATTAGCAGCAAACATAGGAAGGTGAAAAAGCATAGTGAAAAGAGGATGAGATGCCTTAAGAACCTGTCATTTAAAGAGAGGCGGGAATTTCACATTTGAGATCTATAAGTGTATTTAAAATCCCCCATAGTTTTGTTACATTTTGATTGAAAGCTCTAGTTAACCATATTAGAGAAATAAGAACAGGTCTTTAGTGTTGATCTGTAGCCTTGACTCCAGATTCAAACTGAGCCTCATTTCAGACTGTTCTGATTTCTTACCAGCTGTAATCATAATGCAGTAAAATGCATCGTATTACTTGGAAAGCAGCACATATGACATGGCAAGGTGATACATTGTACTGAAAGAGCCATTGCTAGGTGCTTCCTCATTGCTAGGCACATTTTCCTCTTAGAATATTCCAATTGCAATATAATTTTGAAAAACACACCAATATAAATTTGGAATTGGGGGTGCTCCAAAAACTGCGCTGATACATTTGGGATAAATAGCATGTCAATATTATCCAGCACTTCAGCTTTTTAGCTCTGAAAGTCAAAAACACCCTTGCTCTTTAAACTCCAGAGTTATTACAGCTACAGAAATGATACTGTGTATTTTTCATATATTCCAAAAGAGATATTCCCGATACACTGACTTCTGTAGAGGTGTGTAAACTTGCACTAGCTGAATACCAGGCCTAGAATACTTCTAATTGTTTGAGCTGTGTTTTTGTGAATTTACTAAACTTTACTTGGAAAAATACTGAGTGCTTCTGCAGCACTGAGTACTGCTTTCGGTTGAAAATCTGCATTTCTGACTCTTCTGAAATAATGCTTACAAAATTAAAGCAGGAAAATACAAGATAGTATATTTAAATATATCATTATAAAATCTTCTAAATTTATGCTGAATTTCTTCTGTTATAATCCGTATATGAAGATCAGGAATGCACGGTACAGTGTCATTAACGTGATACCTGTCCATGATGAAATGGAACCAGTCTGTATGTGGATATATACATATGTTTAATTCTTTGTTTTATTACTCTTAAGCAATGTATTGCTGCATATGTATTTTGCTAATGCTGAAATGTAAACCTTGTCAAATTCTCTTTTCTTGAAAAAAATCTTGTTTTTCTTTTCAGAAAAATATTAACTAATAGTAGTATGTATGGTCATCATCCTCTCCTGTAAAACTCTTCACTAAAATTCAATTAGTCTTTCTAATATCTATGATATTTAATAGTAATAAAAACTCTTTGAAGTTGCTGACATTCAACAATGATAGTCACAGGAGGGAAGGAAAAACAGGTGAGAATGGTCATAGCTTGACACAGCTTGACTGTTTACAGTGCTTAAACCATTCAGTTATTGCCAAGGGTTAAGATGCTGCTATTATTAAATAATCCTTTGGGTTACTTCTGCTGAGGTATCTTTCTTAGCTCTTTCATCTTAGATTTAGGTTTATTGATAAAACCAGCTGATGAAATACTCAAGAAGAGGGAGACCAGAGGGAAAAGTACTACCCTGCAAATTGTAGGTTCAGTGTGGTCAGACATGATGATCATTGCAGCCATTCTGTAATTATTTCTGCTTTTTTCCTAGTTTTGCTCTGAATTTAAAGGAATAGTTATACACACAAACCGAAAGAATGGGATGGTGTTCTTGTAGAGGAAGGCTTTTATAGCATCCTTTTGCACTAAAATTAAGCTATTTGCAGTAATATTGGTCTCAGTGAACTTGTAAAGAGCACTTCACTGTAGCTCCTTTGAACTGTCTGCCTGGCCATCTGGAGTGATTTTTAAATTAATTTCCATATTATTCTGAATGTGGGTGTGTAAAAGACAGAGGGCACTTGAAGAAATCATTAAGCTCTTTGTACAACAGCAGTGATTAGTTTAGGTCTGTCTATAATGGATTCTTCACTGAATGAGAGAAATTACAGTTAAACTTGAGAGAAGTATTTTTTCCTCCGGTTTCACTGAGTACATGACGGCTACTGTAACTTTGCTCATTCATAGTAATGTATTTTAAAGGACTTAGTGGTGAAATTATCATTTAAATGCTGCCTTGAGCCTCCCTAACTTAGCAGAGAGTGACTTTACCTGGGACTTGAGTCCACAGTTCATGCATAAAGCATGTCATGTATGTGAAGGTTTGTAGGGCTGTAAGTCAACTGGGAAACTTGGTCTTTTTTTTGATAAAACATTTTTTTTTTTTTCTTTTGCAAAAGTACTGGAATAAGAGCCCTGGAGTGGAGCTTTTTTTATTCATTTAATTCTGCTTAGACGGTAGTGAGAATTTTCCTCATCTTGTGCTACCACTGTGCCTCCATCCTGACCTCAACAAAATAAACTCCTGGGAGAGGAGTTAAAAATGGCAAAAGCATCAGCTTGTTTCTAGAGAGAGATTCTATTGCCTTCACCAAATGAGTTCTCTATTAACACTAAGGCAGATAGACTCTTCTGGCTGGCGGAGCATAGGGAACAAAAATCATTAATTTTATACGTTTTCATATACTTACCAAGATGTAAAACAAGCAGTAAACCTCAACATGTTAGATTTCACACATGCTTCGCTATTCCCATAGCACAGTGAAATTTCAGAGGGCTTAAAGAGTAGTTCCAAAGCAGTGTGTCATAAAGAAACCCCTGGCACTGTGGCATAAGCAGGAAGCTCGTCCATAGCCTATGCATGCAGCCTATGTACAACTCAGCAGATACAAGAAGCATAGATGAAAGTGAAAAGTTACAAAATAACGTAACCTACAGTGGCTCCCAAAGTGGACTTCAAACCAGCAAGTATTCGTTTCAAAGTCATTTTTTTCAGAGTATGTAACTTTCAGACTTGTACGACAGCCACATTTAGACATCTCTCTTAGGGTTTGAACTCTTAACCACTTGCACATCGCCAACCCAAATTTTTCCTCATGCTTCTAAGATTAAATCTCTCTTGTTCTTTTAGCATGTACATTTACTTTCTGTCAGATTAATACCAAACAAGCTCATTGGCTAGAGCTACTACTGAAATAGTAAATCAGAACATACTATCAAAAAAAGCCATGGGAAGGTCACACTGGAGCCCTGATGCTGCAGTAACATTAATTCAAGTAATGAACAGTCACATAAAATTCTTATATAAAACAATAACAAGACATGATGACTTGGTGAGTTTCACTCCTATTGAAATGAAAATGGCATTTTGTCATTTATCTATGTTTTTGAATTCACTCCTCTTACAAGCAGGGGATATCTTTCTTTTTCAACAAAGAAGTTCTCGTATTTTTATTTGAATAGTTAACTGCCTTGCTTTTTATCCATTTTAAAAGGTAAGCGTTCTCTCATGTATTTTCCAATGATCTTTGATGCCACTTTTCCTAGCTTAATAATGACAATTTGGCATTATTTACAGTGAGTAGCATTAAAAAAAAAAAAAAAAAAAGAAAGAAAAAAAAAATCTTGCTGAATAGAAACATCTTTGACATCGGTTAAAGAATTCTGCTGGAAACAGCTTGGTGTTTTGGTGTGCTGGATGGGATACAGGATCTCTTGAGTTCTCTTTCCAGTTAGCCATCAATCTTAAAAATATCCCCCTGAAGGGTTCCACTGTTTGCAGAGACATCTCTGTACCTGAACTAGATGAAACTAGATATTCTCATCTTCATGAAATGTGAAATTTGTTAGGAAGCTTAAGTATGCAGTTCTCTTCTGCTTTGCAGTCTTTTATTGCAGTTAGTTTAGGATATACGTTTGCCCATTTTTCCATTGGGCCATTTCTCCCTGTATGCCAAGTCCTTCAAGTTAAAAAAGATTGTTTCTTTAAAGAATAGGAGCAAGAAAGTAATTTTCCATCTACTGAGTGACCACAGAAAAGCATACGTTTGGATCTTTTTCTGTTTGTGAGCTCTTTATCTATAAATGATATAAATGATACAAAAAAAAAAAGTAAAACTATGTTTATTACTGTTTATACAACACAGTAATTTTAATGAAAATATAATACATAAAAAGAAGAAAGCATTTTACACTAGCTCATCAGTTATTTGCATTTTTCAACTTACTTATTTGTTTTTCTTACTTCACTTTAATTTTGTACCTTTAAATCCAACTTTAGAGGCACAGGAGAATTTGGCATGGTCCATGGATCAGAGAGACGTGAGAGTAATCAATTCGCAGCAGAAGGTAAAGAGAGAGTATTTAGGAGATGAGAAGGGAAAGTAATGATGGACTTTGGGACATGTTCCACCAAGAAAATGTCTCATTCTTTAAACTCAAGTCCTGAAATGGGATGTGATGATTAAGGAAAAAAAAAAAAAAAGTCAATTCTAAGTGAAGACATTGAAGATATAGTATTGTTTGGATGCTAATATTGAACATATAAAATGAATAATATGCCGTGGTTCTGAAAAGATAACACATACTGAATGCTGGAGTATTTTTCACTAGCAAATGATTGTTAAATCAGTTTAAACCCATAAAAGTGAGGCTGGTTTCAGTAGGTAATTAGACATGTGAAAGCCCATATATTGTTACACATCTCCAGCTTTTTAACATCTCAAAATTGTTTAGAAAAAAAAATACTGAATTGAACATTTTACAGTGCATAAAGAGCAAAGGGTTGAACTTTTAGCCTAAAATGATAATCCATTAAAAAAGACACCATGAGTATGAGTGTTTTTCCTCTGGAAGAGTTCATACAGTAGTGACTACGAAAGGCATTGCTTGCTTCTATGCATTTAAGTATATTTAGAAAACAAAGAGTTATGCAGAAACAAAATCAGACCATTTGCTTTTTTCATAGCTGTTAAATTTTCAAGAAACATAGAGAAGATGAATAACTATCTGACCTTTTCAAAAAGATCCTATGAAAAATAACGACATACTCTCTCCTGAGCCATGGGTGAGTTCTGCAGCTCTAGATGAAGCCACAGAAGGCCAGGCTTGGGTCTGTGAAGGCCAAACCCAGTAGCTAATGTGTATTCCTATGGTGAAGTCATGCTGTCTTTCAGTTCACAGTGCCTGTAGACATTTCACAGCTGTTAGCATTGCTAAAGCTTTGCCCTTGGATTCATAAGAAATAGTAAGGAATTGCTCATAGCTGATTTTTTTTTATGCTTATATGTGCTTTTATGTGCTTACATAACCAATCATCCACCTGAGATACTGAATTATCTGAAAATGTTAGTATAATGTATAGCACGTACCAACGTACATATTAGAATGAGTAGAGTGCATTTGTTTTGCAAAGGGATTTTTAAAGTTTTTTTTGCATATATCTTGTTGAGGGACTAATGCATGTTTTTGATTTTCTTTCCCCCTAAATGATACCCTTTGGCTGGAAGGAATTAGACGTTGTTTGCATTATTACTGGAATTCTTTTAGAAATTCATTCCTTTAAATAGTTGCAGTTAGCAATGTTTACCTAATCAAATAAATGCTTTGTGTCTTCTCAAGGCTAACTTATCCTTAAATACACAAGTTCCACAAGCTTAATAAGCATACAGCTCTTATTGCGCTAAGATGCTATGCAGTATAAAAAGCCCACCTTAAAAAGAGATACATTTTCTATTTCTGTGATTTGTTCATAACCTTCACTTTGAAAACTCTGTATAACTTTACAGAGATAAACCTCATAGAAAACAGCTATTACCTCTGTCTTTTCCTTTGATCTTGCTTCAAAATACTTTAACAAAGTCCTTCAGGTTTTTATATAAATGGAAGAAGACACAGACTCACACGTGGACACACACACACACACTTTCATTTTTTTATGGACTGGCCTCAGGAAACTCATTTGCTGAAGCCCTTAAGGTTTATATCAAAAGTGCATTGAACACATTCCAAGGATCAAAAGATCTGGGATTTAAATATTGTTCTTCTTATGCTTTTCAAACAAGTAAAAGTGGTCTCCTGTTACAGGAACAGTATCAATCATGGTTCTAAGAAGCTAGTTCAAGGTCAGATATCTGTTTTTTATCAGCAATATATACTTAAACTGAAGCCCTAAAGATTGTAATCCCTTTTCTGGAAACTGTATGTACACAATATTTTTCCTCATTTAGCTTGGCATAAATGTGGTCATCAGATTTATAGAGTTAAATCAGAACAAGATACAAGCAAAAGGATGAATCTTGTACATTATTTATGAGTTAGTTGAATGTATGAGCATGGAATACTGCGTTATCTTAGAAAAATATCTAATCTATACTTTATTATGAAAGTCAGTTGAAGTCTAGGCATTTTGTTATGTTATTTGTCAATATTTTGGTAAATTCCGTTACTTTTTATTATTTTGCAGATACTCATTCCTTCATATCAGGTTGTTGTTCAGATTCCTCGGTAGGTATTCCTGCTGTGGTTTTTGACATGAGGAGATGCACAGTGATGAGACACGACAGGTTTACTGCCAATTTCTCATTATGCCTTCTGATGGGGTTTTATCTGAGTTCCGCTCTCTCTATTTATAGTATCATCAAAAACTCTTGATTGATTTAGGCGCTGGTTATACATCTATTCCCAGTTACTTCCCATTATCCAAAATACATTGATAGTAAAAAGGCTTTCTCCCCAATTACCAGTGTCACCTTGATTTCTGCAGATACTATTTAACAGTGATTATTCTTTTCCAGTTCTATTGTAGAACGAATTGCTTGTGATCTTTGATGACATACAGCAGGTAATGTAGGTGCATTTACAACACAGCCTAAGGAAATAGATTGAATATTTGGAGCAATAAATCATCTCATTTTGATCTCTATAAGAAGTATAATGTCAACTCTTTTTTCCTTTCCCTCTTTTCTTCATGTGCCAATGAGAATATATAAATACAGTGATTTCAAAGGCAGTTTAAATTAGGAAACAAAATAGAGGAAAATGTAAATGACAGATTACAATGGCATGAGGACCAGAGAGAGGCAGTAAAAATATTATTATCGTAATAGGCATTGTGAAAACTCTCATATAATGGATATTTTGGACCATTCTAGTTTTGCTTTACTTTTTGAAATTATCCCACATGCCTGCAGTTTATTATGTAATTCTTCTAATAGCATTCAGAAAATGATTTAACCAACAGTTCATCTTCATTAGTAGCAATTGGTTGCTGTGTTTGTACTACTCATTTTCCTCTGCATATGGATTTCGCTGTGGTGTAACACTCTAGAATGAAGAGCCAGTATGAGGGAAGGCAGGCACACAGGTCAGGGAGGCGCCGTGAGCCAGCAGGCATTGGCAAGCAGCTGCAGCGTAGCTCAGCTGCAGGGCTTGGGAGAGCTGCATGGTCAGGAGACCAGTCCACTGACATTAGCCTTTAACAGCAGAGACAGAATCTCAGAAAACATGTTCTGAGAGTGAAAATGCTAGCTGACGTGCAGGGTCAGGTTAAATTACCCTTCCGTGGTATAGAAGCCCATCTCAGCACTGAAAATGACTTTCACTGAGGACAGCTAGCTGCCGGAAGAGTGTTTGGCAGATATTACTGCTGAGGCTACTAATGGATTGCCAATTCATTATAAATGGCACCTTGATCATTCTTGATCGCTCTAAGTAAAATGAGCAAAATGGATTTTGTCTGCATCTTTTTGTTATGCAGTTTCAAGATCTGTTTTTGTTGATGATGACTTTCCTATTGTTTCACATTTGTTAACATCAACCCCTGAGAACACAGAGTGGGTAGTTGGTAGTGCAGTGTTGTCATTACTCTTCACAAGCCACTGTGCAAGGCCTCTTTGCACTCATGTTACAGTAACACATTTCCTTGGCTCCTCTCTCAGGAGATATTTACTTTGCTGTATTTTACCTGTTATCATACATCAAGAAGAATCTAACCTCATTTTTCTTACAAAATACTGTATTTGTTAAAAGCTGAACATAATAATGAAACTGAACCATTTCACCTTCTCAGGATTTTTTTTTTTTTTTTAATGTCATATGGCCCCTTTAATATTAAAAGAAAAAAGAGATTAGATGTATGTTTATTCAGCAGAAATCTAGTCAACATAATTGATGGAACTTAGGGAACAATTCTTCTGAACAAATATATAGATCTCCTTTAGGTTAAGATTAATTGCCCTCTTGAAATGTCTCTGCATTGGCTACATTTCTTTTAACTATAAAAACCTTCGGCGAACCCAACATCAAAAGAGGAAAAAAAAAAAACAACCAGTATTTAGGCAAGACTTTTTCTGTTGAAGATACTACCTGTGTTTATTTTTTCCCTCAGAACATTTTTTTTTCCCTAACTTAAATGATAGGGTTCAAACAAATCTTTGGATTAAGACAGTTCTGTTGCTATATGTGCTGACTGGAGTAACAGCCTTTTGTACATCTTGAACTAAAGAGGGAGGAAAATTCATCTCAGTGCTTAAAAACTGCACATCAAACAAAAGACACTGAATACATTGACTGATTACTTTTACAACTCAGTAGCTCCTACTAAAAAATAAAAGGTCATGTATGACCTCACTGGAGTACTTCAGACTTCAGGGTATTAGTTAGGGAGAGCCCTCAACTGCACTGACACTCGGGTGAACAAGGGAGGTTTACCCGGGATAATGTCCGGTCTTGTATTTATGTATCTGCTATCTTACTGTGGTTTACAAACACTCACTTTCCTCTGTTTGTTGTACTGTTCAGTAACTGATAAACAAGGAAGATAAACCAACTCAAAGATAAGGACTTAAGAATTTTTATGAGATAGTTATTGTAGTTATATACCTAAACAATTATAAACCTAAACATATGTAGTTATATATAAATTGGAGAATCTGGGCCTCACCATTTCATTGTTTCTCATTCTCTGATATAAACATTAAAGTTTTCCTGACTATTTTTCATGGATACTGCTCCCCGTATAGTAACAGAGATGTGCTTCATGTAGTACAGTGTGTTATTAGATATACAACAGGGCTGCTTTACTGCTTGAGCAATTGCTGCTTTAGTGCTTTGTCTCAGGGTGAGGTACTGATAATTATCTGCTAAGTTGGAACCTCTAAGGAGAGGTAACAACCCTCTCCAACTCTTAGGGTGCTAGAAAGCTGTAAATGGAAACACTGCTACTGACAGTTATGATGTTGGACTTGTAGTAATTGCATGAAGAATATGCTTCTGTGCTTAGAAAGTGCAATACATTTCATATATGGCACAGCTTGATATAAAATTGGGAACACAGTGGTGTGAGTCTTGCAGGAAAAGATGCTAAAAAGAAGCAAGCCGTGTCAGGTGGGAAGAGCACTATCAAAGCCAAGGGAAGCACAGCGATGTATTGTCGCAGGAAGTGGTTACTTCCTCCCACATACAGTTGTATTATTATATCATTGCCCACCTTAGAAAAAGAGGAGGAGGAGATTCATAGTCTCTTGTTTTTCATGTTTTTGTGTAATTTATATGGGTGACATTGTGATTCCAGCAAAACCACAACAGTGCTTTCCTCGGTACCATTTATTACTTCTCTTGTATAGCTGCATTATGAAATTATAACATGCTAGGAGGGTACCAAAGAAATTTTTAAAATTAACCTATAATAGAGCACTTCAAAGGAAACTTTCAAAGCATTGTATTGGCATGCAGGGGCAGATGCAGCGGTAGGGAGAGATACCCTTGCTTGTGAGCTTGTGTGTATCTTGATATGTCAGGATAGAACACAAATAACTGTTGTTTATGAAAGCTAATCAACAGTAATCTAATTATAGTTTATGTGAAAACTATTTTTTCTGGTTTCAAGCTTTCCAGTGAAACAAACTGTATTTCTGTTAACTTTGAAATTAGTAAGCTACTGTAACTGAAGTTAATTCAGTTAAATAACGTATATAACAGTTAATTTTTTCAGCAATTAATCCATATTTGTGATTTCATCTTTAGTCAGATTACTGATTGTAGATTAAGTGTTTATATATTTGCAAGAACATTTTAAGTGTCATAAAATATGAAGCATGGATAATCTCAGAAATGTTTTAAGTTCGGTCTAGGTGAGTGCTTGAACTATTCGGCCTAATTATTTTTGAATCAACAAATCCAGAAGCTGAAAATACAGAAATTGGAATAGGTGACCTGAACTTTAATGTTCTCGATTTCTAGGAGCTGTAGCTTTTCTGTCCAGTTCTGTAAGGCTTTCTTTTAACATTCTTCTCAGTTAAATCAGTGAGACGAAACAGGTAACCTCTCAATGAATCAGTTTGGATTTGACTGAGATTTTGTTAAGGGGCAATTTCTACCACCTCTCATCAGATCAGTTTTAAAAGTCTAACTCAAGGCTTTTCAGTAATGCTGAAGGAAAAACAAACAAACAAAAACCTGCAAACCTTTCTTTAATCATTAAAAATTTATTTTAAGTGCAAATTTCATAAAATGTTCCATTTCTTCTTAAAGAGTATTTGGAAAATTGCATTCTGTTTGGTTAGAGAAGTTATTTTATTAATACTGATTTTTAGCATTGGACATATTTATTGAACAGATGAGATTTCATTCAAAATCAAGACCTTTAGTGTGTTAGTATGTTTTTGCCATGAAATAAAGTCTGCTGATAAGGAGTTAGTGTGAAAAAATCTAAGATCAGATTATCAAATACAATCCTTAAAAGTAAGGACTGGTTAAATTCTCAGTAAGATTTTCAAACATATCTTGTGGTATCAAATGAATGGACTTGCCTCTCATTTTGTAAAAAAGGGAATCAAGCAATTTTTCTGTAATCCTGAGAGTTGAAGTGGATAAAAAAAAAAGTGAGATCATAATCTTTACCCATTTTTTTTCCGTATTATTATTACCAGACTTTTTTGACATATCTATTATTTATTTGCAGAAGATGAACTTCTATGGTTATTTGGAATAGTAGATAATGGTGAATTTGTTAAATTCTATAATACGAGAGTTATTCCTAGAAATATTTTCAATCTACTTATGGCGTGATTGATTTTCTAGAAAGACTTTCATTTTCTTCTTTAATAACATTCAGTATCTGTAGACTGAAGGAGGCAGAGCAGATTCATATGGCTAACTATAGCTTTTTGAGGAGACTCAGTAATAGCACATGTATATTCATAAGGAAAAACATTCATTTAGTTCATCAGGAGGAGGGTAATCACTTTAGTATGCAGATTTTTGCAAAATCTCTGTTCAATTGCAAATTAACTTCATCTGTATTTAGCTCAGATACAATAAATCCACTGAGCTTGCACCTATACATTGGGAAAAAAATTCACAATAGGCCGTTAAATGAAAGTGTTATGATTAACTATACATATTTGGTCAATGCAGGCACCAAAAATGCAAATAACTAATGCTACTCCTGGTGTAATAGATCACACTACAGTATTACTTCTGATTGCTACTGCAATTAATGAAAAAAGTATGCACTTGAAAGGTAGTTTGATATGAAAATCTCCAAAACCAGGAAAGACTTAAATGTTTATTTTAATCCTCAGGAACAATTCAGATCTGAGGGATCCAAGAACATGTAGGAAATTTATTGTCAAAATTCAGTTTTGAAAAAGGACTTTATTTACTTAAGGAGGCATTTTTTCTTTTGATTCATTATAGTCAAATTAAACTAAAGACAAGGCATTCAACAGCGAGCAAAGGCATTGTTTCTTTTTCCCCTCCTATTTCACATGTAAACCTTTTAGAAGAATACAACAATTCTGTTAATATGAAAAAAAAAAGTTTTAATGATAGTATTTCCAATTGCAGTCATGTCTGTTTTTTATTGGCTTCTACACAAAAATACAGTAGCAGGAAAAGATCTCATAGAGCAAAACTGATTGCATAAGTATAAGGAATATTAGTTTTGAAAATGTCATTTTAAACTCAATTATCAAGATACCAAGATGTACTTTTGTACCTGCACTTATGGACTGCATTGAAGATAATCTGAAGCTACTGAAGCATTTAAAATACTGTTTCCAATACATTGTGGTTATTATTTTTTATTATTTATTCATATAGCTGTTTTGATTTTTTAAACATAAGAGAAAAGACCGAAAAGCCCCTAAAAATATGTCAGTGTTTCAGTACATGAATTCCAAAGGGGTTTGCGTTTTTTCCATGATGTCTTCAATATTTTAGAGGAGGAACTAGATAAGACTGTATAATGGAGTAAAATACTTACAGATGGGGAAGAAGAGGACAGATAAAGAAATTGAAAGAAAACATATTTTATCTAAATTGACTGTATGACTTTTTATGCCATCTGTTAAAGATGCCTGGTATTCAGGTGTCATTTGATGATGAACTGCTTTTAGAGAAGCTCTCAGAGACTTCAACAAAGTTATCTATTTAATTTTTTTTTTGATTGTTTGATTGTCATTTAAGGAAGGCTTTAAGTCATACATTTGACTATCTCATAATAATGGCTGTAGTTAAAAACTACATTTACAGGACATTAGAAGAAACTGTCATGTAAGAAAGAATTTTGTAGAGATAAGACCCAAATACGTACCATGTATAAAATATATATTGATGTCAGTAAGGAGTTAAATTTTCTATAAACTACAGTAAGTCCTTGGATAAAGGAATATCTAAACAAGTTAACAGAATGTATAGTTCATGCGCCTAATAAAGACTTACGAGCATGAATAATGAAAAGGATCTCAAAAGGTCATCCCATGGACTTTCCCTAAGGTAGACTCCAGTATGCTTAGGACACCTATAAAGATGTCCTGAAGGGGAATTTGCAACATAATCTAACACTGCTTTGATGTAATCCGTAATGGATCACATCATATGTCACTATGATATCCTGCTGTAATACTTAATTTTCTGCAGACTAGAAAATATAAAAACACTGTGCTCTGGATAAATTACATCTGTGGGCTACTTAATGTAAGGTGTTTAACTACTACTCCTTTCTATGTTGATATTATGTGGGAGGAGGAAGTTGAATCACTAGTAGAAGGATTTCTCCATGAGGAAAATCCACCTTTCAGTCCCAAACATCTCTTCTGTTACTCAGAAGAACTTAAGAGTTAAATATACACTAAGATTTAGCATATTTGAGGAGATAGGGATGTTAGTCTATAAAACTGGCTAAGTTTATTTTTGTTCTTGCTACAAGAGTACAGCAACTTGGAGGCCAATTGACAACAGTCACTCTCATGGCATATTGAAATCAATAGGAACCTTTCCACTGACATCGTTGTATTTTGGATTAGACCCTGATTCTAAAGTAGCCTCTTTTTTTCTGCTTACTGTGCTGACACAAACAAACTCCCCAATGCTCTGGGAAGCATCACCTTCTGCACATAAATTCTGTAATAATAAACCCACCATTTATACTACATCTTGAAGCTATTGTCTGAAATACCTTTAACATTTGTAGGAAAAAAGGCACTGTGGACCAAAACAAGAATTTCAGAGGAAAATCAGTCCTCCAGAAGAAAATTTGGCCATAGCAATAGGAATCAGCAGTGACAGGGTTAAATACAGTTGATGTTACTATGTGAAACATCAATGCGTGACATTTCACAGCAGTTAGTATGCCCAGATGCCCCCGGAGCCCAGTTCAGTCCTCCTCCATTCTCCACTGCACTTTGAACAGTAAGACACCGCTAACAGGCTGCTAGCCCACGTGCTTTTGAGCTCCCTTACAGTAAAAGGAGTAACACAAGAACTGGACTTTCGTCAAATCCTTTCGGGAAATCTGAACATGTGATGTCCATTGAATCCCGTTTTGTCTCCTGTGGTAGTCTTGCCTTCAAAGAAACTCAACCAAATGGCAAGGCCTGCCTTTCCTTTCTTAGAGACCATCAATCTTTCCTCACGCTGTGTATTTCTAAGTGTTTTTACTGTTTTGATCTCTGAGAAAGACTTTGTAAAACACTTCCTGCAAGTGAAGTTTAACGAGATTCTCAGGTATGTTCCAGTTCTTTTGTTAATCCGTGGCTTCATGACAACTACCTGAACCTACTGAACTTCAACTAAGACATCTTGCAGAAGCTTCCCTACAACTCTGACCATACGTGTCAGCTCACCACAAGTAAATAATAATGACTTCCATTTATAAGAACACCTTTTAACCTCAAAGATCCCAAAGGTTTTACAAAGCATTGTCCCGATTCTGCAGTCATTTACTTCAGTAGGCATAGGACAAAGTTCTGATTCCGCAGATGAATCAAACCTCACTAAAATCACAGATGGGTTAAAATGAAGTTATTTTTGTGGTGGTACAAAGCAAAATGAGATAACCAATTAGGAAGAAATGTATGTTGCCATTGTTTTAGAAATTCCAGGTGCTATTTGTTCATGAAGTTGAAAGTTATTGCTCAAAAAAGTTTATATGAAATATTCCAATGTTTACACTTAGGCCTAGTAGCTCTTAAATGAGCACATTTTAAAAATTGGTCTTTGAAGGAATTTTAACATATTATCTGTTGAATAGTGTATGTTCAGTACAGATGTAAAGACTGGTCTGTATAATTGCATGGCTGTTTCTACTGCAAAGGGAAGTTGTATGTTCTTGGAGAATCTCCTATTCAGATACAGTCAGGATGGAATCCATGTTAGGGTTCGCCTGCCAGCGATGTTGAAGGATCACCTTATATTCCCACATAACAAGACAGACAATGACAATATAGAATAAAAGCTTTTTGTTCATGCATAAATGCCCTTGTTTGTTGGCAAATATTGCAGACCAGAATAATAGCACTGACAAAACTTGCACTGTTTCCCAAAATGACTTTTTGCCTATAATACAACTGTGACTTTTTGCCTATAATACAACTGTGACAAATAGGTAACACCTACTCAGTGATTAAGGAGAAAATGAAAAAATAACTGAATGAATGACAAGTCAAATAAAATTATTACAGTGCTGGGTTCAGTGTCCTTATCTTTAGCATTTATTTAGCATAATTTTAGCATTTATAAATCATAATTTTAGCATTTATAAAGCAATGTTAATTGCTTTCCAGTAAGACTGACATCACTTTCAAGCATTTTCAACTCAAGGCATTCTTGAGGGGATTGTCATGTATTTAGTTACCCTCAGTTCAGTTTATATCTACATCTTTTACTCAGAATGACAGAAAGAGGATATAAGTAAACTAGCCCCAAAGACTCTAATCCAATGTAATTGTGTATAAAAAACAGGTTTTCCATGACCAAAAAAAAAAAAAAAAAAGGTATTTTTATGTGGATAGTGAAAAAGGGAGTTACTATAATAACAACTGAGGACATAGGTGAAGATCTAGTAGTATTTGCGTCTCCGTACTTCTTAAATGAATCTGTCATTATCAATCAGTATCAACATTTATAGCAGGATGTGTGTGTGAAAAAGGGAGGTTTCTTGCTTGTTTCCTGTCTGCCTTGATACCAATTGTGTTATTTTGGGTCTTCTATTTTCAGCTTAGTTTAAATTCTGTCCTAAAAGATGAGCTTTCTGTGAAGTAGAGCTGTTATATCAATGTGTTTGTATGAAACTTATCATTCAGTCCATATAGATTTTCATTTTGAAACCCTGCAGGTATACCCCTTCAATTCAGCAATTCATGACTGTATGTTAAAAGTGCTGCAACACATTAGGAACATGACGGTCACTTACTCCTTCATCACGTCACTGTAGCATAGGCATATTTCACGTTTGCATTAGCACATTCCTTCCTGTTTTGCCCTATCTTGATTGATATTCAGCATACTAAATTACCTCAGTTCTTGGATATCTTTAACTGATTGTAGCCTTGAGACACCCTCTGATAAATGGCTGTGTTCTAATTTTCAGAAGCAAACATTCTGATAATCAAAGGAACCTTCAGTTTATGCACTTTTCATCTGGCAGTATCACTGAACTGCTTTTAAATTAGGCTGGAAGCTTTAAAATTTATAGGCTTATAAATGCTATTACCTAGTTTCATGTTTGAAGTTATAAATCCTTTTTATTCCATGTCACTTATTTTTTTTTAAGTTTATTCAGATTTTGGTGTGGGTGATTGGCCTCTATTCTGAGAAGATCACGGCCTCGAGAAAACCCGCCTTTAAATGCAATTTTTAGAAAGATCTAATTAGGACAGTCAGATCTAGCTAGTAAGCATTTATAAGTGTTATAAATCACCTTCCTCAAGACGATGAGGAGATGACAAAGCATTATACAGCGGTGTGTTCTCTAAAAGCTTTTATATATATCAACCACCTATTGCTGACATTGTCCCCAGAATTTAAATGCAATTGGAAGAAAACAATGCCATTATATTTGCCATTTCTTCCTTGCTCTGTTTCTATAAATAGTACAACCTTCTCTACAGGGCTACAGGGCCTTCTCTACAGTCTGAGAAGTCTTCAGTTTCCTATTGGATTTGAAACCCGCATGAGTATGAGGTCAGATGAATATTGGATTGATTTTTTATCCTTCTTTTTAGGTCAGTTGATAGGTGATACCTTCAGCCTCATAAAGAAAAAAAGGGCAACATAAAAGAAGTGATTCTCGCTTGAAAGTCTTTCCTTGAAAGCATCAATAATATTAAGTTAAAAAAGAGACATAATATGGAGGAAAAAAAATATCATTTGTGAATAGTAACACTTAAATTTGACCTGTTCAGTTTGTTACTCAAGAAGTCATACATATCTGAACTCCAAACTAATAGAAGTAAATGAACAATAGGAAAGAGGGCCATAACATTTCTTACTTTGAAAGCATGTGTGGTATGATTACATTAACATTTACCATTGTCATGTAGTCTGAAAGTTTAATTTTCAGCTCAAGTAACCTTACCTGCTTTTTATAACAGCTTTCATCTGGGGAGTACAGAGTAATTTACGTACATTATCCAAATTTCACCATGCTTCGTGAAATTCAGGACCAGAGAAGGTGGCTACTGGAGCTACGCAAACTATGATGGTTTCATCAACAAGTACATTGGGAAGACATTTGTTAAATTTGAATTAGAAATTGTCAGTTTCTTTACAAACCACAAGCAAGGCCATGTTCTTGTGAAACAGCTCTCAACTTTGTGACTTTTTATTGATATGCATACCATACATTTGTTACAAAGATTACATAGATCGATGGTTTACTAAGAATGATTTTCAAAGCACTTGAGGAACATGAGACAGTGCTGTACCTGTGTTTTGTTTAAATGAAGCATGAAGTATATGTACACATTACAGTACAGTGCAGGGCCATTTTTGTACTGAGTATGGCAGAGTAATTGGGATATGTTGAAGTGACTTGCAAAATTTCGCACTGCTTCTGACTGTGCTAATAAGTGATGGAGTAGGAATGGAAACCAAGATCAGGGGCACCCAGAAATGTGGCTCAGCCAGTAGATTGTGCCTTGCAGCAAAGCTTGCAGTAGGATAAAAAATTTCTTCACATGTTTCACAAACTGGATATTTCAAAGCATGTGGTACTGCAGAATCACAGAATTGCCAGTACAGAGAGAAAGGAAAAATATTAGGTCATCTAGTCTGTCCTCCAGGTAGCATGGAATTTTTAAAATTTTCAGGATTTTGTCAGGTATCACATTAAATGTTGATCTTCTCAAATAGGAAGCATGTGAAATAAACAGAGCTAAGATATCATGTTTGTGGTGTAAATTCATTACTCAAATACAGTTCTTTTAGACATTACAGTTCAAAAAGAAGTCAGATTAATATTGCAACCTCTCAATCACGAAGTAATATTCTCTCTGACTATAAGTCATATAGTTGGCAGATGAACTGAAATCCCAACTCCTTTACACTAGGTATTAGAAGATGCTATTAGCATTGCTGAGTTCTGTCTTATTTTTGTTGTTATTGTTAACAGATGACACCTATTACGTCCCTAGAGCCAGGCTTTTATTTCTTCCTGTTGAAAACAACATCAAAATAAATGCATAAGTAATTATATTCTAATGTGTGTTTTGAGAATGTCTTCTTCCTTCCAAACACCTTTAAATTAATTTATATCTTCAGTGATATTCAAGGTCAAATGACTGTCTTGACAATACTTCTGCCTTTCGCCTAGCAACTCTGACAGTCTAGGAGGAAGAAAAGCTCAAATTTCAGCACAGTAATTTGAAGTGTTAATTGGGGAATAATGCAGTGACCTTGAAGTCCTTATTCTCACACATATTATGTGTGAGATAGCCGTAATCTACCCCTGTGATAGATTGACGAACAATAAAGTGGAGAAGAGAGAAAATCGTATCCCAGTATAGTCATCACTAATCAGAAACTTGAGTCACGTTTGCATGAAACACATGGACTGTAATGACATCGGTCCTCAAGTCTCGAGGTTTTGGGAGCAGTAAGGTTGCCATATGCTGCCTCTACAGCTAGTGTGCTTTCTCTGCCTTCTGTTGACCCTTTCTGATAATCCACAGGCTCTTCTTTTTTATTTACCCTACTTAAATATATTTCTGAGACTGAATTGAGGTATTTAGTTATGAAAAATGTTCATGGTCCTGAATCTCATTGAGAGAAAATTTCTCTCTGCCTTGCATATAGGGATCTGCAGATGCTGATTTCTATAGGAAGCTTTAAGTAACATGGCTTAAAATTAACACCCCTTGCTGATCAACTACCTTCTCTTAAAATTTTCCGAGGAAGCTTGCTATACAATGTACAGAGTTAGGTTTCCAGCAGATAAATTCAGAGAAGAGAACAAACCTGGAACTATAGTAGAAGTCTTAATATATCAAGACCTAAACATGGAAAATACTGAGGGTTGGTAGTATAGTATTGTATTTCCTCAAAACAATTTAAAATGCCAGGTGAAAAAAAAATCTCTCTCCAAAATCTGTGATGGTTCATCTGAATTACTCATTGTGATTATCACTAGATACTGAAAGGTAAATTCATACCTTAATTTTTAGTGCAATACATTGGTCTCCTGAATTCTGGCATCTTTCCATTCCACCTAGCTCTATTACTCAAGGATCAGTCATTGTCTTATGTTTATAGTGGGATCACATTTGGCATTAAAATTAGACCTGGAGCCATCACATGCAGTTCACTCAGAAGTTTTAAAGGGAACTCCAGTATCTCACATAAGAATTTCTGGGACAGTGGAAACGGCGATTCTAGTTTTGCAAGATTTGCTCAAAAAATTGTACCGGATACATTCTTGCTTTGTGACATACAGTTTGAAAAACAGTCTCAAGGACAAAGATAACTGAGTCCTGATAGTGCTGAGCTGTGTGTTAGCTGCCTAATATTTGGGCATTTCTTTCCCTCTTTCAGCATTTCACAACAGATGGTGTGTTAAAAAAAAAAAAAAAAAAAAAAAGTCAATTTTATTTATTCTCACACATCTTATCTAAAAATGACAGTCTATACTTAAAGATATCCGTAGTTGAAGATATCCGGTAATTGTAGTTTTTACAATCTGTAGAAAAATATTATTGAAGTCAGTGTGAGATCTGGATGAAGTTTTTCGACAGCTTTCTCTGTTGTCAGGTTCTGTTTCTGTCAAAGACCTGGGAGATTCTGCCTTTAATTAAAGCTTAGTGGGTCTGTAGTTCACTCGAGCAGCATTCAAAATTAGTGCCTGGTGATTATGTTAACTTTTAACAATCTTCAACAACATTTACTGTCAATATGGAAAATCGGTAAGACCTAAGAACTTTGCTTCAGCAGATCTGTTTTTTCCCTCACTTCTGTGTCCCTTTGCCATCTACTAATGGGCCTTGACTTTCTTTTTGTTTATATTTTATTTGGATTTCCTTTCCTGTAGTTTTATTGCATAAAACTAAGAAATAAACTTGGCATTTCTAACAATGTTCTTAACAGAAGCAAGTGTCTTCTTGAAGTCTGGCATGAATCAAATTATGCTTATTTTAAAATCAAATTCTCTTTTAAAAATAGTCTATCTTTTGAAGAATTGTGACCTGTGTCTTAAGCAGCCTTCCAGGAAGTTTTATCTGTGAGGTTCATTGAAGGAACAGACACAAATTCAGAAAATACATTTTTGTGTCAGCATATACTGGAAGGTCACTGATTCTAAGTTTGGACTCGAGAAATTTTCACTTCCCCACACTAGTGAATAATTGAATGGAGCAGAATGAACCTGACAATGCATCACTGCAGCATGATGCATCACAAAATACTGTTTATTCAATTATCTTGACAACTTAACTGTATTTTAGCTATTCATGATAATACCTTCATAACATAGTAGTAAATATTTTATAATGTATTTTATGACAATAATAAAGTCTTTTAAGCTCTGCACTGCACACTATAAAACACACTGCAGGATGTTGCAATGAAACATTTGCCAAGAAGAAGGTGACATGGAGGTACTTTGTGTGCAGTTCAGAAAGCTTGCCCAATGGGAAAGTGAAGCCTTTTCTTTGCAGTTTTTGAAGAAATAACACTGAACTTCAGTAGCAGAGTCAGTTCACATTTGGTTCCTTTCTAAAGGCATGGGTATTTAGATGAAAAGATAAAATGCTTCTGGTTTTAAAAGAGCATTTTTTTTTTACCTTCAGGTTTATTAAAAACTGGCTGAAGCTGTGAGAATTGCTTCTACATAGCTTCAGATATGTCGACATCTCTAAACAGTCTCTGTTATGTGTCTGTAACTGGGTGGAATGTAGTGCCCAGGCTTGCCAGAAGACCTTTAAATTAAGGACATAAGCAGGGTAGTCACTTGACGTGCATTTACTCTCAGGTGCATGAGATTCTGTTATATTTTCATGTTATTCTCACTTGAAAACTAGAAGCCTAGACAAATATTAATACTGTTAAGCCCAACGCTTTTGAATGTCACTGCAAGTTGTTAGGCTGGACTTTGTAAAGATGAATTTCAAGAATATGTCCAACTTACTCTTACAGACTTGTTAATCTCTTCTTTCCAAGTCAACCAAGGGTGTTTACCAATCAAGCACATGTCTTTCTGGCATGGGATTGGCAATTAGGGTAGACAGACAGTACTGTCTCCAGACTTTGCTGGAGAAAAAGAGCTGAACAGACATTAGGAAACAATTTTTATGGAAGAAAATCTTTGTGTGACTGATTTATCAAGGCAAACGAAATTGGACTAAAAAATCCTTTAGCATTTTTATTGCTCTTTATATGAAACAGAAAAGAACTCTCAGAAGAATTTAAAATAACTTTTTTTTTTTAACTGTGTGCTGTTTTAATTTTTTTTTTTCATAGAAATGGAAAAATGAGAGAACTGCCCATTCTGTTCACCCTTTCAACTCACCCACATCTGGAGGATGCCTGCCTCCAGATGAGTTACTAAATCCTCTGCTCTTTACAAAAATGTTCAGTGTTATTTTGTGCAAAAGGTTATTAGAGCTGAAACCTGCTGCTCAGCATCTGAGGATGAAATGTTTCCTGGATGGTTGTAAGAAATTCACGGAGTGCCATTTCACAGGGTAGAACATGAGGGCTGAGGTCAGGTGGAAGGAGAGGTGAAGGATGGTTTTCTGATGTTTTCAGGAAAACTTGCACAACTCTGGAAGGTTACACTTCGGCGAGATGTAGGTTGAGCCTTCCAAGAATCATCAGAGCCTAACAAGAAGTGGGGGAATGATGTAGCGTGGTGACATCATGCTGTTATTTGTAGGTAAATACAGCCTCTGCTGTACTTCAGTTATGCGAAACAACAGAGTGGTATGTTAAAACTGTATATAGATTATCACAACCATATATTTCAGTCAGCTTTTATTGAAGAACAAATTCCCTGAAACTGAACTTTTTGCATAGGAATGCTGACAGAAAATCCAACATGAAATTTCAAGATAAAAATTTCAAGTAAGGGAAGCAGCTACCTTATATTGGTGTACAGCAAATCCTGAATGATGACTGTTTGGCATTTTGACCCTCATTAACTTAAAAAAAAAAAACACAGCATATTTCAAAGTCAATAGGTCCAAGTTTTTTTTTTTTTGTTTGTTTTTTTAAATGTATAAGTTCCTTTCTAATGTCTCATAGCAAGTTTCAGTAGGTAAACATAAGTGCCTGTCTACATTCTCCAGAATGTCTACATTCTGTGGCAAGCAGGCCATGGAACACAGCACAGCTGGTGCCTTTCATGGTGAATATTGGGGCTTAGGTTAAACATTTCTTTCTCTTCTTTTTATTTTATTTTCCTGTGCTAAGTAGGTCAAAACAGGAGTTTATAGAACAAATTAAAACAATTTCACACACAGAAGAGGCTTCCAAACAACCATTACCATTTATTTCTGACTTTCCATTTAGCAGAAATGAAATTGTATAGCTTGCTTGCTTTCATTTTTTTAAGCACGTTGGGAAGCCCAGGTCTGCCAGCCTTTTTGGAAGAGTCCATCTGTGTTTTTTTTTTTGTTTTGTTTTGTTTTGTTTTGTTTTGTTTTGTTTTGTTTTGTTTTTTCCCAAGCTGAGCCTTTCATAATCCAATTGCATTTTATATTGGTAAATTATTTTACATTCTGTCTTCAGTGCGTGTATTGGCTTGGCCTGCTGTTTCTTCAGCACGGGATTGTTTCTCTTTCCATTTTTGTCATGTAGAATTTGTCATATTTGTCATATTTATCGTTTTCTTTTTTCACTTTTCTTTGTGCTACCTTTCATTATATCTTTATTTCATTAGGGAAAATGAACCATTAGCTGTTGTGTGAAGTCTCATGTGTTTTTCTTAATCAGATTAGTATACCCAAATATTACATAGAAATTCCCATTAAAAACTCCCATATGCATCAGTACACATGACTTGGATTAACACTATGTTTCTTGTCAGAACTAGGAGGATCCCATACTAAAACCCGAAGGATGGAGGTAGTTTGCTGCTTTAGTCTGGCCATAACACAGAAAAATGAAATGGTAGTAAAATGAAGTAACCAAAATGTAACCAATGCACCAAGTTCCTTTCTTTCCTAAAGGCAAAATACTGCACTGGTTTCAAAGGGGAAAAAAAAAAAAAAGAGTCATCCAACTTTCTTTACTCAGGGAACAAAATGACTTTATCAATGTCAAGGTACATAAATAGAGGGCTGAAAATGAAAATGTCCCTCTTCAAAATGCCAACTTATGTGAGAAAGGAGAATTATGAAGTAGGAGCAAGAAGAATGAGTAACCCAGCCCTCTAAATGAGATGACACAGATAGTGACCCTCAGCATTTTTCTGTTTTGCTAACAACATAGTGGCCTATAAGCTACAATGTTTGTCTGGGAACTCTATGACTGGTCGAGACAGTCATATGTGTGCTGTTAAACTTGATTTTCTCATTACTTTTATTCTGATATTCTATATACTTTATTCCTTGTCATCCTACCATATCTTACATTATTATTCTCTCTTCTCACTCTTGTCTACTGGAAACTTTTAAAGAAATAACATTTTATCAAAATTTTATATACAGAGAACAGCACACCAATCTGTTGATCTGGGGCCATTTGGCAACTATTGTCATGCATATAGCAAGTAATCTTTAGACAAAACAAATATTTATATGTAAATGTGCCCTTTGCATCTAAGAACACACAACTCTCCTAGCTAGAGATCTTAAAGGAATTGAATAGCCTGGGGGTTGTATGATCCAAACATGCATGGAAATGAGGATGAAAATACCGTGTGTGACTGTGAAATAAAGTAAATTAACTGTTCATCCAGCCACAGCCTTGATAGTGTAGCTGCATGCTTTTTAAGTAGGTGAAGGTTATTCTTAATAACCTACAAAAAAATATGGCATACAGATACACATAAAGTTTCTTAATTTGTATGTTTTGTTTTCTCCTTATTATTATGTCTCTGAGCGTGTGAAAAATGCTATGCTCTACCATCTTTCACTTTACAATAGTTATATTTCTCTACTTGGAGGATATGAGTTATATAGAGAATATCTTTATCTGATGTTCTTAAATGTATAGTCAAAATGATGTGGTGCCTTCAAGTCCTCTGTGCTTGGTATTTCATCTTTCTTTCTACAAGGAGCAGTTGCTGTGTATAGTCATTCAAAGAGCCGTTTTGACACAGTGACCTGTAAGGTCATCTCAGAGAGCACATAGTAGAATATGTTTTTCTTCAGTGTCCATTTTCCTTTTTTTTTTTTTTTTTAAGTATATAGAGTTTATATCTTATCTTTTGGGAGCCCAAGTTGTTTCTTAACTGTACATAGCACATATAGTTTGCAGAGTAAAAAGGCTGAGTCCTTGTCTTCTGCAATTCACATTATAAACAGAAAAAACATGAAATCTCAGTGAGATAGAAGTGATTTCTTGTATTCCCCTTCCCCCACATATTGCGGACAGATATTGCTGTGCTTTGCTGCTCTCTGAAACTTCCGGTGAAACCATGAATTTCAAGTACAGAAGTGCATATCTTGGCCATACCTGGACTGTTTTACTAGTCCAGAGACTGCAAATCACTGCTCAGAAGTACCTGTTTCTCCATCTGATGCTAGTTATGAGATGAAGATTTTGCTGGGGTTTGGCTGGACAATAAAGATTCTGATTTGTCAATATACATATATATGTATAAAAATATACAAATATTTTATTTGCGGCAGTACTATATATTAACATTTTTTTCAATGCTGCTAATTTTTTTTATCATTCTCTCAAATTCTTCAATGAAAGGAAATGTATCGGTGTGCCATACATATTTTTTCATGTTTTTTCCTATTGTAATCCATGCATATTGAATAATAAATTCACTTTAATTTTCCAGATGTTCTGTTATCAATTAGTTTCATTCATACTGCATGTGAAAATGAATGTCTAGAGTAATAAACAGTTGGATTACTACCACAATTTTACTGGCATGTGGTATAAAGTAAAAGTTGAAGTAAGGGGAGAAACCCTTCAAAAACCTCTGCCTTTTTGCTTCATTCACTGTTTTCATAATCTTTTTGAGATCTGTTGGCCAAGAACAGACCACCAGAACTGAAGTAGCCTCTTCGGAAGATAAAAGGAAGTTTGAATGACAACACATGGTTTAATAATTACCAACTATAAGCACAAGACTGTAGGAAATAATGTGATTAATGACTCTGAGCGCTGGAGTTATGCAAATACTATGGAATTCTTCAGTATGATATTTTAGGGAATTAGAGTAACAGTAAAAGGAGAAAAAATGTAAGAAGAAATGAACTCTGAATCATAAAGAAGATCTCCTAGTGGTCATCTAAAACTATAAAGAAATAGCAAAAAACTCATTCAAAGCAACATTTAAAATTAGAACAGAAAAAGCCTTAGAGTATTATAAGGAGTACTGTGAAAGGAATATGGACTTCATGTATCTCATATCTGGACTTCTTTGAAGGCAGGAATTAACTTATTAAAAAAAATAGATATTATAGCTCAAATGAGCAAGGTATAATTTTGTTTGGCTGTCTTCTGTAGATTATCAATTAAAATATGAATAATCTGAGCTTTGAATAAGAATTAAACTATATGGCAACTGTTCACTCTCTGTTCATATATTTAGCCTAGAAGAGAAAAAGGAAAGATAGTGTAACAGGTTGTTTTAAGCATTTTCATGCCTCAACTTTTGAAAGAATCAGTTGGCCCTGAAAAGGCTAATTGCGCTGAACTGCTTCTACTACTTTTGAGTGACAGTCTGTAAGAGTCACCAGGGCTCGTTTAAAAAACTGCTGAGAAACAGGTCATGAAATATCAGTAGCTAAAATTTCACCTGCATTTGATGAGCTTGAACTTGTGCTGATGATGCAGGTGATGGGTGAAGTGTTTATCTCAGTGATGTGTCTGTAGTTGCTGGAGTGTGTTCTTAAAGGTGACTTGTGGATTAATGAAGTCTTGTCTCCTCATAGTCATGTTCAGTCATGCTAACTCCATTTTTGGTAGCATGTATTTGAACTTGCAAGCAATTTAACGCTGAAAAAGCAAAAATATCTAGGCCCTCCTAATTCTCTCCATTATACTATTTGCAAGTGACTTTGATGGATCTTTGATGTCAGTTATCAGAAGCCTCACTTAATCAAAACCCAACAGTCTAACTCTCCCGTCATGTCTTTGGCTGTTTCCTCCTACAGGCTCTCACAACTGCAGTCACCCATCTCCAGTTTGCAGAAGCCCGAGTACTCTCCTGTCTCAAAGCAGCCCAACGTGCTAGCAGTGGTTTCTTTCTTCTCTTCACAAGTGCTTTCTTGTCCTCTCCTTTCCCTTTTTCTTACTGGAGACTTTCTTGTCTTGTTTTATTGATTTCTCAACCCCAGATATAAAACATACGGGGATAGTAAAGATTTAATAGAAATCTATGATGTTGCAGTGTAGGATCTAGACTACATTTTCAAAGCTTGTAAGCTTCCAGCTTACTTTATTTGTCATTCTGACTTAGTAGTTGTGCTTATTTTAGTCTTCCAACATTGGAATAAGACAGAAAAATGCATCCTTGCCATATCTGTAGAAAGATGTAGTACTGTGGACTTGAAGGCACCACATCGTTTTGACTAGACATTTGAAAATACCACCTAAAGAAAAGTAGATGTGCAGTCTGATTAGCAAGAGCTTTGTCTGTTTGCAGGCAACAATATTCTGTGACAGGTGCTGTCTTTAGTGCACCTTGTCCTGGAAGTTCAGATCACTCTTTGGTTCCTTTGTGGGCAGTGATATTACTGCACATGGCTTTAGTGACCTTATTTCCTGTGAGAAATGGCAAGATGTTTTGGATGAAATGCACATAACAAATATGCTTTCTAAAATGTAGTTTATTGTTCTTAAAGCTTACGCTTCCATTCACGTTATGTTGATGTGTGTGTGTGCGTGCCTGTGTTTTTGTACGTAAAGCGCTCTCACACATGCACAAACATTTGTATATGAATTGTGTTAGAATTAGCCTTTAATTTCATGCTGTGGAAGCAATGAAGCAGCTTCTTCCATCTGAAAGACTTTTGAAATCTTTGGAGATAAGGAAGTGAACTATTTAATAGAACTACACAGACCCATGGCCTCAGTAATTGGCTTTTATTACCATAAAATGATTCTCAATCAAAAGAGGAAAAAAAAAAAAGGAGAGGGGATAAAAGCGTTATTGCCAGTTTCAGAAAGCCATTTTGGTTCAGCAGAGAACAATGATTATATATCAATCAACATGATGGGATTTTTTTTAACATCTGAAAATGTGATACAGAGCCAGGGAGCCCTGGATATCTCATAATTTGCTTTTGGTAATTATGTTATACAGCCTTCCACTCAGTGTGTAGATAGTGTTCATAGGCTTGTAGACATGATAATAGACTCTAAGTAATTTATTTGAATTATAGAAGAGATGTCATATGAGATGCTACATAGTAATTACTTAAGAATATTGATGTCAGACTGCAACATGATACAACGCAAAAGTATAACATACCTGTCATTTTAACATATGGAGGGGGCAAATGAGATGTCTGATTGATAACATTTCTACAGTTCTCTCCTTTCTGTGAATAACATGTATGAGAGAGAAGATTGCTTTGATTTTGCATTGTAGGCTAGATGATGCAAATTTACAAGTACCTGGACAAAAAAAAAAAAAAAAAAAAAAGTCAGACTTCGCACATTCAAATAATTTTTTGAAGGTTCATAAAATGTATCATTGACTGTGAGCCCTTAATAGATACTGTAGGATCCAATTACAACTGCAGCTGTTATAAGTGCAGTGTATAGTCTTGGTAAGCTCCTACCGCTCCTACCGTGTTTCATAAAAGCTGATATAAACATTGCTACAGTCAACAATGTGTTCATTTTGAGTATATCACATTACTACAAACTGCATTACCGAGTTCGATTTTGTCTTTTTCACCTATGGCTGTTAACACTTGCTCCTTCTTTCCCTTTTTTTTCTCATATTTTCTTTTTATGTTTTTCTCGTTCTTTTATTCTTCTGTTCACATGGAAAATATATAATTTTGGTTGATACCAATATTCCATAAGCATTAACATTTTTAGGGGGTGGTATTTTTAAGGTATGCAGTTGAACAAGAATGCTTAACATAACAAGCTGGTAGTTTAAATTCTCCTGTGCCTACCAGCAGTGTAAGCGTTTGTGGGATAGAAATATGAGCCTATGAATTTGGCCCCTGTGATTCAAATGATGTATTAAAGAATTTATAAATGCTAATATGCCTGAAAAGGAGCCAGAGTAAATGTATAGATTAGCAAACATAGCTAGTACAAATCCTTAAGAATGATACCAGCAAGTAGAAGATATATCCTACTTGTATTGCAATTTCTTTGCATGAGTTAGAAGTAATCTTAAGAGTTATGGCCTTACATGATTATATAGTTCTCATTTAAAGTCCAGAACTGCCTAACTGAATGACTGAATGAAAAAGGGTTTGATCCAACAGTAGTAGTTGCTTGCACAGTGTGAGTGGAGGAGAGTGACCATATCAAATCACATTTGAGTTGGCAAACTGTATATATGGATGTCATGAACCTACTTGGGTTATGGCAAATGAGTGTTAATACCATAGAATTACTTTTTTTTAACAAGAACTGACATCCCTGCGGTGAGGCTGATGCATCCAGGGCACACCATACTGGATAGAAGCCCATGCTCTGTGGTGTTACTCTGTTAACTACTCTCCTTCTTGCAAGCGCTGGAGTTGCTTTTGCTAGCGGTGCTAAAATCCTAGAGAAACAGAAGTAGTCTTGCATTTCTTTCTTACTTTTATTTGCAAGAGGAAAATAAGATCTGTTTTCCTGGATACATGCCAGCCAGTGATATACATTGTCCATCATATAACTGCTCTTTGATTCGCTTGGTTTGAGTAGGATGACTGAGTAGGATGTCTAGCTCATCATCAGAAACACAAAAAAACAAGCCAGGTTGTAAGGTGAAAGATGTTGGATCCTAAGTCTGTAACAGAGATTAAACAAAAAACGAGTCTGTGTCATCTACTTTGAGCAAATCCTCTAAGGTACTGGCTTGCAATGATGCAATTCCAGAAAACGGACTTCTCCACATAATGCTTGCTAGACATTTTGCCTATAATTTGGAAAGCTATTAACCAGGTCCAGTTCTCTTTAACATTTAACTATACAACTTCCCTATATACATGAAAATCTCAGCTTCATGTTTTTCCTTTCTATTGTTATTTCTATTTTAAAATACCAAATAGAGAATGCTAATAAAATTGTCTTGCAAATAAGCTTTAAAGAGAAAACAGCAGTGCTGCAACCTCAACTTATTCTGATTTATTTATTGTTTGATTAAAATATCTTTTACAAGACTGCCTGAGACAGAGGCTACAAACATGAGAAAAATATAGACAGAAAATATAAATTAAATAAGAATGCAATCTTAGCTGTAAGTTTCATATTCTGTTGTACCAGTGTCATTGACTTTGACTGCTACTACTGAATTTGTCTGATTTATTCCTTCCTTTCTTCATTCCTTGCTACGTAAGAATGATTTGGCTTTCAAAATAGTGGTCGAAATTAGCTTTCCCTAATATCCTGTGCTTAGCTTGTATGCTTCCATCTTTTAACAAAACTCAACCCCCTGAGTTTATGCTATTTTCTTCTTTTAGCAGCTAATAACCACATTCTAATTTTGCTTATTTCAAACCTCACTTAGGCCAAATGCCATATAAAGTTTCATTCTTACATAAAAAAATTGCTATGTTAAACTGTGCTTTGCAGTTCTATGAAATCTACTTAGAAATGTAGTCCAGCTCTGGGGAGCTCCTCTCTCCTAGAATTTCGTTGAAATCAACAGAATCAACATTGCAAGAAGGAGTTAACTGTATGTTCATCACTATCTTGCTTTGTCAATGAATGCCTGTTCCCCAAATTAAGAGTATTAATATATAGTGACAAATCTCTTAATACATACTGTGTGAAGGATAGAGTGTTAGTATATAGTGGCAAAAGTGAAACAATCAATGTCCGGGCTAACCGTATGGTTTCATTAAGAAGCTGTGTGCTCTTCTGGCAGTTTCAGTAGAAAGCTTATTTCATTGTTCCTCAGGACAGTGATATATACATATATGAGTGTATATATGTATACATACAGACACATATGTAATATATAAAGAAGAAATTCATGGTAGAATGTTGGATATGTTGAGCATAGTGTACTGACTGATGCTAAATAATTACTGGAATATTACTAATAAATAATAATACTGGAAATATATGAATAACTGTTAGTATTTCCCAACATGTTATTCATGGAATTACCATAGAATCCAGGTGTCTTCCCTTTTGATCTTACAACTTTCACCAGCTGAGTAAAGTCTTAAACGCTATGTATTTTCATCTCCAGAAAAACGATATATATTTAAGCTCCACGTGTGCTTCTAAAGGTGATATGTTTTCATATTTGACAAGCAAGACTTGCCTCTGCAGTAACTCCAAGTTTGGGCTCATGGTTTGTGAAGCACCTTGACATCCTTACCATTTTCTTTCCTCCTTATCATAAATGAGAAATGCTTCTGACATACCATGATAGAAATGCCTCCACTTAGTCCTATATGTGTAACCTTCCTTATGCCCTGTAGATTCTCACATCTAGTTATGGAGGAATTGCATATACATTTTGCATTAGTGGAACAGACATAAATTTGTGGTAACCACCTGTTTCTAATTGTGATAATCCTTCTTGCAGTTTTCATCTCCAATTCTAGTATGCTTCTATCCCTAAGTATTCACACAGCCATTGACCATCAATGGTCTTGCAACTCTGCTAAAATTTGACCTGTTCAGAAACTAGACATGGGCAGAGAGTATAGACACTTCCAATCTATCAGCATGTGTGGGTAAAATTCTCACTTGTGTCGTGAAGGTACAGCTGTTCTCATATGGATGAATAAAAAGAATGCCATGAATTGCATATAGCAGCCACAACTGAAATAAAACAGATTTATTTAAGCACATACCTGCTGTAAACTTTCTAGGAATTTCCTGCAGTTCAAGCCAATTTTTTTAACCAAAGTTAACCTTGGTTTCCTGTAACATCAATCATTCATCAGTGCTGCAAAGAGACAAAAGGCAGCCACATTCGCCTTCCAGCCATTTCCCCTCCATCCTCCCTTGCACTGGCATTCTAAACTTGGCTTATTACGATGCTGAACTGTTTATCCAAATCATATGCAAGGAGTGGATGAGGTACATGACAGTGTAAAAATCCGCACCTCTAACACTTCTTCTCTACGTGTGTAGGCATGTTACTTGGCCTCATAAAAGAAACATTTCCTTTTGCAGATCTCAGAGATACTTTGAGAGGCTCCGACTGAGATTTATTAGAATTATTGGGATCTAAGCTGAAGAAGTTTAGAAATCAATGTATAATGGAGGAACTGAGTCACTTTTAGAAATGATATTTAGACTGTTTATGTGCAGTCAAACCTATGAACATACAGAAAGCACTGGAAGATCTCCTCTCCCTGGAGCTGTGGCTATGAGTGAAAGGAAGAAGGCACACAGTCAGAAACTGACCCTCATGAGCAGTGCCCAGTGTGCTGGACTGAAGCTCCGTTGTATCCGTGCACTCCAGACAATAGTGCATGCAGGACACTGCGCTCTGGGTGGCTCCAGACACCCACCTCGTGGCTGGACATGCGTGGGTCGGGCGGCCTTGCCTTGAGGCTCAGCACAGTGGTGCTGGACAGCCAGACTTAAACAGAGAAGCCGTTGTAGGCAGCATATGTTGATACCAGTGCTCCTAAACTAAAAAGAGAAAGGAAACTGTGGCCTCATTGAACCTAACAGATTGCTTTTCATTGACTTTATGAAGCTAAAATTCCACTTACAAATCTGCAATATAAGCTTTCCTTTCAGAAACATAATAACTTTCACTTTATATCATTAGTTTATTCACACCTGTATTTGTTATTACAGTTTAACAAAGAAATATTATGTACTTTTGTTCTTCTCCAGATGTACATGTTTTTCCTTGTTGACAGAGCCCCATCCATTGTACAATATGACGTAATCCTGATCCCTGCAAAGAGCTGTAGAAACCTTCTCCTTTCCTTCCCAAGCACCTCAGCTTAACCTTAGGACAGCAATTAGTGAGAGGGAAACCTTGATGCTTCTGAGGGTGAACCTTACATATTTTGACTTTTTTGTCCTCCAGCAGTAGGTCAGAGTTGTCTCTGAAACAACTCCTAACATGTCATGTTGGCACCAAAATTCCTGAGAGGCAGCCATCGAGGCTACAGGCGTTTGTCCTATAGCCCGTTTGTCTGCCCAGTTTGTCCTCTGCTGTGCTGCCAACACATTCTTTTTATAAACTTTCATTTATAGATCTCAATTTGAAAATACTTCTTTTTATACGAAGCTTTATTAGTGCAAGTAATTTTATGCATGTATTTATCTTGGATATGATTAAATCCCATGAACATTAACATGACAAAACTGACTGAATCTCAGGGAGGATATGGAATGGAGTTTTTATTCTTTTGAGAAATTTGTATATCCATCATAAAATCTCTAAAACATAATGGTAGGTGATGATGCCAATAATCTTTAATCTCTAGGTCAAAAAAAATACACAGAAAAAGAGATTTATTATGTTTCAGGTAGCTTTTTATTTTTATTTATATACAAACAGTAAATGCATGTGAGAGGTCAATATGAAAGGTGTCAGTATTCCATATTGAAAGGTTTGAGAGGAGGGAGTAAAAATAAAAAGTAGTATCACAGGATATTTTTTAAAGATACAGCAGCTTTCCATTCTTTGATAGCATTGTATTTTATGCCTTCTAGTCACAATTGAAAGTCTCATCTCCTAAGTATGTGCAGCTCTTCAAATACATATTTCACAGAAAGACAAAATCAAAGTCACGGCAGTATAAGCCAGCTGGAAGCAAGTAAAGCCTTTTAACAAAGTTAGCAGAAGACTCACTTTAAAAAAGTACAGTAGCTAACTTTACCTCCAAGGTTTTACATACAAAATGTATCCACCTGATGGGATAGATGGCAAGCTAATATTACTTTCTAATCAGTTAATGGATATAAACTGTGTATGCAGTTATTAAATGTGAAAACATCCTTTCTCATCATCTTTTTTTCTTAGACCCTACTGCTGCTTGTTTGTCCAAACATTGCATTTTCTCTAGGAACTGCTTCTTATAGCAAAAAAAAACTTTTAACTTTTTGTCCAGCATAATGGCTTCTGATCTAGCTGATGCATCTGGTCACTCCACAAAATAATAAAAAAAAAAAAAAAACAGTAATTGTTTCCCCTGTGAAGGGGAAGTCCTCACAGGGTCTAAAGTACCCTTGCATCTTTATGGTGAGTATTTAAAATATATGTACTCTAATTCTTGAAATTACAAAAAATATCAATGCAAGAGAAATGGTGTGGAAGAATTGCTTGAAAAGGGGAAAATTAGAGAAAAAAAAAATAGAGGCTAACAGGCTAACATTCCAGGAGCTTGCTTGGGGTGATACACAGTTGCCACTTCCAGGATGGTTGGTAGGCACCGACTCTGCTCCCCAAGGTTCCCTAGGCAGCACGATCTGCCCTTGCCGCAGCTGCAAAGAGGAGTAACGGAGGGTGGAGCGGAGCGAAGGCACCGCAGCCAAACTCTGCTGCACAACCTGTGCTGGGCCGCTGCTCAGCCGCACAGTAGCTGCCCCATGGGAGATACACAATAACATGTCCGGTGCTGAGGCAGCAAGGGTGGCAAATCACTCCTTTGGGATGAACTTTGCTTGAACTTTGCTCATTATAAGCTCATTATAATGTCAAAACACACCTCCATCCCCAAAGTTACCCACCTCCAAGGTCTGACCACTCCTCACTGAGTATGCGCTCTAGATTTTCGATTGACTGTACCTTTAAACGAAAGCGAGAAACTTTTACACCAATCAGTAACAATATTAAGTATGACTGTAGTCACTCAGGCTCCACCGGAAAGTAAAGAAAAGTATAAAAGGTGAACTAAGGAGGAAAAGGAGAGGAAGGAAGACTCCATAATAAATTTTGGATCAGTCGACGGGCTGATCCCCTTTTCCTCCTGTCCTGTTGCGATGCTGCTTGAGGAGACCAAGAAGTGAGGAGGGAAGATTCCATTGTAACTCCTGGGTCAGTTGACGGTCCCCCTTTCCTCCCCTCGGGTTGGGACGCCGCCTGAGGAGACAGAGAGCCCTCTCTCATCTTCTGGGGTGAGTGATGATTGCACATTCATACCCCACACAGCACGTAAAAACCCCACGCTGTAGTGGAGAATTTCCTGTACTGACATCTGAAACCTGCTTTGTAAATGTTGCATTTGAACAAATCATGCTGTTTGTGAACTCGACTACTTGTTTGAGGGGGTGATCGGACCTACAGTGGGCAGACCGTTTGTGAATCCGATACTGCCAGAGTCGAGCTTATAGTTGATCACACTGTTTGGGAACTCGATTCACTCCTAGGAAGGCGATCGGACCTACGGTCAGCAGACTGTTCGTGAATCTGATATTGTCAGAGTCAGGCGTATAGCTAACACAATCTTTGATATATCTTTCCCCCCACCACCACCACGGCTTTCAAACTGCAACAAATGGTAAGTGACAATAAAATAAAATGGTAAATCGGGTGGAGAGATAAGAAGCAAGATGTAACCTCAAATTAGCCATTTTAAATTCTACTTATTTTTGATTTAGCATGACCTTTAAATCTGTTAATAAAATGACAGCATCTCTAAACATGTTGATGTTAGCTAAATATCTCTTATGACAGTAAAAAATGGATCCAGGCTATGGGTTATGTTGCTTGCTGGAGAATTAGATATATCTTAAAAGTTTATTTTCTGACTCTATACTTAAGTTTTTGTAGTTATCTCTAAGACATTAATCTGTTGAAAGGGAGAAGATACCATCTTTTGAGAGAAACATGTCATAAATATTTTGTTAAAGTATTTATAATCCCCCTAAACAGATGGCTTTTCCATGAAGATTGTCAGCTGAGAAGGTTTGCTGACAGAAACCTGTTAAACAACTGCATATTTTCTGAGGGAAGCACTTGCATTAGGGCCGTCAGCTGCAGTCATTTATTAATCAGTCACAGCTGGGCAGATTTGACAGCAGGAGGATGCTGGACCTAATTTGATTGTCTTGCACTTTTTCTGATGAATAAATCCTGCATAAGGTGAAATGAAATGGAGAAGTTATAAAGCAAATCACTTGCACAGAGCATATGTGGGCTGAAGGTAGAAGAAAATAATTTGACATATGCAAATAAAAAGAGAATCCATTGGACTGTTTTCTTATATACAAAAATTAGTTTTGTTGTGGATGAGATGCTAACAGTTAGTCAGCATTTAAACTCTAAGAGCTACTGTATGAACCTCCCCTAAAGGATACACCTTAAATAAGCAGGAGTTTGCTATTTGACATGTGATACATTCTTTGCTCAGTTTTCTGCATGTGTTAAAGCAAACTCCCAGAGTACCTTCTTGATGAAAAGAAACAAAAACACATAGCAGGGCAGGACGCTGTAAAATATTATATCAATGCATTCATTCTCTGTTGAGAAGTTCAGTAGCACTGTGTAATCTGGGATACAGAAAGATAATGAGAGACTGAGAAATACAAATCAGAACTACTATTGACAGTTTTTTTCTTCTTTAATTGATTGAGTGGAACGTGTGATAGGCTTGGAAAAACGAGGAAACAATGTCTGTTGATATTTCATACTATTTCTTACTGATTCTGTAGCTAAGCAGTCTCTCAGATGTCACTGTGGCAGGTACCAGTTCATATTTGCCACTCATCCTTCTAAAGTTTGGTTTGTTTTAGGTGTAGGGCAGATGTGAGAGCTTTCTGTGACCATATATTGATGATTAAATGAAAAAAAAAAATCTATATTGGTAACTGCCATTATCTGTTGCACAGCTACTGCTATGCAAATGAAATTTAATTTTGGTTAAACTGAATTTTGTTTGCAAAATTCATGCTGGTTAAATTATTGTGTGAGTAGAGAGGCCCATAGTGCCAATGTTCAAACAGCAAAGATATCTATCTCTAGTAATATGTTTTTGGTACCTAAGTCTTCCCCCGCCTCCAATTTCTACGAGGTATAGGTATTCCCATCTTTTTTTTTTTTTTTTTTTTTTCTCATCCTCTGTGGATTTCCACCAGGAGAAGACTTGAAGAGTGAGGAACTCTTGTTCCAGTGATGAGCCAACTTCTCTTGATTTTACCCTGATATAGTCCTGATCATATCTGAGACTTTGTCAAATATTTTGTGGATATGAGTGAAGGAAGATCACAGCTGCTTTGAAGAAAATTGGTAAAGTAAATTTTACTATGGTCTGTTTACAGATATGTTCTGGACCTTGTAGGGATGAACTGTGTATGGCTAGAAAAATAAACTTTACCAAGAAATGAGTGCAACTAACAAAATACTGCCAGACATTCCAGGATGGCTTCTGTGTCAAGCAACTCTAAATTCCCAAAAGACTACATTTTGTTTGAATTTTGGAGAAGTAATTTGAAAGAGATAGGTAGATAAACCAGCAGTCTTTGCTTCATGCCTATCATTCTCTTTTTGCAAGGTATCTTCTAGTTGCACTGATATTTCAAGTCTCTAGTTATAAAAAAGTGAAATTAATTTATATTATTTCATGAAAATGGACTTAAATAAAAGATGCAGGACCCTCCAGTAATGTTAGAGAACCCAGTGTTCCCGTTCTTAATTTCCATTTACCTCAGTATGGGAAGATGACATTTTTCCTTTAGTGTGTAGGGTTTCCTTGCTTTCTATATTCCTACACATCAGAAAATTCAAAGATGGCTAAGGCAGATTTCAAATGCTACCTCACAGCATTTATATATTTAGAAGTAAACCTGAAAAGCATTGGGTATCGTTACGTCTAAAAATGAAATAGAGACGTACAATGTCTGAAGTCAAAGCTTACTTTGATCCATTACTGTACTGCGGTAAGGTGCAAATATTTAGGGAAAAAAATTACATTGATCATTTATTTTCCCTGCTTCATCTAAGATAAACCCCAGAGGAATCAGTCATTTGAACACATGTGCAACCTGATGCCTTAGACAAGGATTGCAGCACTACTCAGTGGCACCCACTCTGCTCCCAGTTAAATCAATGAGAATTTTGGCATGAGCTCCAGCGGAAGGAGCAGCAACAGCCTGTAAACTATTGGACATTCCTGCAATATACTGAGAGGAATTGCAATACAACCTGTTGTTGTATGCATGCTAAATCTTTTACAAAGAGAGTGTATAGACCTACGAGCTGCTTTCTATACTCAGATATTCATGGAAAGTTTGTCTATTGTTTCTGACAAGTATTGATAAAAGCGTATTGAAAGTAAGTTATCTGAGGCACATGAAAGTACTGCAGCCTGAACAAAAGAAATAAAACAATATATTTGGCATGAATTTGTGGAACTGATATGGACAGACCTCTCTGAGACAACACTGAGAGAGTTGTGTGTGAACATCAGGTGTCAGGATTGAAGATTTTTGTAAGCATCATTCTGAATTCATTAGCACAAAATCAGATCCGTAGCAAAAATCTTCTACTCCTTGAACAGCCTCCTTCTCTTCTGTGAATGACACTTGCCTTTTCTCCTCCCAGCAATCCAGGTGATACTTAAAGGGGCTTCTTATGGAGGAATAACTGGAGTTAAAATTGGAAATTGTAGGTCCTGGGAAATAGTCTGAGACCTTTCCAGCTGAAGTAGTAACATCATAACCAAGGGGTGACAAAGTGAGCTGAAAGAAGTTTGGCAAAATATTCGGCTGAACTGTTCAGTCTTGCAGAGAAAGCTGATAAATGCACCCTTGTTTTGTTATGTATGAGACTCCATTAAAATATTTTTGTGTATATGTTTAAAAGTTTGGCAGGTTGACTGAGGCCTAAATGAAGTCTTTCTGTAAGTGAGCACAAAGGAAGAAGCCCAATTTTTACCAAGCCCAAGGTCCAAAATATCCTGCCTTTGACTTCTGAAAAATATCACTTGTAGAAAAGAAATGGTGAAATGGTAAAAATTAATTTCTCCATTCTCATTTTGTAAAAATAGATGTGCATATAAATATTAATAATAGGTAATAGTAGTAAAGTAAATGGAGGAGTTTTGATAACGTCTTAGAAACTGGGCTTTCATCCTTTTTCATGTATTTATTTTGACTGTTAAATACTGAACAGCCTTTTAAAATTAAAAAAGAACTCCTGATTGTTTTTCTTTACTTTTTCTTCAGGATGTTTTCTGTTCCAGCTACTCTTTTAAATCAAGTGTATGAGATTTTTGTCCATGTAGCTCATGAGAACTCTTGTCTCGGCATTTAAAAGCCTGAGAATTGTCAACCAGAGGCATTTTCAGTGCCTGCTTTGCACAGCTGATGCCCTCTGCTTCCATAGCTTTATTTCCCTGTAACTCCCCACTGACCAGGTTTCATGCTGTGGCTTTCTTGAAAATTGTGGAATATTCACACTCTGAGTATGGCTCTGGGGACTTGTATTTTTTTATATGTGGTCACATCCACTGCAAAGAAAAACCTCCACTGACTGTAGCAATAAATCACTATATTACAACCATCAGGGCATTTAATTTACAACTGAAATCAATTGGGACTTGCTGGTGCTAGACAGTAATATACTGTCAGTTTAAAAAACTGGATATTGCAGCTCAATGTGGGATGGGCTGTCAGTCAGCAGAGTGACAAAGCGACAATTTATGGTTTGTAAAAATCCAGCAGATATATTGTAACAAAAATGCAGTTTGACTTCAGCAATATACTGTGTGGATTGTGGTCATGGTGAATGGACAGGGAAAGTTAGGCGGAAATTGCTAAGTGGAAATACTTAGCTCTCTCTTTCTTTTTAATACAGGTTGGTTTAAAAGATTGGTAGAGTGCTCCTGAAGTTAAAAGAAAAGCAGTAAAAATATGTATATGCTGTGACATTGTCTTTTGGTGATGTCGTGATGTAGACAGGGACTTCCCAGATAGTTATCTAATGTAAATCAGTATAAGCTCATTAATCAGTATAGGCTCCTGAGCTTTATGGAAAGGTGGTAGGCAGAATGGAGTAGGTGTGACTGCTAAAATTCAGGCTCTGCATGGCGGGCTGCTAGCTCTGCTGTGAAGTAGCCATGGATTAGTAAGAAACTGGATGCTTTCTTGTAGTTTTCAAAGAAACACAGGGAAGGCTGGGGAGACAGAACTCTGCCTAGACAAGGCCTGGCATCCCACATCTTGTAAGGCCAAAAAGCTGGACAGTCTGTCTGCAGGGTCGTCGAGCTTGTGGCAGCAGAGCAGAGCGGATCCCAGTGCAGTCCACCTGAAAAGATGGAACTGAAGGAGGAGCACTCTAATACCTATGGCTTCTAGCTCCTCTGTACTCCAGCGTTTGACAAGCAACATAAATTTTTACCATTTTCTGTCTTTTTTTTTCCTTCTTCCTTTTTTTCTTTTTTCTTTTTTTTTTTTTTTTTTTAACCATTGTGGAAGTATAGAAATAAGTTCTAGGAAGTTAAAGAATTTACTACCTTTTCCCTGCTCATAAAGAGTTACAAGGCAAAGGACAGGAGTGAGTATATTCAGAAGATTTGTGAGTATATTCAGAAGAGAAAATACTGAAAATACTGAGGCATCTGGCATGCAAATTAGGAGTTTTCATGATTAGAAAGTTCTCAAATTGATAGTCTCACCAAATAGTTTTGAAGTAAATGACTATGTTTGCATAGTTCTAATTCTTTGACCTAATTTGCAAAAAAAAAAAAAAAAAAAAGTTGTTATATGTAATCTACAAACAGGAAAAAGAGGAAAAATTGTCAAATATAACCTGATTTGTATATCTTAAACAATGATCAATATATTTCACTTTGAAAATCTACAACCACACACTAGATAGAGGTAGTTGTACTGTACCACTTGGAACGCGTGTAATTCGTAACCTAAACACATATTCAGCTGTACTGCACACTTTTAGTGCTGTTGTGGTCTACTGCATACTGTACTAACATGTGTTCTCTTTTTTAGACTGAATTATACTGCCTCCAAAAGCTATTAGAAAGCAGTGTCCTTTCCTACACTCTCCAGACAAAAGGAGAAAGTATATCAAAAAAGTTCTTGTCTTATGCCATTTTGCTGTAACTCAATCCTGACCCATAGGAGTATTTAATTTCTGAATTCAAACAGGGAGATTATTGTTCTGTCCTTATAGATATGCCCATTTTGCTACAGTTTTTAAAGCTGATGATCATGGACTTTTTTCGATATAAATTATTTCTGATACGACTAATGACCATAGAGAAGTCACCAAATGACTATTAGTGGTGGCATAGGAATGATATAAAGTCCTTCTGTACTATAATATTACCATTATTTACTCTCTGTGACATGACAAAATATCTAGTTGTTATTCAGTAATAAATTTGCACTATTTTTCTCCCACAGGTTATAATTCTTAAAGATATTGAGGTCATTATCCTGAATGCATAGGTAGGTAGCCCAGAGCTCATGTGATTAAGTAAAGTCTAGATGACGTTAGAGTTACTCAAAACGAAATGTGTGTAATCCAGAAGCTCTTGAAATCCAGTAATTCCATGTTTAATCTTACAGCTCCTTTACACGCGTAGTGTTTATTGAATTCATGATGAAATCTCTGTGAAACCTAGGAGACAGTCTAGCCTTTCTACGGAGGATAGTTTTTGCTGAAAGGAAACCTTGCTAGTGACAGAATTTGTATTTAGGAGTGCCTGCCTTAATTTGATTTTTTTAAATTTACTTTTTAAATTTACTTAGGTATATTTTATTGCAGAGAAGAAAACAGCAAAAACAAAAACTAAAGAGTACCTTTCACTTACAGACTGATCTTATGAAAAAGGTACTTTCTTAACATTTGGTAGCTGATCATCTGTACTGTTTCTGGCTCTTGCATTCTCTTTCTCTTTTTTTTTTTGCCCCTCTAATTTGCCCTATCTTTAGATGGAGATTTCTATGAGATCTAGTGTAATTTAGTCATTAAGAGTTAAAGCTTTAAAAAAAGCAGTATTTAAAAAATACATCAATATTGCTCCTTTGTTTTGTGAAATTACTTTTTCCACCTCATTTAGTGATAGAAACCTGGCAACCATGATGCACATTTGTTTTTATTTTTAACTTCACTTCTGATAGATGCGTGTGAGAGACTTGTGAAAATGACAAAGGTGTTTGTGATAATGTCGTGCCATTTCCTCACAGTCCTTGCAAGGCTTGTGTAAGGCCCACACTTCCGCTGGTCCCACTAGTGTGCCCATCTAAGTGACCATCATTAGCTTGTGTTTGACAGATTGTGTTATTAGTGATAAACCAGAGCAACTTAACTGGGTTCTAGATTTAGGATCCCATGAGCCTGGCTGAACATGAAATCACAATTCTAAAATGTATCCCTGTGACAGACTATACTAGGATATGCAAAGATACACACTGCAAGTGAGGAGAACCCTGTTTTATCCTAGTTCCCCTTACAGGGCATTAGATTATGAAAGCCTTTTTTTTTCTTTCTTTTCTTTTCTCCATCTCTGTGCCAAGATAGTACTTTGCATTCCCTAATTTAGAACAAGTGCTACTAATTCTGAAAGACAGGACACAGTATGGGAACTTGCAGCAATCCAATTTAAAAAAAAAAAAAATCAGGATTCCAGGTCAAGTATCCAAATCCCTGCTTGAATCTCCAGGTATTTTTCCTAGTATATGTGGAGTTTTTTAACTCTCAGCCAGGCAGGGTAGATGAGCCCACACTTGCTGGGAGGGGCTCGTTAATAGGTGTTATAAAGAGAGGGGAGGGGAGGGCTAAACTCTTCTTGATAAGAAAGGGGCTGCAGCCTTGTTCCTTGGGAGATTAGTGACAGGACTTTACAGGATGCTGCCTTGCAGCCCTCAGCTCAGCTGCCTGAGGTCCATGGGGTGGCTCTGTTTTGTAAGTATTTATGGAGGGATCGCCTCATAGCTACAGAGGCTGTACTGCATGAGAACAGATAAATAAGCTTTGTTTATAATGCCTTTGAGAAACACATCAGATTCTGCAGTTCCTCTGCTATCAAAAATACAGATTACCTATTCTGAATATTTATTTTGCTGGGAATCATTAAATCAGAGCTTCTGTTTGTTTCCCTCACTAAAATAGTAATGCAAAAAAGCGACAAAGCTAGCTAATTAATCACCTCACTGTCTATGTTGCCTAGGGTGAGGTTTGGGAGTGTGGAGTCAGAAAAGAGCCCAGAAGCTTGACGTGACAAAAGGGAGCCTTGCCTAGGGCAGCCAAGGCTCAGGGGCCGGGGGTTGTGCGCTGCGAGCTCGGGGTCGTGGCTGTGCACCACGCCAGTGTCACTACTAACACAGCAGCAGCTGACCGTGACACAGCTTCTCAAAAATGGTACATAGTCTAGGGTGGACTCTAATGAAAGGTGAAAAGGTCCCTCTTTTATGTTTGATAAAATAAAGGCAAATTGCCTGTCAATCAGTTAGCTTCCCCCCCCGGAAGTACACTAGAACCTCATCATTGTTGCTTAGCAACTGAATCCTAAATGTATTAGTGTTTAGGAGTAATTACAGTTTTGCTGAAATTGTTTGAACAGAAATAAGTTTCCTCTCTTGTCTCTGGCTCCCTTTTGCTCTCCTTCAGATTTAGAGCATTTGCCAAGATTACATCTTTTTCTTCAGGGAAAAGCAATGCTATCAGAAAATGGATCAAAATTTGCAATTATGTATCACCTCCCTTGTAAGTAGGTCTGTTGCGCTATGTGTGTAATTGATCAATGCCTAATGCTTCCCTGAGGACGGGGTGCAGACTACAGTCACTCGTTCAGCTTTGTGTACAAACACAATGGCACAGCCTAATTAAAAATAATTTGGGCATCTATGAAGATTGCTGTTCCAATGTCTGTAACTTGCAAAATGTAGGGCATTAGTAACTGATGTGGTTTCAGTTATTGTCTCTGAGAACAAAAGTTTCTGTGCATAATGATGCATTTCTAAAACAAAAATACATTTGGCAATATGTATTACACAATCCTCAAGTTAGATTCTGTGGTTTAAAATCTTGTATTTTGGAATTTTATTCTTTCTCCTAAGTGGATACAGCTTGCAATGCATTTTGAATTTCAACAATTTAACTTCTAATAAGGTGATCCTGATATGAGTGAGACAAACTCTGCTATCAGCCATCATCTGTTCAGCTTTTTAATGTTCAAAACCATGGTGTATCATAAGAGGAATTGAACCTTTTCAACCTGAAGACTCAATTGGCCTGTTTTTTTCATGCATTCCTTATAGTGCCTTACTTCAGGTGACCCATATATCATAGGTTAGGTAGAACATACTAGCAGTGTCATTACAACTTCTATTTAATTCCACAGTTTTTTCATGTTCAAAAAAACCCACTAAAACTGTTAGGATAGTTTCAAAGAAAGAAATAGCAATATAATCACTAGTCTTTGTACAAAAGACAGAATACAAAAAAAAAAAAAAATTACTATCCGCTATGAGTAATGGATATTTTTCCTGAATCACTATCTAAGCAACAAACTTGTATTTAAAACATTTCACCTGCTTCTTTCTGAGGTTATAGCAGTGTTTATATGTTATAATTTACACGGAGATTTTTTTTATTACATGAGAATAAGCAGTGAAATGGTTTTTTATTCTATGCCTAATATCTCTTTTTTTTTTGACTGAACATTGCTTCTCAATGAAATTTGCGACATAATTTGAACTGAAAGAGAATATTGGTATAACTTACTAATTACCAGAGTGTTTTGTCTTATCACCTTTACTCACCATGAGTATAGCTAGGAAGATGGGTTTCCTATTCCATTTTCTGCTCTCCTCAGCCAAGTGCTCAACTGGCACTTTCAAACAGCAATAAAAATGTTTTGGTCAGCTTGCTTGTCTCTTGTGATCAGACAAGGAAAAGGTAAGGAGAAGAACATTGGAAATCCATGCCCAGAATCTTCCTTATTTCCAAGAAGTTGTTTGATACTGTTGCTTCATATGGTAGGGTTGATAGTCATGAATGCCATAAATAATTTTTATAAAGTTATGCTGTAACTAATGAATAAGTAAAAAATGAGCTGCAAGTGAGCTCAAGTTAAAATAGAGTATCTCCTTTTTGATTTTTTTGGTATATACGAGATTGAAGGAATTTGAGATCTCAGATAGCAACCACTTTTTTTTTTTTTTTTTTTCCTTTGCTACTTCAGGGCCTTACAAACATAACAAAAGGACTCCTGCTTCCTGAGATAATTTAAGACAGTACAGAAGACATACTGTAAGTATATATTGTAATTAGTCTCCCCTCAAAAAGCCAATTTTTAATGTGTTTCTCTGTAACTACATTACTTTTGCAAAAACTGCTAAAACAAAATGTATATGTCAAATTCAGGGCTGAAACTGAAGAACTTCCTCCCACCCCCACCTAGAAAATGGTTCTATTTAAAAAACAAAACAAAATGTATTTATATTTCTCCCAATTTCAGGAGATTTTGTTGATGTCTTTTCTATTTCCTTACCAGTAGGTTGTATATGAAAAAATGCATCTGAAGTTTGGAGACAAGATGCAAGTTCTCTATTACCCCCATCCTTTATTAACTCTTTAGTAATGCTTTATTTCTAATCCTTTATTACCCCAATCCATTTTAATTTTACAATGCTTTTTTTTTTTCCTACTGATATTCTTAGAGAAGTAATTTGTTTTTGGAATGGGTAAAATTGCAGGTTCTTTCAGATGCTGTCTTATGCATTTTTTGTTGCCAAAACAAAGTGAGACCCTAAAATGCTTTACGTAAGACTTAAAAGAATAGGATCTAAAATATGAATGTTTACTAGAACTGAACTAGAATATTTACTAGTCTAGTAAATTACCTGTTGGTAAATATCCCATATTAATGTGGAACACACTTTCCGACTGTGTTTTCAGTTCAGAAATAGGTACGTTTCAAATCAGCATGGATCAAAATTAAGGTTCTTGAACAAGAAAACAGTTTCTAAAAGTAGAGCTTGACACACTGAGATAGAACTCTGGTCTCTCACGTTCGCTCTTCCACCAGAGTCATCAGTAGCAATTTCCTAGAGGTTTAACAAAAGGAAAAAGAAATCTGCTGTTCCCAGCAACTTTCTCATGTTGTGAGAAGACTTGCATTCTCTTGTGGTGGTTGGTTTTCATTCTGAAATGCAGGACTAAACCTTTGTAAACATCAAGCTTAAGACTCAAAAAATGTGTGAAATACTAAATGTGAATGTGATTCAGTTGTGCTACCCCTCCTCTCAGTCCAAAGTGCACGGTGTTTTACCATCATTCTTGTTATTGAGTATGCTGTTTACTTGGTGTTTCAGTGTTGCCGCGACTGAGAGAAGGAGACCAAACAGGAATGTAGGCAAGGTCTGACTTTATTCGGATCAGTACATTCTTTTATACCATTCTTAACTCCTGATCGCT
>VZSV01000001.1:6182182-6201929 GCA_013398735.1 Nothocercus julius | reverse complement strand
TTTCCGTAATAACCAACCAACTCGGGTAAAAATAGACATTATACAATAAAACAAATTGATGAGAGCATTGTTGTAACTATGCAGGATTGAAAAGACCCACCTCCTCAAATATTAGGGATATAAAGGAAATGTTATTCAATGCTGCATGTCATGATTCGTAGTTCATGACAACAAAGCAACTAACAACATGTTTGAGCACAACAGGAAGAAATTTTTTAGCACTGATCTCAGAAAAAAATAAACCAAGGAATGTGCCATATACTGACTCACACGTCAAAATGTTCAACATGTTATATTTTTCTAAGAGTGGCCCAAGCTTATTATTATTCAAGTTCTAGCTTCTCCTGGAGAATGAACAATAACTGGTGAAGCCTGATGTGCAATGGTTGCAAAAAATTATGCTCCTGGCTTGCATTGACTTTGCAACCTACTGGAATCTGCATAACTTTTTATTGAACAATGTATATAAGGCAGTTATTTTGTATTTCTAGTTTGGGGTTCTCTTTCATTAGGTATAGAACTCTATATTTGCCATCATTATATTTCACTTTGATTATAGACTTTTATTTAGTTTTTAAGACTATTTATAAGACTATTAATTATTTTGAATTTGCATCATTTTTCTTGGAAGTGCTAAAGCTTTCTGTTACCTGGATGACATCCATAAATTTCTGTTGTATTGTTCATAAACATTATTGAGACTATAAAAAAGAATTGGACTAGGGACAAAACTGTAATGGATTCCACTTAAAGTGCCTTCCTGGCTTCTCTGAGAATTATCAGCTACAGGATGAGTTCAGATTTGTCAGCTTGTCGTGTACATAACTTATTTCACCTAGCTCTATTTCTCTTTCCTTTGCTGTGAAAAAAATGTCACATGAGACAGTGTCAAATATCAGATTGATTTGACTGGATTTGTCCTTGAGAAATCTATTTCTGTTACTTTTTTAGCTTAATTTCCTCAGGAAATTAGGCTTTTGCAATTGCACTCTCAGTGTCTGTTCTTCTTGATTAATAACCTCTTTTCTACCAAATTTGACATTGACCAGGGGGATAGAAGTCTCAAATATAATTAAATCCTTACACACTGCAGGGAAGTAAGCAGCTAGGTAAATGAAAATGCCTTTCATAAGCTAAAGACTGACAATTCAACTCATCCAAAGACACTAGAGAATCCATCCAGGGAAGACACTACTAATTCCCTGACCTTGGAGAAGTTTCACCAAGTGCTCTACATCCTACTAGCCATCAGAGAATCTGTGGGATGCTGTTCATTATGAAAGCAGTGGTTATAAATATAAGTTAATTGTCTAATAATTTGTTTTGGTATTTCAAAGTTAATAGGGTAATGATTCTTCTAAATTTTATATATAACTATGCTCACTCTTCTTTGTATTTCTCTAGAAACTTATCCTCCATAAGTTTCTGCAGAGGGTCAATAATGGCTTGATAACTGCTTCAGAAAGTTTGTACACAATGCTAAGCATAAATTTTGGCAAGCTGTGCCAACATGAATTTATCTAAATATTTCTGAATCCTTTTTTTACTTTTTTGCTTTTACTGTTTGTTCTCTCGTTTAAAACAAATTTTGCCAAGCAAGTGGTAACATTAATGGTTTATATGAAGACTACAACAAGGAATTGAGCTGCTTCAGCTGATAGGAATATCAGCTATCTTTAATGTGGATAGAAGAAGTATTCTTCTGTTTTCCCCCCCTTTTTTTTAAGGATTACAATTTTGTTGCCTTTTATGTCTATAATGTGCTTTTCCCAGTTTCCTGGCCTTTGTCTTTGTGATTTTTCTTTTATAGACAACCTTACTTCCATTTATTATATATTCCTTGATTTTTCTGACTAATAATCAGTCTTTGATGCAGACACATTGGTTCTTCGTGATGCTATCATGTTTAATATAGTCTCTTTCATCAACTGATGGTTCTGTTACCCATTTTTTTTTCTTGATAACTATATTCCTCTACTAACACAGACTTTGAGATAGAAGATGAAGAGGTAGCTAGGTCTTGATATTGCACAGAATGAACAATATCTGTTCAGCTCTTTTAGAGATGTGTTTTATTTCTCTAGATGTTAAATTTTCCATAAGGATAGGAGGATTCAGTGTAGAATTTCGTTTTCTCCAGTTTAACAGAGTTTATAACTAGCAGTGATATCAAGGAGCAGTAGAGAGATCTAAATAATGCTTTCGTTAAAACTTAAAGTCAGATTATGGAGCCTTTCAGAGCGCATGTGCACAACAACAGAAAGAAAGAAAATACCTTTCTTCTCAAGCAAGTAATGCAATATAGTTTTTGTATAAAATGATTCCTTGGGGACTGTGCTATATGTTTCTTCCCATTACTTGTCATCTGTAATAGAGAACAAAATACATATCAAAGTACACTAACATGGCTGTGTTTTCTAACATTTTACCAAGCATAAAATATCAGGAAAACCAAACTTTTTTATTTTTGTGCTTTTCTGCTCAATTTCCTCATATGGTCTATATACCAAAAGGGCAGATGGAGCTGGAAAATTAGTCTGCAGAGCATGGCTAGTAGTGCAAACTACAGATCCAGAATCACATGCTGTTAAATTGTCCCCAGGCTGCTTTCTTGCTTTATTTTACAATCTGCTGAAAGATGCACAATTTGAGAAGTAAGAATTCAAGCACTTAGAACTATCCTGAACAGAACCCCAAACTTCCATTTTGCTCTGCTGTCTTAGCTGCTCTTGGTGAATATTTTTTTTCAAAACCCTCTTGGACGCAGTCCTGAGCCACATGCTCTAGGTTACCTTGCATGTGCAGGGGAGGTTGGACTAGATTATCTCTAAAGGTCCCTTCCAACCTTAATGACTCTGATTGCCACAGAAGTGCCTTCAGTTTTGTTCATGAAAAGTTTCCATTGAATCATGCTCATACCAGAAGCAGTAAAACTATGATGTGAAGACCAGTTGCTTAACTATTCCGTATGAGTTTACAACACTAAGTATATGTGAAAAATGAATGTAAGTACATGTGAGAAATAAAATGTATTCTAATAAACAGGTTCTAACAGGCAGTCCAAATGTATCAATCTAATTATATGAGGTCTCTTCCTATGATAAGCTAACATAGGAAGAATCCCAGACTTTTTGAGGATGAATAATCTACTTTGCTGCCTTTCAATTTCAGTTTGTATTTCTTAGTGTATATGTACGCTAAGAGTTGTTATCCAGGTTCCCAGTCAGATTTTCAGAGTGTCCTTTTGTGGTCCTATACTTCAGGGGGCTTGGGCAGGGTAATTCTGTGCACATATGTTCATGGTTAGGATAAGGAGGAAATGGTAGGGAGTTTTTATTAAATACAGCTCCCTTTTAGTGTGAATTATAAACATCATGTAATTCTTTCCATAACTGATCAGGCACTGTTCTAAAAGTAATTCCTTTAATGGAAAATTATTGCTCAGGAGCCTAAAGAACCTGAAACAATGACACTCACTCACCACAAGATTGGAAAGTACAAATTCATATGTCATGTTCATTCATATGTTAAGAAAATTTTGTACAAAAGAATTGTACAAAATTTTGCGCAATTAGTCCTTTTCTATGTTTTTCTTTCCCTTTAAAAAGCAAGACAATTGCTCTCACATATATGATTGAGAGCAAATTCCCAGTTCGTTCTACTGCTTTTCTTTTTTCTTTACTCTTATCCTTACTTGTTAAATAGCTAACTAGAAAACTGAGCATGTTAAAGCCAGATATATTAAGATACATGACAGTAGGACCACATTGAATACAAAAGTTTATTTCTAATATTTCAAGAAAACTGTAGTCATCTAAGAGTTGTTCAGCTACAGTGATGAGATGTTAAAATCAAGCATACACTCATCAGGCAGTAAAATGAATCCAAGAACAGAGATATTTGATGAAATTCTTGTCATGGTGACCTTCACTGCAACGGCTGGGAATAATATCATTTGGGAAGAGCAGTTCATTTGGTATTCTTATATTGTCCTTTTTCTATTTTAGGTACAGTATCCGCAAGTGTTGAACAGTATTTGTATATCAGAATCTAGGAAACTGTTGAATAAAGGTTGTTTTGTATTTACAGAAGTCAAGGAGTATACGTTGAAAGACTTTGCCATGTCTTTCCAGATGTAGCTGATACATTGGCATCAGCTGTGTTTACCTAGATGGGCTGCTGCTAGGAGACTGTGGATTAAGCATTTGTTGGGGGGGGTGGGGAGGGAGGGAAACTTCATGGCAAAAATGTTCTGAGTTTTCATAAGGGGTTATAACATCTTTGCTGGGCCTCCTTGCCCTTCAGTGTAGGAATGTGGATACCGACTCACTTAAAAAAAAAAAAAAAAAAAAAAAAAAAAAAAAAAAAAAAAGAATTAATCAATGTTAAAACTCTTGCAAATGTGATTCAGTCTTACCCTGACAAAGAGAGCTGCATGAAAAATGTATAAGGAAGTGAAAGAACTTTCTGCTTTCACTGAATGAGGAATGTAACTTCTTAAAGCACTCATCACATATAAAGAATGTTTGATTCATGTTTAGCACAGCTTTGTAAAACACTCCCTTCTGATTATTAATCTCTGGCCTTGCTCTGTGTCAGACTTCAGTGATAATAAGGACATCTCCAGCTGCATGATTGTGCTTCCATCCAAAAAAACACCTTGAGATTCCCCAAATGACCTTTATTACATCCACACATGGCTAGACTTGCATCAGTAAAATGTAATTTTACAGAAGACAAATGAAATGTAGTTAGATTTTGTACCTAAGCCAATTTCCTAAAGAATGCAAATTTCCTCAGTGTTTTTTTTGTTTGTTTGTTNTTTTTTATTTTTTTTTTACTTTTGCACTCTTTGGTTGGTTTTAACTGCTTAAACCATAGCAAAACATTGCTAATCTCTCTCCTTTGGAGAGAGCATTCATTTAGTAAACATAGGAGGTGAATGAATCTTTCTTCATCTATATTCACCAGGCATACTTGATCTGTTTAAACCATCTTGCTTATATACTTACATATGTCTATGTATATATTTATATACATAAAAATATCTATATTTACCTTAGAGTTACACCACCTTAAACTTAAGCCATATGACTGCCAGACTGATAGCAGCGTAGATTAGGCAGATTAATTGTCAAGGAATCACATCACAGTATGAGATCCAGCCTCATCCTCTGAAAGTAAAAGCTGCTCAGTCTCTGCAGAGCTCCAAGCTGTGGTTCAGTGGGCAGGACGTGTTAAGGCTCAGCAGATGCAATGTGCTGTTACTTGGAGTTCAGTGATGGATTTATTTTTTAAATCCATTCTTAACTGTTAATTTTGTTCCAGCATCCCCAGTCTTAAATTTTACTTGGTAGGAACAATTCCAGATCTACTTCAGGGGCTAAAAGGTAGAACGAATCAGTCTCTAATTTAATGAAAAGCTGCCTGCAGAGAATCTCTGCAGGTACGGTTTCCAAAGCTCAGGTATATAGGGCATCATATAAATGCTGAAGGGATGAATCAGGATAAAGGACTGCTTTTGCTGACTTATTTTTCTTTCTTGGGCTAAGTGCTGCCATTTATTCATAGATCTCTGAATATATTCCCTTTGTGCTCAGCAAATAATAAACAGGGTACAAAAGGAATGGAAACTTCACTGCCTGAATAGCCAAAATAGGAATCTTTCAGTGAACAAGTACTCTGTCTTCCCTTCTAACTTCTAGTCACATTATATTAGGGCATTAAGCAAATTCCTGTTTCGTTAGACAAACAAAATGATATCCTTCACTCAGGAAGGGGAAGAACACAGGGTAACACTCTGAATGATTTCAAAGAAAAAAAAAATTAATAGATCTAGAAGTTATCTGTACTATATATTTGTCTCCTTGGGTAGGTGGATTTATTTTGATTTATAGAGCCATTTGTAGGATTTTTTTTCAGCATATATTCTTTGTATTTTTACTTCTTTAATAAAACTGAAAAAAAAATGCTGAAAGCTGCTGCATTCCTACTCTAAAAAAGTGCTACAAGGATATATATCTGTACAGTTTGCACTCTTCACAGAATAGTTGATGTTGGAAAACAGGCTTGGAAATGATCTGTCCAAATCCACCTTGCACATGAAGGTTCACCTAGGATAATACAGCAGGTTGACCAGGACTGTGTCCAGTGGTTTCAGACTTAACCCTTCAGATAAAGATATCTAGGAACTATTCTTTTGGGTTGCTTTTAAAGTCAGTCAACATGAATAAACTGGAATTGAAGTTTTCTTCAAAATCTGATAACAATCTTAATTTGGATGAGATTTTGAGGCCTTCCACTGACTTCACAAGCCAGTCTCCTGTGGATATGTTTATTGTGTAAATGGCTAAACACCATATACTAGCTGAATGTGCAAATCAGCTTTAATTTTACAGAAAATAAAGGTACTTTTGATAGTAATATTTTCAGTAGCGGTAGTATTTTGATGTGGAAGAGTTTTGTATAACTTTAATGGCCTGGTATAAAGGGGAAACCACTTTCAGTGTATTTACTCACTTTTCAGGTCAGACCTGTCCTCACTTCCAAGGTATACATGGTTGATTTTCATATATAGAGATACTCTTATGTGAAGAGAAAGTACAGGTTTCATAGAGGTTATCATTGCGCATGCATTAGAGGATTTAGCTCTCAATCTAAATCATGGAATCTAAAAAGAAAAGTCAACAATTGGATAGAAATATGGAAAATACCCCAAACTCAGAAAATTCTCAGGGTGCAATAGTGCAAATGAGTATTAGTACACTTGGATAATGCTTATGCGTATTGTATATCAGCTATTTTATGTAATATTACTTCAGGGCATTGCGTTACCTGCAGTTAACAAGTTCCTTAAAGTATTGCAGTATGCATTAATGGTTTATAATTCCATCCTGGCCCTTTAATACAGCTTTTAACCCCTTTTTAAATGATAAATAAGAAGAATAAAATAGGGAGGAGAGGAAGGATGTGAGTGTGTGTGGAGGGTGTTCTGTGTGTGCATTCTCTCTGGAAGCCTGAGTGTATTAGGAGAACTATGTAAACAGCTGCAGACTAAGGAGTGTGTTGAAAGGATCTGCTGTGTACACGTGAAACAAGATTTTTCATCTTTACATAATTTCAGATAAGTTTGCAATCATTTGGCTTCTGAATGGGGAATTATTTTTAGCTTCCAGTATAAATTCATAATTAATGAATTTTCTTATGAAGCAGATACCTAATTTGTAAAACTTGAAAATTGCATACCTCTTATGAAGGAACTTATGAAGAAACTTAGACCTATGAGGAGGCACAGGTAGGATTTTAATAGGCATAATATTTGAGAACCATTTCTATCTGAAGGAGGCCAGATTAATTAATATTGTAGCTTGGCGACCTTCCATCAATAGAAATCTGAGCTCACTTAGCCAGTTTATTGTCAGTTCTTAATAACTGTCTACCCTTGTTTACTTCTTGCGTCTGAAATAAATTGCCATTATATGTCATTAACTGTGTTTTTTTTTAAAAGTAACATAAATCTAAGCAGCTGGAACAGGAAAGTGTCATGACTGTGCATTTAGTGTAAGAGTGTAATAGGTCAGCTTGTTCGAGGTACTTTTCTTGAGGATAATGTCATTAACTCGTAATGTGATGTCATTTGCATTCTTACAAGGGCAATGGACATCTAGCAGATATTTTTAAAGTAGAAAATATTCTGTAACAATAAGCGAGGAAATCATAATGATTAATATATCTTACAGGTAGTGTAATATACTTAGCCTAGATAATTGGAACACGGTTCAGTGCTTAAATTACAAAATTGAAAATAGATTATTCCCCACAAAGAAAGCAAAGTAAAAATAAACCAGCAAAACAAAAGTTTCAAGCAGTTGCACTTTTCTGCTTTAAAGTGGCTCTCAGAACTTATGCTGCGATAAAATCTTTCATCTGCCAGCACTTTGCAGGGAGGTAGTCTCTGAGTGACGTGTCTCTGTTGTGGCATAGGTGGGAGCCAGCTCTACGAAAGCTCTGCTTTAAGGACAGGGTTGGACCACTTGCCCTCCAAAGGCTACTTCCAACCTAAGTTATTTAATGAGTCTATGAATTGTCGTGGATGGTCGCAAGAAGATGCCGATGTTTTAATAGTGATGACTTCAAGGTGCCATGAAAGGTTCAGTACCAACATTTTGTTCTGTGTTTTCCTGGGTAATATTTGGGCCAAGGTGGTTTGAACGTAGATCATCTAGGAGATCTAGAGAAATACAGTTTGTCAAGTCCTAGTGGAAGGATGTTTTTATGTAGAATGTTAAAAAGAATGCGGTGATGATTAGCCTAAAGTTCATGTAAAGAATGATAAAGTTTGAACAAATACTAAACTGAAATGAACCTAATTGCTTAAAAATAAGCAAGCAAATGAGAAGAGGAAGGATTGAAATATAAACAGCTATCGTAAAGGTATTTCTATTGATGTGCTCATACTTCTAAAGGACTGCGAAGACTAAAACTTAAGAGTCTGATTGAAGCTTTTAGTCAAACCTAGGATATTCATCAGGGAAGACTGTTGTTTGTGATGTAGCTGCACGTATATTCTGGGAATGGATTGTTATACTCTTCTCTTCCCCTTGAAGTATTGATGACTGTCAATAGATTGTTGGATGCTGTAAATCACAAGGTAAAATTTCTTGAATCTTTCTAACTTTCTCAGAGACAAATTGGTCTCCAGATCTGAGATTTCTAATGAAAAAATGGACAGTGCATTTACCCTGCACTTTTATGCATAGAAGTGGTTCTCCTGCTAGGATCTTGTGGGTGTATCTCACTGAATCAATCCTGTTGCAATAATTATTGCAAGGCTGATTTTGCTTTCAGTTAAAATCTATTTGGCTCTAAACAGGAGATGACCTGATGAATTTGTATCGTCTGTATCATAAGCAGTTAATTAAATGATCTAGTTTGTTCATTTGTGTTTTAAACTCTGTAATGTCAGCAAAAATACCATTTACAGCAGCTTCTTGTTTGTCCTTGTATTAACAAAGTTAATCAGTGAATATGGTACACTTGATTGCTCTTGCTTATTTGATATTAAACAGTAAAGATTAGTGTTTTTGCACTACCCTTTAATGTACATCATTTCTTTAAGACACAAAATACTTTTGCTGGAAAGATTTTTTCACTTACATCTTAAGTAGGCTATGCAATCTCTAACGCCCACAGGAAAGACAGACTGTCTGGGTAATTTGTCACATCCTTTAGCTGTTTGGGTTGACTTAGGATAATGATTATTTTTTGTATTTCCGCATTGGAAATTACAGGATTTGCAATACAGTAATGATATTTCAAAGCCTGAGAATCTAAACAGATTTCAAAATAGAAAAGGAAGGGAGAGGGATTGCTGTTTTGTCTTCCTGAATTTCCCTCACTGGCAGTTAAGCACATCAAATGCTCCACAACCTCTTCTTTGATGCCAGCTGATTGTGGTGCCCTGCCACCTAGGTGAAATTCCGGTCAGTCCATTTACTCCACCTGACTGCTCAGCTGGAAGAACAGTGGAATAGTGCCCAAGATGCCAGGAAATCTAAGACTGATCCCCAAGTGACATTTGTAGCTTGAAACGAGCACTCTTATTTTGTTTGTTTAGAAGGGGTTGGGGGTGAAATGCATCTACATTAGGGAGTAAATAGTACAGTTCAGAAAGATTTTGTCCATTAAAGATCAGCCAGGCTTTTTCACTTAGGCCAATAAAAATGTGATTTGCTTCATTTGTATAACAAATATATGAAAAATATCCTATAAATATAAACCTTTTGATGGGTGTGCTTTTCTAACACACATATATATATATACGTATATATATACGTTTTATATATATACGTATATATGTGTTATATGTAACACATATAACACATGTAAGCACAATAATGATGACAAATGTCATAATTGTGTAGACTTGAGAGGTTCAAGATATTATATATATATAAATATATATATATCTGTCTTAGGTATTTCTAGACATACTTCAAAAGGAGAAAAGTGTGTGTGAGATTTTATTAAAAATGTGTTATAAAAGCACACCCATCAAAAGAAAGCAACTCAGATTGTGTTCGGTCCCAGACTGTAGGATGGGACACAGGTAAAGAAGCAGCAAGAAATACCTTTCTAACTTTTGAATTTCTGAAAATGCAACTGAGAACATCCTTTTCTCAAAGAATATACTGCATATTTCCAGGTTGACTCCAGGACAGAAATCTGAATGTCCTATCAACAAATAAAAAGAACAAGTTGGTATAAATATCAGATTCGGGGCATGCTAAAGATGAAAACCAATAGGGTACCATACCTGAATTGCTCAGATTCTGAAGTCTGGGCACTATCTGGGCCTCTTAAGAGAAGCAGCTGTCTTTCAGCGACATTTTTTCTTCTTTAATCACTTTTGATTAGAAACTTTCTCCAGACATCTCTTCAAGAGTACTGTCCCAAACGAGTCCTTGGTTTGAGTTTAAATTTACCCCCAAATAGATGTCGTAAGTCATTTTATGTATTTGACTCTTTCAAGAATTGTCTTGGCTGTCTTTGGGGCAGCCTTCTCCAAACTGACTCTCTGACTTTGGCAGAAGATTACTTGGACTTGCTGATGTGAAAGGTAGTGAAACTGTCATTATGTCTTAACATGTCTTGGGACAAGGAAGTAGAATTCTTACTTTGCATCCGCTGAAGTGAGTTTCCATGAAATATGTTCTTTTTTTTTACATCTCTGTGATTCAGAAATGCAGTATTTACTGCATAGTAGAAAGTATCTACAAAACTGTGTGTGGTTACAGTGGAGAACACACCCTTAAAGGTACAGATCGGGAGGGGGATACATGCCCTTCAGCAAAGATGCCTCAGGAATTACGAGACAAATACCAGGAAGCAGCTCTTCTAACATCAACTGTCTTATAATTTTAACGCCTTGGTTTGAAGCATATTACAATGTATTACTGGGATTTAATCTGTTTTGCAGCGTTTCACAGGTTTTCAAAGTAAGAAGATTGCCTTTCTTAAATCATGTGAGGAAGCAGTTAAAATGGCTTCTGAAATGCATAAATGTATAACAAGAAACCAGAAGCTTGTGGGGAGAAATTCGGAAGAAAATCACATGAATAAAGCTTATAGCCTAAGGAACTAAGATTGTGCTTGGGTTTTGGAAACAAATTCTTTGACACTTTTCATTTTCAAAATGCTGTTGAATGTATTAACAACAAGAAAAGACTTTCCCAGCCTGCAGTGTTTAACTCTCTGTGCAATTTCTTGTTATCATGCAAAACTGTGTCTACTATTTCCAGCAACCCAACAGCCTGAAGGTTTGGCATATGCTTTATATATGAATCTAATGTAATATAGACTTCCACAGTGCAAATGAAACAAAAGTGTGTGCGGATTACTGTTAGAAATTTGCCACAGTGTTTTTCAGAATAGAGTTGTAATATTAAAATGTTGGTAAGATACTATCATCTCTCAGAAGTGTTTACTCTGTAATGAATAGATGTGGAAATACTGTTTCCAGTAAGGTTACTTTTTGCAACTCATACTGCCTTGGAAATCAAAGCATGGATTCAATTTGAAAAGAGAGGTAGGATATTGCCCATATATTTCATTTTCTCTTCATGTTTGCCAAAAAGCACAGAATAGATGGCCTCATCCAGATGTCCATGAGTTGAATTACTGTAGTACATTAATCTTTTCATTCTGACTGTAGGCTGCAGGTCTGAGACAAGTTGAGTCAGTCAGGTCTCATCTCTGCATTTCTGTGCTTGTTTGTCAAGAAAACCTTGAAACTATAACAGAAGGAAGGTAGAATTGTTCAGAAAGGCAGCAGAAGTGAAAGTCAAGATGCGGAGTCTCTTCCTTTTAAGGTGTCTGTCTTATACTCTATTCATCTAGAACACAAGCTATTCCAATGCGGGGCAGCACATCTGGCCAGCTTAACTTATGAAAACATAGCAATTTATGTGTATAGCAATGCACAATTTATGTGTATAGACTTTGCATTAAGATTCTAATGTAGTACTAGAGAAGAATGTGAAAGAACAAAGGTTAAAAACTCAGCCCTGTAACTTCTTGCTTCAGCCACAAATTTGCATAATAGGCAATTCTCTTTCCACCAGAGATACCCCATGGCAGAATCTAAAAGACTTTTGTAAAAGCAAGGTATGAAGAAAGCAAGAATCTCTTTTTGTGAAACAAACAGAGTCCAACCCCTGAAGTCTAGATGACTGGCCTCCATATTGTTGACATCCATGTGCTGCATGCCTGTGGCTAGTGAATATTTGCGAAGACAGGGCATGAGCTCCAGAAGATTCAGCATCTTAAGGCTTCAGGAAAAGAACTTTTGAGTGTAGTTGATGGAACCTGAGTTAAAACAAATAGCTCTTGGGCAACCCTCTTTACGTTGACCAAAATTGCTTTGAGAACAAGAAAGCAGAATAAAATGTTCTCTTCAGCTTACAGGATCTCAAAACTGTGTCTTTTTCTTCTGCCAGGTAAAACACTAGTATTTGCTAAACATCAGTGGGCCTTGTTATCAGTTTGGAGTCTGAATCTCCATACAGATGACTGGCTCTCTTGTCTATTTTCTACCTCACGCACTTTTTTCTGCAGTTGAGCTGTTCTCTGAAATCAGTTTCAATAAAGCTTCCCTTGCAGGCCCCTCGAATTCTGAGCGTGAGAGCTGTGTTTTCTTCCACAGACCAAACGGTAGGTTCATCACTGAAGGGTTCTCTTACCCCTTAAAAAAGTGCGATTTGAGTTCCTGACCATACAGAACTTTAGAGAATTTTATTCTAACTATATGATTTGAGCATTTTATCCCACTCACGTCAGCTGGATCTAATATCTCTGAACTATAAAGAAAATCTCAAAGGCGTTTTTTCTGCATTCACATTTTCCACTGTATTGAGTAATAGCTGGATTGTAAGACATTGTCAAAATACAATGGTCTTGTTATTGCTTATCGAAATAGAGCATAATCACAAATATTTAGCAAAAAAAAAGGCAGCAAGTTTCACTTTGGTCTGCATTTTTTTTTTTTTTTTTTTTTAGTTAAAGTATTTCAAAAGGCAAGTCAATAAGGATGTCATTGACACCCCACAGGATGTCACTGAAGTTTGGGACATGAAACAGGATAAGGTGAGACTACAAAAGAAACTAAGTTATTTTAGGTCACATCTTATTCTGTGTCCATATGTAGTAGTATCAGATTTATTCACTGCAAAATGAAGTGAAAATTAGACCCAGCTTTTGGGTAGACTGAGTTTTTATTAAACAATAAATCTGCTAAGACCAGGCAGTAACATCTGCTAACAAGATGGTACCTTCTTAAAGTCAAAACTAGTTAGTACAATCTCCTACTGAAACTAAAAGGTGAAGGATAAACTTACTGAATAGGAGGAAACAAATAAACAGCAGCATGTGCACAAGTCATTGCACGTAAAAAAAGCTTTTGAACAGTGAAGTGTCTAAAGAATGCTTCCATAACACCAGAAGTAGTTTTCATAGTAATCCTGACCATATTAAAATGGTTGTACTTTTTTTTGGTTTCTCTAGTGTTTTTCACACAATCGGCAATGAAAGACTGCTGTCTTATTGCTCACTAAGCTTTCACAGTAGCAGTTTATGCTTTGTCTTCTCCAAGAATACATTATATATGTTATTATGTTACCTGCAGTTCCCAGATAATTCTGGAATGAATAGTCAAATGGTCTGTAAGCATCTGGAAGATGACAAGGTAATGGGTGATAAATGGTGTGAATATATCAAGAATAAATCTCATCACACTCATTTTTTCTTTCTTCTATCTTGGCTGATACTGGGGCTTTGAAACTCATGACAATCTCAAAAATAAGCCTGAGAGGGAAACATATTCTTGATGAAACTGATAGTGTATGGATGCAAAATTGTTGAAAAGAAACATTGTTGTATTGTATCTATAAAAATCTAAAGACAAGTGAACAGTGTTTAAAAGTAGAGTTGGTCTCTCTTTTTAGACCAACAGGTAGAATAATTAGGCAATCTTTGGGCATGCATGCCTTCTTTAGGTCTGAAGCAGAAATAATAAATTTCAAAACTCAATATAAGGTGTCTCACACTTTCCTCAAATGCATTTCAGAGAGTAAATCTATGGAGGAAAGGTAGTTGATGTGTAGAGAATGCAGAGAGGAGCAGGAAACAAGGAATGCATGACCTAGGGGAAAGCAGGCAACAAACAGTGGATAGCTTGCAAAACAGAAAGGACAGGAGAACAGAAGGAAGATTATAGTGTACCAAAACCAGTTGTCTGGATATGAAAAAAAAAAATGAAATTGAATTATAAATTTTAAATTCCAAGGTCATCGTTTTTAGTTTTGCAGGTTTCTCTTTGGGATCAAGATGGAAGATGTTAGTGATGGCAAAATAATTTTGTGGGAAGTACTCCTCCACTGGCAACTGGATGTGGGGTCCTGTGCAGTTTTTCTGTGTGTATTATTTTTGTACAGAATGGTTGCTTAATTTCACCTCAACAATTATCCTGAGAGCATTTGGTTTCCTGGATGCAGCATACAGTATTCCAAGAATCGTGGCTGTAAGATTAATGGGGACTAATTGCTCTGCTGTGCATTCACTAGAGATACGTTGGTGCCTTTTCTTTACTTTGCTCAAGCAAAACCTATATTCATTTAGAGTGCTTGAAAGCACAAGGAGTTTCCTTTTCAAAATGAATTTAGTGGGGCTGCAGGGCTGTTTGAAGAGCAGGATGTTTCTTGTAATACAAGTTGTAATTATTTAATGACTTTTTTTGAATAGGTTCTGATATAGGACAGGCAGAAGATATTGAAAAGGGGTGAGAGGAAGTGTCCTCTTGTACTTGAACAATTCTTTTTATACCGCTTCATACCTCTTTCAGGAACACTCTGAGTAGTCCTGAAGGGTGACAATTCTCTGTTGGGCCTCATGAGTTCTCTTCCAGAGGTTGAGCCACAGGCTGTATGTAAGGGCAGCCTTTGGAGGGTGTGTGTGATGTCTGCAGATGTGCTGGCCTTTAGGTTTTCTATTTATCTCGTGGTGCAACTCTGTGCTGCTGATGTTGTTATAGCAAAGGACATTAGTGTAGGAGTGTTGTAGTGACAGTTTGATGGAGAGTGGCGATTATTGAATTGGTGGTAAAAATCAATAAGGGAGTCCAAATTTCCACTCCAGATAATAAAGATGTCCTCTATAAATCTTGGGTAGACTATTGGCTCAGTAATACAATTATTTAAGAACTGTTCTTCATTGTAGTTCATGAAAAGATTGTCATAAGGAGGGCCAGGAAGAAGCCATCAGAAGTATGTTTCAGCTCACTTCGGCAGACAGCTGCAGATTGAGTTCTATGCAGTAGAGAGCTGTTGTTGTGAATGGTATTAAATGATCAAGATGTAAGAATATTGTACATAACGGGAAAAAAACACTGTAGTAAATTTGGAAAAGTGGCTTGAAAAAAATGTGATTTAATAAGGAAAAGTGCAAGTATATAGTGAAGAAAATGGTTTGAACAAATACAAGATGAGCAAAGGCTGACTGACAAATGGTAGAAGTGTAGGGAACTTGAACTTTTATTGTGCACTTGCAAAAAGGAGAAATAGCGTGCAAGATAATTACATAGTTCTTCCACTTAGAATCAGAAAACAGGCTACAGACACTTATACATTGTGTTTTAAAATGAATGATTTGACAATTTCATTAAATGGTGAAATTCTGTTGTTTGGTCAAGAATTTCACTTTCCATTGCTCCCACTACCAGACGTGGCAGGAAGCCTCCACATTGCCTCTTTCCCTAAATGTGGTCTAGTAGTTGTTTGTGAAGGCAAGTTTATTGCTGGGATCCACATACCATCGAGTGATGTATTCTTCTAAACTTCATGAATCCTCTGAATTATGATTTACATATTCTAGCTCTTGACCTTTTATCTCTGCAGGGTAAGATTATCTAATTTTTTGACATGTCGTATCAGTGCAATCAATCTATAATAATTGTGTAGTGAAAACCTCTGCCCTTGACATTACCTCCCATTTCTCACAGCAAAACTCAGATTGCGCCAACTGTTCATGCAGATCACTGATTCATTTTTAAATCCCATTCACATGATGAATAATTGTGAGAAATAAGTAGATGATGTATGAGCAATTTACGACAGTAAATAAAGATTCTTGAAGTAAATTATTCAATTTTGGCATATTCAATAACTGTAAAAACATTCATAAATATGAAAAAATTGTTTATTGTAGTTACATGTGTACACACTTCGTAATTTATTGCATCATAATTGCTCCATAATTGCTCAGTGACTGTAATATTTATGTTTTCTTCTATAATAGATCTATTCTTGGAGATAAACAGTTCTTGCATAATTTGCATCGTAACTCATTGAAGAGTATAGCAGATTGTTTATATGGAAAAGCAGTTTTTTAAATGGGATTTTATATGTTGCATATTGAAAGTCAAAAACAAGGATGGAAATGGTCCTTCGTATGTTTTTATTTTTATTTGTACAGGATGCTTAATGCTGCATTATAAACTCTTATTACCTCGGTGTCCATAAACTGTTGATCAGTCATGACCTGTTGCAGTCTATAAAGGCGGTAGCCACAAACCAACTTGACATTAGCTGAAATGCTGAAGGTGTGGAATTTCTTGTTTGTAGGCAACAGGGGAATGGAAAGGGTAGCTGGGAAAACGGGAAAGGGGCTAAAAAAAGTTCTTACAGTTTTCCAGTCACCTTCAAAATAGTTGGTCTTTCTGTAACTTAAAATTTGATATCCCTGTATTCATTATTGTGTAAAACAACTGAAGAAGGCCCTAGAGAAATGAGCCTGCAATGACTGCTGTCTAACAGACCATACAGTGATAGTTTTTCTTATATTTTTTTGTGAGATATTAAGATAATTTTCTATGTTCTTGGGTCCAAATTCATTACTGAGTTTTCTCCTTATTTTTCATTATGAGCAGTATCACTCGTAGGCAGTGGCTTGGAATAGAGAAGGGCAATCAAGGGCCAGAGAGAAGGGGTCCTCTTTGCACTCCCCTCTCCAGAGGAGGATGCAGGCAGTCCAGGTGGAGGGCACATTGCCAACTTTATCCCTGAAAAGCAGAGGCCTGGACATAAGGGCAAGGGAGACACAGCTCACTAGGACTCCCCCATTTGCTCCCAGGGTCAGGTACAACTTGTTGTGGCCTGGGCGCATGGGGCTTTTTCAGATAATGCTGCTGTCACTTCCATGTGTGTAGCCAGGCTGACCTAGGCAGAGGAGAAGCCTTTTCACCTGGGCCAGTTCACGCGCTACGATCCTGGGCTCTGGGCCAGGCATAGTGCCCTGGAGCAGCATGCATGAGAATCCCAAGATACTGCCTTGAATTTCCTTGGCAGGCAGCCTCCCCGGTAGCGGTGCTGCTCAAGCACAGCGCTGAAGCGGCGTGTGCCATGCCTGCAAGCAGAGGGTTAGGACCTCTGAGGAAGCATAACAGCGTAAAATCTGCTGGTACTCTTTTGGAGGACTGTCAGGCAAATAAAACAAACCTGTGCGGTATTTTATTTAGCAAGATAACTGCACTCCTAGACAATTTCAAACCTAGTAATTACATATACCATGCAGGATATGGCAACCCATCATCAAGTTGAGAGTTACCAGTGGAAGACAAACAAATGATTTTAAAAAGTGGCTGAGAATAATCAAAGGCTTGAAATTAAAAGAAAATTTCTAGCCATCAGAACAGAGGTAATGAAGCAGCTTTCCAGGAGAATAAGGTTAATAAAAAAAACTCACATTAAGACATCACTTTCTCAGGAAATGTGTTATTTCTAATGCAGTTTTCTCCAGTGACAGAGAGCCGATTCATGAGTTTTGTTATCTTCTCCCTTTCCCCAAGGTCTCTTGCCTTTGCATTGCCAATTGCATTTGGTTCTTCTACATTAAAAGAAAAAAAAAAAATTCTATTTTTTTTTAACTTTTCTACTTTTTTAATTTAGAATCTTTTCTAACAGCACCAAAAAATGTAGATTCCTAAAACTACTATTTAGGAAGTCCTTGAGTTAACAGTGCTAATATCACTTCAGTCTGCCAGTTAGTCTGTGTTTTATATTGTAGTTATTACAGTGCAATACAGAAATAAGATATTTCCTTTCATTTTACTGTCATGACTCAGTTGTAGGTGTTTTGCTCCTTATTTATTTATTTATTTATTTATTCCTTGTGTGGTGTTTTTTCCTGGCAGTATTGTATATGTACTAACTGCCTCTTTTCTGGATGTTTTCTGGCCAGATTACCATACAAACTTACTAAGTAATTATACACATGTGTCTTGGTCATGCAGTCCTCATGTATAAGCTCCAATTGAAAGCTAAAGCTCTCACTAAAAAGCTCTCATACACTTAAAAGAAAGAGGAGTAAGGGAGAAAAAAAGAAAGGAAAGGTTTTTGAGAATTCACGACAACAGCTGCTTTTTTTTAAGTCAGTAAGATTTCGTGGCAAATTAAATGACCATCAGTAATAAAGTTTGATTCCTTTACCAGCCCAGAAAAGTCTAAAAATATACCCAAATACATAGATGGCTCCTTGATCAAAAATCAGTATGTAGCACCTTTATTATCCCTGCAGAATGTAACATGATGTCATTTTCATGACAAATATAGTACCATTTTTTTGTTTGTTTTCCAGATATCAATATATTTGAAGTGTTTTACATCTAATTTACCAAACAGCCACAGCAGGAATCTACCTGTGGAGAGTCCAAATTCTCTGTATCCTGTCATTATTTTCAGGGGACAGATGGCAAATGGAAGATGCTATGAAACTCCCTTGGTTGTTTTAAGTATTGATTAGTAGTCCAGGAAGTTATAACTATATGGACAGTGATTAGAAATGTACTGATCATGTATATAAGGAAAACAATCTCTTATGTTTTGTTTGAGAAAAATAATGTATGTATTGGGAAGCAAGGATTTAGCTGGAAACTTGAGAGTACTTTGCCCTTTTGTAGAGAGGTTGATATCAAGAAAATGATAAGTTACTCTCTCACCTCCCTAAGTATTCTTTGTGTTAAAACAGACAATACTTAACCAACAGTTGTTTTCTTCAGTAGGTGCCTGTACCTGTTGAATGTTCAGTTATGATTTGAGGTCTTTAACATAAACTTTTTGACAAGAACTCTTTATCAAGCAGTAAGAGTTTGTTCTTTGTGTGGCAAATTCATTGGCCTGTTCCATATCGCACAAGCAATTGTGTAATTTTATTATGAATCATTTCCATAACTTCAAACCTATTACTGCAACTGCTGTGAGCTTGCAGCAGAGGAATTCTGAGAACACCTGCCCTCACAAGCAAGTTGTTTTTCCCTTTAATTCTGCTTGTTGCTCTAAATCAGCCAAGTTTATGCATGCCTATGAAAAACAGAATAATAGAGTAGTATAGTGGGATAAAGACTAGGGAAATGAAATATCAAAAAACATAGTATTTCCCTTGTTCATAGTACTGAATAGTAAATATTTTTTCAGGGCCTTTTCACTAATCAGTTGTGTTGTTTTAACAAAGGTTTTATGTGTGTCACTGAAACATAGCATATGTGTGGGATAGATGAGTGGACAGTGAGGTGGATTAGGAACTGGCTAGATGACAGGGCTCAGAGGGTGGTTATCAGTGGTGCGGAGTCGAGCTGGAGGCCTGTGGTTAGCGGTGTCCCCCAGGGGTCAGTCCTTGGCCCAGTTCTGTTCAATTTATTCAT
>VZSV01000001.1:6055468-6181610 GCA_013398735.1 Nothocercus julius | reverse complement strand
CTGTTCAGCCTGGAGAAGAGAAGGCTGAGAGAAGACCTCATTAGTGTCTATCAGTACCTCAAGGGAGGCAGTGAGGAGGATGGGGCGGCCTCTTCTCAGTGGTGGCCACCGACAGAACTAGAGGAAACGGCCACAAACTGAAACACCAAAAGTTCCACAGGAACTTTAGGAAAAATTTCTTAACAGAGAGGGTGACAGAGCCCTGGCACAGGCTGCCCAGAGAGGTTGTGGAGTCTCCTTCTCTGGAGACCTTCAAGACCCTCTTGAATGCAGTCCTGAGCCACCTGCTCTAGGTGACCCTGCGTGTGCAGGGGGGATGGACTAGATGATCTCTAGAGGTCCCTTCCAACCTTAAGCATTCTATGATTCTATGATTCTATGTCCATCCTATAAGGATTATAAAGGTTTCAAATTACAATCTCAGCAGTGAATTTAGTCTGTGCGTGTGTAATGCTTTTTGTCTTTATTTTCTAAACAATCTGAAACACCTATATAAAGAACAGGAATGACATAGAAAACCACTGTTAAAAAAAAAATGCAAACAGAATGCCTTTTGCTCTAATCCTTTGGTAACAATCTGTAGCATTTGACCATTACTACTTGTAGATAGAAGATAAAAGCAAACTTCCCTTTAAATGAGAGAACTCATATTAGCGCATGAAGGTTTAATGGCATATTATCTGCTTGAGTAAACACTGCCAAAAGTCATTAAATCCTCAAGCATTGTCCTTCCTGAATAAACCATTCCATATACATTCAACAATCTGTGTCAAACCTAGATCATCCCATGTATTACAGAACCCTGGGCTGTACTAAGTGCCCTGTCTTCCCTTCACTGTTTGAAGTGAGTCCTTCCAGGAAGTCAACATAACTACACCAGATCATAGCGTAAGTTTGTCTCAGTCTTCTCCTCTCTGTTTTCCAGCTGTCCTCTCCTATGCTTGTTTTTGGATTATTTCACATGTTGTTCACAAGTGCATGCCAAGCTCATTTTAAGTTATCTTCTATGGAAGCAGCAGAAGCAGAAGTCCAGGTTTCTTTCACGTTTTATCACTGCTTCTGCGGCATCAGTAATTCCAAGAATGTTTTGCAGACGCTTCATTAAGCTTCTTGTTATCATTGGCTCGCAGTTGTGAAGCTTTGCCATATTACAATAATGCTGAAATTATAATTGCATCAGATAGTTTTATCTCATCCTGAAGGATGATGTGCTTCATTTCCAGATGTTTAAAGCATGTAGGCATTTTCCATGCATCTGTGCATTTTGTTCCTTATCTACTTGTCCATCTCAGGCTATAGTGGTGTTTAAATATGTAAGGGGGCAACTGTTTTTGATGCTACCACTTACTGAATAGAGTTGTCTTGACCTTTTGTTCAGGTTCAAAACAGATACTTCTTTTGAAAGTATCTACTTGTCCTCCAAGTCCATTTGCAATATCATAGAAATTTGTTTTTTTCTGAGAGCATCTAAGAACAATAAACCTTAAAATAGTTTTGCCTGTGTTACTCTGGATGCTCCCCGCAGTTCTGCTCTCTTCATGTTTCTCGTGTGCAAATCACTGTGCGTGGGGCAGGAGTGGCGATCTTGTCAACATCAAGTTTTGTCTGTGGGCGTTCCTGCTGTTGTGTTCAATTATTCTCATGTTTCACAAAAACTAACATATCTTACCAAAATGCATTCATTCTCAATTCAAAGATGCCGAAGATGAATAAGGTATATGTGCAATTTGCTACATCTATTATATTTGTTTTTTCTAGTGACCTTTAGTATGTTAGGCTAAGCTTTCAAATACAGGGGATGGGAGCATGAATTTTGATTCCATCTATCTTTTTTAAAGAAGTAGAAACATGGAATAAAAGGAATAGAGGAATCTCATGGTCCTCTGTTGAGGAAGTAAGACTCCTGAGGTCTGATTCTAACTGTGACACCAGTGAGGTTGATCATTTTGGCTGGATAACTTAGGTTTTTTTCTGTAGCCTCTCCATCCATCTTTAGTATGTGAATAAATATAGTGGAATATAAAAAGAAAGTACTAATAAAGCAGGTCTGGGTCACTGTGGTTTACAAAGTCTTTTATAGAGATCTACATATCCAGCCTATACAGATCTAGAGATGCTACTCCTCGTTCAATGAGAAAACCTCCAAGTTCAGTTGCAGAAAATGCATTGACTTTGCCTTTAGGTTTATTTACTACTGTGTAAACAGCTTTGACATGTATAATCCTGTGGGAGAATATTAAAGCCAATACTAGTAAACACAGAAAATTTGTCATTTGCATTTTCTACTGCTGTAGTTGTCTTTTGTCATTAGAATATAGAGTCATTAGTAGTATTGGGAGATTTCACTAGCATGATGCTTTTTAAGGCTAGAATTTTCTTGTTGACAGCGGTATCAATTTAATTTTTATCTTGGTTGTGGAAGCAGTTCACAGCTGAAACTCTTTTAGCCAACACAACAGTAAGGATTGACCTTGCAATAATATATGTTGAAACAAAGATTTTTTTTCATTGATGCAGTTTTTGGTTACTTCTTCTGGATTTGGTTACTTATTTTTTGGTTACTTGCTCTGGAAAAGGGTGTTAGCACCCCTTCTTTAGAGCACATTTCAGAAGACATGTACGAGGAGGAGCATATTATTGAAAAAGAGACAAACTGGAAAACATAAAATGCTTCAGTCTTGACAATTAGCTGTATTGTGCTTCCTTGGCATTTATATTTCAAGTGTGTGTTGCTGCTCTGTGCCCTACTCAAATTTCAACTGATAAATTGTTTTTCCCCCCCAGTTGCAATTTGAAATCATTATAACGCGTTCCTTTTGTAAGCTGTCTGTGTTTTAGTAGGAAATGAAGAGAGACTCCCAGAGGTATGTGGATTTTCAGTAAAACCGTATGGTTTCTCTCTGCATGAAAAAAGTTCTCTGGGAAAGTAAAACTAATCTCATTTAACTTTCCTCTACCTTTCCCTGCTTCTCTGCTTCCTAAGAGGTCTCCAGCTACACTAGGGCTTCTCTCACTTGATTTTGCATTTTTTTTTTTTTTTTGTCACTAGCAGACTTTCCAGCCTTTTATAGATTGCATATATTATTAATTTAGGACCGAGCTGTCTTGCAAGAATTAAAATGTCACTAATGATTATGTAATAGCTGCAATCAGCTGTTCAGAGGAGCTGGTGAAGGGCTCAGAAGCTGCTGGCCGAACAGCTTTACCTGTGCTGCAAGGCACTATGACCAAAAGCTGTAACCAAATACATTAGGTCCCCCAAATTGTATATGGTCAAAAGAAAATGAGTACTGTAATGTTCACCTGCCTTTCATAAGGTTTTTCACTAAAGACTCACAGGGGGGGAAAAAAGAGAAAAAAAAACATTATGCAATTATGGGATAAGAGAAGGGTCTCTCTCTTGGCTGAAATATAAGTAGATAGGAAAAAGCAGAAGTAAACAGTTTTCAGGGTAGAGCACAGTCATCAGTAGGAATCCTTGAGGGTCCTGTGCTATTCAACGTTTTCATAAACAATCTGGAAAAGCAGTTAAAAGGGAGATTACAGAAGTAGGTAGTACACAAAGAACAGCCTTATTTATTATCTGGATGACTTTTATATTTAAGGGCAAGAGCAAACAGGAGAATTCACACAGGCATTTTTGCCTCACAGAAAGTCAGCTGCCTCATCTGCAGACAAAAGTTTCGGAGGTTCAGTATGCAGAAAACAAGATTGCAGGGATTCCAAATATATATATGTATGTATATATATTTCATATGTATATGAAGTAGACAATCTAGGATAAAACAGACTGTGAAAAGACTTGGTTTCTTTTTTTCTTAAGCAAAGTGACTATATTGTCTCACACTTTTAAAGCTGTCTGACAAGTATTTACTATTGAAGAGGAACAAAATGTAGTGATATGTCATGTTCTTCAGTGCTTAATACTGTTTTTTAAATCTATTGTTAGAGTCTTAACTTGGAAGCTTTGAATACGTTCATATTAGTATTGTACAGTTGGAAAAAACTGCTGAAGAAAGGAGAAATTTTTTTGAAACTATATAAGGTTCATATATGTTAAAGGTTTTAATCCTGACAGAAAACTGGATTCTTTTTCTTACAAAAGCCAATATGTAACCATTATGCTAGATGTACTTTTGGCTAGCATTTGACAGAGTTATGCCACCTTTGGTTTTGTTTCTTTGGGTCTTTTGACTTCTTCAGTTTAAAGTTTAGGAAGAGAGCTACAAACTCAGGACTCATGTGTATGCATGTGTATTTATGTTCTTTTTGCTGTCAAACACTTTCTCCGGGATAAGGTTCTTACCTAGTTTATTAGGTATAACACAAATAGAGAACTCTATTAGAAGAGTTTCTGAAGTGTGTGTAGTGTAAAGAAGGTCATTTAGTGGCATAATAAAATAGTAAAGGGAACACTTAAACAGGAAGATTCTGAGAAAATGTGGAAATACACACTACGAATAGAAAATAAATTAATATACATTCTGTTCCTGGAAAATCTAAACAGTAAAAGTGCATGGCAATGTAGATCTTGTGTTTTTTTTTTTTTTTTTTTTTTTTGTGGCCAACCCCACAGCATGTGGGTGTTGGTCACCATTCATCATCCTCGACAGTGCTATTATTCATTGATAACATAATAGGTATTACTGATGGCAAAGTGAGTTGGCAAAAATCAATGGGTTACTGTAATATGCGGCTATAAACTATCCAGGAAGGACGTTTAGGTCGTGGAGATGGGAGGACTTTTCCTTCATATAAAAGATTCAGAATTTGAGATTAACCTTTTAGTGAGAGACTACTTGGTATAAAAATACTAAGTCTTAAATAGGCAAAAGTATTATCAAATTCCTGAGGTGATGAAAAATATTGAGTGCATAATATGAAGGAAAATAGAGTAGGTGTCCATGTCTGGCAATACACAGTAATGAACAAGAAGCGGTTAAGCTGATCATTTGATCATGGAATTGTGGAAAACTTTATTGGAAAGTTGGTCATCTAGTCCGACTTCACCTCAGAGTGAGCTAGCTCAGGTCAACTGAGTTCTGAGTATCTATAATTTCCCCATGCCTATCAATAGTGCTTCTCAGTTCTTTACGTTTCACCATGAGAAATGAATAATTCAGCTGTCTATACATAATGAAGTGCAGAACAGACACAAGTTTCAGATCAAAATATTTTCTTAATAGGCAGTTGCCCTTGAGAAATCTGTCTGTTTTACTCAAAACTGAGAGATTATTCTTAACCGTAACTGAGATTCAGTGCATTATTTGAAATGTTATTATTTCGCTATGTTATTTCAAGTCTTTTAAAAATAAAATATGTTCACCAGAAATGTCACTAAGCAGCAGTTCTGCTGGATGCAAAACTGACTCACATAGCATTTGTCACGAGATTTTGCCATGCTGTAAGAGATTTCTGTGGCAGAAAGTATAATGAGATTACTAGAATTGATTCAGAAATTATTTTTCCCCGGCAATAAGCTACTTGGTTTATTAACTTTGCTCTCTCTCATTAAGAGTGGAAAAAATCGCCAAAGCAACATAGGAGAAGAAAAGTGACAGTGATATGTGATAGAAAAAAACACAGCTAGTCAAGGCACAATAGAAAAAACGTTCAACCACTTCAGGTACTAGCGTTCCACGTTTGTCCAGCGTTGATTGGAAGCATCCTGATTCTGTGCTAGTGTAATGTCAGAGCTCTTGGATGCAAACGTCTCATTGATCTCTGCAGAATATTGCTGTTATTTCAAGACTGATTGCTTGCAAGAAAAATGATGAGCAGTTATTTTACGTAATGTATCCTCACAGTATCAGCATCTTGTCCAAAAACATTCTTCAGGAGCAATTAGGTTTTAAATGTGATTACACATGAAACAGGCTAAAGCAGTTTTCTAGTGCTATATATGGTAATGTCAGTCCCTAATGCTGACAGCTCACAAGCGTTCATACACGTTGCTGTTTTTTTTAATTTTGATTGGTAGCATTGTCGTAATTTCTTCTTGGCAAGCGCTTTCTACTGGAACACTCTTAAGAAAAGAAGCCTATTTTACTTCACGGCTGTGCAGGAAGACTAAAGATTCATGTGACTTGAAATCCTTTATCCATCCTTTCCCTGCATTGTTTGTCCAGAATGCAGCTCAGGATTTGGACTTTGGTATTTGTACAGTTGCTTTTTGTGTTAGTCTTTCCTGTTGCCATGGTAATCATCTCATGTATTTTTGGCAGTTTTCCTCTGTTAAGTATTCCAATCTGCTCTCATGCCGTAAACACTTTACTGTTTCTTACAAAGTATGAACTTTCCTGTACCAAAGCCCTTGTTTCTTTGCTACCTCAGCCAGTATTCTCTGTATTTCTAGTGTTTCTCTGTATTAGCATAAATGATCTCTTCCAATATATAACTTATGAAATCCTAAGATGAAACGGCTTTTTCTTTTTCTTTTCTTTTTTTTTTTTTTTTTAACTGTAGGATTCACAGTTTCCCATACTTACTATGAAAAAGGAAAGACCAGTGCCACTAGCGTAGCTCTGATCAAAATTTTGGTGGTGGTCACGCTGTGTAGCAGAGGTGATCAGATACCATGATGCACAAGTGAAGAAATAGAGAAGGTAGAAAGGAGGAAGTAAGTAGCAAATTACAACAACACAGACTTTCTTTGATTTTCACACAGAAGTAGTAAGACTACATGCTTGGGCAAAGGTGTCATCGGAAGAGGATGAGTACTGTGCATTCCTGAAGAAAGTGATAAAAGACCTTATGTTCCTAGGGCAAGGCTCCAGAAATAGCTAAGCAAAGGAACAAGCTTTTGTCAGCATCTAAAATTAACTACTGTGTCAAACAGAGTTTAAAATTCTCATCCATACAACTCAACTTATATTTTTGTTTTAGAAGAAAGTAGGGCTTTATTACTTACTCTTCCCGTCTACTTGATCCAGATAGTTTTTTGTTTTCACCTCATTTGTGAGCTCTAATCTTTCAGGAAATGAACACAAGATAAGATGGAGGAAAATCATCCTATATACAGGAGGTAATTTTCCACTCTGCTACATAATGGTGAGGCCATAAGTTGAATCCTAGGCTTGGACTCTGCAATTTGAGAAGGCTGTGAACTGATTGAAGAGATTCCAGAGTAGAGATTACAGGAGAAAGCTGAAAAAGTAATAGAACTAAAAAACATATTGCATAGGGAAAGGTTGCAAGAGGAAACATTTTTCAAATATATTTTTATGTATAGCTATGTATGGGTTTATACATAACTTATGGAGATAGGGAATGTTATAAGAAGGACATAAGGTGGTGGACTTAAACTGTAGGGAGATTTGACTAAAGGAAAACATTTAAAATATTTCTATCAATAAAACCACTGAAATGTTGAAGACAATAGTCTATTGAGACTGCACAACCAACATTGATGAAGTTTTGATTCTTGGATACTTAAGAAGAGTTCAGACAATTATTGGGTAGGAATGACATACGCAAGAGAATTGATCATTTTCCATTCGTTCCTTGACAGGTGTACAATAAACTGCTTGTTTCTCTTTCAATTTTCTCTTTACCTGTTTTGAACAAAAAGCACAGCTGGATGGCAAATGAGTATTCAAAATGTCAAATGACTTTGTATCCATTTTTTTGGGGAGCAAGTTAAGAATTAATCTTTAATAGAAGTACCACATTTTATAAAACTATATTTATGCCTACAATTAGGAGTTGCATATATATATATGTAATCCCTCTGTAAAATGCAGAACTAAATCTTTTAGTGTCTAAATGTGCAGACTGAATGTCTTTCATCTGATGCAGTGAGTCAAAGCAGAACATCCACATATCCCAGTCCAATACATGTGCATTTTGAATTTGAAAAGATCATTCAAGTCCCTAGTGCTGCTGCGTTAGTATAGTCAGTACAGATGGTGCCAAGCAGCTTCCTGTGTCTCTTTAGCAGCTGTTTGTCCTGTCTTTTTTCCTTCAGTAGCTTCACAAGGTCACAGCCATTTCAGGCATATCCTTTCTTCATGCTGTGGATTTGCCAGCATACAGATGGCGTCATTTTTTGTTGTTATTATTTGTTTGCTTTTCATTATTCGGAATGAAAGTCTAAAGGACTGGGATTCGGACTCAGTCAGCTTGGGGCTAATCCTCTCTCGTCATTCCTTTGCAATTCTTGTCCCACCTCAGGAAGGCAAACAGCCCTTAGAAAAACCTGAGGCAGTCTAAGCTCTGCCATCAGTGCAGCCACCTAGGCTGTTCAGAAGCTGTTCCTCCTCATCTAGGGTTGTGCAGCACTTCCTGCTGCTGACACAGTGTTTTACCTCAGATAGATTTTACCTGAGGAGGACCTTGGCTTTGAAGGGCAGAGAATACAGGAATGAATGTGGAAACTTCCCAGATGTTAACAGTGCTTCAAACTGCAGCCAGGACAATGTTGACCATATTGCTTTAGAACACTTTAATCCCTTAAAGATTAAGATGAACATTTTAAGATCTTTTTTTTCTGAGTAGAAGTGTTCCGGGGGTGTGAAGAAGAATTGTAAAGCTTTGTGGCAATAGGAAAAGGTTTGCAATAGTACCTAGGGCCCCTTTCAACTAACAGAATCCAATATACTTTTATCTTTGATGACATGAAATTATATGAATATGGCATCCTCAAATATTTTCCAAATATTCTAAAACCTGTTCCGCAAGAAGAGTGTGTGCAGGTTGCTCACTGAATGCCTGGTAATGCATGTGCTCTGGGAACTCATCCTTTCCATTTGGTTTCACCTGAAAAAAATTCAATTCAGGCACTTCAGAGTTTCTCCACAGTGTGAGCAGAAGTTTGATAAATGGAAATGATCGGATGATTCCCTTCAAAAGCCCATTCCTGCTCTAAATTAACCTGCTAATGTGCATCAAATGTTTCTCCTATTCTGAACCTTAGTTAAACTATAAGCCTAATACTTAGCTCTAAAAAACATTTTGCGTGAGAAAAGAGTTTAAAAAAAATATTTATTTATTTATTTATGTCATCTCAGGGCATGTGTTTTCATTGTTGCAAAGTCACGCCTCTGGAGAATGAGTGACTTAGAGAAAAGAATTGTTTATTTAAAAGACAGCTCACAATCCAATAAATCATCACCTTAAGGATCAGTTCTTGTCCCTGTGCGTAGACCCCCACTGCTGTCACGTCACCTGCTGATGGAAGCCACACGGGCAAGCGTGGTGGCTCTGGCTGGGGAGCACCTGGGGTTCATTAACTCTTGGGGAGCATCCAAGGGCAAACCCCTCTTGTATGGGCTGCAGCATCTCTGGAGCCCCGTACTTGCCTGTGTGGTGCCCATCATGCACCTGCCTAACTGTTTCTACTGGAATTAATGAAGAAAAAAATGCTTTGAAAAGAGAAAAATACTTCCATTTTGACTTGTGCTATGGGATGAGCTTGAGCCTTTGAACTTAAGCAAATAACATTTTCTTGACTTTATTTATTAGGTGATTGACTTTGGAAAGTCACCTATCTTGATATATGCGAGAGATTTTCTGCCTGGGCATTACTCTGTAATACTTTTCTGTGTGTTAAGAGCAGAGACAATCTCTTTAATTTTCGTTATGAAAAGCCTGTGTGTTAATAGAAGACAGGTCAGAATTGAAATCCTGCTCTTCATGTGGTCCTCTGCAGAGGGATGTCCTGTCACACAGGAATATGGAGCATTTACTAGGAGTCCAGGGCTGCCTTAGAAAGGAAGAATAGAGAAAATAGGAATAGAGGAAAAAAACTTTTGCTTCTCTCTTTTGAGACCACTGATGTTGCACTCAGTGTTCCAGTTCTGGTCCCACTTTAACATTTAATCCAGTCCCTTCAGTAATAGTACAGTGTGCTGTGCTATTAACTACTTCCCGTACCTGCAGAGAACAGGAAAATCATGAATGTATGAAAGCAGAAAAGGAAAAAAATCAGGTTACTTTAAATTTCTTAGAGTATTTAATGAATTTTTATTTTTAAAAGGCTGACTGACTTCTTTCATTTAGTTAAAAAAAAAAAAGAAAAAGAAAAAAAGAAATATGCAAGTCTTAAATAGTGTCACAAATTAAGCTAATGAGTCTACTGTACATACAGAGACAGAACATCCAAAAACTTACATGCTGCTTCATCAGGCTTAGCTGCTCAAAAGCTAGTCATCTAGCTTCATCAGCGAATGAAAACAAAAAACAAACAAACAAACAAACAAAAAAAAAAAAAAAAAAAACATGTTCAGGCAGAGAGCTTTTCCTCCTAAAGTGTGCAGCATGAGAAGTTAGAAGAAATATGCCATGTCAGATTGGTTGTAGCATTTTATAGCAATGTTTTTCAAATAAATGTGAAGGCTCCCAGCCTTTTTAGGCATTTAGGCTTTTAAACAAAAGGAAATTCTAAAATAATTAAATTCCTCTTGATCATAATGCATTGCATACAGCAAAGCTTTCATTATGACAGATTCAGTGAAGTAATATTCCTGAAAATGTAAAAACCATTATCAAAACCATAAGTAATTTCTATTTAATCAACTATTTTGATCTAAAATTGTGGGCTTTCAAAGGGCAGTCTGCTGACAAAGTATCTTGGTCTAAGTCTAATGTTTAAGAAATACAAAATAGATCCATTACCTATAATATGCAGCTTTTTGAAACGCATCCTAAATGAGAACCCTGCGTGGTTCACCACATCCCTAACAAGCTCAGAAAAGCTTGAAAGTATTGAGCATGGACAAGGGTAAGTGCTGCAAAGGAGATGAGGTCATCTTATTTCCCTAAGAACATTTTCCTTGGAACAGACATGCATGCCATTTTTTTCATATATTTTTGAGACAACTTAATATTGTTAGTGTAATAGTCAAAAATAAAAGATTCTTTAAAGTCAAGATAACTCCCTTTTTTTTTATGTTTGTTTCTTTTTGGGTTTTGTTCTTTTTGTAGTACTGGTAACCTTTCCTCTCTGGCTGGGTGTTTCCCCTAGCTTTCTGTCATTCAAACTGAGGAAACTTACATCTCTTCATTTAAACTTCTTTTTTATCAAAGATTTTCAGTGAATTCAAAAGGAATTAGTTAACAGAGACTGACAATTAAAAATGTTTGAGGCAGACGGATTTTTTCTCCATGTTAATTTCTTCAAGTGTTCTTTCCTCATCTGTTTTTGCACACTGGAAATACTACTTTTGCTAACCTCATAATTTTGACTTTAAAAAGGTTATTTATCCTTATGCATCTGAGCAAATATTGTTTCTTTTTTTCTGTAATCTACGTATGTCTTTAAGCCCAAGTGTTTCTGTTGACTTTCAGAGTAAGCCTGAGGAAAGAACAGAGGTTTACTGGGACAGAAATACTTCATTTTTGTCTTTTAAAAGATGTTCTTCTCAAGTAAATTTATTAATCTGGTAATTTTGCAGCTGAAATATTCTTGTCCAAATTTGATGAAATCTTTAGATATTTTTCTCTTTGTTTTTAGAATTCATTCCCTAACTGCTTGTTCTCATAAATATTACGAAACTGCTCATGCAACTCTCATAAAAATGTCAGTTAGATACTCTTTTTAGTTAGTGTATTTGGAGTAGTGTGTCTCAAACTGTGGTCCATGAAACATTAGCTGTTTTACCTGCCAAAAGGTTTCAGTAATATTTTTACATAGGCAGGTAAGAAAATAATAAGAAAAAAAAAGAGAGGGGAAGGGAGAGAAAAGAGGGATTGTAGTAAGCAACAGTCAAAGATTTGTTAAATTGTAAAATTATTCAATTGTAAAGGAAAGCCAATGTAGGAGGCTTTCTTTTTCTTTCCCAAAAGGTTAAGTAAACCCTGATTTAAAATGTTGAGAACCCCCTGGAGGGTGGGTCTTAGTGTAGTCTCTGTTAATTGTGATTAGTGTTTTAATCAGTAAGCAACTTGCACATAGTATTGATCGGATGGGATGGATGGTATAAGGTAAAAGGATACAAATATTCCTTGCAGCAGCTTCTACATTCACCCTCAGATCACTTTCTTAGCTGCTCTATTGAAAATCCAGCACTAAGTTATTTAAATTGGTATTTTAAAACTCTGTTGTTCCATATATATTTGTCTACATTAAATAGTCCCATTATATACTTCATATTAAAGAGGGTTGTTCCCTTCATTTATTCCACTATACCTGTAAAAGGTAGAAATACAGTATTTTTGATCTACAAAATCTGACATTTTCCTTCCCCCAAGAAAGTTTAGAGAAATTATCCTTTTGCATAATGATTTTACATAGTAACTATGTCTAATGAAGAACTTGTGAAAGATCCATTTTTCACTAAAACATTTTCAAAGTTGTCTGACTATTACAAATATCTCTTTCGAATTTTCTTCTCCTACCTCCCACTGTTAAATGTATTCCTTTGACTTCTTATTGAGCACCAAGTTAAAAGTGCTGCGCCTAAAAATGGAATTGAATACCAAGAGGAGAGCAGCTTTGGGGAAGCATATAATATACTCATTTGCCAGCAGCTTAACTTTTTTATTTTTATTTTTTAATAAGATTTGGATACAATGTGGCATGAAAACTTTTTTTGTTCTTTAAATGACCTGTGCAGCACCTGTTTAAACAGAAATGTTACATGTTCTTGCTAGAGACACTTGATATTTCTTGCAAACCAGCAGAAATAAGAAATATCTCCTTTGCATCATTTCGTTTCCTCTAAAAAATATCAGGAGGAAACACAAACCTTAAAATCTGAATCCTACTTCTGATGTAGGCTAAGAGCATGTAATGTCTGTGTAGATCAAAAACGGCCCTTGCTTCATAGAGTGTACACCTCGGTAGGAATTTTGGGAAAGAATCCAAGGTAGCATTTTATCTGCAAATATTCTTGTCATGTCATTGTACTGCAGCAAGTAAAACCACATGAAAATGTTTTTAGATCTTAGGACTTTCTCAGGACTATGCTCAGCAACTTTGAAAATAGTGTCTTATGGGTGAAAAGTTTCACCTTTAACAAGCAGCAGGGCAACTTACAGGACTTTAGCTTTAAAAAAATCTTGATAATTTTCTGCAAGGAAGTTGTTGTGCCTAATTTTAGTGAGTAGATCAAACTGGAAATTTTTTTGAAGTAAAAGAATTTTGTATAAATTGGCTTTTTTTTTTTTTTTTTTGCATCCAAAATGGAGGTATCAGCTTGTAGAAAATGTAGAGGATGTTCTGTATTCAAGAGAGCAAGGAAGAGAGCACAATGAGAAGAGCAATGTGAAAACACCTTTAGTAACTTAATACCAGGAAGTTACAGAGAAGTTATAACAATAGCTGTGTCCCTGCATTTCAAAGTGCATACCCGCAGGAATGAGGATGGATCCATCACAAGCAAACGTTAGGCCTGAGTTGCTCAGACAACCTAGCACCAAGTTTACATACAATATTAATTGTGCAACAGAACAAACAAAAGATGTAGGGATTAAAATTTAGTTTTGAAGAAGTGTTCAAGCAGACCAGCATGCAAAACAACTCAGTATGTTTAACCCTCATCTACGCTCAATCTACTTCATCTACAGTCTGACACTGTGGGATTTCAAACCAGCCTGGAGACAAGTAATTCACATAGATGTCTTCATTTCAAAACACCTTTTAGCACAGCCAGCAATCTCACCTAATATTCTGCAATATTCTCTCCGTAGAGAAAGGGCCAGCAGGTAAACAGAACTTTGTGACTGGGTCAGTGCTGCACTCTTATGAGTTGACACATATGGAGAATGGCACCAAGTCCTGACTACTTAAAAAATATTAAATAAAAAGGAAAATAACGAAGCATAAAAGCACAAACTAGACAAGGAGCCACTGTGCCCATCCAAGACAGCTTCCTTCTCAAGAGACTCTTCCACCCAATATTTATAGCCAAGTGGGTAGGGATACAGGAGAGCAGACATCTTCAAGACCTTCCTGTTTTGGTCTTGGGGTGATCTGCTGGAAAACTTCCTGGTCTGCATTAGGGACTTGAACCTTAGCACTGATGTATGATAGTGCACGTTATAACTCTAACCTATACACAAAGTGTTTGGATATTAATTCCATTAGTCATAGGATTCTCCCCACTACACATTTTTGTGGGGAAAAAAAATATACATTATTGTGAAAAAGTACAGTGATGCAGTGATGGAGTTCAGCTTCTGCAAAACTGACTCTTTTATCTTGATTCTAACTAATCTGGAAGAGTAAGGATTCCTGGCAAAGACCAGACACCTAGGAGCTATGACAGAAGGGTTTTTCATTTTTAAAAAAATATTTTTGTTTAGTCGGTTGATAAATATTTAGGAAGAAAAACAAAATTTGGAAAGCAATCTACTTTTGTCAAAATTGTTTGCATCTTGCCAAAGATATCCTGTCCATCTTTCACGTGGCTGCACTGCTGAGTTTCATTTGACCCCTTTCCTGTTCGCTCCAAGCTTAGCTCCTGCTACATTCTCATTATCTGCTTCCTTTGATTGATATTCCATAAAAAATAATGTTCAAGCATTTTCTCTGTATTGCTTTTCCAAGACAGTTTTGTTCACATTTTGAAAGTTCTTGATAGTTCATTTACACCTACCTGTTTAATACAGAACTCTTATTAAACCCCTTATCTCAGATAGTATATTAATCCTTTCAGCTTCAAAAAGTACCAATTTAGAAACAATGGAAGAATAATACATTTCATATCCAAAACAACATATTCTTCTTTACTAGGTGAAGATGTAGCACAAGATTATATGATATTTCTTAAGAAAAGAAATTCTTCACACAGTTATATTTTTGCTCTGTCCTAGAACAAAAAAAATTGCACAGTGATATCAAAATAAACTTTAGATGTTCAATAGCATTAAGTAAAAATTCATTCTTACTCCTTCTCTCTATAAGGGTTTATACTGCTGCAAGTAGCATATTAGTTAGTATGTTATCTATATTATCAGGTAATGTAAAATGATGACATTGGGAAGAAAGGAAAACTTTAATAATTTTCATCAATGAGAAGAAGTGAGAGAACATATTCTTGTTCTCTATGAATGTATATTTTTCTCTGTGTGCTATCTTACAGCAACACACCTGCAATGTGCTGCGTGAATATCAGTGTGTATAAAAGAGCTAGGCATAGTTTAAAGACAGCCATTAAATGAAAACTGCAGTTTATGCCTGTATGTATATATGTGTGTGTGTGTGTGTATAGATCCATATGTAGAAAGAGCCTCCTGTATTTTACTGGAAGGATGCCAAACTAAAAGGAAAGAGGAGAAATACACAACACCAGCAGAAGTTTTTATTTAATCAATAGGTATACATGGTAATTGACCTGCATTTAAAGCCTAAACAAAGGAAAGGCAGGACAGTTAAAAAATGCACAACCTCTCTTTTTTTCAATAGGACCTGTGATGCTTGGCTACCAGTATTTGCCTGTAGATAAGAAGTTGGAAAATAATATCCATAAAATAGTCTCTGGCAATTGATATTGCTTGAAATGAAGAATTTTCTGGATTCTACTGTCTCAGCAGGGATTGTGGTCATCCTTGGTCACGTTTCTTAAATGTGTCATAAAAATATTTTATAACAGTTCCTTTATAACAGTTCCTTAAATACCACAAGAGAAAGTCTGATTAATAATAATAATAAAAAAAAAACTTCTCCTTCTGTAAAATCGGAAGCAGAAATGGAAAATGGACTCAACTTCCCAGATTAGTTCTGGCTCTTTCCTCTAATTAACTTAGACTTTGAATATGATATTTTAACCTTAAAGTCTAAATAATGATACAGAATACTCCTAACATCTCTTTGTTACGCTAAGGACTAGAAGAAATGTCTTTAAGACTGAAGGACATTCTAGTGGTTGGACTTTTCTTAATGATTTGAGAGCAAGGGGGCTAAAAACGTCTTCATATCTGAGTACTTCCAGAAAAGCAAAGGTTATTTAACCTATAGGCTTTTTGTAGCCTATTAGAGTAGTTCATCTGGTATGGGTCTCATGCTGATGATCCACCTCTCTGAGGTTATTTGAAAATACTAAGGAAGCAGGTTTCAGGGTACACAGTTTGTTCTGGCAAAGGGATCAGCTTCTTTTCTTGGAGTCGTCTTATTGTTTCTCCCATCACATTGCATCAAACCTCATCAGAGCACTGGAGCAGAGCTACTGCGTGTGTGCAGCAAAGCTGGTATTTGTAGCTTGTGCCAGGCATGACTGAGAAATTCTCTGTATTTGATAGTGAAAAGGTGCCAGCATACTCTTTCCGTGCCACTTGAAAAGTAGTATGGCTCCCAATACCACAGGATACCCATTGCTAGTAAAAAATATTAAATGTTTCTAGAGAGAAGCATTAGTAGCATTCATTCTAATTTTATTGAAATCTATTTCCCAGCTTTGCGCCATCAGTGCCACATTATGAAAATTTACCAGCACCATAAAACCTACATGCTTAGAATTGAAGTTATGAAATGAAAAGCTTTTGTCTTGAAAAATTTACCACCATGAATAGTTATACATTGCGGTGGGTTTTAGTTGTGGACTTTTAAGTGTGAACTGTTTCAAATAAGTTATTTTAAATGCATTGTTCCTTGTCAGTTTAGCTGGTGAAATATATTAGAAGTCAAACAGTAAATGAAATCTAAAATGTCGAAAAGCTTGTCTGGTGATAGGAGACAGCCAGGAAACAAGAGCAAAGCACATATATGAACTAAGTCACCAACCTAACTGTTTTGTTTGTATTGCATTCTGTAATTTTATCTGTGAATTTTGGTTCATAAGACTGTAATGTAGACAGTCAAATTGCTTGCTGGAGGAAATGCATTCATCAGTGCAGAGCGCTGTCTTTTTCCTCATGGCAGCCAAATCTGCCTTCTCATGCGTTGTGGTAGGCAGTCTGTTACTACACGAAGCATTCACATGTGATCTCCCTTATTTTGTGCCGACCTTGGCATTGCTTTTCTCTCAATAGCAACATGTTTGATGGAGTTAGTTTATATTTTGAAGGGTTTCCTTACAGCCATCAAACATAGTCATTTTTATTAATTTGTTTAAAGAAAATGGCAGCAAAAATTCTGAATTCTGATCTCATAACAAGATTTAAATGCCTATGTTTCTTTTTGGTCCTGGAACTAGAGGATACAAAAGGGCCCATGGAGGACATATGAATGTTTATATTATTCTATCTCAGTTTCATGCATTGTATGATACAGGACCCAGCGTACATCTTGTCTGTGCCTTACTCTGTCATGTGTAAATGGCACCAGTCTCTTTTTGCTATGACTTTGAAGATTTCTAAAAAGAAGTAAGCACATGAAAAGCCATTTTTAATCATTTCTTTAGATTATGTGGTGTGGCTCAGTGGCTCATTGAAAATGGGAATCAAGATATGAATAGTCTGCTGCTTTTTTGTTATTACATTTTTGTGCAGCTCAGTTGGACATGTTTTTTTTAATGTTTGATCAAAGTATATTCCGTTAGTTTAAAATGTCCCATACAAGTTTCATGACATACAAGTATGTTATATTTTTTGCTTATCCTGTTGAGCAGCTATTTTGTGGTGTCAGCCTCTCATACTCTTCTGACCTTTAATATGCTGCACTACTTATTTACTGAATAATTCCTCTATTTCTTTTATCATAGTCCAAATCCAATGGGGAACAATACAGTACAAATACTTTAAATCTTTAGTTCTTCAGAGACTGTAATACAATATAGCACAGGTAGTATCTGATTCTGCAGAGAAAGGCTCAGGGAACTCAGTGGTGAGTAGCAACGGGTAAAATTGCCACCATTTTATGAAATGTAGATTTTTGACAATTCCCATGAGAAAAGGATTTTCTTCTTTGTACATACCCGTTTATCTTTATATATTGTCCTCAGTGCCATTTTGTGGCAAAGCTCCACAGACAGGATATGCAGTGTTTTTTCTCTTATACTTTTATATCCCCCACAGCTAAAAAAATTATTACTGACAGCTGCCATTTTCATGTATAATGACAAGGAAATAAATATTTATTATTCATTAAATGTAGATATTGCTAGATTTCTCTTCTTAACAGTATTATTTTTCAGTATATCCTAGAACACTTTACAGCATAACAGAGAGGAATGTAATTTATTCAACTCAGAGATTTTGGCAAAAGATTTTCACTGAAGATGCTCTGTTTTGCTTTACCCACTCTTCCATTTAGATCAATGAACTATAAATAGCACATAGATTAATATTGGCTTTTTTTTTTTTTTTTGCTTTGTGAAAGTCTGTTCTTCTGGTCTAGTAGAAAGCAAGTCAATATAGAGTACTTTCCAGTAGACAGAGATCCACATCGTGACAGTAACAGATTTTGCTGAACATCTCAGCATAAAACTAAGTAAGTGCCCATGACAAACAAATCTGTCTACTTAGCCCTCAGCACAAGTCGACACAAAAAAAAAATAGCTTGATACCTTGATGCACAAGACATAAGAAACGTACTCACTTATCTACTTAGTTTTCTTTGCTCTTTAAAAATCTTCAACACAAATGATGCCGCATTTCAATCACCATACCTATTAAAAAAGGAAACTCTTTCCGGCAGAGAGAATTCTCCTGCACTCTCTCGTCTGGTTGGACATTAGGTTAATTTAACTTAAGATACCTGCACAAAAATTTTACAACCACAGAGAAATTCTACCAACATTTATCTCACTCTCCCCAAAGAGCTTTCATGTGAGTAAGAAGGTTCTAGTCTGCAGGCACCATCAAAAGCAGTAAAACTGTTCTTATTTTCAATGAAAATAAAATTTTGAGAATTCTCATTGTCTACTAAGGAGGGTAAAAATTGTGCTCTGAAGGTAATGCTGTTTTGATATCTTAGGCCTAGGGAAAATCATGATAAAAGCATTTCCATGAGACTGCTCAAGGGTTGGTCTAAAAATGAACATAGATAAGACCAAAATCTTATCAGCCCAGCAATGTGAATCAAAGGTAGCTATCTGTGAAGGACTGAATGAATAGCCTGTATATCTCTTAGAAAAGTGCGTATGCATGGGCCATATGCAACCATATGCATCATTGAAAATGGTTTGAAGGAGCAATATTTAATTCAGAGAAATGAGATCACATTTGAATGGCTGTATTGCACTGATGTATAAGTACATAATCTCTCAGAACTGCTGGTACTCATTTTTCTTAGTGTTTGTCCCATGAGATAAGATCAAAATAAAAGTGTGTATTTAAATTTAATATTATTGACATAGAATTGTATTCTTGATTTTTGTGTGTGTACATATATATGTATATGAGTTGGATATATAGGTGCATCTGCACATGCATATATAAAGTGCAGAGCTTGAAAAAAATCGGTTGATGAGGTATGCAGTGAACTTGATTAATTTAAATCATTCTTTGTTCTTCTCTAGCCCTTCAGAAGGCTCTTCATTGCCCACACAAAAGAGAGGAAGGACTAATATGCATTTAAATAGTTACTAGGGGAACGATATTGCCTCTGTATGCAACCTACAGTGGTCACAGCTATGAGATGTTAATAGAATTTATATTCTGTCTAACATGTTTCTTCAGATGTGTTGTATGTTCCAAAATTAAGTTCACTGAAAGAGTCGATAAAGTCCATACAATTCTTTCTTTTGTGTTAATTCAACTTGTAACAGAGCACAGGACACCTACTACCATTAATGTCTGCCCATTTTAAGTTTATAGATCACCCCCAAATGCCATGTCTTTTCACTACAAAACAATAGCTTGTAAAGAAGGAGAATTGGTGCAGATTCACCTGTTGCTTGTTTGCAGTTAGTATTAAAATCTGATACCCAAGAGTCATTTTTAATGCAGATAAGGCCTGTTATTATTTGACAGAAGAACTTCCCACACACTGTATCACTTTTATGTACCTGACTAGAATATTTTGAGAACCCAATTTAATTCTCTTTTTGAGTCCTTCCTAATCTTTATGGAAAAAAAAGACAAAATTTCCATAATATAATAGAATTTTAAAGATTTTCATTAAAACTTCACTCTCTGGCCAAAAACACTACTTAGTTCTGACTAGCTCAACTGTTAAGAATCTGTTTCTTTTCAGATAACATCTACATGAAAAATAGGAAGGATCTGTGTTTTATGAAGCTGCAAGTATTGCAAGTATATGTTCACCTGTGTGGAAACATGTAAAAAATAAGATAACAGTCTTCTAGACATAAGGCAAAAATAATTAAAATAAGAATTTAACTAGTGTTTTTGGAGCACCTGGATCTATTATCACAGTTTAAAGAAGTTAGAAGCAGTAATATCCTGATGTGATAAAGGCAGAATTGTTTTGCTGCATTGACTGTCCTCCACTGCTCCTCTCCTAGCACAATGCTTTCTGCAACTGAATGTTTCCTGCATGCCAGTATGGACTTCATTCCCCCTAAACTTCATAACATGAAATCTAAGCATTAATAAACAGAACAATTATAACTTAAAGGTGTGACTTATTTGTAATCTCGTCAACCAGAAGTACTGTCTGTGAGCCATCAAGATTATGCCAAGCACAAACATATCATATGCCATTGTGTCAACACTACAGTAAGTTAACTCTGCAGCCAGGTGCCGGCCTGATTATGCAAATAGTAGTACTTTTGGCTTATCAGTCAAAAAAGCTGCCAGAATGCCTGGGAGATGGATTTCAGTACAGGAGATGCACGCTGTCTCGGGGAGGCTGGCATTCATAATTTATGATTAATCAGTTTATGGGAACATGTTAACAGCAGAGGGATATGGAGAGCAAGATGGATCTCTTGCCTTCCCTTTCCCCATTTCTTTTCCTCGTAGCTGACTCCCAAACATTTTATTACTGAAAGCCACAGAGAGGACTTAGTTTGTCCTATGGGAATGAATTAGTTTGTGAAAGAACTGTGCAGAAGTGCTGAGTGGAGAGGAGGTGATCAGAATTGGTCTGAAATCATGCAAATGGGATTGGAGCTGAGCTGGTACCAAATTAGCCTCTTAGGTCCCAACAAGTAGGCCTATGCCGTGGTGTGTTACTAAGAGCTAAATTTATATCATATGCAGGTTTTATCTGCAAAATATAAAACACTTGAAATCTAGGTATTTGGAGATTCCAGCATAATCCTCATCCACTGAAAACAAATGAAAATCTGTCAAACATTCGCTCAAGAATGATCTATAGTGATCTGTATGACCCATAATTTAGAGAAAGGAAGATGAACTCTTTAAGAGACTTCAAATACTTTACTATTGATTTGAATCTCTGAAATGCTTCTGCAAATTTTTCAGTTAAGATCCTGTGCAAAGTAGTTAAGCAGACCCAGAGGGAGCCCAGGAGCAAAAATCTAAGGCTGGAATGACATGCCTACCTGAGAAGACTCATATGTCAGCACTAGTAAAAAGAGGGCCCACCTGGTAGATTGCTCCAAGGAATCTACCAGAGCAATGTCTTGCAGACAGGAGCGTCAGAACAATGCCAGATTTCAGCAGGAACGACAGCTTCATAAGATGTCTCTGAAAATAGCCCTGGGCATTCAATTTTGCACGTTAGTGTGCACTCCTGAGGCTCCTCTTTGCCCTGAGGGGTGTTCAGTCTCCCTGCAGCAGCCACAGAAGGCCACTGACTGCGTGGCTCTTGGAAGTGAGCCTTGCTTTGGAGCCTGGTTCTGATCTGACCTGAAGTATTTAATCCAGCATCCTTGGACTCTTGGCAAACTAGCAGACTCTGTGTTCCCCTGGGTTAAATATGTCATTCTTATTGACACATTAAAAAATGTCATGTTTTAGCAAACAAAAAAAAGTAACCCCCCAAAAGTCATACAACATGCAGTTAGGCTTCTTGAAATCTATTTAAGCGTGTTTTTTCTTCAATCAAAAGAATGCTTAATGTTAATAAATATTGTGTCCCATAAAGTGATTTTTCTATCTAGTATTTAGTGTAGTTATGAGTCATGACACTGCCATCATTTTTCCATAACTCAGTCTTGTTAGGCAGTTTCTTCATGTGTTTGGTGCTCAACAATACACACCAGTGTATAGTGAAATAATTTCCAAAGTACAATAAGTAAGAACAGAAACATAAATATATCAGTGTCAGAATCAAAGTATATTTTATTATACTCTTGTGCTTTGCAGTTTTAACATTTGAAAGTCCTAATTTATACTTTCAAATTTTAGCTTGAATATAGTTTATTACCATTAACCACACGAGACTTCTCTAAGTACGTTAAACCCTACAGTAACAGACTGTTATATGCTAAAATTGTGGCACATCACAAAGCACTATTCTTCTGCAACCATCAGTGACAAAACTAATTGATAAATCAACTGGTAATTGACTTGAGATAATGAAGCTACTTTTAGGATGGAGTAAGATTGTCACCTGATTAAGTTTTTGGAGAAAGAACTAGTACTGTGTTAACTGGATGAATAATGGAATCACTGGTTTAAGCAGTCAGATAAATATGCAGGATGGTAACATAGTTCACAAATCTGTCTTCATATAGAAAATCTTAGCAGCCTTCAAATTGTGTAAATTCTATTTCATTTTCTGATGTATATCAAGAGATGCATTCATATATTATACTGTGCGTTTTGCCAGTGTGGAGAAAATCTGCAAGATGTGATTAGTTCAGGAGTCCCTAAAGAGCGGTTTGCATCTGCAGTATCATCCCTTGCAGGAGCCCCTTCTGCATATACCCAGTGCCATGCTTCTCAAGGTGATTTAACTTCTAAAGGAATGTCTGATCACAGTGGACTGATCTTGCTTATTGTTAATTCTAGGAATATTAAAATTAGGCACAGTACAACATTTTCTTTCATTATAATTGAAAAGAAAAAAGAAAAAAAAAAACAGTTTCAGCCAGTGCTTTGGAAACCATTTGGAGCTGAAGGAATACGCGTTGGTCTGTGATTGTCCCTTTTATAACTGAAGATTTCAAGTAACCTATTGTTCTTTGTTATTATTTTCTAAAACTGCTTGTCTCATTTTCGTGAAGGACCGGCTGAAAAAGTCTCAGGTTCCTCTTAGTAACTAAGGAAGATTACTTGTGCTGAAACCACAAAATGGCATGTTGTAAACAGCTGATTTTCTGGAGGCCAGCTGCCTGCGTTCATGAGAATGAGAAAGAAATCTGACCGCTACAGGGTCAAGGAGAAAGAAGAGGAGACCAGGTCTTCCTTCTGTCTCTTGAAATAGGATACCCGAGCACTTTGCTCTGCACTCACAGTCTGAGAAAACGCTGATGGTAGCTGTGAACAGCACACTGGTCAAGCAGGACTGTCTGCTGGGATTCCAAGGGCTGGAAGATAAAATTACAGTAAGATAAAGGCAGATGAAGATAGCGCAAATGAGTAGGAGGTTCCAAGAACAAATATAGAGATAGTTTTAAAATATATCTGTGTGGAAGATCCAAATATAACAATATAGCAGCATGATTACAAAGTATTAATGCTGGCAAGGGTCAACAAAAGATGATGCCTTCTGCCACATTCATGGATGCTGGAATGCAGAGGAATGGGTAGATCTGTGGATTCATTTTGCAAGGCCCTGAGCTGGGAGCTGAAAGCGTGATTGAGACTTTAATTGAATATTGTTTCTGTTTTAAGCACAGCACTTCTAGAAGGAGGCTGCAGGAGAATCATTTGCTTGTGTCCCAAGACTGTAACAAAAATGAGTACTGCAGGAAGTGGAGCCTGTCAGGAAATAATTGTTTTTATAAGTTCTTGAAAAGAAACCTGCATTGGAGAAGAACATAAGGAACTGCTGTATCATTTCATATGAAGGCTCTACCTGTTCACTGTCCAATCTCCATGGTCAGAAACAAGTGCTTTTTGAAACAACAAATAAGTCAACTATTCAGTGATCCTTCCCAAGGTATATCCTTCCAGCTTCTGGAAGTCTTTGCTGTAGAGACCTAGGAAACTCAAAACCGCCTCTTTGAACTCTTATGGAGTCAAATGGAGTCAGAATTCTGCAGTTTCAGGATGTTTAGTGTGAAAAGATTGTCCTTGCCTTTCCCCTTCCCCTCCTCCCCCCGGCCATCTACATGGTAATTCCATGAAAAATCTTCTAATTCCTTAGGAGAAATAAAAAATTAAATATGCAGAATAAACACAGAATAATAGATTACCATTCATGTTCTCTCCTCTCCATAGGCTTCTCTCATTTCCCAATTAATCATTTCTAAGTAATTCTTTTCCTCAATCTAAGGGAACTTTTACATGCTTCAAATCATCCTCCTGCCCATGTGTGTTTCTTGAATATATGTTGAAAGCTTTGTTTCAAAGAGGACAGTGATCAGTTTTTTTCAGACTGGAGTAAAAGTTGGTTCATTTGTAGAAAGTGGCACTTAGATTAGATTTGAGGAAAGCATTTCTGATATGTCCTATTATTCTTATGTTGAAACCTATCAAATCAGTGTAACCCATAAAATGCAAAGTTTTCAGAAGACAGCTTTGACGAACAGCTTTCAGACAGTTTTATTAGATAAAACTTGTCTAAAGCTTAAAAAGGGAAAAGCATGACCTTGAAATTTATTCTGGAGATTCTTCTCCTGTCCAATAGCAAAAAATACATAGATAATATGTCACATCCTGGCAGAAAATGCTCCCTCACCAATTTAAATCTGTCTGCAAAGGCCATAAAATAAGTCCACACAAGTGAAAATGAACATTTTTCTTTCTACTAGTGCGAAAATTTTTAAATCAAATATTAGGGCTGCTCTACATGTTCAGGCTAAGGATTACGTTTATAGCACAGAAATAAATTTCAGATGGAAAAAATAGTTACTCTTTCAATAGCTCTGTAACCCACAGCCTCAGTTTAGTTTATTAGCTTTGTTCTATTCATCAAGCTACAAATTGCCCCTTTTTATTTTATTTTTTCTCTAATACTCTGTGCATTTGTCTTAAACTGTCTAACAGTACTTGGCTCCTATTCCAGTTTATTCCATTCAGATTGTTTTTTTTCTGGATGCCATGATAGCCTCCCCTTCCACAGCTCTTGGATTAACTTGTCTAGTGAGCTAGCTCTGCAGATTCTCACTTCAGTTACCACTGAAAGTCAGAAAACTTATTTTTGGTAGTTAAAATCAAATTTTGTCCCAGCACATCTTTACTTACTTGAAGATTTCATTGTTTGTGGTCCGTCTATCCCTATATGAGAGATGAGCTCCTTGCTCAGGAAGTCAGTCAAAGTTCTATTAAAAAGGAAAAAAAAATCCTAATTTCATATTAGAATCATATTAATTATCTTCAGATTTATTTTTAATCTGATTTTAATAAAGCATGGTAGACCTGATATTTAGGAAACAAGTCACAGTGTTTAACCCCTACTCAAACTTGCCCTAAAGAGATATTGGATTAGTTTTTAGTCTATTGGTAACAACAGTAATAATAGCAATAACATCATGTACAAGTTGTTTCTTATCAAGGAAAAAATACACATTGTAATTTTTCAGGCACGGTTAGATCACCTCTTGCTCTTTTAGTGTGAGATTATTTCTGACCACACTAAGTGTACTATTCATGCGCTTGTTTTAATAGTGCTAGTAGTCATGGGGCTTGTACGGTAGACATCTCTGACCTCTCTGGGATGGCTTCTTCTCAAGGTAGGAGTACTTAAAAATGCTAGGAATGTGACTTTCTATAAAATACAGGCTTAATAGCGTAACTTGTATTTTAGACTTTAGTATAAATTATTTCTTGTACAAATTGCATATTTGGATTTCTTTTTCCCTGTTTTTCTTTTTGTCCTAAATAATTTACTCAAATATTGGTAATGACAAAACTGGTATATATTAAACTTTAAAAGGCAGAAATACTTGAATTGAGAACATCATATCTAAAACCATCTTTAATGCAACCTATTATATATGTTGAATTGGCCATATTGCACTATCTAGAGTGCCCAAATCTAGTCTCAGAAAAGTAATTGTAAAAGTGTAAAAGTGCTCAAAAAAAAGTAATCCAAAGTGTAAAATAATTACAGAAAAATTAAAGATTATTTTTTCTTCAAAAATGTCATGGCTTTTGAAAGCTTTTATTGCTTTTTATAAATTTCCCAGCACATGTGAAGGAAAAAAATATCCTCATGTTCTTTTGAGAAACTTGTTTTCTGTGTGCAGCCAGGAATATATTGTGGCAGTATGAGTCATACACCACTTCATTTTTCACTAGGAAAATGCAAGTCACTCACCGCCAATCTGCACTTCACTGATGATTTTGACGGAGCGTGAGTTGTAGAATTTTCACCTCTGCAGCAGCTGTTTCTTGCATAGAGGAAGCTACTTGTTTGCCACTACTTATTACAACTGTTAGTAGTAATAATATATTTTGATGTGCTTTTCCATCTTCTGAAAGACACATCTTCCTGGAACACTCAAAATAACAAGTGTTAAACCTTACACTGACCAAATACAGTATTCTAATGCATCCTACTAATAGTGATTTTGTAACATTTCTTGTTCACAGTTTTGAACTCTTCATAGATACTCCCCAGTAGCAGAGCTGACATCATTTTACAGGTGCAGAAATGAAAGCAGAGAAGTCAGTTCCTACATGCCACCTTAAGTGAGTCACACAGCAAAGAGCTGGATCCAGATTTCTACATGTTGACTTTTTCACTGTTTCCCTAACTTTTGGCCAGTATAAATTCAATTTAGATTCAGTAACCATGGCATCAAAGAGAAATCTTGCAGTTCTGTATGGATAATCCCAGTATTTGATATCTGTATATTATGTATCTGCTTTCTTTGAACCAAGAATTGCATTCTGATTCATACTTCTCTAAAGCTTCTGTAGGGCCCTGAAGTCAGTAGGATTTGAACTGATTTCAGTAAGTTGGTAGTCAAACCTTAAATAAACCATTGAAGTAGCTTTATCATTTTGGGGTTATGTGACTAGTTCTGTTTCTGAGACCGTTCCTTAATGTCTCTAGAGTGATAAGGCTGCCGTGCCAGTGCTGATATTCAGATGTGAAAGGCAGCTGTTCTAGATGAACTGAGCAATATTCTCAGCTGATCTGAGAACTGATATAATTACATTAATTTCACAGAGGGAAGCCAATTTACCCTTGAAAGGGTAAAAAATCCTACTTGCAAAATGGCATTTAAGTCAGGTGATCAAGTGTACATTTTAACTACCGATTTTTTCATTTTGGTTTCTTTCATGATCTGTATCAGCAGATTGTACAATATTTAGCTTCCTGAGGCAGCCGCTGTTGGATTAAGAATAATATCTGTAATACAATGAAAGGAAGATGCGGAGATACTGGGTATGCCACTAGAGTGGGAGCAGCACTAGGTGTGCTCCGTGTGGTTTCCTTTGGCCACAAGAACTCTACTGGTCATGCCAGACTTGTGCTTGGGAGCATTGTGGTGGGAAGGCTCTGGAGTTGGTTGCTCATGTTTGCACCTACAAGTTGACCTATTACTTCCCTGAGCCTGGAGTCAGTCACTGTTGAAAGTCATTTCTCTGTTTTGTGTCTTCCTGCAGGTAACAGGATCTCTTTATCCTATGTGCAACAGAATATAAATATGGATACCCCCCTGTCCCTGAGAATCTCTCCTATAGGTTCAAATACCAAAGTTATTGAATATATGATACCAAGCCTTGATGGCCTTGGCTTTTTCTTTAACTTATTGCAGACAAGCTCGCTGTTATTTTATGGCTCACTTCCATGATTTAAATGATCGCAGTTACTCGTTCAGGGTGACACTTGCCTCAGATGGTGATCTTTTCTTATTTTAATCTATTCAACAAAAAGCTTTATCTTAGCCTTGTTGGTAGCATGTCATCACACTACCTCTATTAATAAAATTTTAAGCAGCCAGCTGAATCATTTATCTCAAAACACTAAAGACACAGCTAAAATACAGATTACTAATGCTGATTAAATTTTTCTTTTTGTCTTCCTACTGTGGGATAGATTTCATATTTTCTGATGGGTGACAAATTAATTCTAAAATCTTGGAAATTATCTATCTACTAGGTGCACTGTAACACCTCTCTCCCTAGTCTCTGATCACATATATTGTACTGCTAATTTTTAGAGAGACCATAACTCAATTTCCCATTTTGTGTCTGTAGTGAGCCTACAAATAAGCACGAATGCAATATGTGCAGATGCAGTCACCCTTAATCAGTATAGATGTGAACAAGTGCTGAAAAATATCTTTTTGATATTTAGGAAAATTGAAGTGGCTTTAAATCTGAATACAGTGCCCCAAATGCTCAGAGCTTACAAACTGCAGCTGCAGTAATTGAAGTCTTTCTGACTTTCTATTTGATTATGTCCCTTGCATAAAAGATGTTTAGATTAAATTAGATACAGTTCATTTTTTTTCCCTTATGTGCTAGGTAATACCTGTTATGTCCTAAAGCACATAACATAGAAAATACATGTAGAAACTGTCTGTTCTATCAATAAAAAATATATATATATATATCTGAAAGGCTTTGTTTCAAAATGAAGATAGTTGAACACATCCAGTGCTAACAATTTCCTTCCTCTTCCATTTGTATTTGAAGTGTTCAGTACGACAGCAATACAGTGTTTTTCATTCTTTTCCATATCTTGTAGTGCTCAGTTCATCCTGTGTTCATGTCGTACTTACAGGGGGCTAATCTGTCTAGCGAGTGTTAGAGGGTCTTGTGAGAGTGAAGCAGCGTTTCTTTCCTGGCAGATGTGATGAACTGCATGCAACAAATTTTTTGCTTGATCAGTCTTGACTTCAAAGGATCTGTACAGTCAGCCACTCTATCAGTACTCTAAATTGCTCTTTTATCATGGTGGTTCCCTCACTGGGATCCTGATGACCAAAGAGCTCTGTGCATAATATGTCATGTATTCAATGCATATTTATGGCACGCCCTGAAGCCTAAATTCATCTTCTACTTGATTTGTAAAAGTCCTTTAAGATACACAGGCTCTGCAGTGAATCTTGAAACTGTGCAAAGATCCCAGGGTTAGTGTTTTGGGACAACGTGATTTGTTTTCATTTTTTTCTGTTTGAAAGGGAATATTTGACCCTAAGCTGCTAGCAAACACCAATTTAGGAACATAGTGGGGAGTCTCTGCTGTGAGTCATGTTGCTTGTAGTACTAACAGTAGGTAAGACTTAGTTCAAGCCTATGCAACACAAAACATTGTCTACAGTATGTTAATCCCATTTGTATTTATCACTTGTTTGTATTTTCTTATTTTTCTTGTGGCAAGTCAGTAGCACATTAACAATTAGATACATGCTAAAGCCTGAACCTACCACTATCTCCAACAGATCTATGACACCTTTTCAGCACTGGGTGGTGGAATTTTCCTCTGTCTTTACTTGATAACTCCAAGTTGCAGTTTACTGCAGCTAGCTCAGAGTTACAGATGATGCAATAAAAGTGTGTATTTATGGCATTTTCAAGCTAATTTTGGAAAAGCTAGTGAGGCAGAAAAATGAACCTCAGGCAAATTCTGAATCTGGAACCCTAAATTTTCTGACTTTTCTGTTTTGTGGATTCATATGCCTCTGACAGATTCAGGCAGAAAACAAAACAAAATTGTGGACAAATATAAAGACAAATTTATGGTTTGCTGTTAATATGGGCTAATGACAAACTGATGAGTGAGTTGTTGTCTCAAAAAACAAAAAATAATCAGAATAATCCATAGAAGGTTTCTTCTGTATATATTTATTAAGTTTGGACTTCAAAGCAATTACTAGAAATTAATCACTGAAACAGCAGATATGGAAGAGATCCAGAATGAGCTTTACCCAGCATCATTAGTCCTTTGTCTGTGAAGTTAATTAGATGTTACAGACTGTTTTGTAAGATGACATCTTACCACATTTATTGACTAGTCTTTATCTGCTAGTTACTTGAATGGCAGCAAAATTAGTTTGCATGTGTGAATCTTAACATGCTCAAAATCAACTAGAACAGTAGCTCTGTCACCTGAAATCTCTGAACTAATTATTGCAATTAACTTCCAGAAATGAAAAAAGTCATATAACCTTCCAGCATCAGAAGAAAAAAAAAAAAAAGTACATCTTTTTATTTTAGGAATCCATAGACATCTCATTCCACAGAGAACAAATAAAACTACACAAATTCTCTAAAATGTTCAGTCTCTTCAGCAAGGCAGCCTGTGTGCTGGCAAAACTAATATTTGTATGTCTTTCAAGCTGCTCATAGCAATATATTTTTATTGTAACTATACCACTTATCCTTTTAGGGTGAAAATGTTTAATTTGGAGGTGAAACAGTAGCCCACTGAGAACATGTTCTGAACAATTCAATACTATCAAATAATATTGCCAAATATCTTTAAAGTGCTGTAGTAGAAGAGTTTCCTCAAGTGTGAGCCATTCTACTGGAAGTGCCTTAATCTACCAACAGAAGCTCTTTCTGTAGAAATGGGAGCTTATGACCTGTTTTGAAGGATGGGAAAGAATCATTCAGCTTTTCAAGACAGACAGAGGGTCCCATATTTCAATTTTATATATCAGGAAGCAATGCCAAAACAGAGAAATTTAAGAGCTTACCATATATATAACAGTTTTGCATGCTTCCACTTTATATGCAAAAACTCTGCCACTGTCATGTTTTCAAATTCTTCATTATGACTAGTACATTTATTTCCCATTTTACAGTATTACTGTATGGCCCTGTAGAACCTGTGCATCATTTATATGCCGAATACATCTCCATAGATTCATTGAGTTTAAAGGAGTTTGGTTCTACATTTTAATCATATCAGAGAGGAAACGAGATAGAAAGCCCTGCTATGGGCTAATAGTGAAAGATGTAATCGCTTTTTGGTACTTGTAAATTAAAACTAATAGATTTCTCACCTTTGCATCTCTTCTTGATTAGTCCTGTGAATCTCTGTGCCTACCTCTGCAATACCTGAAAATACTGCCTCTATATATTCTATGTTTCAAGAAAGAATCAGTTTGATAACTCAAAGTTTTATTAAAATCTGCACCATCCAATTTGATTAAATCTTTAAAAAATGCTAATGTTCCTGCTGAGAACTCCTAGTAAACAGTTTTGTGCTTTTGTGTAGCACTTGCTATCTGAGAAATTCACAGTCCATTAATTAAGCCTAACAACATTCCACTCAGTCAAGTAAATATTTTTACATGTGGTAAAATATTTTTTCATGGGACGATGATATTATCAGGCTCTTTCAGTGGGTCAATAATAAGACTGGATGTCAGCATGATGAAATTGAGATTCTTAGTGTCTGCATAATTCTCCCATCATTTTAATACTCTCAAAGTGTTTTTACATTCTAGGAAACATAAATGAAGCTTTATTCTATACAAGCAAAGCAAAAAGCTTCTGTGAATTTGTGTACATTGTTGTAGATGCCGAGGCTTGCCACAGGAGTACTTGATATTACATAAATTGTCCCCAGCCTGGGAAATTTGAACAGATAATAATAGTCCAGTCACTCCACACAGTTTTAAGTTAGTGCAAAGAATGAAAAAGAAAATTTGATCCAAAAAAAGAAGAGTGATTTGCGTAACAAGCATTCTATGCTGAACCAGAAAGAATGTATAGATTTTCTTTGGTGGAAAAAGATCAGCAGAAGATGGACATATTGGAATATAAATGAAAGTATACTAAGAAATGAGAAATTCAGAAATTATGTTTGAGAAACAATTTAAGTTAAAATTTCATTTTTTTTTGCAAAACATACTTTTTTAATTATGACAAGTCTGTATATTTGAATCTTCTCTTGCGTTAGGTGTGCACAAATGCCTGCATATTTCTTATCCACAATCCTAAACTGTTCAGCTATGTGTGAGTGAAACTAGAAATGGAAGGAAATTTCTAAATTGTGATTTTAAACAATTTGGAATGCAAAAAAAATTCACTGGTATTAAAACTCATTAAAAGATTAAATTTACAAATCTGTGGCATGCAGTGATCACTTAAAATGTCCATCAGAGTCATTTCCTGGCTTCACTCAAGGAGTGATGACTCTGGCCTGAAATTAATTATAATGTGGATTTTTTTGCCATTCTTATAGAGTCAAACAGTATCTAGTGCCTAACATTATCTCTTCTAAGTGATAAAATTTCTTATGTCAACTTATGTAATTCTTTTGGTGTTTATGAAATGAATGACCACTGTAAATGCAACCATTTTAGTATTTCCTGATGATTTGTTTACATTTATCCAGGGTATTTAAACAACAGATTTTTCTTTTTATTTTCCACTGATCCCTAAGAATGATTACTAAATGGACTCAACATAGGTAGCTTCTGTGGGGAGTGAACAGTTTTTCTGTTGTTATTGTTGCCACCTAAATAGTCCTCTTTGATGACATTTTTCAAGTAACCCCTATAGCAATATGCCATTGCTCCTCAGAATCAAATGGTTTTGCAGTCGCTCTCATTGGCCTCAGGGAAATGTGACTCAGAAGAAGAATTATTAGCAATTCCCCTGTTTGCTCTTTACTATCTAATGGTAGGTAGTTGGAAGCAGTCTGGGCAATGCAAACTTAGTGCACTGAGGTGCTGCTTTTGCTAAATGCATGCTTGAAAAGGAAAGTACTCAAGTAGATAGTAATGGCTCTAAATGCTTTGGTTGAAGCACTAGAAAGTGCTTTACTGTAAATATACTAGACTGGATGACCTTCCATAAGCTGCTTCAGAAGAGAAAAAAATACAATTCTGAACTGATTCTGGACATTTACTGGAAAAAAATGCAGCAGTTCAAAAATGCTTTTCTGTGCAGAAAGACTCACTGTTTTAGCTGCCCTAATTGAAGCGGCCACTTTCAGAAACTTCAAACTCTCTTCCAGTCTCTCACCATGATAGGAGCTTTATTTTGAAACCAATTCTCTTACTGAAAAAGGCACTTGCCATTCCTGCTTTCAGTTCTCATGTCAAACAATTGAGGGAATAAGATGTGTGGAAAAATTCACTGGGAAGTCATTCTTTAATTCCAGTAATTTTGTTACTCCTGGCGAACTATTTACCTACTCCTCCAGTTTATTGCAATTTATTTTTGCTGGCATGAGCTAACTGGCTGGATACAGAGGAGAATGAGAAGACAAAATAATAGGTCAAAAGGCAAAAAATACAGGCTAATCAAAAGGAAAAATGAAGACTATTAGAGACAGAAAATCATGAATAATGTGGCCAAGGCCATGGTTTTCATATTCTAAGTAACTGAATAACACAGGAATGGAGGCCAAAATTTATCTGTAGCCTTCTTGACTGTGTTAATAAATGAAAATGTAAACTTGGAATCTTTGATTTCATTCGTGATTTGTCTTCCTTTCTAATACACATTTTCTTCTAACTCCCCAGTTCTTGTTCATTCAAAAGTGATTTCTCCCTCCAAAATGAAGTTATAGACCCCATGTGCATTGGTAGTAGGGAACTGCTTAGTAGGTAACACATAACATGGTCAGCAGACACCATGGTGGCAGTTGTTTTGGCTATGGAAATGGTAAGGAAGAGGACTTTTCTCTCAGCCCCAAGCAGTAGGTCTTTCAGTGTCAAGCCCAGCTCAAGGCGAAAGCTTAGAGAAGAGGTCTTGTTGAAGCAGGAAACAGCTATAGCCTCATTTAACAACAGTTCCTTTGGAAAAATAAGTATAGTTTCTTGTGGACTTCAGTCATAAACTCTTCTCTTTTTCTCTGGTAACATGCAGAGCCATGACCTCTGCTTTGCTCTGCTCAGGTACAGAGAAGAGGAGCACGCTTGCAGCGCTTCTGCAAGCACTGGCTGAGGCAAAGAGCCCTGAAGAGACGTGAGCATCACAAGTTATACTGTGAATGGCTCGACAAAAAAGCTGCTACTGCTGTGGTCAAACTACCAAGATTTCTGGTAAGGAAGTTGGTGGTGTTGTATGGGGACAAACAATGGCTTTTATTCATAGAACAGGCAAGCATATGAATCTGTACCACTGTAGAACTGAAGGTTCTAAGTAACCTTCAGAAAACACAAAATGCTGTGAAGGACGTGTTAGTCAGTATGACTGAGTGTCATGCTGCTGTTGCATTAGAAGATTGATGCTTCAGGCATGAATCTGTTGCTTTCATTGTAATCTAGTGTTGTTGCCTCTGAGTCATTGCTCTGCCATCTCTAAGCTTGCAGCCCTTCCTGATGCAATCTGTCCATGGCTTTTTGCAAGCCATATTTTGCCAGGGACCATTACATGGTTTCCCCTACCAGAATCTCAAATCTATCATCCGAATATGGAAAGCTCAATGATAACACTCCTTGATTTTAGGAAAAGTGGGGATTAGGATTCACTAATTAATAACCTGGAGAAAATTAAAGCCTAATTTTATGGGTATCTAGTATGTCCTCACTGTAATCTGGAAATCTAGTGTAAGTTCTGGCAATTTTACCATGTACACATTTATAGACTACAAATGCATCAAAACTAGAAACATTTCAGACATGTGGGCAACAAAAACGACTGAAGTTTTATTTGAGAGAATAAATTAGGAATATTTAAAACATGTGCTGAAATAGGCCATCCAGGCTCCTCTTCTTATTATACATCTAACCTTTTACAGTGAAAGAGGATATGTGTAAGCAAATACCACAGAACAGCTGGCATTCTTTTAGTTCGTATCTTATTTACTGCCATAGAAACTTATTTGTAAGCACAGATACTAAAATTCCATCGAAAGTGAATGAGTGACAAACCCGAGTAAATAGGTTTTCTGACAGGTATTCCTGTCAGGACTACCTTTACACTATCCACTGGACCATGCTGACTTCTGGATGTTTATTCAAGCAGATAAACTGTCCACCTTTCTAAGGAAATGAGGATGCAGTCTGTCTTGGACCCATTCCAGTAAATATGTAAGGTTTCTTCTAACTGCAGACAAGCCTACAAAATCATCTTGTGTGATTAACAGCCCTAGTAAGGGTGACTTTTATTGCTATGGGATGACTAAATTGTTGTGGGTCATTTGAAACAAAATCAAAATAAGTTCTCTTTCTGAGCCTGTCACCATGACTGATTATTTTCCTTCTGCTCCACACTTACACACAGACAGACACAATCCTCCAGAATCTATGGAGAAAGCATTCATATGCATTTTCCTAATGGCATTTTGAAACTGGGATAGCTTCCTTAAGTCTTTGTATGCAGAGGAGTTTGACACTACCTTTTGGAAGCACTGTAGGACAGTATAAAATGAAACAGTTTAATAGGTTTTATTTTTTTTTTTTTCCTTTAAATAGACTACATGCAAAGAAGTAATGACAAAAAGAATTAATTTAAAATCCTGCTAAAATATCATCAGTACTGCTGCCCAAAATATGCAACTTTAGAAAAATTGAAAAGTAGTTATCTTGCAGCAGAAGCAATTTAAATAGCCTGCTCAAATGTTTATATTTCTCTTGTTTATCAGTACATTATGGTGCCTACAATTAATTGATTTATCTATCTACTGAGGAAAAAAAACATTCTTTAGGCTGATAGCAACAAAAGCATCTATTATGTGTTACACATCTTCGATTTTTTTTTTTTTTATGAGAAGATATAAGAAACCTCTTATATTTCTATATGGGTAGCTTCTTCCCTTGCCTCCCACTCCTGCCCTCCATTTATTTGAAATTGAAAATAGAATTGCCTACTTAACTGACTGTTATGATGATGATTTTTAAATGAAATTAGACCAATTTTTCATTAGAAAGCATTTTTCATTGTTGTTATGGCTTAAGCAATTTCAAATAACAGCATTGGTAAGCTTTCAGCTATTATTTTCAATATTTATCTTTGAGCCAGTGATAGCAATGAATTGTAAAAGTAAATACAATATCAAGCACAGTGGTGGCTACCTAGGGACACCAATGATATCACAAAGACTGGGCTCGGTCTCTAATTTTCATTTCATGGAAAGGAGAAAAGAAACAATGAGATGGCCTTGAAAAGAGAGTTAAATAACCTGACGAAGGCAAACCTGATGATCTGTAATATGTTGTTGTGGGATTAGAGCTTTGAAACATAGCCTCAGAGCGTCTATAAACAACCTTATCTTCATAACATCATAGAAAAAAATCTTCTGCTGAAGGTTTTATCTGGAAAAGCTTGTTTTTAAAAACAAGGAGAATGCTCCAAATAGGAGAGTTAATAAGGAGCTACAGGCAAAGAGCCCTTTCTGTGAGTGCAGCATTATAAGGATGAATGTCTGGCTAAGGCCATTAAAAACAGGAACTTGCTTTCCAAATACATGGGTGTTGGGAGGCGGGGGGCCGGTAGCCCTGTAGCTGAGGAGAGAGGAAACTTGCTCAGCCAATGCTTCTGCTCAGCTGTGTTCCAGTGGGCTGTCGTGTGCAAGCTGCTGCTTTGATTTTAAACAGATTTTCAATCTTTTCAAAACAAACTCCTATGACATGGGAGATCTGTACAGATTAACATGAAAGAGGCTCTCCCTGGTGCTGAGGAGGCTCTGTGGCAGGTTGCTCACATGAGGAGCCCGAGCAGTCTGGCTGGCCAGAGGACGTGCCCCAGGCTGCAGTAGCAGCACGATGGGCTGGGCTCGGGGCACCCAAGGCTGTTCCCATGCATGGGAACATGTGCGTGCTGGTTACCCTTGGATATTACTTCTGTATTGTCTATAGTGAATAGCACCAAATTAATTCAGATGACTATTAACACCGTCCCCTGAACGCCCGTATGGTGAAGGTCCGAAACCCTGTTTCTGGAGCAACTCCATGGAGCAAAATCCATCTCCTAAACGGAGCTAATCTAGTACAGCTCTTTCTGCTGTTGCCTCAAGGGCAACTTCCAGCACTGAGCTCAACCTTTCTCCTCTTTTGTTTGCTTCCAGTGTTGGTGGTCCCCTAACCAGTCCCACTGGTATCTCTGTAATGACCTGCAGTCTGGAAAGACCTCTCTGTGGGCCCTTTCATGTAGGAAAAATCTATGGTTAGGAGATCCAGACCAGTTCAGAATTCTTGGCAGAATCCCAAAGCTACCAGTCAGATTTTCTGTTCTTCGAATCACTGTTTTTAGAACAAGCTCTCTCTTCACAGAACCAAGCTCTGTTATCAAATCAAAGTCCATTTCTGTATTCTCAGGGTGACCCATCATCTCCATGTTTGTAAAACATTTTAAGAGCTTAAGGTTTTAAAGGGGCTTTAGTACTTAAGCTGCTTTTAATCCTTAAAGCAATTTATGCACAAACATCTTTAAGGAGATAAAAATGGCTTTGTTTCTTAAATGCTGCACATTTAAGCTTTCTCACTCTTAAATCTTTTAAAGTGATTTATATATTAAACCCACTAATACCAGTATTGCTACTGATTTAGTCTGTGACCTTGGACATATCACTCTTCTTCTGTGTATCTGTTCGTCTGTAAAATGGGAATAATAGCATTGCAACTGTTGTTTAGAATAACCAGTTAATGCTTGAACAGGTATTTAAATGTGAAAAAAAAAGTCATGAAAATGTTTATCAGTTTTATTAAACACAAGTTTAATGGTCAATAAATCAGCACTAAATCAGTGCATATAAACAGCAGTAAGAACCATTTTCCAGCAATAGACCTATAAATTTATTAATGTAGAATGCAATATTTTCATGCCTGATATGAAGAAATGCTGATCATTGCCAATATAGTGAAATAAGATTTTAGAAATAAAATGTATACGTATTTTTCAAAAGACATAACTGACTGAATGTAAGCATACTCTCTTGAAATAGCTCTTCTAGCCCTTAATCTTTCTTTCACTTCGCTCTTCTTCTGTGAGAAACCACTTGAGTTTTTTGTATAGTTGTCCACTTTTCCTGCAAGATGGGTTTATGACATAAAAATGTTAGCCTTAACGCAAGATCTTGCCCATGCTATGCTTGATACTTGGAAAAAAAATGCAGTAGAAGAAAAAAGTGCAATAGTGCAATGGTGAAAAAATGAGTAGCAGGCAATGTCTTGCACTTAAAAGTACATGCAAAGGTCAATATGCTTATTTTGGAAACTGGTAGATTTCCTGTATCTTTTTTTTTTTCCCTCCAGAAAACAGTACTAGAATTTGGAGTATAAAATAATGTGACAAAGTACTGATTTTTTTAAAGTTATGCATATATGGTACCAGATGACAAATCTTAGAGAAAGATTTACAATATCATCCAGTAACTTTTTGAGAAAGAGGGAGACGTTACAGATGGTGTAAGGCTGAGAGACAGATGAAGTAACTTTAGGTACTCAAAGTAAAAATTGTTTCCTGACAGAATCCCAGTAGCAAGGCCCTCCTTTTCAGAAATGCTTGATGAATTTTTACAGTGTTATAGTATTTGAGTTTTATGTTGTATGATATTCACCAAGTGACAGTGTGACCCTCTTCTCCCCCAAGATGTTATCACTTCTTTATAGCAAAGTAATTCGGTTGCTGTCTTCGTAGAGATGAACTCATGAATCAGTGATGTGGGCAGAGGTGGCAGTCCAGATAGTACTCTGTGAAATCTATAAATCCTTTAAAAGGGACTGTTTCTCTGCTGCCAGCAGTTACTTCATTTTGAAACTTTAGGTGGCCTACTTTTGAGTACTAAATGAGAAAAGCTACCAGGAGATTAAGCACATTATATCATCACATCAGTACTCTATATGATCTGAAAGGTGGGCAACTAAGTCCAGCTGTTCTTTTCTGCTGTTTCTGGTTTAGTAGTTATCACTAGGTAGCAGTCATCACTAGCACTGGAGAGCATTTGCTTTAAGTCATAACCTTTAATCATATCTAGCAGAAGTTATCGGGAAGTGTTAAGAGAGAGTAAAATCCCTCCTTTATTTTTATTATTTTTTCCTTTTCCCTATCTTGACTTAACTGTGGATTCAGTTGCAGTTTATAAACTTTAAATAATTCAGCCACATAATAACCATGAAATATCATTTCAAATCTGTGTCATACTCAAAACTATCTTTGGGCAGAAAGTTCTCCTGGAGTGCTTGTGAGAGATGAAATAACCAGAACTGTGTGGTGAATTGTGCACAGTCACACTAGGAACTGGTGGATACATACACTACACACAGTGAGAAAGTAAAGATCATTAGGTTGGAGGACAGATATGTTCTAGCGCTCAATCGAACTGCAACAACAACAACAAAAATTAAGTACCTGTCTTACACCAAAGAGCAAGTGTATGTCTGAATATACAGCAAGTTATCCTGAATCCTGAATACCAGTTCTCTGTCGTGCCCAAAGACTACACATAGTGAAGAGGTGGAAAATAGACTCAGTTTGTTTTCAAGGCAAAATCTAGCATATCTGAAAAACACCTGGGAAGTCATAAGATAATGTCTTTTTCTGCATCACTTTAATTACAATGGTTGACTACCACCAGTAAAATAAGAATAGTGAAAAATACTTATTGTCTAATTTTGGTTCTTTATGTTATTATTTGTTATTCTCAATGGGCATTCAGGCAGTCATACTGTTTAAAAAAGTCCAGAAGGAATAATAAGGTGTGTGAGAATTCAAGCTCAGCACTATAATCTCTTTATTATTCTAGATAAAAAAAATAAGTCATCAGGAAAAAAAGACATAAGGCATTAATTTTGTTCTGTAAGTCTTGTTGAAGAGAGTATTTATAAACCACCTAGAGGAAAAATATTGCACTGTTTAGTAGATTTAGTAGAGGAAAATAATATTTTTTTGAAGTAGAATTAGTCAGTGGGCTAATTGGTGACTTTAGCACAGACTAAATTTGACCAGATGTAAGCTAAAGATTTTATTTCCTCAAAAGTGTCTGAGAAATGATCAGGAAGTTAACTCTTAAGTACTCTGAATGATGAATCAGGATGGCCAGAGACTATGTGCCATCAGATAAAAAAAAAAAAAAACAAAGCAAGGAGGGAAGGAAGGAAAGAGCTGAAGTTGTAAGGAGGATCTGTAGCTCTGTAGTGATTTGCTGAATGTGTTAGCTCAAAGATAACAGTGCCACCTCCTGACTCTTTTAGTACTGCTTCTGGAACACAACATCTTTTGGTTTTGTTTTGTTTTCTTCTTTTGGAGATTTTGATTTTTAGGTGCTCACCTTGAAGGGCCAATGAAATATGATGGGATTATGGAGTTTGCTAACTGATTTTGCCCATTGTTAACCATTGTTAACCAATTTTATGTTATTTGTAAAAAATGCTCCTTTTTTTTTTTTTAATATAGTAATGGAGAATCTGGTATTCTTGTGTGTAACCTAAATTTAGGCTTGAGAAATGGTGAGTGACAAAGGAGATTTTTCTTGCTAAAACAGATAATGCCTGACAAGATAGATTTGTGAATAAAATATTACATTTCAGGAGCTTTCTTTCATCTAGATAAATACTTTGAATAATTAACAAAGCAGTAGGATATAATTTCCTGGCATTTAACTTAATGTTTACTCATAAATTATTGTAATATGTGGTGATAAATGTGCTATTGGAATAAGGAGGGTACAATATATCATTTTCAGCTGCCATTGATATATTATTTAGTGTTATTTGCTCAAAATCTAAACATTGTAAGAATAAGAGAGGACAGAAGGCTCCTGGCACGTAACTAGGCTGGAAGGTTCTGCCCTTCTCTAACTACGGCTCTAACGCAGCCATAGCCGTGACTTCAAACCTGCTACTGCAGGCAGTGAAGCTCAGGGGGTTCTGAAATGGTCAGACATTACCCGGGCCCTGTGAAGGCAGGCCCAGAGATGCAAGAATGCTGTTTTCTAGAACTGTTCTAGAAAAATAAATTACTTGGAGTCTGGTCTTAAAAGTGAAGACGGAGGGCAGACCTAACAAAGACTGGTAAAACCATAATAAATAGATGAATTAAATCTCCTTGATAACATCCCTATAGCATCTGAGCCCCCCCCCTTTTTTTTTTTATTAAATACATGAGTGATGTGTCACTCATGACATCATGTCATCAAAAAGAAGTTCTTCCAACAATAGCTGGGTAATTCGTGCTCATATCACAGGAAATCATTTCTGGCGACCTCTTTCTCTTTTTTTTTACATTTCCATCATCTTATGAAGGGATATTTTGAACTTTTGCATGTAATTAAAGGTGATGTGGTGGGCAACTAATAAAGCAGTGCTTTAGTGATTCTGCATGTGAGTGAGGTGGAAGATCTCATTTGCCTTCCCTCTGCATGCAGACTCCTTGTCACATTGAGAATTATTCATTGCTGGTATAACAAAATAATAATAATCAAAAGGCTAGAAAGGATCTCTCATTGCTTTAGAGTGATTGCAAACTGCATCTATCTCATGTTATTGGAAATGTAAAGAGAATGAGAGAAAATGAGAAAACCTACCTTGTATGCAGCATAATTTAAATATATTGTTTGATAGAAGAAAAATTTAGAAATTTTAGAAAAATTAGAAAAAATAGAAAAAGAAAAAATAGAAAAAGAAAAAAAAGAAAAAAAATAGAAAATTTAGAAGGAAAATTTAGAAAACGCTTGCCTAGTTCTCTCTGTACAAAAACAAACAACAACAACAAAAGCAAACAAAGAGTTTATTCAGGAATATTTACTCCAGGAATGGCATCTCATTTAGCATCCTGAGGTTTAAGCAAAGGCTGTATTCGTTCAAGGGTTAGTGTGGCCGTTATCTTACAAATATCATAATTTAGCACCTTTAGGTTTTAAAGGTTGTGGCAGGCCATGGTATAGTAGTGGGGATGCAAATTGCCTACATACTGGTCTCTCATGAGGAGAGAGAGGACAGAACAGAATCAACAGTTGAGTGATGTGGGCTGAGGCCAGTTAGCAAACATAGCAGCTGGAAGATTGAAATTCAGTGTATCTCTACTATTGCATTTGTCAGCAATACCCTTCAGAAAGCCAAACTTACAGCTGCTTTCCCAGTGTCGGTTTCAGAAAGAAGTATCTCCCCAGGGTGGAATAGCCTTTGCTAATGCAAAGAGATGCCTTTGGGGTTGACTGTGTCCTGAAGGCTTTATTCTGTTTTCATTCTAACACATCATCAAACCCCATGAAATATTTATAAGTGCAGAATCTTCCAAATGATGTTCTATTTATATCAGTAATAAAATGACATCTCTCTAAGTACATTTCCTCTAAATTTTTAACTTACGTCGTACACCAGGGCTAAGGTGATAAATTAAAGAATACTCTACAGCTCATGGGAAACAATGAGTAATGTTCATCTGAATAACAGTTCTAGCTTCTGTCACTTCTCTAAAATATTTCTTCCCCCTTCCATTATTTTAGTGCACTTTGCAAGTGGAATCCTTGGCTAATATTTTGTACTTTTTTTTTTCTTATGTTTTGCTGTACTGGGTAAGACCTTATGTCATTCAGCTTAATGTCTTTCATCTTTTGTTTTATAGTGTCATTCTAATTTTGTTCCACTTGCACATAGTCACTCTATAAACAAGATTTAGATGTTTCCTGTTGAGCACCACGAATTGTGAGGGATCTTTGGTTTGGGGGAATTCATTGCTTCTGAAAAAACAGGGTAGCGAATGGACCAGCTTCAGCAGTAGCCAACTACAAAGGAAACTAAGACAAATCTCCATCCTGGCATCCTTTAAAATTTGCCAGTAGGCAGAATTGGTGGCAACAAATAGATTTTATTGGTTGCCTGAATTATGCACAACATCATTCTCGTGTGATGTCAAAGTGTATGCGGTTACAGGTCTTCCCAAAGCAGGACAGCGTCTTGATAAAGGTTACATTGCTATCTTGATCAAGATTATATTGCTAAAATTCATTTGCACTGAACAGCTTCTGCAGGCAGGTTCTGCTTTTAAAATCAAGTTGTCTCTCATAAACCCTTGGAGCCTGTAGTGACAGTGCTTATTGCTCTTTTCTGAGGTGAATATTTGGTTCCCTGGAGGCAAGGTTATACAGCTGAGCAGAGATGTGTGATCTATTAATAGTAGATTTCTCTTTTTTCTTGTATCACCAAGATACACAGCGATTTGGAATCTATGATAGGAATTTGATTGTGCTGTTTGAACTACTGAAGTGAGAAAAACAAAATTATTTCCAGTTACAAGTCCCAAAGTTGTCCCAGGTGGGAACAGTCACAGTTTACGAACAAAAATGCGTGTGAAAAAATGAGAGAGAAGATTCACTGTTAAATGTGACATGTTTTTTATTTTACATGAAATGCAATCATAAACCTATTAGTTTCAATCTACTTTTATCATATAAGAAAAACATCTCAATGACAAGCTCTCAAGAGAGCCTGGCTCATTAAACTTTACAATATATTTACAAATGCCACTAAAGAGAGGATTCTCAGGAACATGAAGACCTACAGTGAAAGACCCTTTGATTTTCCTGTGGTGATTAACACTTTGCACAGCAATGCAGATGACTTCAGCTTGATTTCTTGTCCTCATCCAAGGGAAGGAGACCCAGCTATCCTGGAAATAACATTTGCCAGGGACTAAGGATCGTACAAAGTCAGCTGCAGGGAGTCTGCCTTGACAGCGTTGATTTTCAAGCATTCATATTAAGTGAGCAAAAAGGGAAACTCCTGTTGTTCCCCATGACGTCCCGCAGATTAAGAAAAAGATTTATCCAGCAGGATTTTGCCTCTCCCTTTTTCCATTCCTTATTTCCAAGGCACACGGATAATATATCACTGCCTAACTTTGTAACTTATGAAAAGCTTCACTGAGGAAACAGAGATGTAAATTAAACAGATGATTGCTTCTCATTTTCTGTGGTCAGTGAAAAGGACATGGTGATGAAAATAATCTCCAGGCTCATTGAGCCCCACTTGAAAGCTGGGTGGTCTTTTTAGTCCTCCTGTATTATAGAGAACAGCCATAAACTTTGCTTGAGGATTTTTATAAAAAGGCTAGTATTTTGATACAAAAAGGACATGTCTGATGTGCCACATGTCTTTATGAACACTCTTGATTTATCCCTGTATTGTCTCAGTTTCTTCTCCAAAGGTATTAGACTATATTGTCACTGTCACATATATATTGCAGGAATTTTATTCATAAGCAGGAGCAAGCAGTAAACAAGCTGCCAAACAGTGCATTTAGCTGGGCTTATGCTCTGCCAGCTTCCCATGCCAGAACAAGCCCTTTTGAACTTAGTGACAGGAAACTAAACATAAAGAAGTTCATCCTTAACAAAGCCACTGTCATCCCTCGTGACAAACTGTAGCCTGCTGTCCAAAGTTGTAGAAACAAGAGCTTTCCCCTGGCTTTTGAAGAGTTGACTTTGCACAGCATTGCACACAAAATGCTTTGAATGTCTTCACTTTCATGCCAGCCTTCATTTTAGTTTATGTTTATATGGCTTATTAACCATTAGACCCCACTTGAATTTTAGCTCACAGTCAGTCATAAGCACCAATTAAAATATTTTATATAATTTCTGATTGTTGCTGGACTTCTACAATCTGACTCAAGATCTGAATTTTCCAATTAGTCCTTCATTTTTGATGTCACAATTTGTGATGAAATTAGCCCTACTATTATCAATATACAAAATCCAGAAGTGGTATCTGCTGAGGTCACCAAATGTCTCAGAATCTGCTGACCAGGATTTTTGTGATGTGGGAGCTCTGTAATGAAACTACCAATTCATTCCTCTGGACTCGAGAAACAGCTGCAGGTGGGAGTGACTTTTTTTAGTCACTATTTCTCATTTCTTACCATTCCAAATGAATATTAATACGGCTTTTCACTTCAAGTGTCTTTCCGTGAGGTCCTTCAGAGGTCACAGTTGTCCTGTCACCTTTGTAGCATTTTTGGATACAAGGTAAGCTGTCTGGCATATTTCAGAGCTGTAAACTGTATTTATCAGTCATTGCTGATAAACATACATACTCCAAGAACTTTCTAATTCCTACAACTGAGTAAAAGGCATCTGTGCTTTGATTATCATAAATATGCTGAGTGCTTGGCCTCAGAATATTTCAAGATTCCCTCTAGTTTCTTGACAACGAAGCCACCGCAATATCTTTTCTTGACTAAAGGCAATCTGACTCTTCTTCTCTACCTACTCATATCACTTCTGTCTTAGCTTGACACCAAGGTTGAGCGGAAGTGTCTGTCTGAGAATTTCAAATTAAAAACAAACACATGGTGATGATGATGATGAGGAGGAGGATGATAATACTTTTAGTGAAATGAGGCAAAAAATGCAAATACCGGAATTCTTCAAAGTGTCAAACCAAACGTTCTGAGTCAACAAATTATTATGTTCATGCTCTATTATCTCTTCATTTCTTGATTTTGTTTGTATAAAATAGACTTTCAAAATGATAAAACATTTCGTACTAGATTAAAACCTTTAACTTACAAAACTCTGAAATGAACTATTTTCATAATTCTGAAGTATTTTGCAGGTTAAGAATAACCCTTTCTACATTGCTTTCATTCAGTCAAGGCCATGTTTAGAAGGAGATACCAATACACACAGCATTAGCACATAGTAGTTTATCCAGTAGTTTATCACTGAAAGTCTGTCTCACCAGTACCAGGCCTGCCTTACATGGTGTTTAACAGAATATTAAGTTCAGATCATGGGCTTTATCTTGAATGCTATGGCATGTGTTAGCATCTTCATGATCCTCACTGTCAGTTGTGCTTGCCTTTGATAATGGGAAATAGAAATATTAGCCAAAGAACTAAGCTGTACACACCATTTTATTCCCCCTAGGAGCAGGTAATAAACTCTTTGGTTTTTGTCTCTCTAAATAAGAATGAATTTATTTCCCAATGCTGGTGCAAAATGCACATATTTGAAAGACTGATATCTCACAAGAAAGGTGGTGGTGGTTTGAAAAAGACTTAAATGAATTGCAGACAATGTAAAGTGTCAAATAACATCTCTATTTCTTGTTGATACGATTTTCCTAGGTTCATACTCTGTTGCTCATTGCTGCATTATTCACTAGAGACCTTTACTAAACTAAATTTAGGCACAAATAAATGTATTTTATTACAGTCTTGTTAAACAAACCCTTTCTGTGCAGTTTAGATGGGAGCTTTTGTATGCATTTCTTTTTGTCAGCTTGACTGAAACTACATCAGCTGCTGCAGAAGAAGTACAACAGGAAAACATTTCTTGTCTTCCTTAGTTAAATAGTGTGTACACCCCTGTATTTCTGGATGTCTTTCTGTGTGCAGTCTGTTCTTCTCTGAACAAAAGAGCCCACTTAGAAATGGAGAAAGGACCATGGATTACAAGTATTTAAGTAATGAATATATCCTTTAATTTACAATAAAAACGGATTAAACACATCTTCAGACCTCAATCTGGAAAGATTTCTTTCATAGACAAACTCAGGAAGTCTGCAGATAATACAGAGCTGGGAAGATGCTGATATCCTGAATGACTGTTCTGCCATTCAGAGAGACCTCGACAATTTTTACTGTTTTTAAGGTTCTTTCTACAGCGCTGATTAGGATGGTGCAAGTGATAAACCCCTGAACCACATGATTGTGTACACTTACTCCTCCTTCATTATGTCCAAGTTAAAAATAACAAATCTTCCACACGACTCTAAGTTTAACATTACTCCAATTGACATTATGATGGATAAAGCACCAAAATATAGAAAATACTTCTATTTATTTTGAGAAATCTCAATACAAATATAATTAAATTGTGTGAACTTTTTCATATATCATATTACTTGTGTAAAGAGAAGTAAATAAAAAATAATGGATAGGTTCAGGTAAATAAAATGCATAAAAAATATCATGAGAATAGGTAATGATTTAGAAGTATTTTTATAACTTCTTCCCAAATGTCAAGTCAAAAGAGGAAAAATGTTTTCCTGTGTACTTCTTATATTGGTCAAACAAGAGTGAATAGGGTATCTATTTTTATCCTAATTTAAAGACCGCAGTTATAAGACTTTCCTGATAAAATCTCATCCATCTGTATTTCTGAATAAAAATTGTAGATAGATCAGACCAAAGGATAGGTGTTTTAATTCATACCATTGATTGGTAAAATAATCTAATAGTAGTAGTAATATTAAAAGTCTGTCTAGATAGAACTAAATACTGGCTTCTTTCCAATACAGAAGTGTTCCCACTTCCCAGAAGTGTTCGTGAAGTGTTCCCAATGATCAAAATGAAATATTTCAGCAGATCCAGGTGGAAGTTTCGTTCTAAGTCATTATTTTTACAAGTGTGTTTGGTAGAGGAGTTTCTGGAGAAGATGGATAGCAAGAAGCCAGGAAGGAAGGATTACATTGACAGAATTAGCATTCAAAGCTGACCATTTTTTCGTATGCATAAGGATATTTGAAGGCATTCTACCTCAGAATGGACTCACATAGCTATAGTTCTTTGAACATGCTTTTGCAGAAAGTGTATTGCTTTGCACTCAGTAAGGGTCAGTGAGATTGTCTCTAGTCTGGTAGAACATTTTGATCTGGTGTGTCTGTGTGTTTCTAGTGTCAGTGAAGATCTTATTCATATATAAATTCCTCTGTGTGTAACAGACAGTGAAAACATGTTTGTAATCTGGTGGTAAAGATGTTTTTCTTTAATAATAGTGTTCAAACCTCAAGTACATGAAGGAATTTTTTTCTAAACGTTCTCCAAGTTTTCTAACAAAGCATCTGCTCTAACCATTGAGTAATCTGCTGTGAATCTACTTATTCTGAGAGTTTTCTTTCCAACAGAGCTAAATTCAGCTCAGTTCTGAGAACAATTTCAGAACCACCAAAATATCGTTTCTAGGGAATCTACTATTTACTAAAATTTGTCCAGTGCTACTTGCAAACACCCATTCCCAGGTCTCTCTTACTGGTAAGAGTCTAACAAATCTGATTTTTTTTTTTAGGCTACTGGGTATTGGCAGCTCTCATGGGAAATTCAACAAGAGTTGCTCATGTTCACCACCTCGCTAATCAGAGTTTTCATCAGAAATGGCAGTGCTACACCTACACACTTCCTTTACCTTGTGATTGTTGCCTATGCAACCTATGCAGAACAGGCTTTCAGTAGCACCTTTTTTGCAGTGAGTCTGGAATTATTTCTCAAAATGAAATAGGATTCTTAAACAAGAAAGAAGTTTTTAAAGACAGTTCTAATAGAAAAGCAAGACTATATGCAAAGTTTATTCAAAATTGTGTAATGAAGAAAGAGGATTAAAGGAGGAATTAGCAAGATCTGAAACAACTGTTGTTCATAAGTTAAGCATATTAATAGAATCAGTGCATTATTCGTGTACCAACAATCTTTAATGTAATGAAATAGAAACCTTATCTCATTAAATATCAAGCAAGAGGCTCTCTATCTGAAGTTTGCTCTGCATACTGTAATAATCCAACTGTTTCAACCAGGCAGATTAAAGAAGGAATTCAATAAAATGAAAAAAAAAAATGCAATGTTAAATAGTGACTGTGTTAAAACACAAAGTAAAATGCAAAGATAAAGAGCATAAACCAGGTAAAATACAGATATATGTATGCCTATAGTTTTCTTTACTAGAAATGCAAATGCAAAGGTCTGTGCAATAAATGGGAAGGCCTTATGGATTCAGATATTCAGTAAAGGTTCCAATCATTTTGGTCACCTCACTATGAAACTGTCCACTTTCTCTTCAGAAAGCTTCTCCCTTGCTCTGTTGATTCCTGACACCTGTATAGTTCGACTGCACTATATAAATATGTAGAATAGCAGTATAGCTCCACCTAATGTCTGGCATACCAGAATAATAATCTATAATGACACTAAGGAATGTGTCATTATAGCTATCACTCACATACTGCAGTGATAGAGTGTGTGTATTCACAGATATAATTTCATCATTACAGTCCTTACGGGACAGACCTGTTTGTGCATTCGGTTGGATTGCTTGTGTTAATGTGGCCTATTGCATTATTGTTCATCAAAGGGAATCTGCTGAAAAATCTAAAATGCAACATTTATTGTGTAGTAAGTCAGAATGAAAAGAGAATTTTTTTTTCTCCTCAAGGTAACAAAATTTTGGGAAAAAAATACAGTCAAGATATTTTAATAAGACTTTTGATTTAGAATTTCACATTAGATATATTTTGATTATAAAATAAATACATATTTATTCGAGCTACATTATTTTATACTATTCTGAATGCCTGTTCATATCATTAGATACTACCAAATAAATATATAAATGTTGTTTCTTTGATATATTTAATTTTACATTCATTGAACTCAAAAGATCACAGTGATTGCAAAATTCAGTGTGCCTAAAAAACATAAAATCTGAGTACTTTTCAATAATACACAATTCATGAAGAAAAATATTTCCCCTCAAATTTTCAGAAGCAACTATTGCAGCATCAAATTACTTTCTTTCACCTATATAGTAAAACCTGATTTTTTTTCTGTTTAAAAATTCCTTTCTGGGGTAGGATGTTGCTTATTATTGTGTTGTGTTGAAGCAACCTATGATTATTAATCGCTTATGGATCTGGTCTGATACCACTGTACTCCCATACTAAGGTCTGAAATTGCATTAATTTCAATAAGAACTGAAGCAGACACGTAATTTGAAGTGCTACAGTTAATATTCCATCTATATATATTTTGACCTGAACCTTCCGAAAGGTCTAGCATTTTTCTTTCTTTTTTTCCTTTTATGTAATATTTCTATTGTTGTACCATTCATATGTGTCATGTCACTTTGACTCTTTTCTGGTGGGGAGAGCTAAAATGAGCTTCTGCTAACGTTAGGTTAATGCCACTCTTGATCAGCCAGTGCTGTGAAGTGATGCAAGGCTAACACCTCCTCTTGGAATCTAAGGTCACTGCCAAGAGCAATGAGATTTTTTTTGTACCAAAAGCAAAACTGACACTTTTTTTCCTGCTTTTCAGCATTTCCAGCTGAGAGTGAAAAGGGATTTTCACAAATGAAATAAACCACCTGCTCTCTCTACTCATACACAAATAACCCTTTCACTCAGTGGGGACACCAGATATATTCTGTGGACTTTGAAGTAATCTGTACAATAGGGTAAATGGGAAAAGATGAGTGGCAGTAGTACCTATTTCTCTTACCTTTCTTTGCTTATAGGTTTCTGATTATCTTTACAATTAATGGATATTTTTGATTTCATTCTACCTATCTCTTTAACAGGACTAACTTAAAGTAGGCAATGTATTTTCTAACTTCATATTCTGTATGAAATAGAATAACATCATATTTCTAACATCATATTTCTAACTTCATATAACTCCTTTAGGAGTAATATTTCCATAGCACCCTTTACCCAAGAATCTTTTAAAATATTTTAAAAATTAGGCTGGGATTTCAACTCTACGAGATGTCCAGTTCTCTTAGTTTTGCAGATAAAGCAACTGAAAAAAAAAAAAGAAAAAACGAAAAGAAATGATGGACCTACTGCAAAAGTGTCTGTGAGCATACAGACAACAAGTTTTCCTATTGACAGTCATGGATCATTTCCTTTATGATTACTGCTGTATTGGTGACTGTCTTCTCCAAACTTACAAGCAAAATGTGGAAATAACTGGAGAAGACAGTTTCTTCACAGGATCTCTAGCAGGATTTCTGTTGCCTCACATATGATATAACTTTGGAGGTTTGTTCAGTTCTGACATAATAGAGCTCTTCCTCATTACCAGAAAATCAGTTATTTCTGTTGAGCTTGTTTGATCTTCTGAATGAAAAATTCTGCCTATTCTAGGAGGCGATTTGATACCCAAATAACATTCAGGTCAGTATTTGATGTAGCAGTAAGGGAAGCCATCAACCAGTATTTCCTCCAGAGGAAGATTGAAGTAACAAACATATTCCTCAGGCTTGCTTCTCTGTAATAGTGTCTTTGAAACTGTAGTCTTAAACCCTGGCGTTCACAAGAGATAACTAAGGCAATGTCTGCGTTAGCAAGCAGTCTGGCACAACAGCGAAGATCTGTAGAGTAAAAGGATTGAAGCTGAGGCCCCAGCATATGCACTGGAGGCAGAGGGCATGAAGGAGAATTTCCCTTGGACTACCATTACACTGAATGTCTAAGAGACCACTGGCTGCTGGTGCCTGTCTCTTTAGTTTTATCAAAAGTCATCCAGCTCAGACTGCTCTGAAATGCAAATCAAAATAAGTGAAGTGGTGACAATTTTAAGATTCGTTTCTCATCCTAACTAAAACACCAGTGTACGTGCAACATAGTAAGAAAAGCAGGCTGTTAAAATTCCCTATGAAGGAGCCTACCCATTAGAAAACTTCTAAGCTTAAAAAAAATGCACTAATAGTATTATGACACTTGTTCTGAAATGGTTAGTATGGAGATACAGCAAACTCAGTATTTGTAAAAACAAGTTAATTTACATGTACATTATGAAGTGGTAATACCGTGCATCCTTCCACCAAGATTTCTCTTACAGAGTGGAGCTCTGCTTCCAGTGTCTTCAGGACTGAAAAGAGAACTTTAGCAGTTTTCAAACTTTGACTTTTTGATATAATATTCTTTAATCCTACTGCCCTTTGTTTTCCATTTCTACATGGTTTCATTTTCTGACATATCTTAACTGAAACAAGTTGCTTTTGCAGTGTTAAGAAAACATTATAAAGTCACGGAACATGCTTTCTCCTGAAACAGGGGAATGGTTAATAGTTGACTTCACTTTTAAGCGTCTTCTTAAATTTCCATTTGGTGCAACAGGCTTTTTAATGGAATCAGATTAGTAAAATAGAGCTTTGGCTACCAGCCAAAGGGGAGAAAGATGAAGTACATGATGGGAACATGGCTGTTCACTTACCCTTGTTAATATGCCAAGGAACTGGCCCACTTCCTAGAAGGCTTTTCAGGGCATTTATAGGGCACTACTAATTTTCACACTATCACATTAAAAATGGAATAAAATTTGAAGGCTCTGACTCTCATTAATGCTACAGGTACTTCACCTTTTTCTGGAAGGGTAAAGGGAATCTGGATTTCATCTGCATCCTCTTTAATGTCCCTGTATCCTGCCAGAGGGATGTAAAACTTTTAGATTCCCAAGGACCTGACCTGATGTCTTTTTAAAGGATATGTAAAGATTAAAGAACTGTAACATTTTATAAAGTGTTTAGACTAAAAAATTCACCTGTCACGGTGCTATTCAATCTGAAAAGTGTTGCACAGAAATCAATGGGGATGATTCCAAAGGTTTATACTTCAGGAGCTGATCTGAATTATTCAAGGCTAGAGTCTGATTCTGCAAGCAGTATCCCCTTAAGTCAGTGTACTAATGTGGATATCCAAGGTTCATGGACACCTTGTGGGATTAGGGCCAAATGTAGCAGTTTATCTCATACACACATAGACAGGTATATGATGAAGCCTCTTCTTGCATTAGAAGAAGTCTTTCAGGCCTTTGCTGACAATATGGTTAAACATTACTGAAGCACACATAGCTCATCATCCGCATTTGGTTATCGTAATTGATGAATTCAGCAAATAGAGACATGCCCTGCTCCTGGACCTTAAATGGGGCAAGGAGATTTGCAATCCTTAGACCAGCCATCCTATCCTAATAAAATACTCTTACTTGTCTAAGGATCCTAAATATGAGGCTATATATTAATGCTTTCAAAGCTAATTGACAGATTCTTTATTCAATTAAGATATGTAGATCTCCTTAGTTAAAAAAAAAATCCTTCATTATCTCAGTTTCTTCATAGAATTAAAAATATACATTTGTAAGAAAGGAATTTAGATTCTAGTACAAAATATTCCTCTTCACAATGGAAGAGACTAAAGTATGAATCCCTTGAAGCAAAAAACCACACCCTTCCATTTCATACTTCATTTTTTCATTCTATTTATTTATTTAAGTGTTGAATTCCTATAGCATTTTAAAGATTTTGCAACCAACTCTGAGAAAACATCTGTGGCAAGCTAACATGGATAAGACTGGCTCGTTTTCCTCCGTAATTATTCACTGACCTGATTTCTAAAAATATGCCATGTCACCTTAGAATATTTGTCAGACAAACTGGCTTGTGCTAGTGCTAGAAACTGCTGTTCTAGCCCCTTGCAAGCTACAGGCTCTAAGTTAGTGTTTACATCTTGTAACAACAGTCTGGACTAGAAGCTCAAAACCAACAACAAAAACAGTTGGATGTTTATATGAAAAAGCAGAAAGAAAGGCAATCTGACTGCAGTGGGTTCTTCTTCCGTATGAAGGGACATGGTGCGTCTCATAGCTGTGCAAGGGAGAAACGGTGCTGTTGCAAAGGGTGTCCAAAGCGAGGCTTCAGCCTGCTATCAAAGCTGAACACCCTCCACTGACCAAAGGCCCCTAAGCACATGCTTGATTTACATACTTGAGAGTGATTCCAGTTTACTCAGTGTCTAAAATACACCTGAACTGCAGTGGCTTGTCTGCAAATTGTACACAAGAAATTCGATACGTTGCAAAGTCAAAATCAGCTATGTATTAGGTCCACTGGGGGAAGAGAAGGTATGAGTGAAAGAATTTTCTTGTATCACCTGCAACATCACTGACAAATTCTCAGAACTGTTTGGATGACATTTATGGAATGAAAACAAAATAGCAAGAAAAATCCAAAGAATCTCTAATTTATACGTGATCCTCTGCTGCATCAATACACAGTAGTTTTCATCTTCAGGAAAAACCCCACTGAAACAGGTCAGTCAGACTAACTACAGGAGCATAAAACACTGGACTCAATATGCTTTTCTCAGAGGGTGAATGAAGAAGAAGAAAGTTTCAGAGCCTTCATTCATTTAATATTGTTTGATTTAAGAAATTGTCTGATGGTTGCTCCATAGTCAAAGGGCGTCTGGATGTAGAAGTTTTCAAACATTTGACAGTTTTCTTAGTAAGGTATGCCAATTCTTATATTCACTTTTTTTGCTATTTTTCAATAATAACTGCCTTCTGAGTAATTCATCCATTTCCTTTGAACAACTCGGAACTTAAGATCGCTATTATTGACTGTCGCACTACAGTCACTATCAGGCTACTGGCATGGCCTTGGTGGAGCATTCAGAGGATGACCCTGATCGAGACGGCAGAGCGGTAATGGCGTTTCTGCCTCTCCAGAAGAGGAACTGCCCCTGTGCAGCGCGCAGCGGCTGCTGGCAACTCCCAGAACATGGCGAGGTCTGACTACCTGCAGGCACCGCGTTCAGCTCTTCTTCCGAAGGAAGTCCTGCCATAATACTACAGAGCAGCTTCCAGAGTGAATATTGAAGGAACTGTTTATGGTGATTACTGGCTGTGTCATACTGCTCCCTGGGTAAACAACAGAGCCTCTTTTCTGCTGGCCTCTCTCTCTCAATTACTGCTTACCACCACTAAATGCATTTGTTGCTTAAAGAAAAATAAAAAAAAGAAAGTGAAAGAAGTACCATTACATTTTTAAAAATATATAAAAAGCCCTTTATAGGTATACAGTACAAGTTGTAATTTTCATCTGTTTAAAAAACTAACTTTTCATTATTCTGAAGTCAAATGTAACTGAAAGCTGAATTGCTGAAAGATATGAAACAGCGAAATAAACACCTCCTGTCTACCAACTACAAATCTATTCCATAATGTCCTTGGCAGCTGCCTCTTAAAGGAGGAGACTTGTTGAAATCGTATCTATGCAACAAGGTCAGGTATTAAATGGATTTCTATTTTATATTAGGCTAGCTCATTTTGGGAGGCTGCTGAGACTGATTGTCAGAAAGAGACAAGTTTTCTAAATAGGCTAAAATGGTACCTAACTGAAGAAAATAGCTGTAGGGAAAAAGAAACAACAACAACAACAACAACGAAAAAAAGAGTGCTCCTTCCAGCCCTCATCTCTATAATTTCAGCAGTGAATGTTTACATAGCACTTTGAACAAGTAAAGTGCTTTTCATGAAAAATTGTTGTTTACTTAATATAATACAATAGTGGCATTTTCAAACAGGATACATTCAAAGTGCAACAGAGGTGGTAGGTCACAGGAGAGCTTGCTGGTGGCAGCTCCCCTCTTCCGGTCACTTCGTTTGAGCATCTTTGGCTGGGCGCAAGGAAACTCTGTTAGCAAAGCACACAGAATTGAAGTGTGAAACAATTATTTATTGGATTACACATGCAGAGGATAGGATTTAAAAATTAATAATTTAATAAGCTGTTAGGTTAAACGTTAATGTGCACATCCCCCTGATAGGACCGGAAAAGGCTCTGCCAGCCAAGCTGGTGCCAGGCAGCAGGACAGGAGCTCTGGAGCGCTGCAGCTGCAGCAGCACAGGTGACATTGATAACCTCACCTGCTGACCCCATAATTCTTGACCAGCCCCAACCAGCCTCCCACTTTTTTCTCCACTAGGTACCTTTGCCTTCTTGGGGGATTACTTTTGCCTTTAACTCCTTCTTGCGGTACAGATTGTGGAGGGAGATGTTTACAGCAGGAATAATGTGGCTGTTTTGTTACTGCGGATGAAAGCACCAAGTAATGTTCTTGTCTCCTGGTGAGTAGAGAAAATACATTAAGACTTTTCAAACATCCTGATATGGGAAACTGTGGTTGAAGAACTCCAAAGAGGAGAGGATTTTACTATTTTACCTAGTATAAGAGGAAAAAAAACTTGCTCTGATCTCTTTATTTTGCAGGTGCTCTTAAGCCATCCCTCCCTCAATGTGTGTGTTTGTTTTGTTTTGTTTTTTCATTTCTCAGCAAAATGTCATAAGGTCATTGATACTACTGTAGAGGCCTCTGAACCTGTGACTGATAACAGTGTTTTGGAATCCTGTAGTATGAAGAGAGTTTAGATGCTATCTGGTTGAGTTTTCAATAGTAGGTTATTGCAAGGAAATTCTGCATTCATAACATCTGTGATAGCTGGAAATATACCTTTTCTCAGCGGTGGCAAGACTTACAGCAGTGTTTAAGCTAACATCTGATTTAGAACAGCAAAGCAGAATAGTAAGTGCTATCTCTGAAGCTTGCCATTTCTTCTAGCATTTCTTCCGCTGTTCCTGGGGTACCAGTTTACAGTATTAATAATGGTGATCTACGATATATTTATTGGATCACCTGTGACTAGACATTGAATAAAGTTCCTGCCAAAAGCATAAAGGCCCAGGAGATTTGGCAAGTAAGCCTTCAGTTTAGGACTTGGCTTTTGACGAGGCCTTTTGTCATGAGCAAATGTTGCCCCTTCAGGTTAATTTAAAGTTCTGTTAAAGTAGAAGCGAGAGTGACTCAGTGTATAGGTATAATAAGTATGTGGTGATTGGTCACATATAGAAAAATCTGTAGCCGTTTGGACTTTCCTTCTCCTACTGTTTTTCTGTTCTAATTTTTTCTCTCTTCCTTTCTTGTGTAAAGGAAATGTTGTAGCAGTCCTGAAAACATAGCAGGACTACTGGTGCTTTATTTCAAGTCTCCTGTATAACATTCTTGGAGTACAAGAATCTAGTTAATCTTCAGGAGCTTTTTAAAGCAGCAGGGATGTTGTTATTGCTTATCCAATTTCCAATCATATTTGCTTATTTTGACTTTAGTTGAGTTGAGCTCAGAATTTTTTCTTTTGACATCTCTAACCTTCTGGACATGACTACTTTAAAAAGCATGTATTTGAATTGCTCTCTGTAATGAATCTTTTTGTTTTTCTCTATAATGCTGGATGTTAGATCTTTCCATGCAGACTTTCATTCTAATACAGCATATCCTTTCTTGAAGATAAATATACCAATTAAGTAGTTGGCTCAGTTATCAGAGCTTTATTAACACTTGAGGAAAATTATGCATTTCACTTTTTTCTAATTTAATTATTTTAAAAATTAAGATAAAAACAGATCATTAAGGAATAAGTTGTGTCCTGGTCTTGGAAACAGTGTTACAAAGCTAGAGAAAGTAACTTATCAACAAATCTGCCCCAGAGCGGCAAAGTGAAATGTCCGTTCCCTGTGCCAGACAAATCAACCTTTTTATAATACACATATTCCAGAAGTTTACCTGAAATATTCAAAATTGTGGGGAAATAGCCAATAGCCAAGACTTTAAACACTGGACACCAAGCCAGAGGTTTTACTGATGGCCTTAGAGGAGCTATATGGGTTGCAACATTGTTAATTTGGAAAATATAAGTGGATTATTTTATTTCAAGCATCACGTGATCTTTGCCGAGCCGCGCACTAGGTTTTTTTGCTGTCTTCCTTCTCTGGCACTGGTGTTCGCAGGCGTTAGCAGTAGCTGTGCTCGCCGCCTGCCTCCATAGGCAGTGCCTTAAGCAAATCACACTTAAAAGTGAGAGAAGCTCAGAAGCAGATCTGGCCTGAAATCAAAGGGCTCGATTTCCCGGTGAGCTGAAAGCAACGTTGTATGTTATAAATAACACATGCAGCAAGTCTCAGGTTGCACAATACTTGTGTGGCGGAGATCTTCACTGGGGACTGAATCCTGCATTGGTAGTGGTGGGGGGAGGGGGGTAGGTTAACTTGGCCTATGGCATATTGTACTGTGTTTTGGCACTGCAAACACATAATTTTCCTTGAGTCTTTGAACCTAATTGAATTGCTCTTTCTGTGCCCTGTTGAGGAGGGTAATGCGGAGATGACAAGTCTGAAGGGAGTATGTATTTCAAATGACCCAAAGTGCATGACTTGCAGTGGGCATGAGAAGTTATTCTCTGGAGAGTTACATGGGTAGTCACAGTTCTTCAGCTGCCAGCGTCATCCTGCTCACTCAGCACTTGGACATTGTCTTGTACTGGGTTATTGACAAAGAAACATATCTGCAATGTGCCTGACATTGCATTTTCAGTGCTGTTCATACAGAAAAGTGATCATTTTCCAGGATCTCTCCTAAATAAGGAGAGATGTAAGCAGACATCTAGAACATTGTACTTAGAAGGCTTTGTAACAATGGATTTAATATTCCATATGGTTTTCCTTAATTTGATTTGCTCTTGTGTTTTCTTCACTAATTTTAATTAGGCTACTTGCTCACTTTGTAACCTTGAATATAATCTAGGTTTCTTTTGTCTGTGCCAAAGCTCAACATTTTTCTCCATCATTCGGTGGCATGTAGGCAAGCAGACATGCCCAAAATATCAGATCTCAGCTTGCTCTGCTTCATATTCTTAGGTGTTTCCCAGGTTACTTTTTTTATAGCTATACTGTTAGATTTTTTATTTTCTGGCACCGCTTTACACCTTTGGTTTCCAGTTTAATGCTTGCTTTTTATCACTGATTCGAAACATTCTTTTTATTTTACTACTTTATTTTTCTCTTGTTTTGTTTGTCCCTACACAGAGGTCAATGTTTTCATGAAGTTTCACTAGTGGTCTCAGTCTCTGGTGTAGTATGCTTTCTCTAGCTGGAAAATAAAGGCTTCTACCATTATACAGGCCTTTTGGGTCTTCCCTATCTGTTGATGTCAAAGACCTTTCACTGTTCCACCACCCATTTATTTATTTATTCTTCTTCAGGCAGAAGAAGAATATAAATGGCAGAGTTTCAGGATAGAAGTATATTACTAGTGGGGATCAGTGTATGCAGATCTGACTGCAAACATTATGGGTGTATGGGTGTAAAGTCTGACTTCAGAGGAAGACAGAGAATCCAAAGCTGCAGCAACCTTGTTTTTGACAGAGCAGGAACATGCAGTAACTACATAACTACAACACAGCGGAGAATCTGCCTTGCAAGGCCATAACACTATTCCAGTACATTAGCAAAAGAGGCAACATTTTAGCGAAGTACAGGAAGATTTAAAACTCACAAGTCAGTATGCATCTCAGTCATCTAAAGCTCTCAAGTCAGTACTCATATTCTCAAATACAGAGAGTTCACATGATATGATGCTATGAACTTTATTTCTTTTTATAATTGTAGACATATAGGTTATTTAGTTTGAAAACGTGCACACAAACTTACCAAGAAGTATTTGTAGCACGAGAAATAATGCCCAATCTTTTGTTTTTCACAACTTAATGGACTGACACACAAAAGAACAAAAAGCTATTCAAGACTGACAATTGTGAAGGAATGAAAATGGAAAAGTAAAGGGTTTTTTTTTTTATCAATTTCTTTGAGCTTTCAGTTCATATTTTTTCCATTCTCTTATCAAGTAATGAATTTGCATCACAAGAGTGGAATCTATTTTTCAGCAATACATCTATACAGTTTCATCATTGACATTTCTTTTTCAGCTTTGAAAGTTATCTGAGAGTTTGAGGGTTGTCTGATGACATTTCTCTTGAAGTAGAAGCTCTTATGGTTTGGGGGTGAGAAGTCAAGTTCTATTTTTTCAGAAAAAAATCAGTGCAATTCTTGTAATTAAAATAAGACAGTTTTTGCAATATATTCTACCCTTCTAAGTGGTATTCTACCCTCAGTGGTATCACTAGCTTTTTTTTTCCTTTTCACTTAAAACAAAAATTGATACTCAGTTAAAATGTTGCACTTTTGTTACAAATTTTATTCCTAACACTGTTTAGCCATTACCAAAAATGGAACATAGAAAAAAATGGAACATAGGACTGTTCTATCAGTAGGCTACATCCTACTGAGATAAATGTTTAGACCTGTGTACTTACTACCTTTTATTTTTTATTTATTTATTGAGGCTGGAGTCAGATAAGCTGAAGTCTGTGGGGGACATCTTTCAGCACCAGAAACACAGAAGTGCCCTGAAAGCACTTAAATATTAATTACTTTGTAATTGTTTTTGTTCTATAAACCAAGTATGTCAAATATACCCACCAGATCACAGGGATTTCACAATGGTGAAGTCAGAGGGAAGTTTGTTTGTTTTGTTTTGTTTAAATGAACTACATTATTTTCATTTTACATGTGGACCCTCAGGTAGAAAAATATCTAAACAGTAGAGTTCATTGAACCTGATGACCCTCAAAAGATGAAGAAGAAACAGTTAATCCTCAAGGTCTTGCTGTTAATTACTAAAACTGTGAAACTGGGGAAGACACACCTCATTAGCTATCTCTTAAATGCAAGTATTATTTTACTGAAGATATTTTATGTTCTGTCTGTTCTGTGTGTAAGTGCATATATATATATAAAATTGTGTGTGTGTAACTTATTATTTTCAAGATTCCTGTAATACAAAAGAAAATTTAGTAGCAACAATTCAAATAAGTTTTCCTTTTTTGTTTCTAATACTTGAAAAAGGAATATGCTGAAGGTCCCTGATGGTGCATTAGATAACTTTTATTTGGTCCCATATGACATCTATACTACAGGAAAACAATATATTAATTGGCATAGCGGTTCCAGAGCTAGCATCCTTTTCTGAAGCTATAAAGCATGAGCTAGTTACATGTAACTAGCAGGAATTTCCCATGGAACAGTTGGAACGTGCAGGCCTTCCAGTTCATCGTGCTAAATCATATTCGTGGTTCATATCAGCACAGGTACTGTTGTACAAGCTAGTTTGAAATTTTTATACTAAGTAAGCTTCTCTTATTTGTTTCATTTTTCTAATTTATATTTAAATAATTGAATGGTGGTGTTCCTTTGGATGATCATATAGCTCAACAGTTACGGTTACTACTATTATTGACTTAAAAGAATTCTCTTTCAAAATCATTTATTTTATCTGTGCTGTCTCATGGTGTCCACCAGAACCTGTCAGACTGATACTTATCCTCAGGTTTCTTAAGCTTCTATTTTGACAGTGATGTCTCCGTGTGATGAGGATCCAAAGTCGTATAACACGTAGCCAAGAGAAAAGGCAACACTTGAAGTAATTCAGACTGGAGAAGTTCTGTGGTAGTTTCTGAGACAAAGGAAAGATTCCCAAAATTTCCATGGAGCCTAGTGGGAGGGGAAGCACATGGCTCGGGTATTATACACAAGTAGAAGATACACGTCCTGTAGGAGATAGGATGATGTTGCTCTATATTCTACTTCCTGCATTGTCATGGAAGTCTCACATTCACCAGAAGTCACATAGTGGCTTGCAATGTCCTTGGTAAGTTGTTACGGTGAAATCATGGCGGTTCAAGAAAGGTGCCTGAGAGACTTTTTTCAGCAAATCAATTTCTCCCTGAAGCCCAACAATAGGGGCCCTGCTAAATGCAAACATTTATTCAGCTGGTAATAAGGAGTGGGTGTTGCTGTTTATTTGCTGCTGTGGGAATTCATAAAAGTTCATTATTATTTTTACTATCTTGTACACAAGGAGGATAGGTTTTTATGTCCCATCTCTGCATCATGCATAAGCAATGATAGAGGAAAGGCATATTTACAGGAGAACTTTATCTGGAATTTTATGAGAATTTTTATAAACAGTTCCCTTACCAAATGCATCTTTATTCTTATCAGTGCCTAAGATTAGCATATCAATTTCATCCAGAGGCAGCTAATCCAAGGAAAGATAGAAATATATTTGACAGTGAATACCGAAAGCTTGCACAAGAAACTGAGAAACTTTGAAATTGTTTGATAGCCTGTAGAATTTTATGTCCAATAAATGCATAAATTGTCATAATCTGGGAGTTGTAACCCACAGATTCACCTTCATTTCACCCAGGGGAATTCACTTGGTTTTCCTTACGGAACAGAACTACAGAAAATGTAAAGAAAAGATGAGGTGCAAATATATGGAAGGGCAGGAAGTTAACTCTCAGAAACCTGACCCACAAAAGGAGTCTGAGAGTTTTTTGTCAGTATTTGGAGAAAGGCCTAGATAAGAGTTCAGAAATGAAATCATAGTTGTGACCCAAATTGGAATTGGCAGCCTAGACCTCTGAGGAAGCAGCAGCAGACTGCTTAAACTTGCTTTAATGCTTACCTTGGCATACCAGCCCTTGTACCATCTTACATTTTTAGAACTTAAACAACATGACGTGTGGTGCCCTAGAGAATAATGGGTAAAAAGAAAATTCAAATACGCGCCAGCTGTCCAGTTGCTGCCACACACAGCTCACAGGGAGAATGAGCAAATCTAACATGGCTTGTGGGAAACAAAGATGCAATTAGGCTTAACGTTGTGCTCTTTTTCAACTAGATACCAATAGCTTTTCAGTTTAATGGGTGTGTTTTCCTTGTTTGCCCAATCTGTTAGTGGAAAGAAACTCCAGTTCTCTGACAAAAATGATACGTGGCCATCTGCACAACCGGGAAGGGCTATTTTTCTCAGACAGAAAGGAAATGAAGTCAGAACGGGGAGTTTAACAGGGAGTTAGCAGGGGAAACATCTGAGATTTTTACATAGTGTTGCAGCTAACGGTCTCTTACAGCCCTTGATCTGGCAGGTGGTCTTTGGGCCGAGAATGATGTTTGAATTGCAAACCCTAACCCAAGGTGCAAATCAATTTAGAAGCTCTGCTAATTCACGTTCTGATGTTATGAGACCACCTAGGATCTTAATGTGGCATGGATGATACCAAAAGTTTTACCCACCTATGTATCCCTAAAATCTGCCTCTTCTTCATCTTACCCACAATTTACCTTTTATTTTGCTTTTGGAGAAACTAAACCTATAGGAATTTGTGCGCACAAGTGAACAGAAAAATGTTAAATATTACCTATCTAATAATATTGAATGTAAATTTAGGTAGAGTTTGTAGGGCAGTTAAAATTTTAGCTAAATATGCATGTGACAATTTCAAAGTATATGTATATAGGCATTCATGAAACGAAAAGCTTCAGGGTATACCAGCTGCTGTAAGAATGGAATAACACAAGAGTATAGGGCTGTTGACTATCAGAAAGAATGCACATGATCTTATCAAAATTAAATATTCAGGGACTGTATTAAAAAGGAATCTTCCTAACTGTGCTCAAAATATGATTAATATTCAGATAGCTTACAAGACAGTCTGCTAAAGATCCCAATATATATTTATTTTCTTTTCTCATTTATGATCTGAGTATTGTCAGCATTTTTTTTGAAAATGGAATGGCTCTGCAGTATTGTACACATACGATAATATTCAACCATGGCATCAATCACATAGATTCTAGAAGCAAAAGTTCTTTCATAAAAAAAAAAAAAAAAAAAAAAAAAAAAAAAAAAATTCCATTGTCTTTGTTATTATCACATGTGCCTGAATATAGAAATGATGGTATGGGTTTTGGCCAAACCCATCTTTACAAAATGTTAGAAGTCTGAATATGTAGGGCAGTGCTTGCTGCTTTTAATGTCCCTCATCACTTAATGGAGTAGGCTAAATAATTGATGATAAGTTGCTGACTTCTGTTCACGGAGAAGACAAGATCGTGAAACTTTGGTACAAGTATTCCTGAAAAATGTAATTATGCTTCTGAAACATAATGATATTCCTTCTTCAGAAGCATTTTTTGGTGGAAAATCAGTTGTACTTTACTGTTGACTTAGTTCTATGATATTTGAAAAACCTCTGAACCAATTGTAGATAACCGCTCTTCTAAAGTAAGTTGGTATTAAAGAAACACAATTAAAAAGTGTTTCTGTGTGTAATTGGTCATGCTGGTCATTCTGGTAATGGTTAAGTGTGACCTTGATGTCAAAAACGTTAAGCACAACCATTCTGCAAAGGGAATCAACTGGGTATTAACTGATTCTAGCTTTAATCAACAGTCTGAAAGCACTTCATCAGACAAGTGGCTGAATTGAGGAGCACATTTGCAGTGATCCACGAATCATGAGATTTATGGAGGCGCATGAACGAAAGGCACGCGAGCTGGGCCTTTCTCCTGCTCCTCTGTATCGCGAGCTGCCGGCTCTCACGCAGGCTGGGCCTCTGGCTGGCCCTGGTCACTCACTGCCTCCTGCTAGGGCCTCAGTGCTGATATCAGAGTGTTTAACACTCAGGGCATCTGCTGATATTTGCCAAGAAAAGCAATATCGTTAACAAACCCAAGTTTAATAATTTCCAGTGATGGTGCCAGGAGAGGATTATCCTTGTCGGTCAGGCAGCGTAGGAGGTTATGCAGCACTCGCCACAACAGGGCCTGGTCTTGGCTTTGGCCCAAATCCACTACAGCTTTACTCCCTTTACAAGCCTACAGAGTTGATCGTAGGAGCTTCTACATGCTATAGAAAGAAAGTTCTTATGATGAATGTAAACAATGTTATTTTTACATTTTTTTTTTGTTCAGAAAAGTCTGTTGCTATCAGAAGGGATCAAATGCATCCAGCTTTCTGCTCCCAAAGACTAAGGTACCACAGCCACCGAAGCTCCTGTATTTACCACGGTGTGTTTTCTCTGTAAGATGTCTCAAAATGCTATCATTGACTAGAAATTATGTAGCAAGATAATGATATTATTTCTACAAAAGGTAGAGTTCCTGTCAAATGAGACAAGCATAGTCATAACTGTCGCATCCATCAATCATTTTGATGAGTGCAACATCCCATATATGTCTGAAGAGATGGACTTTATTTAGTATTTGAGAGGGGAAGAAATGGACTTTAGTAAATACGAGAGGAGAGTCTTTTTTTGTTTCTTAGTTTTTTTTTTCTTTTCCTAACTTTTTTATATCTCATCTACTTGGGGACCTTGCTTCTGCAAATACTGTTTAGTGTTATTCAGGAAATCACATAAGGGTTTCCTGAATTGAGTCCATAAGACTGTAACACTGGATGGTTTCACTGACAGAAGTGTCTTCAGTTCAACACTAAGTGTTGTTTTCAGGTTCAAGCTTCTAAGTATTATTATTTGCAGCAATAAAAATGTAGAAATAATCCATAAAATTACGGAAAGGAAACTTAAGAGCAAGCCCAACATTTAGCACTTTTCTTAAGAACTTTGGCTTACATTTTGGATTAATGAAGACAGCCATTGTAGAAATACATGTCATTTTATCTAAAATATCTAAAGTTTATTTACTCCTGCCCACTTATTATGGAGATTAATTCTCAGATATCATGGGCCAATCTAAGGCCAACTTCTAGAAAATGACAGGCATTAAAGTTTATGTTGGGACTAGAGAAATCTGTATTTCCTTCTCAGTTCTGCTACAAGCTTTCCTGGATGATATTTAATTCTACTTGGCAAAAAGACAGTTCTAATCTTTCTTTTCCTCAAGTAGGTTCTGAGGAGTAATGTTTTAAAGAGATTTTACTTAAGAAGGATGACATACATGAATTGTTGTTATTAAATCAGTGTCAGTCTCTAACAAAGCTTCATTGTGTTAGGGTAATACAGATTATCTGTCAGTCATGACCCCAAAAGGTGCAATAGTATTTATATTTCAGTGACAACTGAAACACCTTAAATTTCTTCTGTAGAAAATCATGTTAAAACATGATTTGGATATGGTTTTTTCTTAGGTTATTTCACAGTGCAGTATTCAGGTCTTCTGTACTGGTCTGAAAGCTTAGGTATTCATAAGAGAAAATAAGTATTTCATGTTTATATACAAATGCATTATGTACATCTTGAACATCTTTGATTTAAGCAGGTCTGCCTGTTTCATACCATTTGGCTCCTTACACAGAATGTCTTTATATGACAGCCAAGGACACCAGAGATCACACACGTGCATGTGAACACTGGTGTGCCTGAGACTGGAGTTTCAGAGTGCCAATAACACGTAGGCAATTTTGCAAAGAAAGTGAGCCATACAAATTAGACCTTTGAACATTGCTTCCTATCTATCTGCAAAATACAATTCATGTTTCCAAATGCAGTAGAATTTTCCAAACTCAGTAGTTATTTGTTCAAAGTAAACAAATGTTATATAGACAAATGGTTTCTCTCTTACTCTAAATAAGTCATTTTTCCTTCACTTCCTATGCCCTTCTTTTTAAGCTGTCTTTTAATTAATTTCTGAAGTATAGGGTTTGGAAGTGGAAGTTCTGTATGAAATACAGTATCCTTTTCAGTAACATTAAAGTCAAACTTCCAGGCAGAAAACAAACTCTGTTATAAATGATGGGTAAATGTTACAGATACTTTCATATAGGCCAGCAGGTTACATACAGAGTATGTTATCCAGAATTTTTTTTACGATTCTCATAGCCACTTTTATTGTGGGCATAGTTTACCTCTTCTCTCTTAAGCATGGAGACTTCTGGTCATGAGTTTTAGATTGTGAAGGTAATATAGCTCTAAATTAAAACAGTATAAACGTACCCATTATAATGGTCTTGGGTAATGCTTTTGTTCTGTTTTGATGCTTTGATGATAGGTTTAAAAGCTTTAGCGGCTGTGCTTGTTTCACAAAGCAATAGTCCCACTGTTGAGTTCTTGAGCACTCAAGTATTCAAAAGCAGTTGATAGACTCTCTTTTATCTTTTCACTGAGGCTGTGACATTACTTGTTGGTATTATTCCTTCAGAATGCTTTTGATCTTAGCCTCAGGAACAGCAACCAGAAAGCTATAGCAAAAATGGCTGGGAAGAGGTTTGTATGGGTGAGAGGGAGAGGGGAAAAGAGATGACAGTCTACTCAGTGTAATAGTATCCTGACTACAGGTCTGAAAACAAATAAATCCATTTATCAAAAAGGGCAGAACTTCACCGTCGTGACACTTTCTCAGGAACAATTTGAATTTCTTCTTTTAGATTTTATTTTGTTTTACAGATTGATACAGATGACGTGAGTGTTGTTGAGTGCAGGTAAAGAAATCCAGGGGCTTGGAAGTGCAATTGTTGAAAAATATAAAGTCTTACCCATTCTGAGCACATATGCACAGTGTAAAGGAAACCTGATACTGGGAAATTCTAGTTTTACACATCTTTAGCTATTGCCATTCTTTGGCTACTATTTGGAAAATGAACTGCATCTCCTAAGAGTATCTTTAGTGTATAGGTGAGGCAGTGTGGCCTTCATTATGGACAGTAACGGGAGGACAGCATGGGGCATATCAGGCTTCAAGGCAGGCTTCAAATGTATCAAAAAAATTTGTTCTTGTTTCTAAAGGGAAAAATATTTTCATGTATACCCACTTGTGTACACAAAAGGTGTTTTTTCACACCTTAAAAATAAGGATCCACTCTACTCAAACACTATTCATTACATACAAATAACTCTCAGTTTCCTATAAGAAATACAGCCATTGTATTATGTGCTTTAATTTGCATTATCTAAGTCCTCATATAATTTCTTGTTTTCTACCACTGAGTCAGCAGCAGTAGTTTACACCAAAGCCAGCCTGTTGACTTAAATGAGGTTACTTCCAAGGCTCTTTTTTTATCTGAAAAAAACATGCAGGAAATACTGAAAATCTAATTTTCTTGTATAGGCTATAATGAAGTCCAAATTGTTTGAATTTTTTTCTCTCTAGGATGTAGCAGCTTTATTCCGATGACATTATAGACTTTATAGAGCTGTCAATAAATACGAATCTCTGAAGACCCATCTTTAGACCAGTGCAATTTCCATGTCCATGAAGTGTAATCTTTAAAACCAAAAATGTTTGAAAATGCCTTGAAAAGACACAAAATAATGAACAAGCTGTAATTCAGTACTCTATTATACCACTCTGTTGCCTTGGTTATGCTTTCAAGTATCTATCTAATTACTGAGAGGGAAGGGAAAAAATATCCCATGCAGTGTGAAAAACACTGCAAAATTAAGATGTGGTATTGAGAAAGGTTTGGAGAGCCCTTTGCTTAGATCGGATTTATTGTTTCCACCTTGTTAACCTTTGTCCTCCGTCACTGACCATTTTGTTACACAGTGGGCCACAGGCTTCACTTTTATGGCTTTCCTAAAGTGCACTTGTAAGTTTTCAGGAGAAAGTCTGACTTTCCCATAATCTCTGAAGCGTGACACAGAAAGCTGTGAGTACCCAATATGGTGTCACGAGTATGAAAAAGCATGTCACAACACCAAGGGGTCACCGTCAGTGTCCTGCTCTAATTATCCATAGAACAAATTGCACTAGATTACCGTGGCACAAGAGAAACACTGCAGGCTTTCTAGACTGGGAAGATAAATAGTGTTTTAAAATGCTGGTAATCTGGAGATAACCCTTTGAATACCTCTGGCATCATCCCTTTAAAGCAAAACAAAAGAATGAAAATAAAGATTTCTGTAGATATCCAAGTGAGTGGAGATATCCAAGTGAGTGGCAGAAGAAACATCCTGGGACAAAAGGGGAAAAGAGGAGGAGCTTGATACCCCCAGTCACGCATCCTAGCTGTCCAGGAGAGTAGGTGCTCGCAGCTGAAGCTAACAAGCATGAATAAGCAAAGCCCTGGTGAACGTAGCCCCTGGATCCCATTGCTTCAATGAAAGGTCGCTGTTGGACCAGTCACTTGTTTTATTTCATCGTATTTTCTTGTCTGTACCCCTGCCATCTGTATATATGTTCAAGCATCATGAAGCAGCCTCCCCAGCAGGTTACATCAGGCTTAGACATCTCTAGAATATTATATGGATATTTGCAAATAGTATTTGCTTTCTGTTACTCTTTAGGTTATGGCTATAACTTTTTAGAATTCTGCACTTTTGAATGTCTTCGAAAAGTCCTCCTTTGGTTGAGGGAGTAACTGTTTTCATGGGATCTGTTTTTTTAAAAGTCCTTTCAGGGTTCTCTGCTTGCAGGAGCTTCAGCCCCAATGTCTGCTCATGTCACCTCAGCTCTGCCCAGCCCCTCTCCATCACACTCTCATTTTCACCTATTCCAGTCATTTGGCACTTCCTCATGCTGCTTCCTGTACTTGTATTTTCTTCCACTTATCAAAGGTTGTCCATTTTTTTCTTCAGGTCCTTTTTTAAAGCTTATTGTTTTTATGTCTCTGATTTTTCTGCAAGCTGTAACCATCCAATTTAGCCTCCTCAATGCACTGTATTTGGCAATTCAGTGTTCTTGTAGCATGTGTGGGAATGGAGTAGCCAAGTGTTAACTGTTGGACTCCTCTACATGCGCTAAAGGCGCGCGCTCCCTCTCTCAGCTCCTCCGAAGCCAAGGCTTGCAGCTGCTTTCATTAAAGACCAAACATGGCATTCAGTGTTATCTAAATAAGATATTGCGTTCCAGGAAAAGCATAGGGAGATCAAAGCTAAGCTATATTCATTTATTTGAAAATCAAAACCATTCTTTATTCTCAAGAAGCTTCTTGCTTCAAAAGAAATGCAAAAGTTATGGATTCGAGAAAATATATTTATATTTTGCTTGTTTTTAACATAGGTGGAGAAGTTGCCTCTAACTTAAATTTGCTGCTTAATTAGAAAAAGGAAATATAACGGCACTATAAATCATAACTACTCTGAAACTGCAGTTTTTGCTTCTGTCAGAAGCAATGGCACTAGTCAATGCCAGAAGACAGGAAAGAGTCAGATATTTTGCCTTGGTGTTTTTCTGGCAGGGTTGTATTTCCTTTATATTTTTTTTTTTTCCTCTGAAGGGTGCACAGTATGCTATTACTCTGCGTTATCCAATAGCACCATTATGACTGACTGTTCTCTTCTGTCACAACTATTTTTAGCTTTCAAGAAAAGGGTTTTATTTCCTAAGACAAACTCAAGTGCTTACAAGAAGACCTATTTGCAGTATAGGTAATATAAGGATAGGTATGTAAATAATAAAACATATAAATATCAGAGTAAAAACATGCTCTCATAGCTCAGCTGAATAAATTTAGGAAAATTGTAAGCCTTGAAATTTGCATATTTGAGTGCAGTTTAGGTTCTTCATTGTAGTCTGCTTGCAGCCAGGGTCACTGCCTAGAGAATAAACTGCTGCTGCTCATCCATGTGAAAAGGAAGCAGCTGAATCCCCATTAAATATAGATGCCTAATTGAAATGCAGAGGCCTTTGGCATTATGCAATCTTAACCTGTTTAAGACTTCATAGCTAATGACAGTGACCTTCAAATAGGTATGGCTCTAAATTGAATGTTAATTTGATAATGATTTAATGAATTCATATAGTAGAAGTTTTTTTCCTTTCTCAGAAGAGCCTGAATTTTATCTTATTTTTCCTCTCTGGATGCTATTATATGAATATAAGGGTAGGATTACTTGGAAATTATTACATGTGTTCTCCTTCTGCTATTTTAGTCTCTACATTTTTTTTTTTTTTTCAGGCTTTCTGTAGAAAAATCTAAAACACTAAAATCATATTTCATTGCTTTTAAAGAAAAGTGTAAATCCTTATTTTCACACACCTTCAATTATATTAGAAATAATTGCACCGTAAAAAGTTCTCTGGAAAACCTGACCAGGCATATGTTTATTTTTGCAACTTTATATCATGCTTGGCAATAATAAGCCTTAACATGGAGCCTTCTGTCATTTCTCTGTCTGCTGTGATGCCCATAATTCTTGTCTATGTTTATTTTTGAAATTGGAGTTGCAAGTGGTCTAAATCGTATCTAGACCACGGTCTTGCTTCAGAAGTATGAAAGATTGCAGACCTAGGGCAGGTCTTGCTATGATATTCTAGTGTAACATAGTGTCATTTATAAGCAACTTTCTTCTCCGACTTGCTGTCCTTTTAAACATCAGAGATACCTTGGCAGATTAATAAGAAGTATTATGCCAAGTTTGCAGGGTCTGAAGTTGGAAGACAAGCATTTCAAAGAGAAAGAGAATTGTTCAAAAGTTTCCTAGCACATGGCATGCTTCAGCACAGGAAATGTTTCTCTTCTAAAAGCTTCTCTCCGGGAGACCTGTTCTCCTACAAACAAAACTATTAGCGTTGGCTTGCTTTGACATTAAACAGTATTAACAGGATATAATTCCTTCCAGAGTATTTTTTAAAAAAAAGAAAAAGTTATCCTCCTTTCCTGCTTATCTTCTGTCTCCACTATATCTCTCTGAATCCATGCTGTGTTTAAAATTGCCTTGTAATTGATTTTTATATAGCCACAGGTGTCAACAGGAAAAACATTGAGACAATATAAACTTTAATTTTGTATAAGAAAGAATATTAGAAACACTGAAGAGCAAACAATTTCATGCTGGAAAAAAAATCCATATGAACCAAGAGCTATTATATAGATCAGAAAGAAAAAAAATAATTTCATTTACGGTAATTAATAGTTAAAATCTGTTCTACTTTTTGGTTTTCCCGCTATATATGTCTTCTAAAGGCTACAGAGACTTAAGGTCTTGATTATTATTTGTATTTTTTTAAACTGTTATTTGAGAAGACATAAAAACACCGGCCTTTTCTTGAATGCTCATTAGCTGCCTGGTTGCAACAAAGGGAAGAGCGGCTTTGTCTCCTCTTTCCCCTCTGTGATCAGGAAAAATTTGCTACCCGTCCTCCATAATCTCAGTACAACATTAGGCAGAGATGACTTTGGAAGGCAGCTTTTAAGCTACTAAAATAGAGTGTACCTAGGCCACCTAAGAGGGGAAAGCCTTGGGCAGAGGCTGGCCAGCGTTTGCTGCGGTGTATGGCCATAGCCAGTTACTTACCGATGGCATGAGAACATTGACTTTACAAATTGACCTCAGCATGAAGACTTAAATGATTCATTTAGCAATGTTCAACTTCTCCTTTAAAGTGTAGTTGATGTATTGACGATCATCACTGATTACATGTGAAGAGCCTGAGCAGGCTGCTGCTTCCAATGACTTTGTGAAATGAATATACAGTTAACCAGCAGTGTGAAATGAGTGATACTTATGCAACCAGTATTAATTTTAAAGCAGCTAATTAATTTTCCACGGATCATAAAGCAAAGGATAAAAATGATCTTAAATAGTTATCACAGTTAGAAATGTTTTGCATGAATTTCTAGTCTCATCTATATAAAGAGCCAAATTTCTGATAAAAGTTGTTTGTGACAAAATTGAGGTTTCCTACTAAGATATCTGAATTAAAGCTAAGCTTAAAGTTTTTTCTGAATCTTATTAGTCTAAAACATTAATTTTGAGATGTTCACATTCTAGGCAATAAGCTGAAAAAGTTTTGGAAGAATTGTTTCAGCCAAACAAAGTTTATGCTGTGTATATAAAAAAATATATTTATGTGTGTGTAGAGAGAGAGAGAGAGTGTGTGTGTGTGTGTGCATACATATATATAGATAGATAGATAGATATAGATATATAAAATAAAAAGATGTAAACAAAAATAAGATGCATTTAAAACCTGCTGGGTATTTAAGGTTATTTTTTTAAATGGACTTCTGAATGATTGGATTAGCTTCTAGTTAAAAAAAACTTCCCAGGTTTCCCAATCAACTTGTAGAATAGGTTAAAATGCTTTACTAGCACGATAAACTTTCATGGGATATTGGAAACATACAGATGAAACATGTTTTACATTTTTGTAAAGTATGTTTTTGGGCCCACCTAAATGCTATATTTTAGTCCCACTTATAAGAACTATAGGGTTGTAGCTTTGAAAGTTTCTGTAGATACTCATCCAGAACTGAGATTAAATTTCTGATCTGACAGTCTCTCCATCTCTGGCCTTCATTCAAAATGAAACTGTAGTAGCCTGAGGTTTCTGCTCATGCTCAGTGGAATCCAAAGAGTTAGTATTCAGTTATTCTGAGATCATAAAACGCAGACAGAGATTTTCTTTTTGATTAGCTGTCTCTCATTACTCTCAGGTTAGTCTTTTGTGGTTGTATCCATGGATATGGTCTCCTGAATCAAGTTCTACAGACAATTGAAAAGAGAGATCATAAAGAATGCATTAGATAGACAAGGAAGGAACAAAATTATTATTTAAATAGAATATACAGCACTTTATTGAAGCATAATTGCTTTTATTCCAAAGTGCCCCCCTATTATTTCTTGCGAAGTCTAAGTTAATGACTAAATAATTTGGTGTATAGTCTTCTCAGGGGAATAGATTTTGTCAGTCCAAAGAATTTGTGATTCTTTTTAATTACACTTCTTTCATGTGTTAAGTTAAAAAATGGACATTTGACATGTTACATTGCTTATTTTAAAATAAATAAATTAGGCTAGTTTTAAGTATGAAGTGATATACAGTATTTTACATTGTTACAAATGCAGCCTTATACTTATAAGAGGTTTATATGTGCATTAGTAAATACTGTTTAATATATTTGACAACATAAAATAAGCACTACTCAATTCAATGTGCACTTTCCCACTGGATAAGTGGTTGATACGTTATTAAAGAGGAATGAATACTTAGATACATTAGGTAATTATCATTAGCGTCTTTGAAAGTAATGCTCAGCTGATTGGACCATATTGGAATATGCAGTAATACTCACAGTTGTCATATGTCATCCCTCTTTCTGGTTCAGAATTTCTGTATTATCTTCTTAGAAAAATAATATGTTGCAGAGATACAAATAGTTTAGTGTTAACGATAGTTTACAATCCTCTTACTCCACTCAGCTTAAAACTAAGAACAAATAGTTGTCGCTCTCTTATCTTGCCTAGCAGAAAACCTCCTATAGCTGAAGAAGCTGAGATATAGGAAGGTTAAATTAATTCCTGTAGATTTAGTGAGCCAAAACAAGAGAACTGATTCAAAGCATAATTTTGTTGGATTCTAGACCACCTTTTCTAAGGAGAGAGAAAGGAGAAAAAAAAAAAAGAGAAAAAAAAAAAAAAAAGACATAGAGAAAAGCAGAACACTGTTATAGATACAGTATGTTTTTAGTTGTATTGCAGAAAAAGGAAGTGCTCTTGGAGTTCTTATAATAGTGTTCCACTATTACACTTACTAGTAAGGAATGAGTGTGGGAGGTGCTACAGAGGTCAGTTACACCCAAAATCAAAGCACGTTTTATGCGCATGTACACATGTACAAAGACACACAGTCACATACTGAATATTGTGCCATTTCTGTACATGTTGTAGCAGATGACACTTTTTTGCTGGAAAGTATTTTGAAATATTACTGTCAGGCCAAAGTCCTCGAGATTGAAGTGTCTTAGCATTCCTGTCAATGGCTAAGTACCATCAGCTGGAGATATTAGGGATTTCAACTTCTGTAAAAACAAAGATGTAAGGAAGGTACTTTCCCCCTAGTTATGCGATATCCATAATACAAGCAAAGCAAAACAACCCTAAGTCCTTGTCCTAAGACACAGGTTGATCTGCATATGGATTTTGCTTTGACCCATGATCTTCTGCTTATTTTCCTTTTGGGAGTCTTGAATACGGAAAAAGAGTCAGGGACCCAGATATATATATGGATATGCTGGGGAAAAGAGGCAGAATGCCGCATTTCTCTTTTAAAACATTGACATTTGAAAATAATTCCTTTTCCTGTAGGAGAACTTACTGTTAGAAATCATCTTTTTTCTAAAGTTCTGCTGAAGAAATGCAATTCTTGCTCTGTAACAGTATACTTTTTTCTTTATAAAATTTATGCACTTATGGAATCTGTGAATTGTCCTAAAATGGTTTCCTTTCTGCACAGTGTGGATGGCTTATAAAACAGCAGGGTTAATTGTCATCCCAGAAGTGCAGTGAAAAAGTCCTGGTGTTAGAAACTTAAAGCAAGTTCTGATAAAAGGATGGAACACATATTAACAAGTATTAGGGGAGGGGGGGGGAAAAAAAAACTTTTTAAAGATGCATAATGGGAAAAGAGATCATGAAAATGCTTCTGTAGGGTCAATTTAAAAGAGCGGCGGGGGGAAAGGTATGGCTTTTCTTTGGTAATAAATTTTTCAGTGAAATGACACAAATTTTCTGAAATACTGTAGAACCAGATTTCACAGAATCACAGGATGGTTGAGGTTGGTAGGGACCTCTAGAGATCATCTAGTCCAGCCCCCCTGCTGCAGCAGGGACACCCAGAGCAGAGGGCACAGGGTGCTGTCCAGGCGGGTTTGAAAGATCTCCAGAGAAGGAGCCTGCACAGCCTCTCTGGGCAGCCTGTGCCAGGGCTCTGTCACCTCACAGGAAAGAAGTTCTTCCTCACATGGAGATGGAACTGCCTGTTTCCAGATTTACCACTGCACTCTTCCATTATGGGCTACAATAATCTTTCTCAGACAGTAAAACTTTCTCTGATATTAAACTATCTCTACTGAACATGACTCTTTTTTTTTTTTTTTCAAGCACTGTTCATTTCATCCAAATCTACTTTTTCAAATTTAATGAAATATGCATACATAAAATAGAATAGCACGTTACTTCTCTTAACATGCCATGCATGTTTATACATTTTGCATGCTGACATTTGCAAGCCAATGTGCTTTGCAAAGTAATGTGAATCACTGCTTTTAAAGGTAAGAAGGTTTGTATAAGCTTATGTTAATGTCAGATTAATATGGCAGTTCTATTAACAGAGACGGAATTGCTTAAACACTGAAGAAATGAATGTAAAATATGTCTTGGTGATATATATTTACAAGGTGTATGCAGATGGATATCATGAGCTATATTTATATGATTTAATAAGAAATGAGCAATTTGTTTCAGCATAAATACAATTTTCAGACTTTCTTTGTGGAGGGACATTCACCTGAAGCCTCTTTTGGCTTCATTAAATACTCATAGAATGTTCTCATTATTAATTGTTTGAGAATAATAGAATTTTATTTTTCCTGGATTGTGGGATCCAAAATATAAATCTAGTCAAAATAAAAAATGTTGCTGAAAATGCAATGTCAGAAATGATGGATCACAAGCAGTTTTCCTGTGTCACACAGTACATCTGATATCTTCATACAGTTTCTTTGGGATCCCTAGTCACTACAGCGCATTATCAATAAATGTTATTCAATATCATATTAAATTATTGATTTAGATATGAGTAGCAGCCATTATCTCAAAAAATCTGTTAGTCTGTCCCCTTGCAAAGGCAATTTAGAGTTGCACAGGATACACACAAACACACTGGGTTTGGACCAAAAGCTAGAGGAAAGCTACCAAACTTTCAAATTCTCTGTGAACCAGATCCAAAGTCTGCTATAAATAATTACTTTGCTCACACAATATGTGCTTGACATTTCCTGCAGTGCCAATGTTTCATACCCAAAAAGATTTCAGTGAAAAGGATAAAGTGACTATACCTTATTTGTGTCTGTATGCTGTTTGTGTTCTCTTTTCCAGAGTCCTCAAAGGCTGTTTTGCACATCCCTGAGGGCATCCCAGCCTTGAGGAAAAGTGACCCCTGGTGTATCTGTTTTTTGCACACTGTGTTTTACATCTTGTTGTGTCATCAGCCAGTATATCAAGAGCATTACTGCACTTGACTTTCCTTATTTTCTTCTGACAATATCCTCAGGGTTGATAAATGGTCCTGCCTTCATGTAGAAGGCAATGTATTTATTTGAGTCCTATATATAAGTTTATGAAATCATGACATTCTGCAACAGTGACTGGAACAACAAGCAAAGGCCATTATGTCAGTTAACCCTTAGGGGATCATTTCTGGTATTTGTTCTTTCATCATTAATTCCTCGAGGTCAGAAATGGTTCGCTATTCGTATCAATATGATGCGATTCAACCATTTCCAAGGAAGCATCAAGATTACAGCCGTGCAAGCTAAAACCCAAAAAACAGGCCCCACCCAGCCCATAAGATTTATAGTTGGCCTGTATTTTTAGTGAATCTAAAATGAAGGGCATGTTTCTGAAAACCAAATACTGAAATGTTGCTTATAGGCAATGTGAAGAGAGCAAATTGAAAGCACAGAAAATGTATATAATTTCTGCCTTGCTCGGTTTCATGCTGTACCTTTCTGTTTAAACTTGATTCAGCTGAGATCAGTATCTTGCTGATGTTTATTCAAGGAATCACAAGGTGAGCTTCAGAGAATGGAAGGACAGGACTGCTTGCAGTGGGCTTTTATACCGTTTTCATTTAAGTACATTTCTTAGCTCAGGCTCACACACAAAAGTGGTAACTAAATTGGTAGGGTGCCTGAGGTGAAGCTGAAATAAATGGCACAAAGAGGGGCATTTTTTCATAGCTGTAAGAAAATGTATTCCCGTCGCTGGAGCTCCCCCCATAACGCGGCGGCGCGGGCAGCGCAGGGCGCCTCGCTGCGCTGTGCCGCGCTTCTGCCGCGGCTCACGGCGCGCTCCGTCCTTGCTGCGCCCCACCAGAAAGCGGCTCTGAAATACACACGTTGCAGGGCCCTGAGAACAGGAAATAGCTCCTTTGAAATCAATTTATTGAGTCTGTAGGCAAGAAGCCATTAGACTATCTTGCATTACAATAAGGAATGAGAAGTACGACTAATAAATGGAGGCACATTAATTTTATGGATGCCAAACCTGTATCTGCACGTCTCAAACAGATGGGTTCACAAATCAGTTAGCTGCAGTTTTGAATGAATGCTGGAAATTTATCCTATGGAGAGCTGGTGAGGAGCCCAGCTCCGTCACAGGGAGGGCCCCAGGAGCTGCTCTGCTGCAGCCCTTTCTCTGCCCGGCACTACCCGTGGCTGAGAATCAAGAAGCAAACGGGCCAGGAACCACGGGGCTCCTCGTGCCCCTTCTGCTCGTACCAGTGATCAGACGCTTCAGATTATTATGTAAGCGAGGAAGTGGTGCTGATTACCAACTCGATGCCAAATGTATGTTTACTAACTGTTCATCTCTGAGTATAGCTGAATTAGGAAATATGTTTTTATTTGTGGTGTCATTTTATTATGTGCTGTAATTGGGTTTCATATAATATGTCACCCAGGGGATTATTTGTACATAAAAGGAGAGATGTTGAGATCAGTCTCTGTTATCTGTGTGTGTTAATGAAATTAAACCACAGCAAATAAATTGATGTAATTTGCCACCACACATAAATTTCCATATCTGGGTTGCTGAAGAGCAGATCCTGTTAACACATACAGTTAAAAAATGATCAAATATTACATTTTTGGATGGCCTAGGAGGAAATGCAAGTAATTAAGCAGAGCCTTGAATTACTTCTGAAATATTTTGGGAAAGTGGCTATGTTATGCATAATGCAGTAGTACATTCCCTACAAAATTCAATTCAATTATCACTGCCAGAGTTGTCATCACTTCAGAGTCTACACCAGTGGTTCAGGTAATTCATATCAAAGCAGCTATTATAGTGCATTCCTTCATCAGCCATCTGTATCATGTGATAAGTTGATCCTCAGTTTTGCTTCTGTAATACAATTGACAGCATCAGTAAATTTGCAGGGATAAATTCCCTGTAGTCGTAGATTTGTTCAACCAAACAAATGGCCCTGCTTGAGGCAGCCAGCAGATGCTGTCATCTATATAATATAATGATCTCTTTCTCTAGCCCCTACTGATTGCAACTCTAAACATTTTAAATATATATAAAATAGATATAATGTAGCTATATAATCCATCCGTTCAAGTGCCAGCTGCATGCGTCTATTAGTCTTTCATCTTCTGTTCTTCCCTGTGCTCTTCCTGGTGCACCCCTTCCCTTCACTGCACTCGTAATAGTGCTGTGCAGCATGCTGCTGCATGCTTATTTATGTATTTATTTTGCTAGTGGCTTGCTACTGTTGAATAATTTACATTGTTCGTGCTGTAGATTTGCAAAGGTCTAGTTTGGCTGGAATTTTACATCAGTGCCCGTGGCTTCCCTTTGAAACTGTATATATTCTGCCTTGACCCAACTGCTGAAGTTTAAATATTAAAAGAAAAGCATGCCAAATCTTAAATGGATCTGATAGAAGATCAGTGGCTTTAACTGTCAGTAGTAAATAGAGGGGTCTGCGCCAGTTCCTTTACGGCTTTTTATAACCCTCTCTACCTGCACTGAATGTGCCCAGATGGCTGATTTGCCAAATGTTAATAAAACTTTGCAGAGGCAGAAAGACTCCTGTATTTGTTAGATTTCTGTACTTTTGTTATCAAATCTATTGGCAGTTGTTTCATAACAGAAATGAAAATGGAATTCATTTCTTGGGGACTTGAGCCTCCTGCCAGTACAACGTAACTTCAGTCCTTCTCACCGACACCTCAGACAGCGTGTTCCCCATATGTGAGGTGGCTGTGCCCGTAACTCAGTGTATGTCGGAGCTCTTCCTGGGTAACCTATTGCCTTTCTCATTCCTCTGTGGCAATTGGAAACCTTCTGACAAATGCCTTAGCCAGTCCAGGGTGGGCTCCTACTTGCCCTCAACTCACACGTGGAGCCTTTTCCCTCTATGTATGTCATTCAGTGCAGTCAGGCAACCAAGATGAATGAATTTTACACTAAAAAAAAAAAAAATTGGTAGCTGTTAGTGATAACATGCAGTGGAATTTACATTTCAGTTCTGCATTGTAAAGTGCAAGTGATCAGATTCACGTATATATTGAAGCGTGAGCTGAAGGTCGCTGAATCTAAGGGAAACTAAATTAGCAGAATAAATATTGATAAAGAACTGGAAGTAATTATAAGTTATACCGATTAAATACCTGATTCAAAATCCTCTGTGTGGAAAAAACGCTCTATAGAATTAACTTGATTTTGGAGCAATCTCTAAGATTATCTTTGATCAAAGCAAAAATGTAGCGATGTGTTTTGTAGTCCTGTTTTCATACAGAAGTTAAAAGAAATGCCTCATGGTAGAGGATTGCTCTAGTCGATAGAGCAGTGGCAGGAAAGAAGTGAAGCCCTGCGCTGGGAATGCTGCAGGAAAGCACAGGTTACCAGAGAAGTGATGGCAGGAAAATAAAAGCTTGGGTCAAACCCTTATACTTGATATTTTATACCTCATCCTGGATCTTAACTTCTGTTGTTTGAATCTTTGTCAAGTTACGTTGTTTTATTAACAGGCATTTCATTTCGTTGTTCATGAAATACGGATAGACTATATGAGTTAAAATACAAATAAATAAATAAATAAATAAATAAAGCGTTAGCAGTACAAGGTCATTATTTCAACTGTGGAAGTAGGACAAAAGCATTTATGCTTTGACTAAATGGCTTTGGTAATCCTACAAGAAGAATGTTTTTATAACGACCTTCTGATTCTCATTGCTCCTGACAGTGGCAACATGATACTTTCCGTAGTGGCTAGCATGAATATTTCCTTGGCTTCATAAATACTAAGACTGCATAATTCTGGAAAAATCAGGGGTAAGTGGTGAAGAGAGTGAAATAATACATCTTTGCCCAAATCCACAGGTATTTCTAGTTGGTTGTTGTTAGAATATAGAAGAAAATCTCCTTATTATCAAAAAAAAAAAAAAAAAAAAATCCTAGTAAAGCTCTGACAATTTGATGATTGGAAAGAAAAGTGCTTATTATAATTACATTGACATTTAAACCTTTCTTGATTGATTATTTAAAGGATCACATGGAGTTCATCAATGGTACTACTGTTGCACTAGTCACTTTCTTTTTATTACCTCTAACAAAAACCAGGAAAAACAAAGTGAAGAAAGCCTTGTGAGTTAGTCATAAACATCCAGTTAATCTTTTTTGTCCTTTTTCTGTTCTCAGGTAAGAATGACATAGAAAAAGCAGGAATCATAAGAGAGCACATGCAGTGATTTTATAGACAACTAAAAGGTAAGCCTTTCTTCTGTATCCTGTTTATAAATATGTGGGAGTTACTATCAGTCTGGTCAGTTATGTATGATCTTAGTCATAACCTTTTGTATCTGTGGAAATATATATATATTCGCACATATATATACACATGCATAGACAGAACATAATGTGGAAATGAGATGAAGAGATTTTTAGTGAAATTGTTTGTATTTGTAGATTCCCTGTTAACACTGACATTGTACCTGATGATGGAACACAGCCTCAATTCAATAGTAAAAATTCTCAGTTGTTAAAAAGTAAACAGCTTCTGCTAACCTTTAGTGAATAACATTTTGATTGGGTGCAAGGACACATTGATTAAAAGAGCAAACCTAAACTGCATGCGAAATTAGCCACACTTCTTCCAGAAAGTAGCAATGAACAGCTGTGTTTTGATGCTACAAAACGAATTGTATCTACCTCAGGCCAACTGAGGCAATATCTGCAACAGCACATCCTGAACTCCCTGTAAAGGGCTACCTGAGTGAGACAGGAACTGCAGTGATGTTAGGCACATGTTGCAATAACAAGAGACCAAGCAGTAGAACTAAGAGGCGCTGGCTGTGAACTAAAACATTAAAAGGGTGTATGGTGACGGAAACTGCATCACTACACGTCAAATTCACCGTATACCTATAGCAAGACGGTACTGACATTCGATTGCTTCTTGAACCACAAGATCATCTGAAGGCAGGGTAAATTATAGGAAATACTTTTCAGAAGGGAAGAGAGAAAAAAAGATAAAATTACTGAAAAAGTGTCCAAAGCTACTATATTTTATCCTTCCCAATTACCTTCCTTCATTTATAGGAAGTGCCCTTGGGAAACGTGTCTGTTTTGCTCACCACTCCATGTTTATTCCATTAATTTAGGACCTTATGTGGTTTTGGCTCTGCAGCTAGTAACTTTCAAAATACCAAATTCTTTAATATGCTTGAAGGCTTCATACCTTGAGGGAACATTGATTGGCCATTTTTCCTCAAGTTAGTATCCGAGTATTTCACAAGTTGTGTGTTTTATTTTAACAGCTTAACAGCTGCTCCAGTAGGTAAGGAAGTGACATCTTTTCTTTAATGAAGCAAGGGGTGATCTCCATGCTTTACAAATGCTCCCAAAGTCTGTGGTAGATCTGTATGTACAACCTGGCACTTTCAGCACGGACCTGTATCCTTATTCTTGAGCCAGTCTGCATAAAAGTAGGGCTATGTTAAGCTTTATGGTTCCGAACGGGACATATGCTGTGATAGGTATATCTGGGGTACCAATAGCAAGCAGCACATGGAAATGTGGAGAACATTACTAATTCTTCGTTGAAGCCATCACTGTCTACATTATAGTTATTTTGCAAATTGCTGGGTTGACAAAACTACATCTCCTGGGAGTTTGCTATAGCCGAACATGCATCCCCAGAAAAAGAGTGTGTGCAAACTGCAGTGTAATGTGCAGCAGCACCACAGCTAACCTACATGAACTTCCCAGTGTCAGAAATAATCCTGCGTGGGTAGCATGGAGCTCATGTCAGGCTAGTTAGAACCTCTAATCCTAGAACATTTGGTCAAATGTCATCAGATTTCTCTTTATATCCATGATTCCACTGAAAATATTGTTTCATTAACTGACAGGGATTTGTTCTGTCAGATAATTTGGTGCCTCATCTGGGCGGAAGAGAGGCTGACATTCACTTGTTGTTGCATGCATGCAAAGTTTGAAAATGAGGATGACTGCATCTGTAGTCTGACTGCCACTTCCAGTGGGCTTCATACGTTATGAATTCTCCACCAACTATGAATGTTTCACTCACTATATACATTGAAAGATTCAATGAAAAGTTATGTCATGACTTCTTTTTCCTTTGTTCCCTTTCTAGAATAATGTTCCATAATTTATTCCAGGGATATGAAAGTACTGAAAAAAAATTGGCACAAAATACACTATCATTACTTATACGCAGGGCTCTTGAAGAGAATAATTTAAGTGACGAAAAAGACAAGATGGAAGCACTGATTTATGACAAAGCAATTTCACACATTAAACTTGCAAAGCATTAGCATCTGATGTGAAACTAAAAGCAAATAAGCTTTTAAAAGTGTTGCTGCTGAGATATAGAGTAAGAAAGTTTTTGTTCTGCCCATGGTGTACCAGGAGAATAAAAAATGAGCAAAAGACATTTTTCTGTATTCTTTCTAGTGGCGTAACTCCTTAATGAGAAGACATGAAGAAAACAAGCTGTTCAGTAGCAAGATTATGACTTTTACCTTCTATTTCATGCCAATATAGAAAGCATGCATATTACAAATGCTTACTAGCAAATAATAAAAAGTAGATTAATTTTGAGACATCCTTCAAGCAGAAGGGGGAAGAGTCATTTGTCAAGCAGCCCGTCACTGGCTGCTGCTTGCACAACCCTCTCCCTTGTGCCACGCACAGCCTTTTTAGGCAGCAGAGAGCAAATGAGGGAATTTTCCCATTAAAATGCCTTGACTGTTCAATTGTCTTACTATAATAGGGGATTAAATGTTACTAAATTTGCCATTTATGACTTATGCTTTGTATTTCTTTCATAACTAACGGACTGGGTTGTTTACCTCTGTAAGAGTCAAGCGTGCAGGAGCAACACAGATTCCGTAAGTTATACTTGGAGTTTCTTGTTTGTGCATCAAGACTAGAAATACATTGGCTAGATTTCATTTTAAATGATATTTCTAGGACTCTTTAATTAGTTTTTGCAAATGTTACAAACTGGAGAATCTTGAGATAAATTGAATTTTTTCTGTGTCTGTTAATGCCACAATGACCTTAGGGTGCTCATTTGTAAAAATGAAATGGCCTGGGCTGCTCTTTTTCTCCACAGAAACTCTTATCATAGACAGAATCAGAACCTAAAGTAAGAAAAACACATTTTGCATTAGATACACAGTAGAAAAGGGAGCATTTTAAAATATATTTCTTTCTCATGAAAGTAGCCACTCTGACCTACAGACTGGGATTAAGAATGAACACGTTATTCTGGGAGCAAAAATGCCAGAGAGACAGAATAAGTGTGGAGGGACAGAACTGTTGTATAGTTTGTCAATTTAATTTATATCTAGTCAATGAGTTCATAATAGTGGATGAAGAGCTGGTGTCTCAGAGCCTGTTTCCCACTAAGCTGGAGATTGGACTCTGCTGGACATGTCCTAGAAGGTGTATAGTAATCAAGCAAACAGTGTTATGTAAATGCATATTGAGATGGAGGTAATTTCAGTTTATTTGGGAGGAACTTACCTACTTGAACTTATATTTTAATTTTCTTTGCCAGCTTTGTCAATCCCTTTAATTTCCCTCTCTGGATGAAGAAACAGTTGTCCTGTTCACATCTTAGCCTGTGTCTGACTTGCTTGCCAAAGGATTTGTTGAAATCCCTATGTATGAATTCTGACTCTGCTCTCTTGCTTGAAACATACCTGGAACATTTTTTTAAAATCCAGCTATGTTGCTTTTATCACTCCTTTCAGTCTAACACCTCCCCTGTCATCAACCCCTTGCTCAAGTCTTGCAGCACATTCATAAAATGAATGTACCCTCATTCTAATATCTCCCACTTCAAAAAGCAGTAAATAATAATCCTCTTGAGCTTTGTGTGAAGGTTCAGGATAGCTGATATTCAATATAAAATATTTTCTCTGTTTCTAATTGAAAAGCCAGCTTTAAGAAATGTGATTGTTACATGTAGGAAGCATTCATGTCCCTAAGACTTAGAATTCCTGTTTCTTAGTTTTTGCTTTAATAGGAACATCTGTAATGGGCACAAGCTGCTAGCACTTTTTAATTTTCAAAATTCACATGACTCATCTCAGGACTAACATCCCTTCTCATCTGAAAATTGTCACTAAGTAAGCATCATATTTTTTCATCTGGAAGGCAGTTTTACTGGGAGGGGTAAGATTTGCTGCTTCTAAATGAAAGTGATAAACTGTTCATACAAAAACTGAAGCAGCATGTCTTAGAAATTCATTTTAAATAAATAGATCTGACATCCCCTTAGCGAAATGAATAAGCTTTTTGCTTTATTGCCTTTTGACAAAGCCGTAGATACAAACAGACATGTGCTGAGGCAGCAGAAAGCACTACAATTAAGTTCCAGGGTGTATTATATTGCATTTTGTACAACACACACAAGATGTATTATTCCTGTCTCACACTGTAATTTTGACTAAAATGTTCAAAAGCGCCCTTTTATACCTGGGCTAGCTTTAAAAATCATAGTAATTTGCTAATTTCATGTTATACTGTCATATAGTTGTGTTACATGTTTCTCCCGTTTATTACCATGATTTGATCTCTAACTGCAATCGTTTAATAAGACCTTCTCCTCTTGCCAGACTTAACTAGTAATATCAATGTCCAGTGTTCAAGACCTAGCACTTCATCATAACCAGTGGAGAAGCTCTCATCTCATAAGTTCAGTAAAGAATAAATCTGAGCACAAGTAGTATGGCAGGGAATGAAATGAAAAATGAAAAAAACAGACAGAAAATTTGTAGGTACTTAAGTGTTTTTTGATAGAGAGAGATGAATTCAAGTGCTCCTAGCATCCAAAATTGGAGGCACAAATAATTTGACCACCACTAAAGGATGAACTTGCCTCTCTCGAACTAGGTGGAGAGGTGCTGGCATGCATGTTGAGGAGGGTGTGAGCGTTGCCATCTCGGCATGGCCATTCGTTTTCTCTAAGGCAACTTGTGCCTTAAACTGTGAGGCTGCTGCAACCAAGCCTAAGATAAGGATGGAGAAAGGCAAGGGAGCTATTTTTTATTGAGGCCCAACCCCCTGCAGTCTTCAAGGAGTTTCTGCTTCCTGGACTGAATGCAGAGATCTCTAGTCCCTTTCAACTTTCATTTTGTGTAATTTGCGAAAATCTCATGAGATTTTTAGGAGTGTGGTGTTTACTAAATTCTAGAGTAGTTTCTACTCTTAGAAAAAGTGTATTGCATCTAATGAGAGACCAGTCAAGTAAAGAGGGTGAAGTAGTCCTATCTCAAAGTAAAAATCTTTTCTGATGGGAGAAAATCAGATAATTCTTGGCTGTCCTCACTCTTGCTAGCGAAGGCACAGTGTCATTACTGCAGAGAGCTTTGTAATGAATGAGAAGTGTGCACATGACACTGCAGGAATGCCTTCCTAAGAAAGGAAGATTGCTGAAGAGGAGAAAAACTTGAGGGCCATGCTCACTCATATGTGGTGCAGGAACATTTACATGAATAAATTATTACATTGCTAATGAATATAATGCCTGTAAATCTGATCTTTTCCTCTCCCTCTTTGCCTTTCATTGCCATCAGTATGAAACCATGCCTGTTGGAGATGTAAAGGATCAATACACTAACTACCCCATATGAATTATAATGAAATTGATATTGAAATTCTCATGCTTCTTCAAGACTGATGCTCCTTATCAGGAGCCAATATCACAGAGGTTTGGGGCACTCTTATCTTTTACCGGTTGCATCATGGAGCCCTCTAGTTTCTCTGTTGGTTCACCTTGACATGCAGAATAAATTATGCATCAAGGCTTTTCATTAGGTATCATTATTAAACAAGTCTGTTTTTCCTGAAAGTATCAGCTGCTTATCAAATGTGGTTAATTGTTCAACGAAGAAATGTTGTAAATGGTATTTGTCAAATCTACTTAAGAACAGTCAGGAAGTTTTTGACAAGAGCCCTAACACGTGCTCCTAAATGCAGCATCTCTGTCTTCTCACCCACACAGCAAAGTGCTATGGCCAGAACCCTGCTGCAGTAACCTGACAGTGTGCATGGATTATTCAGGAAACTTGGTGAGGTTCTGTAGTTTGACTTGTCCAACCCATGTAGTTATTTCAATCAGCCGTTGAGGGTGAATCAGATGAAGATAACTTGAGAAATATTCTTGATGACCGAGTGTTAGAAAAAGCTATAAACCACAATATTAACTTACTGAAATGAGTATTGTGTTACATTTTAAAATAGTTTTGAAAATTTGGGTTTTTTTTTTTTATTAACTTTCAACAAACTATCCAGTTTTTATGAAGTTCACAGCCAGCAGGACTGTATTTTTAAGGTTTTTAATGCTACATTGCCTTTGTTCTGGCCTTCTGCATAGAATGATTGAAAATAATGGATTCATGTTTTTAAAAATGCTTAACATTATCTGTAACTTTCTAATCACACATTTATTTGTGATGTATGCTTTGGTCTTGTGATCAAAACAATTTTGATAAGGAAACCTATGCTTATAAAATTGACTAGATAGCCAGTGTATCTTCAGGCCCATTTAATCCAGGCATATTAGCTATGGTCTAGATTCCTGGCACCTAGACTCAAAATCTGACTTTGACATAATATATTATTGCAAGGCCATTAATTTTCACTCTGGATCTTCTCTTACTGCACTAAAGAAATGAGGATAATTACGTTTATTTTCTTCTTATGATCTACAGATATAAACATCTTCATGACTTTTAATTTCAAATAGGAAATGTGATTTAGCAAGATCTGTAATCAGCACTTCCTCATATTAAACATTCCTACCCAAATTCTGAAAACTGTGCCCAAGTTCTGGCTGAATGTCTTCTGAAAGCAGACTTTGTCATTGACTTTGGAATAAAATTCCATTTTTTAATGGAATTAAAGAAATCCATTTTAATTTTTAATTTTTAATTAAATTTTAATTTTTTAAAAAGTTTTCTGTATTAAAGAGAATACATCATGTGTAGTTTCTCTTTCATGTAGTATCAGGTAACCCCATGGCTTTACTGCCATGAAAAATCTAAGCATATGTTTCTGAAACCAAAAGCTGAAGGCTATAGGACACAGCCATACTGTTGAGAGATACATTTTGTGTTGTTACCCATCTCTTGATATTGCATGCTTTGCAGGTGGATTTGCCCTTCATCCCTTGTCACAAAGTTATGCATTTTTTTCTTACTTTTATTGTGTAGGATTCCAATAATAATCAGTTTTCAATGAAAGTGGGTTAGTAATGAAGAAAAATTGCCATGACTTCATTTTTGTGTCAGTCATAATTCAAGCCTTGAGGTTTTTTGCCGTGAAGGCCGACCTCTGCTCTGGCTGCAGCTGCGTTCTCGTTGCAGCGATCCTTCTGACTTAATGCTACCTCTCCTCTTGCGTCCTCAAGTCAGCGATTCTAGTGCAGTGTTTGTACTTTTAAATTTTCAGGCATATTGTGAAACTGTTTTTCTGCTTCTCCTTGCCATTGTTGTGTTTCAACAGAAATCTGATGCACTAGCGATGCAAAAATTAGCATAGTGACAAAAACACAGAGAACTGCAAAGGGAAGAATTCACTAAACATGTGAATTCAGCAACTTAGAGAAAGGAAGGAAATGGCACTTACATAGGAGAGAGGGAAGCAATCAAGCATATGGGCACATCTCATTAATGTGATTTATTTTCTTATATCTTTCCTACTACTTTCTTTTTTTAGACCTATTATCATAGCTTCTGCTGCTCTCTGTGGTTCAGAATTGGTAAGCTGGAGAGAAACCTGTCTATCACATCACCAGTTCCCTGTTTTAAAAATCTGAAACATTCTAATAAATGGTCACATAGTGTTTCTTGTTCTGTTTTGTTTTTGTTTTGTGAAGAAAAACTATATCATGCCAAATACAATTTCTGGAAATGTGATAACCAATTCTATACAAAGCAAGACCACCAATCAAATTCAACAAGACTTTCCAGAACAACAGACGAGACTTTAACCTCAGGTGACTAGTTACAGCTATGCCTCTGGCCTTAAATAGATCTTTAATTACTTAGTCAAGTAATTTTACATCTTTGGAAGGACTGGGCTGAAGTATGCTACTATGAAAACTGTTGCCTGGTTTTCTAAAACCTTACGTCTTGCAGACGAATGAAGAGATTATGGAGAAAAACAAACAAACAAAAGGCTTAAACAAAATAAGCCAAATCTTTTAAGGTGGTGGTTGTTTGTTCACAGAAAAGCTGATTTTTTTCATTTCAACTCCTACCTGATTTATTCAGCAGCAGTAAAGAAGTATATCAACAGGCATAAGGGGGCAGGCAGCAAGGAGCGCTAGGTGGATCCCGAAGTTGAGGAACGTGATCCTTGCAGTAGACTTAAGGGTCTTGCATGCTTCAGATTGTGCCATCTATCTGGACGACTGCCACTGTTCAGCTTGAGAGAAATACGTGCCCTGCAATGAGCTTTTAATTTTTAATGGTTGCAGTGGTAGAAGAGGTACTGATGAGAATTAGTATTTATTAGTACTGTATATAGCTATCCTTCCTGACAAACTCTGAGTGTTTGGGGTGCTTATGCTGACATTTGTGAATATGCTAAAGAAGCTCCACAGGGAGGATGGAGGGCGATACTGAAGATATTTGGATTCTATTAATGTGAAATAGAATTTAAGGGCTGTGTATCTCAGTGTGTGTGCTTGCCTGCTTACTTTTCCTGTCCCTAATCTGAACATTTGTAAATATTCTGCTTGTGGATCCTGTTAAAACTCTCTCTGGCAGGATTTAGTTTTGTCTCTGAACCACAAATATTCTTAAGCAAATTGTTTGCCTTTTGCCGCAAAGGACCACATCAAAGAAACATTTTCTAGAGGAAGGATGATCCCAAAGCTGCCTTCAAGAGTTTAATCTCGCTTCTGTCTTAGGCTCTATAACACCTATGGGCAAATAATGCATTTGAATATCTTTCTGTGATCAGAAAGCCAAAGCAAGCTGGAAGACAAACCTGTCCAATGACTTATCAGCTTCCAAATAGGAGGAATCAAAGCAGCCCTCAGAACCATAGCAGATGTCCTCTTCTTTGTGAGAAATGCAGCAATGGGATCAGTAGCAACATTAATGGGAAAATGAGCAAGATACTTCTCTGATGCAATAACAGTGGAAAACATTCCCATAATGTTTTTCTGTGTTCAGATTACTTCAAGTTTTGGTTCTGTTTCATTTCTTCCTTTTCTAGACTAAAGAATTGCCCTCACAACTACCTGGAAAATCAGTTAAGGTGGGCTGGAGTTTTTAAAATTCTTAGAACCGTTAGAGATCCAAAAATATCACAATGTTAAGGCTATTTAATAGCCTCTCTTAAATATTATTCATAATTTTACTTTTCATAAATGCTTGTGACACATACATACAAGAAAAACAGCACATGGATCCAAACTGAACAAGTTTCCTGAAAAACATCTTCAGCCGTTTGAACCCACCTAATCTCTTGCTTATTTGACACCACTACAGACTATATGATACGGAGATCATTATTTTTGGTACTGAAGCTTTGGCACTGAATTTTCTGTTGAATGATTTTGGCCCAAAACCTAACAGCAGGGTTAAAATTTTCAAAAAGTGATGCCTAATGTTTCATACATAATTCTTCAAGATTTCTATAGGAAAGTGGTCTTTTTTTCAGAAATTAAGATATAAGGTCCTCTAACTTAAGGGAATTGTGGGTGTTCATTTCCTCTGAAAGTTATTCGGCTTTTATTTAGGTGCTTACATTAAGTTTTATGCTTTTGATTTTAGGGAGGTGTGTCACAAAACATAAATGGCCACTTATATTAAAAGTGTCACCACAACTGCTTTTAATCCTGTAATTGGCTACCAGCATCAGTCCAAGGGTACAGGATTGAATGCCTACACTTAGTGATGGAGTTAATTTGCAGCTCTGAATGAAAAATGAAGACTTTGGGGTTGCCAGAAGAACAAGCTCACTATCTCATTCTGTCTGTAACCCTTCTGCAGAAGTGGTTATGTGAAAAGAAATTTTGAATTAAAAAAGACAAAATATGAATTTATACAGAGGCAAAAAAACAGTACAATCCTTCGGTACAGTACTTCAGTACAATCTTCAATCCAATCAGAAGATTTCAAATCTTAATTTCTGGATTTGAAAAATCTTGCACCAAGGCTTACTCTGATTTTTTTTCATGGTTATTCTGCCGCAACACTAAAGAAATGAAAGACGAATCAGGATCATTATTTTCATATGTCATTTCCATGTTCACCCTCTGACTCCCTTCCCCATGTCTACTTTTATCTGTTCCAACAGTTTAGTTAGAGAACAGATACACTGACATCTATCCTGGACACAACTGTCTGAACTGATTTGCAGGTTTGCTTGATGGAGGAGGGTGTATGTTATCTCTCCTTACTCAGCTATCTGCTGACTAGAAAAAGGCAATCAAAATTAATGTATTTTTAATGCTCAACATGTTGAAAATACCACTGTATCATCATACAGTCTACAAAATTGACTAAGCTGACAAGAAGTTAATGCAGAGTATGCTTTATGCTCTGTTCAATGTCTTTTTAATTTTTTAAAGAACTGCTGATAAACAAATTGCCTTGAAACACAGATACCTGATTAATGACCTTGTTATTAAACTAATCCAAATGCTTGCTTCTGGGTACCTTTGAAAGAAAGGGAAGCCTTTAGAAAGCTAGGAAAAAATAAGAAACTACGTAGTTTATGAATAATAGATGTATTTATTGTCTTGTAGCTCAAATATTTTGCTTGTAATGAAGTGTATCGATAGCCATAAATAGCAGTAATTTTCTGGTGAAAGATCCTACCTACCTAAAATATTTCACTATTTCATTGATCTCAATAGCAGGATCAGCAAAACCTGTCTGATCTGAAGGTCTGCATAGGAATGATAGTCTAATGACTTTCCTCGGGAGGATAAACATTTTGCAAACAGATAGCCAGATTGCCCTTTTTGGAAATAAGTAGTTCTGCAGGGGAAGTTATAATTGCAGAGATGAAAAAAGTTAGATTTTCTGGAGTTCTTCCTGACTAGTCAAGTATGTGCTGCTGATAAAATAAATACAAATTTTCAATCTTGAGAAAAGAACTATCTTGCTTTGTAAACACATAAAATATATATGCCATGTGGAAATTTTCTTCATATCTATCAAAAATAATATTCCAATGGTGAGAAAAGAATACTTAGTTTATAGGCTCTTTATCTCTTATATTCTTGAGCTGCCCGCATGTTTTTTTCTGCCCCCTTTACTTTCAGACCCTCCCAAACAAGAAATTAAAATTTCATTAGGTACAGAGGACCCACGGTAAGCTTCACTTTGCATAAGGCTTCTCCTTCCACACTCACCAAATATCATATATTCTGTATTTACTGAAGTGTTTGTTTGGTTTCATAGAATAGCTATGGATTTTTTTGTTTGTTTTGTTGGGGGGGGAGGGAGTGTATTATTTCATGTAGAACAGAATGAAGCCTGATAAAAAGCTTATCTGACCGTATAATCCAGGCACATGTTGACAACCCTGATCAGAGGGGAAAAAAAAAATCTTCATGTAGACAAATTTTTCCCCCTTGGAAAATTTTCTTCCAAGCCAGTGGTATTTGGAAGTTTTTTTTTCTTCAAAACTTCAAGTAAGTTAATGTTAAACACATTTTTTTGAATGCTGAAATAGCTATGCTCTTCCTCCAAGTAGGAGATAGCTGCAATTGTAAAATCTTGTTTATATTATAGGATGCAACACATCAACAGATTTTCAGATCCACAATGAGTTTGTGGATTCAAAGGTTAGAAAAATCAACATTTGACGTGTAAACAGAGCACTGGCTTCTCAAGGAATTATTGAAAGCAAAAAAGATATTATTCTACAATTTCATCCCAGAAGACACATGCTTCATGGTAGATCTACTTCTTTCAGTTCTGTATTCAGTAATTATTCAGTAATAATTATTCAGTAATAATTTCCTAACCTCTTAAATGCATTTGACACAGCTTGATTTAAGAATGAAAGAATCTGGCAGTAACACAGCTTCATTATGGGGCTTTACCCAAATTCATGTGATTCAGTGCGTAATGAAATCTGCGGAAGGTTGGCAGTGATTTCAGGCGATCCCGTAAAGCCACACGTACAGACACAGCCGTGGCTCTGTGGGCTTCTGCGGTGCTCTCTGCCGTGTTGTGCACACACGCGTGTTCCAGAAATGGCTTCTCTGCCTGTGACGCTTCGACAGCTTTAAGAAGTTTCATTTTTCAGCTGCAGTGCAATTGAGCTCTATGCTACCTAGAATAGAAGAAAGACCTGCTCTTGCTTAGTCTTCCATTCTCGAAATCCTCCCAGCACAAGTGGACTAGTTTCAGAATCCACGTTGCAATATTTAGCATCATTTGGCTTCATAAAGCAGTGTCCTGGCCTACCATTTTAATTCAGTGCATTGCACTGCACTCAGCATCTCTAGTTGAAGGATACAGCACAGCTGAAACCTTTTTCAGTGCTGTTCAGATGGAAAAAAAAAAAAAAAAAAAACATTTCTCAACTCATCACAGCCAAAGAATCATTTTATCTTCTCCCCTGTAGCCAACTCTTTTCCAGCAGTGTCATCAGCGTGCATGGCCCTAGCACAGGCCGTAATTATCTGAACAGGCTGGAGGGAGCCAGCTGTGAGAGCCATTCTTCTGCAGGTAACATATGGCTCTGCAGAGTGTCCCACCTGCAGTGGCTTCAACAACTGCAGACTGTCACATAAAAGGCTTCCAAGAGGCTAAGCGGCTTTGAGACGGCATTCTGCTTTCTCCTCTCCCCTCATCCTGCTTTCTGTTGGGATACAGCTTTGATTCAAAGCAATCTGTATTCTATGCCACAATCCATTCAACGGGAGTAAAGCAAGCACTTAGAAAATGGTACCTATATTTATTCTGAATCAAGATGAAAAAGCTCAAGTGTGCCTTAAAATCTGTGCGCACTTTCTCCTTCAGCATTACACTTCACTCCTTTTATTTTTGATAAAAACATTTTCAAGTGCTGGTGCGCTAAGAAGCGTGGTGACCTGCTCATCAGCGAGCTAACGGGGGTAAGTTACCATTCTCTTGAACAGAGACACTTTGCAACTTTCTCATGTATTACTACATGGACACAAAGTCTAGAAGAGGTGTCTAAGTTTACCTCGGTCACCTAATTACTTTGAAAAATAGAGGTTCCAGCTGGGAACATACACTGCTCAGTGCAGCCCATTTTTCCTAACTCAGTGCTTACCCATACAGAAGAGCCAGCCTAGGACATGGCACGTCAGGCATATTCATGAGGGACAGCTTGTTCTTCCTTTCCCCCTAAAAAACATATTCACTTCTCGGAAGGCTTCTGTTAAAAGGCTCTTCATAGTTGTTTCAACATATAGGAACTGTTCATCGTACTTTTCTCTTAAGTAACCAGTCACATAAATGACACTGTGAATAACTAACGATTCTCCGGCTCACTGTCCTTTGCAATACTGAAACAGTGGTCAGTATAGACACTAAGATGCAGTTTCCTATACCCATCTATGACTGAGGTAGCTAAACTGGACTGTGTAGCCTCTCTGAAACCTGAACGGGGCAGCATGTAAATCCATCCGTTATTGCTTGTCAGAGCCCAAAGTCTGTAAGGCAAGGGCAAGGAATTCAAAGAGCATGTTTTAGCTGTAATGATAGACAAGAATCCTCAGAGCTTTCGTGTGCCTTTTCCTCTCGCTCCTCTTTTTCTTCTGTTTTTGTTGCTTACCATATTCATGAGCTATTTCCCGCCATGATGGTTAGCATACGTCTTGGAAGTGTTCTCTCAAGAGAGAGGAGTGGTGCCTGTGCAAATTCTTTTTATCCCTTTTTATCTGCAATATTTATTATTTTGAGCTAAATTTACTTATGTTGAGACAGAAATTCATCTATTATCTTTCAAGGTGTTTGTCTAGGTTTAGTATATTTCAAATTTCTGTGTACGCTTTTAAGATGTCACAGCATTATATGTAAGTGAAACAAAGCAACTGAATTAATACAGCTTTATTTGGAATACAGAATGATTTTTAGGTTTGTATTGAAGTGAACAGTGGCACACATTGAAACTATGGGGCAGCAATATTATGTAATTTCTGCATGTAGTAGCTTGGCCATTTAATATCTTACTTTTAACCATTAGAGAATGAATCGCAAGCATCATCAAATTACAGGTTTAATAAAACAGTCATTAACATCCCCGCTGAAGAGAGGTTTTTTTTTCAAAGTTGAATCAGCCACCATGACTAGGATGAATGCTTTCAAGCTCTTTAGTAATGTTCACCATGCCTCATATAAAAAATAGTGCTGTTAATTCCAGGACGAGTGTTGCTTACCTTGGCGATTCATTTGGTACATAGAAGGAACAGTGTCTTTGTGTCGCTGGCAATAAAATATGATGCTGTACAATTTTAGCTCAAAGCTGGAAGGAAAAAACAGTATCTGTAAGAGCAAGCTGCTGACACTGAATATTTGCAGTCTAATAAACCCAAACACGTGTCTGTAATCATAATGCTTTTTCCCTTGTAGAGAAATATATGGTTCTATTAAGTGTATAAATTGTACTGTGGTAAGCCCACTAGTCTCCCTTTCCTTCTGATACAGGGAACATATCCTGGGCTTTTTTCCCCCTTACTAGGATCAACTAATGCACTTGGAAAATGTAGCACCTAACTAAAAAGAAAGAGGTGAAAGGATTCTGAAACAGCCTTCTTTTCTTCCCACTTTGGCCAGTGACCCAAGCCAAAGCCAGCTGCCATTAATTAAGTATCCCCTCATCTATAAGAATTAAAACACACTCAGTTACATACTGTTTTCCTGTGCAGATCTTAGACGTTTAAAGTTCATGTGAAGTCTCTGCTGGAATCTAACACATAACTTAAACGTACAGAGGTTGTGAAGCAGCTGCAGCCGTACTTGCTACTGTATAGAAAGAAGAAGCAAGCAAGCCAGGCAGGACAGGACAGGGATCCTCACAGACCATGCAGTTTATGAAACAGTGTTGGAGCCAGGCTCATTTAAAAGGGGGCTCAGTGAGTCTGTGGCTGTGTAGATTCACTGATTTGAGGATATCATTGTGATTCTGAACCAGGAGTAAAAGAATCCAGAAGATGGATCAGAGACTGCCTGGAAATGCATTGCACCCCTCCTGCATGCCAGGAGAGGAAGCTGAGATGTTTTGAGCAGTGTGTTTATTTGGGTGGCACAGATATGGCCAATAAACCTCTTTGTCCTATACGTCTCTATGAGGAATTCTCTATCCCCAGGATATACATGCAAGCTAAGCCATCAATATGCAAGCAGTGCAGCTCTACTCCATAAGCTTTACTCTAGCCTTTGGCAACACCACCAGCTGCTGCCACAGTAATCCTCCCTAGATAGCTCCTTTTTCTTATGGAATGGATGTCGTTGGACTGTTATGCATATCAGTATCTAATTCATGCAGTTCTTCACCTCACAGGCTGATGCAGAGAACTGCCATAAACAATAACACGTACCACACTCACAGAGACTTACACATCCTTCTAGTGCTCAACTCTGGAATATAGCTGAACTTCACTTTAAAAGGCTCATCTCTGGGTACTGCTGGAAGTTGTATTCAGCGAGGAGGCATGGAATCTATGACCCCACCAAGCTTCAACAAGCTGATGTGCTTGCTCTGAGCTGCATCTCCTGCTCTTTCCCCTGCTTGGCTCTTGAGGGCTCTCTGACAGAGGCAAGAGTGCAACAGCTGTAATTCTTATGCTCAGGGGCCAATCAGTTGAGGTACCTACGCTGCCTCACTCCTTACTATTACTTTCCTACTTAACTGCTAATTTCCCTTGCCTTTAACCACCACCACCTTTTCCAGCTTCAGCCTGGGTAGTTTTGTCTCTGAATTTAAATTGTTTGAATAGCAAATGGAAGATGGCAACATGCTGTGTATAAAAAGAAGCACATGCTGCATCCAAATTCTGTTTTGTGTTAGATATATCAGGTTTATCAGAAGGGAAGCCAAGAGAGGAAAGAAGAAGATGAAGAGATAGAGCCAACTAATTAAGCAGTTGTTTTCTGAAATGACTGTAGAACAGACTGCCTTCAGGCACTGCAAGATGAAAATAATGTATAAAAAGTCCTGGAAACAAAGCAAAATGTAATGGAAGGTGGCAAGGTAGTAAATACAAATGAAATATTAAATATTAAAAATTGACAAAAATACGAGCAGATTTTAGTGTGTGTTATAGGAGTCAAAACCAAATCCTCTTGGTTTTGAATGCATTTTCCTAAAAGAATGGGAGGTCCAGAGTGCACCTTTTATCTATCCCAGTGTATTCCAATTTCCTTTTCGGTGCTTGTCTTCCTTCCCATTCCAATAATTTTTGCACCTGCCAGCCAATTTTGAATAAATTTGTTGGAGCAATAAGGTTCCTCAAAAATAAGTGAGTTATATGTGTTTCCTGAAATAATAGGTTTCTGGATTGCAGCTGGATACTTTGATTTTCTCATGCAAGCTCTTGTAATGAAAAAAAAGCTTGCAACAGAAATTTGTATACTATGAAGCACTAAAGAATGTGTAGGGGAGAGGAGAGAAACTCGGAAACGCTCCAGTTATGAACACCTGAAAGAAACTAGGATTGGTTGGCAAATTCCATGATCAACACCATGAGTTGGTGGAAGCAGTAGAAGGAGATGAAGGGAACAGTGGGGATTGTATCAAAGGAAATAGGGCAAGATGGTGTACAGATTCTTAAGGACCAGTTATGAGAAACAGAAATTCAGAACTGAAGTTAGAAAACAGAGAACACCAAAAGAAAGGTTCAGGGAGTGGTATAGTGACAGCAACAGAAAGTAATTGTGGTGATTAATAATAAAGTGAAAGCAGTACAGAAAACAAAGTATATGACAAAGAGGACTGAAGGTCAGAGTTAATAACTTCACTTTTAATATGTCAAGCAAAGAGAGGATTGCACAGGACTAGGGAAATCCTAAAGGTACGAGAGATCCCAAGAGGTGCATCGAGAAAGATCGGGATGACAACACTGCACACTGTATAGCAAAAGTGTGGACATAACTGATGACACAGGAAAACATGTACTTGGTTTTGTGATATAACAGATGTCTTTTGGTAAATCATTATGGAGTCTAGGAATGAAATTGAAATTACATCCCAGAAAAAACAGTTCTAAAGGTTTTGTAAATATTTTTGATTAGTACTAGTTCAGCAAAACTTAAAAAAAAAATTGTTGGCAAGGGAGACAGTATTCCCTCGCTAATTGGCAGGCATCAAAATCACAGACGCACTGTTTTAGTGTACAAAATTCCTCCCCGCTGCCCGCCCTTTAGTTGGTGCCACTGAAGAAAAACCTCAAATGCCTGTGAACAGAGCGTAGTCAGCCTAAAATGACACACTGTGAGAGGAGGACAGAGAGGAAACAAGACTGCTCTTTGATTTGTAAATGCTTTGCAGCAATGGGTTTGTTTCAGGAACAGAAGGCAATCTCTTCTGGAGAAACAAATAAGCAAAAAGCAAAACAGAATAAAGAGACAGAATATAAACTAAACACTTGGCTGGCTCAGGGCCTCCAGTTTGACATCTCAGGTTATAAATAATCGAGGGCACTTGTATTATCCATGTTGTAGAGCACTGGTATTCATGAATACTTAAAAATCTTCTGACAACTGGTAATGTTTCATCAACCAGAAAGTACAAAAGGCAAATTAGTGTTGTTTTTTCATCACCCTTTGTGGGGAAAAAGATCAAAGAAGAGATTTTTACGCCGACATAGACTCTGTCAGTCTCTGCTTGCACATAAAGATGAGTTTCTACAATGTGATGCTGGAGGTGGCAGATGTTAAAAGGAAAGTTGACCTGTACAAAAATTGAACAACATCAGGATATGAAGTCTTCTTTGAGTACATGAGATTTATTCTTTATTTCATATTTATTCAATTATTTTATACCAAGAAATGGACATGTCATTTTTTTGCAAATATTGCTTCTGACATCTTTTTTTTTCATTACATAAAAATGGGACATAACTGGCTCTGACACAGAACACAGATTCTCAAAATAGAGCATTATGTATGCAGTGTTTAATATAATTACAGTACTATCTTAAGTACTGTATACAGTTTGGTATAATTGCAGTAAAATATTGTTTTGAGTCCCTTGATGGGACAAAGATCTGTGTGAAATGTTTCATGGAAAACGTTTGTCATGTACCTGTAAAGCAATAGCAGTAGAAAGAGAGACTATGGTCTCTTTTTTTATTGTGTAAGGACTATAGACTCCTTCTGGGACAAATTGGCTCTGGTTAGCATTTCCTTTAATCTTTCTTATGAAGAAAGCGCACTGAAGTGAAAACTTAGTTTTATGAGGACTGTAATTCTAAAAGACTACAATGTACTGAAAACCCAAAGAAAGATACAGTACTAAAAATAAAAATGGCTACAGGTAGAAATTGCTTTTCAGATTTTAGACATATAAAGATTATTCACTGCCAGTGATATTCATCTACTGTTTAGTCATTCATGAGCTACTCTGTGCCACCTAAAGCATAAAAAAAAAAAAAATTCTTCAGTTCTGGAAAGGGACAGTGAAGAATCCCTGACACCCCTCCAAATTTAAATTTTCAATGCTTATAGAATGGGGATTACCATAAAATAAAAACTATTTCTGGGTCTATTGTGACTTGAGGGGGTGATTTTTTAAAAATAAACCGCTCAAAAATTAAGATTTCATAAATGAGATATGTGTGCTAAAAAACAGGCTGGACACCAAGGTATTTGGAGTATGGCAACTGCAAAACATTTCAAGCAACTCTGATGCATCTCTGATACAAAATATTTGGTGGAATGTGTAGCAATGTCTAAGGTTACAGCACATCCATCTGAAATACCTGAGATATTTTTCTTCTTCGGGAAGACAATTCTCAATTTATCACATTTCAGAAGAAATCTATTTTTTTGGCAAAGGGCAGATTCTGTGGCTAACTGTGACAGACTTGCAGCATAGTCTTCAGGAAGTCAGCAAGGTTTTGATCCAAGTTTCTTGAGGCCCATCCTTTTTCTGACCTGCTCCCTTAGCCCCAGATTTCAGTGCTGGGAGCCATCAAAGGTGACTGCAGTGCATTTGGGTTTGTCTTAGTGCTTTGGAAGAAGGAATCCCCAGTGGCTTTGGCTTTTTTGCGTTTCCTACCAAAATTCTGTTAAATCATATTTTGTTTATTTACCAAAAGATTTAGATCTCCCATATATACCGAAGGAAAAGCTCTGCTTGCATGCGTTATGAGATCATTTTCAATAACAGAATGAGAATTGTTCTTCTCCCAAGTAGGAAGACAAACAAATACTGTATGGTCTAGGTAGCCAGCTAGACAGGATGTATAACGAATCAAGAATTTCAAGATAACTTTTACAATATAGCTTGACGGTTTTTTTTTTCCACGGAATATTCCACTTTCCGTCAATGTGCCTGTGCAGTGCTGAAAGACTTCACCATCTCCTAGGATTTATTGATTGTAACTATTTTCTTTGTCTTGTATTCTCTTAATGCTTTCTCCATAATTTAGCTATTTTACTAGAGAGGGCTCAATCAACTCTAACCAATATCTGACTTTCCTGAAGAGAAAACCCAATGCGAGGGAGAGGAAGAAAATATTTTGACCTCTGGGTCATGTCTATCTTTTTAGCTCAGGAATATTCATACAGGTGCAGGGAAAAAAAAGTATGGTAATTGCTCATAGTAAGAACAAACAAATACCCAACTGATGCTTAATTTCTTAGTTGGCTTTGGAAGAAAAGCCCTTGTGATTCCCCATTCCACAATAGGTGGGAGGTCAGTGAAGCACCCCTTAAGGTCTGGAATAAGATAAAAAACAAACTTCGCTTTTTGATAAAAGGTTCTGATTTTTTTGCCGTGATCAAGAATAGATCAGTTCCAAATATACTTTGTTTTTGCTTTCTGATACCTCACAGTATCTGAGTTATTCATACTAGCTTGTGCTTTTGGAGTTTTATTTGATTTAGTCATACTGTTTCAATATTGACTGAGGTTTTCCTCTTTATACTTCCTCTGTTGTTCTCGACTATGTAAAATTCTTTTGGGATGTTTTTTCTTCTATTAGGCTTTTCTGAATTTGTTTTTTATAACTTAAAAGCCCATCTCTACAAAAAATGTTCATATTTTCATTTATTTACCCAGGGAAAGCGCAGGAAGATATTTTCTGTCTTATGACCGGCAAACTAACCAGAATGAAATGATTACTTTCATTTGCAGATAACAGCCTGGGTGAAAGAGGCATTTTGCAGATTGTTGTTGTCTGTGTGCCGCTAGTTCCAAAAGGTACCTCTCCAGCATGCTGATAAAAAGGCTCCGTCTGAAAGGTGTTGGGCTGCTCCCGCCTTGGAGCTGAGGGAAGAGGGAGGCAGCCAGATGTCCTGGAGTGGCTCGTCACCTCCGGGCGCTGCGCTCTTAACCTTTTGGGGAAGGCCCTGCGCTTCGGTGCAATCTCCCATGTTGGAACAGAGCGCGGGGCCCAAAACATGTCCGCGAAGCGCTGGAGGAAATAATAGGATACAGCTGGTTTGCTGGAAACCTGATTGCAGAAATTCTTTCAGGCGGGTAATTACTCCTTGTACTAGTCTTATACAGAAAGCTTTATTCAAGAGGTACTAGCAGAACAATTTCCTTATCCATACATAGCTGTGTAAATGTATCAAAATTGTTCCCACATTAGCTTTTCTTTAATAGTTACTAGCTGAAGACACACATATACATCACAGGAAAAATTGCACAAAAAAGAAAAACTGCATGAGGCCCTGGACCAGGACTTAAGATCTGAGGATTACTACAGGAATGTATATTGGTTTTTTTGTTAAGATTCCTGGGTGGAAAGATGAGCTTGGTTTAAGCAGAAGAAAACTTCCAAAAATTTCCAGAAAAATGAGTATGCCTGAAACAAACATTTGAGCCTACAAAGCAAGTAAACACTAATACAGGCAAGAACATCTGGTTACCTTTTTCAAAACAAACAAAACAGAAGTAAAGATAAATGAGGAATTTCTAGAGTTCATTTTATCTATGACTAGCCATTTTACAATCACATTTTTACTGGTCATTTTTTACTGTTTATTCCTATAACCCTTTCAAAAATCACAGAATCACACTACAAACAGAACTGCATAAATACCTGTCTGCCTTACTAAAATTTGCAAAAATTGAAGCTGTGCAGTGGAAGGCCGATGGAGGCCTGGCATCACCGTCGCTGCAACGATTAGGACTTCAACATCTGTGACAGGAAATGCCAAAAGGCAACAAAAGAGTTAAGGTCAGAGAGACTCACAAAACACCTGAAATCAAGTTCAGGTAAAGGGATAAAAAAAAAGGTTACTCGCACAAGCTGGAGGAAAGGAACCAGAAACCAGCATTAGAATTGCTAAAGAGGGATAAATCTGGAGATGGAGCTGTGGGAGAGCTTGCCTTAGCCATCTATTGATTTTCTGATGAACGGGATAGCAACAGGAGAAAGGATGTGGAATTGAGCCCAAGAGAATGGTCGTGTTCATGCAGTAGTAATTAGGGATGAATTATCAGGCTATAGAGAAGGGAATACCTGTGGATAAAAGTCCCAGGCTTGGAGAAATTAGTATTTGGGGGACCAGGGAAGAGCAGTCTTGCTCCGAATAGTCCATTAAGCTTTGAGCTGCGAGGGGAATTGGCAGATAGACTTATGGATAGAGATGGAATCTCACCAGGTTCAGGCAAACACAGGGTATGAAACCCCCTTACACCATCGCTAGTGGAGAACTCTGATTTCAGATGAGGTAGCCCTCATCTTATGAAGGGGGAAGAGTGATAGTATTTTAAGATCTTATCTGCTATTCCCTTCCTTCTTTTTTTAAGAAAGGAAAAAACTGCTTTTTTAAGTGGAGCTTTCTGCTGCTAAGGAAGTCACAACCAAGCACCTCAAGCTTCTGTATGAGCTCAGACATTACCGCTGGGAGCATATTCCTCCCATTTCACATCTGGGGGACTTAACCCAGCCCCAGGGAGACAGGTTGAAAATGACTGCTTTGGCCAAGCTTCTAAAGCTTATGGTGGAAACTGGCTTTTGATATCATAGCCCTTTTTGTTAAATTTTGGTCTTCTAAACAAACAAAGACTTCTAAACAAGCAAGCAAAAGAAAACAGCTATATTCTGTTTTATCTTCTATTTTTCTGGTCAATATTATGTTTATTCTTATACCAAACTTGGGTTAGGTCCAAAATATTACCAAGGGAAAAAAATCCATTTAACTTTTCAATAAATTACTTAGGAAAGAGCTTTATATTGACTTCAGTGATTGCTGTAGCATGTCCAAGTATTGCTGTTAAAAAAAAAAATCTTCTAGGAATAATCTGCTGGTAATAACTCCTTGCTGGTTGTTTTTATGTGCTATCAGTAAATTCTGTTAAAAATGTCCATACTTGTTTCAGCTCAGTGAATAAATCTGAACTATGAGAGAGTTTCTTGCTATTAAAAGTGTGCAGGAGCGCTTTTCTCTCTCACAGTAGGTGCTGTGGGATCATGTGTTGTTCCTTGCAAGACACCAATCATTTCAGACTGCATCAATGCCATCAGGAGTCATAAAGAATGGATTTCTACAGGCTCTGAGACAGAGGCTGGGTAAATATAAGTCTGCTTATGTGGATCACTAGAAATGGTATCACATATATTCTGTATGTGCAGATATGATGGCAGAAGTAGAATGAGATTCCTGAATTAGATTCCTGTGTTCCCATCAGAAGTCATTAACTAATAATTATAGAAACTAACATTAGTTAACAAACCAGATGAAAAGAATATAAATCTAAGTCCAGAAGAGATGATTGGGCCTTTCTTCATTCTACACCATAGGAAGAGCAAAACAAAATCTTTGTGTTTTGAGGTTTTTTGTTTTTTTTTTCCCTGCACCATCTAAAAAACATTTTCTAGTGATTCATTTACCTCCTTTGTACTTGAAGCTATAGGACTGAGAGAAAGCTTTGCCATTTTGTTTTACGCGTAGTACATTTTAACTGTATAGGACTCTTTCTTCTAGCTTGAATGAAGGCCTGGGAGACAGTTGTGTATTCAGATATAGAAAGTTATCAAGCAAGGTACAATGCTCCTTTCTGTGAAAACAAGTTGTGTTCCTAAGCTTAAGGCAAAACTTAGTTTCTTCAAGCTACACACCTACTTTTAGGTATGAGGTATTATAACTAATAAACCAAAACAAAGTTTTTCCTACTTCTGAGTAAAATCTTATTTATCTCTACTAAAGCCATCAGAGTGATTCCCACTGATTCTCCTGTTCCCTCAGCCACAACTTCCCGCTGTTCCCACTTTCCAAGAAAACCGAGAGCTCACTGAATTGGAAAAAGACAGTATGAATTGATTTCCAGCAAACACAGGTGCAGTTAATATACAAAAGTACATTTTATATGTGGAATTAGTAGAGAAATTGTGCCTTTGTACATTCTCTACTTCTAGTAGAGAAAGTGCCTTTGAAATTCATATTAACAGCACTAGAATGACTGGATCCTGCCAGCACACTGTATTGCCTGGAGGTAATCTGTCTTCTGGGGGTTAAAATTTGCTGTAATAATATTGCATGGTTTAGAAGTTTTCATTTCTCTGTTTCACTCACAGTCAACTCTAAATCTCGTCTTTTTTAACACATTGCCCATATTCCAGGTTTAAGACATGAGCAGTACAGTCATGCTGGCAACATTAAAGAGAATTGTGATCAGAAGACAGAGTTGCTTTGAATTGAAATTCTTATGGTTGACCTTTCAATGCAAAAGTTGCTTAAATAAAAACATCTTTAGAAATGTGGTACGAAAGATATACTTCTGATGCAAAAAGAGTTTAGAAAAGTGGATCTTGGGAGAGAAGAGAGAAATAGGATTCATCTTTTTTAGATGAATGATCAGGAAGGGAGGAGCTATAAAGAAAAAAACATGCAACATATCTCCCTGCTGACATGTATATGAACAAGACCTGTCTCTGTCGTGAGACAATGAAATGCAGATACAATGTGGAAGGACTTTGTTACATAAACTATATGAAGACTTGGTCCTTGATTCAGAATGGTTAATGTCATTGTAATCCTGAAAGCTGAAAAGTGGAGGGGTCTGGGGTCTGGGGTGGGAAAGACAATCCTCCCTTCCCCATAATGGTTTGGAGTGCAAACTGCAATTTAGTAAGAAGGCAACATGAGTTTTCTTGTTGCATTGCTTTTTCAGCACGAAAAGCATCCACTTAGCAGCAGCACTACAGCTCTAAGCACAGCAATAAACCTTTTAAAGTGTCACTTTTTTCAACATTAATCTAATGATAAGAGAGAGAGGCAATTGCAGAAGTCATTCTTTATTGCAGCACTTACTCCTAGAAACTTCATCAAAATCAGGAGGGACCCCTTTTTGCTCTGATTGCCTGACCCAGAATCTTAATCCCCTTTCATTATAACCCTGCTGCTTTGTTTCCTCATGAATCGCCTTCTGAGTTTTTCGAAATCACCAGATGCAGATACACAACAGACCTGAGGGATAGACCAGAGCTTAGCTTTGACACCTGCACTGCACATTTGCACTGTCGACTGTCATTTGGATGTGAGACATAAAATTGACATCCTCTTAATCAATGATAGCATTAAAAATTCCACCATTCTTAATTAAAACATCTGCTTAAGTTTCCAATCAGGTAAGCAGCTTTTTTCCGTATTTCAACAGTCTTTAATAGCATGTCATTTTGATTCAAAACTGACCAGAGAGCTACCAGTAACAGTGTGTTTCATTTCCTTTCCATCCTTCCCTTTGAAGAGCTTATATGTCTGGAGTTCTTTGTTTTGTTTTAAACAGCGCTAAACCTTCATTCTCATGTTTTGGAAATACTGGGGAAAGTAAAAGGATTTTAACATTTTAAACATATTTCAAGCAAGGCACAGGGCATTCTAGAAGCACAAGTGGTGCTGACTGCTGCTGGTCTTTCTGCAGGTGACTTGGCCAGCTGTATAACTTTTGTGGTAGAGCTTGAGCACTAAATGATAAGTCACTCTATCTCAGAAAGTCAGGAGCATCTAAAAATCTGCCATCTGGAAGTGTCAACAACACAAAATGTCTGAAGCTCTTACTGTCTGCATGGGAAAGAGCAAATGATGTCCAGTGCCAGAGCATTATCAAATTTTGCATTCCATTTTGCAGCCAGAAGTGCTCATGGTCATAATATTACTTGCTCTCAAAAGACTGTCAGAAGCTGGGTAACAGTACTGGATTTAGTGGGAAGGACCGCAGGGATAGTGCCAGTATATGCTGTGTAGAAGATCCAGGGCCTTTATGATTTTCTGCTAAGCTGAACCTTTCATGGTATGTTTTCTCTGTGATTGTGATCCATGGGTTTTCAGCATGTCTGATGTTTCTTCTTGCTCCAATCACTGCCCAGGACAATTTTAAATCTGCAGAACTGGCAAAGGGTAAGGGTGCTGCCCCAGCACTGAACCCCGGTTTCCAAACTCACAAGCCGGCTTGTTTTGGCAGGAAAAATAAGGGGCTGCCATTAGCGGTGACTGCTCACTGGTTAAAAACAGTGTGAAGAATGAGCCTGAATTTGTCACCACAATCATATTCATCAGCAAGCGATGCTATCTTATTAACAACTAACTCTCTCCTTGTGACTACTGTAGCTAAAACCTAGAACTAATAATGTCAAACACAGTTTTAGCATGAGCTTTTAGACCGTAAGTCCTGTTTTGTATTAATGGTCCATTCAGAGTGGTGTCCTGTCCATAATATGGGCTGCTGCACGAGAAGGTGCAAGCTAGCTTAAGGTAGTCAGGCACAGAATACTAATGATCACAGGCTCTTCTTATCCCAGGAAACTCAGGATTTGTTTTGCTGCATAGATTTCTCATTTCAGATGCCCAGATTTACTGCACAATTACTTCTGTGTAGGAACATATATAAAAATAGATTGGCAGTGAGACCAGTCAAGACTTCAGTGTATCCAGTTTCTTGCCTGTTGTTTTTCTTCTTTCCTGCTTTCCTGCCTTGGTACAGATGAAGGACTAGGCGCATTAGCATTCTTAGCACACCCCAAGTAAATGCTAAAAGGAGCATTGCCTCATGCCTCCAAACTGCCATGCAAAATTCAGAGTCTTTTATCTCCAGGCCTTTTAACTCCAAATAAACTACCCAGGACTCAACAAGGTGTGTTATCAGTGAGGAACTGGAAGTGGTCTTGCATGCTGTTTGATCGTGCCCAAGATTCACTTGTTCATCCCTGCCGCCCCTCTTTATACATTGCAAGAGCACCTTTCTAATTCTTCTTTTAGCAAAAAAGCAAGTATAACGATACTTGAAAATATATGTAAGGATATGATAGTTTACAGGAGACTGAGAATGTTAAAGTCAAATGCCAAAGACAGGCTAACACAAGGAAAAGTATGTTTTTGAATGACCCCGGGTAGTGTGTGAAAAGCTTTCCTAACAAATGCTGGCCTAATACAAACATTGTATATTGCTATTCTGATACGTTGTGATGATAGAGAACATAAAGATCTTCAATGTGGCATCCTTGGCACTCAACAGATTAATTCCTTTAATTGCAGCTTCCCTTTTTACTCACAGCCCTTGAGTTTTACTTCAAAATCCATTTGAGACTTTCATGGTACGCCCACTCTAGCATGTAAGCCATGCAGCAATAGATATTTCAGACTTCTAGTGACGATTCATAAGCTGCTTAAAGTCCTGACATAAAGTGAATCTACTTGAAATGCTTGTATCTTGTTGATTTTGTAGTAAAATAGAAACCTAGATGGATTTCAGTCTTAGAAGTTTGGCCTCCATTTCCCAGAGGCTTTATTTGTTTGCTTGTCTGTACATCATACTATTCATTTTGGTTTTAACTGGGAATAACAATCCTCAGGGAACTGAGATGGTTTTCATAAGAAAATTTGCCAATTGGATTCTCGAAAGATACCATTGATTTGTGACATTGCAAAGAATGTAGTTCTTGTTTACCAGATTTTATTACTACAGGTACTTTAAATCTGGTTTTCATTTCTCCTTCACTACTACTGATAGTACAAATAGTGTGAATGCAGTTTTTTTTCTATTGACGAAGGTTGTTGATTTACATTCATTGTTGATGATAGAAAATTAGGCAGTGTTTCCTGCTTCATTGAATATATCTCCTAGATGTGGATGACTGGAAAACTATTCCAACATTTTTCCATTCTTGTCCACCTATAGATGGTGATCATTGTCATTTTTCCTTTGTTTTTCAATCCTTCTTCATAAAGTCTATCATTACATACTTAACATCCCATGTCTTTGAACTATCCATTTACCAATAGGAAAAGATCATGCCAGAATGAAAAATCATATTTTAATTAAGTTTAACAAGTAGCACCTACAGAGCTATATTTCTAAAGATCCCAGCGTTCAGTGGGAGATTGTTTATCTGATCATGCAGTTCACTTAGGGAAACATTTTCTCATACAGGAAGATTTTGATTGATATTATAAAACTATCTAGGTTCCTACCCCACAGTAAAACTGTGGTCTAATTCACTATGATATACAGATTTCTGGTCTAATACTTGAATCAGAAGTATTTGAGAACAGAATTTTGATTCAACTTATTCTGCTTTTAAAACTTTGAAGCCTATTTTTCCTGTCATACTTAACATAAATGAGGATTAGCTTCAGACAATTCAATAGCAATTCAAGTGTGCAGCTGGGTTCCTGTACACTGCGAATGAGTTATGGATGGCTCATTAGAGACATCCAGCGTATTACATTAAGTCCAAAAGAAGTTGACAGAGATATACATTCTTTTCTCTTATTGTTATAATGATCCATTACACATGATTCAGCAGAAGATTTAAAGCTCACATGTGATTTTGTTTATGCCCTGATAGCCAGTGGATTTAGGGAAAATATTGTAAAATATAACAAGGCCAAGCAGTTAGGATGTACCTAGAAGAAGGTGGCAGCATTCTTCTCAACCCAGTATTGAACACTTTCTATCCATTATTTTATTTGTTATTTTTGAGTGCAGTGTACTGTTTATACAATGTTTGAAAAAAAATCTCTTTTTATTAAGAGGGGTGAAAGGCTTTACAAAGTGAAGCTATTAGAGATGGCAAGATATTAACAATAATAAAGAATAAAAATATATAAAATGCATGAGATAAAACGAATGTATGAAACTGAAAGAATGAAATTCCTATATCTGTCATATAAATTAAAGGTTCTCTTCAATGTATGAACACCTTTCTATGTGGCTTAAAGAGCACTCTGACAGACTGAAGCTCTGATAAGAAAAACAAATCTTCACCCACAATCTAACTGAAAAATGAAACACAACTTTCAGTACTATCTCCCATCATCTTTGACATTTTCTCAAGTCCATATTTCGATTAATAAAATTCAGTCTCCAGAAAGTTCCCTGCCTGTTACATTTTGTGACCTATGAAAGGGAAATTGCTTGCTGCATCCTACAGGAAAGGATAAATGCAATCTGACCTAGGACCCGAGTCAGCAAGGTCTGCTCCTGCACAGCCTTGGCTTTGTCAACACCGCTAGTTTCTATTATTCTCCTTCTCAGTGTAAAGTTTAAATTGTAAACAGATGGGTTTCTAAAAGTTGAAAACACTGTGTGTGCTGTAAAAAAGTTATAAATTAGTAATTTTTAATTTATCCTCAAGTGAATGTGATGTGAAATCTTGGTGCGGTGCACTAGAGCTCTATCACAGTTGCTTTTTAGAATGATTAGGAATTATTGTCAGCAGATTGTATCATCGGAATAGTCTATGCTGTTTTCACAGGCATCGGTTATGATTCATTATCCTTGTTCACCTTTATTTACACCAGTGTTTATCCTTCGTTTCATTAATATGTTAGTTTTCCTCCCAAGTTCTTTCTCTACCCCCAGTAGTCCACTGTTGTGTTTTTTGATGATTTTGGCAGTGTTTGTTTGATTAGTGGAACTTAAAGACCCTATCAAGTATGATTTCCTTCTCTGTATCAGATGATACAGTTGCTGTTGTATTGACCCCCATTAATTTTTATTTGTCTACAGCATATCATCTGTAGAGGCATCCCAGCTTGATTTTCAAATTTAATTCAAGGTTCATAAAAACTTTATTTGCTCTTACTGTCACTGGTGTATAGTGGTAGGTAATAGAGAAACTAATTATTATGAAACTGCCAAAGTAGGACAGTTCTCTGAAGATTAACTAAAATCAATTAGCAGAGGGAATGAAGTCAGCTGTAGCGCTCCACGCTCAGCCCCTGGACACAGCCCTTCTCCTGCATGGCGGGGAGGGATTATTTTTTGGAAGAGAAACACTGACTTCTGGGATCTGACTGCCAACAGGAGAATCACTTATTTTTGAAAGCCGTGAAGGAAATTTCCATTTGAACATTCCTCTCTAGGGGAGTAGAGTGAAATGACTGAAGTTTTTCGTATTTAAAAATAAAATCATTTTAATATTGATAGGTTCATTGCTCTCAGGTTTTTGCTATAGAACTTTTATCTATCATTTAACCATCACACTTAGGAGGAATCTAGGAAAGTATACACTTATACATACAATCTTACTTAAACCCTAAGGAGACTTGCAGTAAATTGCTACTTGTAAATTTTCACATGGTTTTAATTCTTACTACTTTCATCTAACCTTCCAGACTATAGGAGAAAAGTACTACTATTAACTGCTGTATGACAATGGAAAGGGAATTTTAGCTTAGGTTAGCTCAGCTTAGGTAACTTATTTCTTGTTACAGAAAATTTAAGAAACAAAAATCAAAGGAAATCTATTTGAGATCCTGCAGTTTGTTTTTGCTCTCTCTCTTCTGCCTCTCCAGTCAATTTTATCCTATAAGGACAAAGCATCTCTCTCTTTCTGTCTCCCTCCTACATACATTAACCCTTTTGCTATTTCAACTATTACTGCAGTACTGAAGTGAAAGCTGCTTTGCGTTCCCTAAAATGCATTATTGATACATGCAAGTAAATAAAAAACCTAACGGATGTTATCATTTTGACATCTAATTTACTGTCATCTGCCACAAAGTGAATCAAAAATCAGCTTGGAAAGGTTGTCATGTGACAACGTGATTCTATTGCAGTTGTTAAAACTCTTTGTATGATATCACTGGTTGAAGCAAGAAGTCTATTTAGACCAAAAAACTTAGCTGTGTAACATAATCTTGGGCATTCTGGGTTTGCATTATCAAAAAAAAATATTAAAAGTGCTGATGGACATATCTCAAGGTCAAGAATACCGGATGCTGCTAATGTAACATGATAGAACGTGACAGAACAAGAGTTACCACGCTCTTCAGTGGCTCTGTAAAATCAGTACCTCCAAGATTCAGTGATGGAAAAGTAGTAACGCATATTGGAGCAATCTGGTCTTTGCGCCTGCTTTTCAAAAAATAAATGCTGCATTTATCTTTACTCAGAAAATCTGAGCTATTGAATTACAGGCATAAATGACTTCTTTACCCCAGAATATTAACAAGCACTCAAGCCTTGCTGATTTAAACAGTGAAGAACAAATGATTGATCTTTATTGTATGATTCAGCCCCACAATAAACTATATCTGCCACTAATAGATCCAGGCAGATTTCACAATTTTTACTTAGCCAAAGGCATATTTCAAATATTTAGGGTTTGCCATTTAGCTCAGGTGGCTTTACACTTCCTCCAGAGTTATGTTCTGTCTATTTAAATCAACCAGTATTTTTCTCCTTAGTTTAGTAGTGAGCATTTTTCCAGAAACAAAAAAGTATTTTTCTTTCCACTTGCTGTTCATCCACTTCACCTTCATCTTCATGCAAAATTAAGATACAAATAAGCAATGATAATCTACTGTCTAAAACAGAGAGGTGGAAGCAGGAAATACGAAATCTTGCCCTTGCTGTAACACCTCCCACACACGTCGTTCAGCCACCGAGCGGGGAATAGCATTTGTCTGCAGCTGATACATGTGCATGCACATATTTACCCTCAATTCTCCTCAGAAGGTTTCTGGAAGGAGTCATTTCAGTCATTTCATCGTTTTGTAGGACAGAAGCCTAACCTCTCTGATTTTTCTTTCTCCAAAAGCCCTTGATTTCATCAGTCCTACTGTGCCTCCCATGTCTGTCAGCAAGAGCTTTGCCCACAGCCTAAACCTGCCACAGGCTCCAGTGTTTGCTGGCTCCTGTGGTCCTAAACAGTGTAAAATTGAAAAGTGACCTTTTAAGAGCCTCATATTTATCTCCTGAGATTTGGAAAGGAAAAGTCATTTAGAACCCAGTTTACACAACTGTTGAGGGGATGAGTTTCTTTTGAGTCTGCCTAATATCTTTTTACAATACATTTTTATTTGTGTTCAGAATACATAATCATATTGTCATACAACCAAGAAATATTTCAGCCAGATGTTTACAGCAGATTGTAACTGCAGAACTAATCAGAGAAGATGGGAGCAGCTTATAAGTATGATAGGATAAAGTATAATATCAGTTTATATAACTCTGGGCCATATAACAATGCAGTTAAGGATTTTTCCTAATTTTGAAAAGAAAAGATAACAATGAGCATTTCTGAACAGCACATCAACCATTCACATATTATAATGAGATAAAAGAAAGTATGGGTTACATACTAAAAAGCAGCATTTTCAGTTGCAGTTGTATGGAACAGGAAAGACTGTTGTGTTTTTTGTTTGTTTTTTTAAAGACTGCAAGCAGTTAGGTTTAGTCTTAAGTTTTGTTTTGTAGATGCTTTTCAAGGCAGGTTGTATTTTATTAGGAAACTGCTTCTGAAGCTCACTTTCATCTTGATTCCAGGAGTAAAGATGTGGTCAAGGGTTTTAGGATGATCAGTAGCTTCAGGGAATAGTTGAGCAAATTTGTCTCTCTCAGTCAAATGCGTTAACATCAGGAATGAGATTTACAAAGTTAACTTTTTTTTTTCATGAGGCTGTCTCAAAGTTGATTCTATTTACACTTCACCTCAGAACACTTCACCTCACAATTCTGTTTCTGCGTGCTACAATTCAATTTCTGCGACTCCAAACTGAAGTCATCAATTGTTCTTCCCAAGGGAAGGAAAAGAAAGGACAAGCCCACAATCATCTTGAAATATGTAAGCTGAAAGGTAGCACGTAATTTTCAACTGATGCGGTCACTTTGAATTTTTCAGGTTGTGTGCTGTCTAAAAATCTTAGTCCAAGAAACTGAATTTTACTTTTTCCCATGAGGCAAAATGTTTCTCAAATATACAGTGCTGACTGACTTTTTAAGCCCTAAGGGAATAAATGGAAGATGATTTATCTTTTTTTTTATTAAAGCCTTGCTCTACCCTTGCAGTTCCAGATCCCTCACTGATGTAGAACATCACAGTTCTACCACTGTCACAAATTCTATGTTGATTTAGTAATCCTGAAGACAGGTTAGCAGAATACATTGTTCATAAACAGCTTTGTTGTTTTTCTTTTCTTTTTTTTAGGTCCTTTTTGCAATTTTGCCCAATGAGTACAACTAAGGGATAATATCTCTATTATCATGCATTTGAGATGCTGAAATAGAAGGAAATGGAAAGTATATTTCTCAGACCTGTCTAATGTGAGCACCATAGCTCTCATTTTGATTTTATTGATCTATGAAATAGTTACATAAACTAAATTCAGTAAAAATAACTAGATATCTAAAGAGAGAGGGAAAAACTGGTCATTCATATGGCTTCTTTTTAAAGCTCAGAATAGGCTGATTAAATCCTTATGGCTATTTCATATATTATCATTTATCTGAGTATCAAAGCCTGAGTTCCTCTAAGTCCTAGATTGGGGCATAAGCTATAGCTTTGTGGTTTGGCTGTTCTAAAGTGAATAAATAAATTCATGGATAATAAATTGAGCTGTGTGTTGTTAAACACAATTGCTTGTGAGAAACATTAGGTTCAGCAAGCCCCTACCTAAAAGCTGATACAATAATTAATAGCAGGAAACCGCGCAAATGTAATAATATCACTCTACATATTATGTTCTTACGCTTTTACTAAGCATCCCTATTTGGCTAAGCCAAATATCTGGTTAAATGGTTATCTTGGGTTTCCCAACTGAGAAGACTCCTGGGGTCTTCTCTTATTCCAGCCTTGAAGTCTCCAAATCCTGGAGAAACCAGGAGAGAAGCAACATTAAGTCAGTCCTTGCCTCTCACAAAATTTCATATACATCTATGTGACTCCTGGACAGGACACATCTAATCAGCACAGTAAAGATTTTTGCTGTTTAAGGCTTGCTAGCCTCAGCAAACTTTACTAATGGCACTTACTAGTGCTTGAGTTTTTTTTTTTTTTCTTTCAGTATCGAGCCTGAATCTTCCTACCTGCAATTTAAGGTCACTGTTTCCCACCCTGTTCAGCAGGGACGAGACAGTACATTATTCATCTTCGGCAGAAGACTGTACATGTTGGAAGACTGTTCCTATGTCTCCCCTAAATTTTCTTTTTTGCAATCTTAATAACCCCAGTGTGTTCTCTCTTTCTTCAAAAGTCGTAACTTTTAGATGGTTGATCAATCTTTTTGTTGTGCAAATGGTTCGCTTCATTCTTGAATTGTGGTGCCCAAAATGAACACAGTACATCACCTAAGGCATCACTCACCCTGAAAGCAGTAATTACTGTATGTGGCTTGCAGTCCATACTCCTGTTTATACATCCCAGTATGCTGCTTTTTCACAACAGCATGACATTGTTGACTGTAATGTGTTTGTCCTCTATGAAAATTTATTATTTGATAAATTACATGGCAACAGGTATAGTCAAATATAATTTGGGACTGGAGATTCTAATGGGTCTTTCAATATTTCGGTAGAAAGCATATAGTTTATTGAATCATGGGCAACAAATGAAAGTTTTATTGATTCCTGCATACGGACATACTGTTCTAACTATGCAGGAGACTGGATGACAGTCTTGTATGTTTTTCTCTAATTACACATGTTTTATTTTGTAAATATGTTTGGAATATTCATATATCACAGGAATCTCTGAGGCTTAGTCCACTGTTTCCCTCTGATGTGGGAAATTGTCCTGGTCATTACTTCCTTAGTGGGGCAGCATATCTGTTCTTTCAGAAAAACATGACGAATTTCTGGAAATCCTCAGAGTACTTTCTTCACACAACTTTCTTCTCTTGTAAATTGTGCAGGTTCCTGGTGTGAAGGGCAGTGTGAGTTCAGCCATGGCCTACACCTTTACTCAAGACAGACAGCAGTGCCCTGCGCAGACCGGGCAGTTTTGTATGTATATGCAACGCGGGTAAGGATGATACCTAAGATCACAGTGGGGTGAAAGCCTAGTTTTTGGTAAAGCTTAGTGCGTCTCTTCTGTTTCTGAGAGCAGTTTCTGCCTTAAAGGGTGGCAGAAATCAGAGCTGCCAGGGCAGGCTGAGCGAGGTGCCTCAGGGAGCCCAGGCCATGCATCAGCGCTGCCTCTCGTTTATGTTTGTTCTTACTGACGGGCTGCTTGGGACGATGTATCAGGAGCTCTAATCTGCATTCGGTTCTGCAGAGTTGTTAGCCTCAAGATGTCATTTGCTTTTCAGTTTTTGTTTTCCTCTGTTTCATCATAACAATGAAGTTTAGAATAATGGAAGAGGTTAAGCAGATGTTCAAATAAGACTGAAACATTTGTTTGCTGACTATTATGCACTGATGGTGCAGTATAAATAACAAATAATGCAGCCAAGAATCACAACATGGTGTCCCTGGGGAACAAAAAGGGATATTTAAGCCCTACTTCAGCAAAATACTTGAAAACACACGTAGTTTTCAAAGCTCATGTTTTTAGTCTCCATTATATCAAAATAGTCGTAGGCCTGACAAGAGCACTCAAAGCAATGACTTGCCCTACCGGGAGCTCAGCAGGTGGGGAAGGGAGGTGCTTTGAGACCCCATGAGCATCATCTCAGCTGTGCAGAGGCTCTGCTGCCTGCAAGGACGTCCCTGCCCTCACGGCTGCTCTGCCCAGGAGGGGAGGCAGCGCTCTCACAGTGGCGCCGCGCGAGAGAAAGGAGGCGAGCGGCACCCTCGGGTGCCGGGCCCGGCCGCCGCCTCCGCGTCAGCACACTTCTGCTGCTGGCAATTAACAGCACTCTGACTTCCACCCTAGTGAAATGGTGAAGCTACTTAATTTTCAGTGCCTTGTTGGACACTGAGCTTATCCCTGTTAGCCCAAATAAAGCTTAATCAGCCAAGAAAACACACTTTCTAACTAGATGGCTTGTAAGTATAATAAATGTTTAATGTGAAGATGAAAGGACAGTCCATAATGCTGACAGTTCACTTTGTGGACCTTCTTTGTTTTCTTCCTTTAATAACGATCTAAACCTTACTTTACATCTGTTTATGGAAGCACAGGCAGTTGATATTTCTGAAAACTTTTATTAACTGTTCTTTTGTTAGGGCAATCCTGTATTTCTAATGCTAGTTAATAATTATTCCTCAAAGCCAACTATTAATATAGTTCTTTGCTTCTTTTGTTATTGAAATGCAGTTTACCCCTGCTTTACAGAAGTCTGATCTTTTTTTCCTGTTTATTGGTAAATTGAATGAAAAAAAAAATCCTTTCATAGCACAATATGGAAAATGTTAGTAGGAGTGAAATATAGTATTTTGTCAACCACAGTTGTTTACTTTTGTCTCTTCTGTTATTTCATGTTTGGATGGAGATTTGCCATCCTTTTTATTCTTACAAGATTTGAGAGAGTGATCTGTAAATCAAGGTCATAAACTGAGGTCCCAGTGAGACAAATACTATGTCGGATTGTAACCAGCTCTGGAAACACTTCAAAATCTAAGCTGAAAAAAGAATGGGAATGGCAATCATTGATCTGAATAGCATTCCTTAAATCAGAGACTGCTGACATCTAGATGATTGGTACAATACGAAGTATGGTAGAAAAAAATGTATCTTCTGCATCTGTTATACACAGCCCCCTCCCATAAAGAGAAATTTATTTCTTGAAAGCTCCAAATCACTGTTTTGAATCAGGGTCATCTATGCCATCTTTGTTTTCAAAGTGGATGCAGATTCGCGGTTATTCTGTCTCAAGAGTGATGGTCAATTTTTTATGTAGGTACATTTTATTCATTTACATCAAAAGCGGTGTCTGTAAGTTTAATCTACCAATTAATAAGTCTCATTCCTTATGGCAAGCTTTTCACAGCAAGCGAGAAGAGAAGAGAAATGAGTTGTTCACTGTTACGAGGCAATTGCTACAACAGAGCTGGTGCTAGACTTAAATTTCTGGCTGTTTATCTTGTTTGCCAACAGTTCCTCACTGTAGGATTTCACGTTGTCAGTGTATGCCCAGCCACCCAGGGTAGCCTCCAGCTCTTCTGCCTCAGGCTGTGTGGAAGCCAGCATACAGTTCAGATGGTCATCCGAGTTTCTTTTTTTTTTTTTTCTCAAGCAAGTAGAAAAAAAGGCTTTTCTTGCCGTTAGCTAGGCATACCTGCAAGTGGGGAACATGGGTCCTGTCCTGTGCATCTTTGTCATTCCCTGAGAAGGTGCAGTGCGTCAGCCCTGGCATTACAACATTTTCAGCCGTTCCCTTCCACCCCAGTGATGATACGGAAATCAGCAAAAGAAGATTTTAATAACAGGACAAGTTTCTCATAATGAGCAGATTTGGATAGATCACAAAAGCAAGCCCCTTTCCACTTAAGGCAGAACTGTGAATTTAAACAGGCAATGTCTAAAACGTTATTAATAAAAATATTTTATATAAGGCATGGGATCAGATAGAAAGAGTCAGCTGTAATGGGATTTATCTTGCAATATCAGGATTAATTAGAAGTGATCAGAAATTGTGGAAGATAGATGGGCTTTGCTAATAATAGCAATGGTGGTAACTCTGGACCTGATTTTTTGCTGCATAAGAATTGATTTTTTTTTAAATATATAATACTAGTCTTGAAAATCAGGGTGGGAATGATTTATATTACAATGTTAGATTCACAGTTAATGAACCAGAAGAGGTATAACCTGGTTTCAGAATTTCTTCCTCCAGACATGGATAATTTGTCACATGAAATGTTCAAGCATTTAAATGACAGACGTTTGAAGGTAATTGTTTAATTTCATTTTAGAATAAATGTTGGATCCCAGCCTTTAGAAGAAATACAAAAGAGACTGTGTATCTATTGCTAGTCCTTTGGTTCTTCTAGCAGTTTTATCCATCAAGCTAACTACCCTAGTTGGACAAAGTAATTTTAGAAATTCATTCATGCCTTGTTTCCAATCAGAAATTATCTTCAATGACTTTGATTTCCATAATGAGCACCTTCAAATGTAATGAAAACTTCATGCAAATGTAGACCAGGAGGCAGCTTTATCCTGCAATATTGTAAATGCTATTTGGGTTTGAATGGGTTGTAGGCAATTTAGGTTTTACGCAGCTTCTTTGATTACATAACTTCATTTCTGACTATTTATTGTTCTTCTCTTCTGGAGCCAAATCCCCTGCTATTATTTTTGTGTCTTATTTGGAGGGCTGAGAATTTATAAACAGGCGAAGGATAGCCAAGAGGATTAATATGACTTTAAAAGAGTGACTATATCTACATATATATGTAGATATATATATATACACCCTGGCAAAACTATTCCTACGTGAGTGTTAACAGGAACAATGTTTTGTGAAAAAACTATCATCTAAGGAAAATGTGAGTATTTTTGTTTGATGGCGGTTTAGCTGCCAGAGTAATATGAATGGATCACATCAGCTTATTTTCAAGGAGAAAGTTATCTTTTCTCATAAAATGGGCCAACATCACAGCGCCGTTAGTGGCTTTGTGGTCTATCTGCAGAATACGCTGTGAGCAGCATTTAACACTGTTGAAACTGAGCTCCACCCTCGGAGCGAGGAGGAACCGGAGGGGACGGCGCAGCGCCGGGCACGTGGCCTGCCCAGCATCCCGGCCAAAGTCAAAGCAAGGGAACCGAGTAGGGGTTTCACCCAGAGGCCGTGAAATACATTACACAGACACTGCCTGTTGTTGCTGGGCCTTGGTCCAAAATCCAGTGTGAGGAGTTGGTGCCCGGCAGGGAGAGCTCTCCCCACGTGGCCCCGCACGAAGGGGCATGCGCAGCATCACCCTCCGGGACCGGCGGAGCTCCGGCTGCTCCTCGCCCTGCCGCGGTTCCTGCGGGATTCGCTCGGCTGCCCCTCACGCAGGCCACGTTGCCCACTTCCCACTGCCCCGTTCCTGCCTCCCTTAGCACCTTTAACGTGTTCAATAGGGTGGGTGGCGAAACACGCTTGGCAAGAAGCCTGGAGGGAGGCCCGGCCTCCCTTTTCACATTCATTATTGGTGCTTCAGCTGGGACTCATTTAATGAGCCTCCAGGTGAAATATGTGAGGGCCACCCCTGCAGGCACTATTTGCAGGCACAGAAATACAAAGGAGCAGATTACAAGGCGGCACTTGCTAAAGCATGTATAATTGTTGGTGTTTTTAAAAACAAACATGAGAAATTATGTTTTATAAATTTATAAAATGGCGTTTCTTAAAATATGGGATTCTGCTTGCTTAAGAGTATCAAGAGAAGCTGTTAATGCACACATTATTACACTGCAGAGGAAATGTATATGCATCTACTGTATTTACAGTACAATCCTTACTTTTTCTTACCGCAAAAAAGTTACATGTATTCCTGCTCATAAAAGAAGTGTGTGCGGGGTAATATATGTTTTAATTTTATAATATAAAGGAAAGCCAGGGTTCAGAATGCAAATTGGTGGTTTTACAGCACCTTTAAATAATAATTGTTTCAGTATGTCTAGATTTAAGGCTTGAGTGCACGTGATATTTAAGGGGCAATAGCACAAGCCATTTTTTATAGCAGCTCAATATCTCCAGGGCTTGCAAAAATCATCATCTATGCACTAGGCTATTGTGCAGCATAGCGAGTATTTTGCTGTTTTTTAATGAAGCACCCCAAGCGTGTGGTCAGCATTTGCAACAACCAAAGCTTGTGCCTCTTTCCTGACCATGCTGGGACTCCAGCACCTGATGGCCAGAAGCACAGATGTGATCCAAAGAGTTTCAGAGCACCTTTAAGTCACCCGCCCCTGTTGCTCCTCCTATGGTACTTGCTGGGACAGGGAAGCTTTGCAATGGAAGTGCCAACTTGGGGAGAGCGCGGCGCAGGGCACACATGCTGGGTATCTGCCTTCCTAAAAGGCTTGCAGGTTCAAATAGTTTGGATTTGTTTTAAAGTTTCAAAAAAGGAAACAGACTTTTTAATCTGTTTATGTCTTAAAGGCTTAAATCTTTCTGACTGCATTTCTCGCAGCCTGGAATGTCTGTGAGAGTCTTCGTACTTGAACCGGCTTTTTTTCCAGCCGGGAAAGAGAAACGAGTGGACAATTAAAAATATTTTGTAAAATGAAATATTTTGTAAGATGAAATACTAGTTAAAATCATTTAAAGTTATCTTAAACCATAGCTTTATGCTATAAAAATTTAAAATACCTTAAATAAAAACAAATCCATAAATGAAAAATATTCTGGAACAGGAGAAGTAAAATACATTCCAATAATTTGAAGACGGACTGTTTTGACATTAAAAGGTAATCCATACAACATTTCATCAAAAACAAGGCTTTGCTTCCTCCTTCTCCAAGGATAACGTTTCATCTCAACCACTTAATAAATTTAGATAGACTTTTCTAAACACCATATTCATTAAGTTACAGCAACTCAGGACTCTGTCTCTATATAAAACAATACCTTTGTTTACACTGATACCTCGTCATGTGCATAGTTAAGAGCTACTTTTTCTGTAACCTTGCATATAAGACTTTTCAAATGTAAAACATCTTATTCGTCATTAATTCTGCAAGTTTTTTCTAGCAGGCTTGGGCCTGTAGGTAGTTTCTTAAGAGCCTCACTGCTTTTCAAGTAACTGTAGTTTAGTCTTACCATGGCCAGCGAATCTATAGAGAATAGTAATGTGCTCCCTTATGCATTAGGCAAAAGACCACAACATACTGACAACATAAATTACAGGTTTTCAGCATTTATAATGCAAGCGTTTGGGATGAATGACACATGCAGTGAAGTAACAATGCTAATTCTGCTCTCGATTTTCTGAAAGACTGATTGGAATACATGAAGCAACAGCTGCCTGGTCAAATACCTTCAAAAAAATCAGCCTAGTATTATTAATCAGAGTTTTCAGTGGAGTGCGTCGCATTCTAACACCACGAAGCTGTCCCCATACCCCGCTGAATAGCACTAAGCGCTGTTCAGACATGACTTGCTCCAGTGGAATTCTTCAGTTTCCTGCAGTAAGAAAAATGAAACCCATGTGTGTAGTATGAACCAGCTGGCAGCTCTTTAAAGTAGATAGGCATGAACTACTTAAAAAATCGGACACTCCTCCAGATGCTGTCACAATTAAAAACAAAGTAATTTCCCTTATATTGAGACACCCACATAATTTCTGGCTGTCACGAGATTGGCATATTTTGACAATTTAACTAAAATAGATGCTTACAGGGAAAAATATAAGAGCTGTAACTTTTCCTGTCAGAGAACTTTGTTTTTTCCTTTGAAAATGTGCTGCATTTGTGCAAATGTGGAAAGAAAAAGAAAAGCCAAGGAGGCACAGAGAGAACTTTAAAAGAAATTTTTAGCTTGCATAGAATGTAACAACAATGTGATGCTCTTCCCTAGATACGCAGAAACGTGAAGGCATTAAAATACCCACCATCTGCTTTTGCTTGTGCTTTGTTCAGTATGCAGAGTAGCGACAAGGGAAACTCAGAAGACTCCCATATTTTATTTCCTTTTTCACTAAGGGTGCAGTTCATCTGACTGAAAGTAGTATCCAGAATTAGGTGGGATGTCGCTTCCAGGCTGGATGCCATTCACCTCCTCAAGGACAGACATATCACTGCAGGTAGGGATTTACCCAGAAAGAGGAACACTAAGTGTCTAGGATGTCATATGGAAAAATTACAATCCCCAAGATCTTTTCAGGTCACTGCAGGTATTTCCAGAGCAGCCCAGCAAAGCCACCCCTTAGCCTGTCCATTGCCTGCTTGCGCACAAGGAGACCAGCTCCTTCACTGTCACTGTCACTACATACTTGCATAGAAGGACATAAGAGACTGACACAGTCTTGAGCAAGCAGTTGGCTCTGTCTAGACAGGACTGTTGCAAAACACATGGCCCAGAAGCTGGCAGGAGGACAGAGAGTCTCTGTACAGTGAGGCTGAAAGGGAGGCATCCTGTTGGCACTGGGGGGCCAAGGTGGGAGTTCAAGGGGGTGAGAGGAGAACAAGGACGGAGAGGCAAGAGTAATGGATTATTCTGCAATGCCTGTTGGAGATGTCACCACTTCTGTTTGCCTGCATAGCCAAACATGGTTCAGCAACGCGTCAGTCACAGCTGAGTGGAAACCCCTGGGACACTTCAATAATAGTAACAGTAAATGCATGGAAACAAATTCCATCCCATTGTGCTTTTCTGTTACTTATTTATTTACGGAAGAAATTGAATTTCCTTCCTGCTCAATGATACAGCCATTTTTTTTCATTAAAACACTGAAAGTACTTTCAGTAATGTTGTGAATTATGAAGTGTCTCATCTGCATTAAGGTGACTTCAGCCAATACTGATTGAACTGCTAGCCAAAGGATGATGTCAAATTAGTAAATTCCTTTAGACTGTAATAAACTGGCATGAATTTACCTGCATTATAGCCAATAAGTAACCATGAATTTTAATATCCTGCACTTTGATGAACTTCTGTTTTGTATTAATTAACTTATTTATAGTGTGATTAAAGAACACCTAATCTAGCAAGGCATCTGTCTGTAGGACTCCACTCGATTCATACAGAAATTTGTCCTGCAACATTACTCCATCCAAGTCAGTGGGGCAACTCTAGCAAGGATGGCTTTGGTGCCTAACTAAGACAAACTTGATGCAAATACTGTGCCTTTAGCTCAGTGTCATGACACATCTCCAGACACTTCCCTGGCACTGCAAAAGAACAGCTGTTCCCACTCCTCGGAAAAACATGTCCTGTGGAAACTCCTGTCTGGTGGCATCTGGCTTGCAGCTTTTCCAGGACCAGAAGTTGAATGAAATATGTATTTGCTTTTAAAGCAAAGTTTGACATAGCAGCTTGCATTTCATGTGAAAAAAGTCCATCTTCGTGGATGTGATGGTAAAGACAAGGTTAAATATTTAACAGACAGCTGAAGTCGCTAGTGTATATCACTGGTTGGAGAGAAGCTGCAAGACATTATTATCTCTTGTAAGTAAACAGGATTTAATGCTGAGACACTGACATCTGGTAAACATGAAGCAATTCTGTCATGGTTCACATTTAAGTGAACATTGATAAATGTATACCAGTGTTTGAAAACAGCAAAACAAGTGAAGTCTTAGGAAAATTAGGCCAACAAGCTCCTAGGTGAAACAAACCACCAGGACTTCCATTATTTTCTCTTAGTGTGTGTTCAGTTCAAGAAGAAATATGATTTTATGCAAACAAATAAGGAAACAAAGCACATGCTAATTAAAATATGAATCTTAGCTGATTTTTAATCAGCATCCTGAGCTTTTTAAAAGAATTATTTAATAAAATAAGCTCTTCTTTTTAAAGTGCATTTTTAATTGTTGAATAATTCAGTTCCTAGATAAAAGTGTTAATTGAACACTGAGTCAACATCTCCTCCATTTTGTAAATAGCTGTGCGTGAAGCTCTATTGTAGCCTCAGAGCCTCATCAGCAAACTTGATCATCTCTTCATCAGCCAATTCCCTGCAACTCAGGAGTGTCAGTCATCCCAGAAAGGCATTTAACGTCTCTCCACACAGTCACTGTCTGCTTTTAATTTTCACAACATCTGCTGTCAACGAAGAAAAATAAAGAGAAATGAGTTTTGATTTGCATCCTTTTATGATAAGATATTCCAGCCACATGTTGTCTCTATTCTTGTTACCAATGACATTTGGAAATACAGCTTAACCAATTATCTCCTCCTTTTCCCTGGCCTGCACACTGGGGTGGTGAGCTGGCACCAGGGTGATGGCAAGTCCAGGGCAGCGTCGCCCCGGCCAAGGAGCCAGGGGCCTGAGCTGGGCCTTCAGTGGGAGGATCCTGGCCAAGACGGCGATGAGGGTCAGCCACAGCCCGGGGGCCACCCTGGAATTCGGTCACGGGGAGGTCCAGGCAAGAAGTGAAGTCGGCAGGTCCAGATCAGGGACGGACTCGAGGAGGCGCGAGAGCAGGTGCCGACGTGGCTGCGGGGTGGCATGGGCAGCGCCGCGGGAGGGAGGGTCCAGCCTCATGTCAAACCTCCTTCACGGCAGCTCTTCTCAGAGAAGGAGCAGGGGGAGGACTCCGCCAGCTGGCTCCAGCGAGCGAGGACTGGGCTCTGCGCCTGGTACCAGGATGCTCTCCATCCACTTTCTTGATCTCAAGAGTCTGGCTGACAAGATGGTTTATCCCCACAGAACATATTTAACCTAGACAGAGGTGTCGGATAGACCTGCGTTAAACGGCGGGTGGATTCAGGACATCATGGTATTGTGCTTTTCAGGACGATTTTCCAGACATCAGGACAAAGAAACCTTGAACATAAGAGCAGACTTTACGGAGTCAAACCAAAGCTCTAGCTCCTAGTGTATCCATCAGTGCCTATTAGCAAGTGCCTAAAAACGTTTTAAGAACAGGACAAGCCTAGTATGTGATCCAGAGCCTGGCATATGTCCCAGCTTATAGCAATAAGCAATATACAGAGGGGGACAAAAAGAAAAAGAAAAAAGGAAAAAAAAAAAGGAAAAAAAGAGAGAATATGCAAAATAAGCGGGAAACTAGGAGTAAGGTAAGAAGAATGCAATACTAGTTTCATGATAAGCAGTGCTCATGGTGCTTTTGTCATCACCGAATGTGATCAAGCACCAAAATGAAACCACAGCATAATGTAGTTATCGATTTATTGGTTTCTTTTCTTTAAGAGAGTTTCTCCCAGGAAGCGAAGGGTCAGAAAAAGTACAGAAGTATTCATCTGAAGTTTTACTACAGTGAGATGATTAATCCATGGCATCTTTTAGCTTCTTGGAGGAGTTTGCACAGAGCACAGTGGAAGTAATGGTCCTGCTGAAATCTTTGATATGCAACCCCCTGCCCCCAAATCAGTAGGGTGGTTGCCTATCCCAAAGTCTATGGCTTGCTGCAGTGTAGTGCCCTACTGTGAATACTATCCTGATGCTACTGCAGTGAGCAATAAAAACTAAAAGAAAAGACTACTGAACAAGGAGGCATAATGGCACATCCTGCCTTGCTGCTTCCTGCTGACATAAAAACCTGCATAAGGCAAGTCCATTGTTGAAGAAAGGATTTTGAATAATTGAGGTCCAAAATCCGTTGGAAGCTATAGAATTGAAGCTATATGTCATCTGTCATGTAGTTTTTATTTCTTATAATGCACAAAAGGGTTTTCAATCATCGCTTGGTTATCATGATTTGTCCTTTCAGTTACAAAGTATTCAGTGTCATTTATGGCTTTTCAAGTTCATTCTGCACTTCTGTAAATTATAATAATCTGTTAGGTTTGGCAATAAGCTGGAATTTTACTAATGACTTCAAAAGTGATCTGTCTAAGCTTCCAACCTCTTTATATCAGTGCCAACTTTGAAAAATTAATTCTCCTTCTTTGCACCAGCTGTCTGTGCCAGAAGATGGTGGAAGAAATGATGGAGTGGGAAGAAGAGAAAAGTGGAAAAACTGTAATTGAGATTAATTGGATTATCGGTGTGAGAAGAGAGTGCTTTTATGATACTAGACTACAGTACGCCAGGAATCATTAAATAAAGATAATTCCAATGTGAAGGTCTTAGAATCAGACAGAAACCAGAGGTATCTACCACTATTTATTGCCTAAGAAGTCCACCAGGAAATAGAGATTTAGGACCACATTTTCTGAAAGCATAATTTCTGCTGGATTGAATTAACAGCCCAGAATCTCAGCTGGATCCCATGCAAAATTTCACTGCTAGTAAAAAGAAGATAGATATATGCCTCCCAGAAGTGGGAAAGACCAGTGTAAACGATTAGTCCTAGCTCTCAACTGACACAGTTCGTAGAAGTGCGTCAGTCTGGTCTTGCTGCAGTACCTCTCTCAAACAGCAGGCAAAGATCTTTCCTCCTGACTGACAGTAAAATATGCAGGTGCATGTTTTGCTTTACTTCTTGTTCCCATTTCATTCTGTGTTTTTGTAGGCAATCAAGAAAATTAATATAACCACTTCTCTAAGTATCATTTCTCAGTTGCAATTTTAATGTTTAAGAGCCCAAAACATGGATGATGAGGGGAGCATCTTTGTATTCTGTATGCAGATGTGTGGTCAGTGTCCAGGCAATGCACAAAAACAATTACATGGAAGAATTTACCCATTTCACATCAGAGCAGATATCAAACCTTTGCTGATTTGAAATTGCATTTTACAGAGAGAAATTGTGATTTACAGACAGAGTTGGAAAAAAAGAAGCTCTGTCAAATCCTAGCTTTTCATCCTCTGCTCTTTTTTTTTTTTTGCTTCTCTCCTGCCTCTCGAAGATATGCTTGATGAACAAGCATCTGGGGTCCAGAAGGAAATTGTCTTCATGAACAGTACAAGGATGTTTATTTTATTTGCTCCTCTTATCCTGCCTGTTCACTACGGAAAGCTTCCAAACAAGCCATAATAATTCACGATGGTAAATTGTATAGTCATAATCTTTTTATTCTAACCGCATGACCAACACAGAATTAATCATTCTAATGGAAACGTTCATTGTTATTCCTGGTTATGGTAATCAGATGGTCCCAGTCCTCATCGCTTCAGAATTGCTTGATCTTTTCAGAGGGAAGGCTGAACAAGTCCGTGACCTCTTCAGTTCATTTCACCCCGAGAACATTTGGAGAATAAGCATAGGAGCAACACAAGGTAATCCCTACAGATTGGCAATCTTTAGTCCATTCTGCATTAAATAAATTTTTAAAACTATTGTAAATATTTTAATATTGCTTTGGCTGATTCATACTTTCTTCAGTATCTATTTTTATCAATTTTAATGAGAGGATTACAATTTTCAGGTTAGAAAATTCCAAGTTAACCTGATAAATGGCTCTGGAAAGTTCACTTTTCAGATTCAAAATTGAAAAGAGAACTATTTGAAAAAAAAAAAAAA
>VZSV01000001.1:6001708-6054831 GCA_013398735.1 Nothocercus julius | reverse complement strand
AACATCATACAGCTCATACCTGCAATTTCATCCATCCCTTTTACTCATCTTTTTCTTAGATATTTGCTGTAATGACAATACTAACAGTTACTACTTGAAAACAAGTTTTTGTTCACCCTGTATTCATTCAACTTAGTTCTTAATTCCAAATAGCCTTGATTATAACACTATGGCATAAAAATCTAATTCTTTACAGCATATACTAGCTCTTGAAATCTCCCTTAGGTTCAAGCTTCATAAAAACTGCATCTTGACAGAAATTGCTCTGGAATATAACAAATTCATGCCTCTAAAAAGTCTGAAAAAGGAGTAGGAAGCCATTCTTTGTGATGGCAGTCCCCTGGGGGTAAAATAAACAGGATTAGATCTTGGAAGTAAGCTCTTTTTCCCCAACAGTGGTTCATAGGCACTATAAAAATGTGAGATCTCATCCAATTCCTCTACCCTGCATTAGTTAGTTAACTATTGTTCCCATTTATATTCTTGCTCTTTTTTTTCTGTCATCCTTTTCAGTGAACTGAATAGCAGAATGTTTATCGTAATCTCACTGAGGGGGAGCGACGAAAAGTCTAGTTGCTGGTAAAAATCTAGTTGCTGGAAATTAGAACTCTACAGAAGGAAAAAGATAACTTTTAACATGCTCTGAATTTGTAAATTCTCTCCTCCACAGAACCCTGATAATTCTCTACTTGCCTTTACCGGAAACTAACTGGATTTGCAGAGTATATGGGCTTTGATGGGCCTTTGGTCTGATCCAGTCTGCTTGTCCTTACAGCTACTGAAGATCACGAACAGAATCCCAAGATGACATTTCCAAAGGCATCTGAGATAAAACTGATTTCAGACACTGAATTGTACTGACACTGCGTTCATATAATAAGTGGTGAGTGCTTAAATTTGTTAAATTTGGTGTTAAATTTGTTCCAAACTGGTAGGTGTCACCAGTACAAATTTCTCTGATGTTTTGGGGTGAGCAGTATGCACTTACTATGTGATCTTAAAATGAAAATGAATTTTCAACTCTGGCAAATCTCCACAAAGTTTTTCTTGTTGGCAATGTGCAAACTGAGAAACCATCACTAGACATTTAAAAAAAAAAAAAAAAAAAAAAAGAAAAAACTAAAAGATCTTAGCCACTTGCTATTGTTTGTTATTTGATAAAGTAGCTGCTCAGCAGTTGAGGTTCTTAAGGTTTAATCACCTCTATGAAACTTTGCTATCAATTCTACAGCTTTTATGCAAGATGGTAAATGTTAATTTGCTCTACCACAGGTAACCCATTCCTGTGCTTCTGAAATCACTCTTTTCTCTACTTTAAACCATTTAATCATTTAAACCATTCCAGAAGTTTACCTGTGACTGCTTGGAAGCAAAAAATAACTCCGAGGAAAATGGGAACCGTATATAATATTTGTTTTTTATGTTTCCCTGAAAGAGTACACTTAACTTTCTCTGGAGAACTTAAATTACTTGTGTGCTTTACAGAGTATCTGATTTCATGTTGACCAGCAGGGCTGCTGCCCGCTCTCCATTGCGATTAGTGTCTCTGCATTGTTGTTTCTTGGGTTTTTGTTTGTTTCTTTTTTTTTAATCTGCTAGTATATACATGTCTGTGAGTTTGAGAAGGAAGGATACACTTTGATTTTCATCAGTCTGGTCTTTTAAAGTATGGTCTCCTATTTAGCTACCTTTTTACCAACTTTATGACATTTTTTTCTTTAAAAAAAAAAAAAAAAAGAGTCTTACAGAAAAAAAAAAGCCTATCATTTCTATGCATCACAGGACAAAGCAATATATTCTAAAGGACTTTAAACTATTTTGATTGTAGGAACCAAGAAATCTATGCAGGAATACTAAGTAATAATTCTATTCTTTTTTTCATTTATTAATCTATATATGACAGGGAGGATTATATTTCTCTGATGGGGGGGGAAAGCTGAGAAATTAACAGCTTATTACGGACTTAGCAAATAAGCTTTCAGATCCTACTCTCATTCTTCAATTTCTGTATAAGAAGTGATTATCAGCTGGTCGTATTTGTTCTATTTGATTAATCCTCCAAGTTTTTATGAAAGGCTCTTTCTAACAAACAAAAGTAGAGTCTAGTATTCAGCCAGTCATTTCAGTTTTGAAGTAAAATATCCTCAACCAATTATTACATCACTGTTTGAAGCCTGAAGAATGGCAGAAGCTAGAAAAGGAATCCTAAAACTTGACGTTTTGACGTTCATCACTTCCCTTTACCAGTATTTTTTTTCTTCAGTTAAATTGCATGAGCAATAAAAATACAAATAATTTGCTATTTGTTTCTGAACATCACATCACCTTTTAGTTTTCTCTAGTTTCTGAAAGAAACAAAAAAAATTATCTCTTGTCTTCTTCTAAAGCATGAGTTTTTAAACACTGCAGGCAGAGGTGAAGTTACTCACCTAAACTAGGGTTTATAAAACCCTACATTACAAATATTAATTATGAGACTAGCTTCTTTTATGGAATGATAAAAAATTACTATCAGTTGACTTCCAGTGGCAAACACAGGAAAAATCCTAATTGTATTTGTGTGTTTTTTTTTTTTTTTCCCCCCCACCTGTTTATGGTATCATAAGTCATCTTGATCCACAACTCAAGAAGTAAAAATATTTCAGCTTAATGCTAGTAAGAAGTGCCACATATTTCTTTCTAGACAATGAATACATTTGGGGCCTGTGAAAGCTATTCCTCATAGGTAATTAAGATGTGGAATACATTTGCTAAGAGTATTTATTTTTGTAACCACTCCTTAAATGAATGTGTAATTTCAGCTTGTTTTATTTGCATGTCTGAGTGGAAAAATAGAGGAATCTGCATCTCTCTCTGTTGCTTTCAATAATTACTAAGAGTACTCATTAGTTAGGATAATGCAGCTGGAAATAACAGTAGCACTTGTTTCTTACCAAAATTATTTTATCCCTTAATAAACATCCTTGGAGAAGTGATCATTCACTTCCTTGGGGGAGCTTATTGTCATTAAAAGAAATTCCATTTTAAACTGTTTGCTTATGCATTTGTTTAAGATGCTTTTGGTTAATTCTCTTTGGTGCTAAGAGAACTTAGTGTCAATTTGCAGAATGTAAAATAGACTGTTCAAAAGTTCAAATACATTAATAATTACAGCATCCTGCAAATAATGGATTAAATTCATTAGTATTGGTATAATCACTTTTACATTAAACCATCCTCTGTCGTTTATAGACTACACATCACTTATGATAAAAGGTCGGGAAAACTGTTTTCTTTGCAGGCAGAAGAACAAATATATATTGGAGTAAATGAACATAATTAAGACTAAGATGGTTGATCCTGTAAAAGCCACTTCAGTGGCAGAAAAGCTTCTGAAGAGAAAATTTCAAGGTATTAGTTTATCACTCTTCATCTTCTTTCTGACTACAAGTAAACAGATTTTTCTGAGCCTTTTTGCCCTAAATTTTAACCCACAATAAATAGTTTGTTATGGACAGTCCATATCCTCCACACTAGCTTCCTTCAGCTTCTGCTACCTTCCTATTAAGAGAAGTCACTGGTACAAATAACACAATTCTGGACAAACAGATGAGAAGTTCTAAAATGATATATTTTCCCAAATTATGTATGCAAACTGTGAACCTCCTAGTTATCATATAATATATGAAGAGGCCCACACTAGTTTTATCAAACAGGATGAGACAAGATTAGAAGCTGCAAGTCCTTTTTTATTAGACTTGTATGAAGCAACATTAACTATCAGTATCTAGAAAGACATGGCAATAAAAGACAGGTAAAAAGTTCTTATTTTTCCGGTTCTACTTCTGACACACACACATGCAAAGACATATGGTTTGTATTGTATTTTGGTATTTCTCAGTTGCTTTTGTAATTGGAGAATAGTGCCACTCCATATTGTGAGAAATAAATGCACGTGGGCATAATTAGATTTGCAGGTTCAGATAGGCTAAGTAAGAGACACAGGGTTTTTCATTCTTTATAGGCAAAAAGTACTATAGGTAGGGGCTAGTGGTCTTCATTAGTATGTGCTTAGAGTTTAGTGTTTTGTTTTTGTTTTTAGTACAGATAGGCCTAAATTAAATTTAATACCAAAATTATCTGAAACATACTGAGCTAGATTGATCAAATGAGTATGGACTCGTAATAAGAAGACAGGCAATACAAGGACATGAAGAAGTAAGTAAGCTTTAGCTTGTTAAAATTGTAAATCTGTTCTTCAGAAAATAATTTTGCCCTGATAACCCTGGTTTTCCTCTTATGGTAATGCTAAAACTAATTTAGGAAGAAATAAGATAAAATAATTGTTTTAAGTGAAGTGTTAGATCAGTTGTTTTTTAATATATATTATGAAGAGCAGGTTAGATAGTATGTAAAGATGTCAAATGCTCTCAAGTCACTGAAGCCTAATGAAATACCAATTCTGTTTTTTATTGTCTTCTCTGAAGAATCTTAGAATTGTTGCAGGTTATCTTTCTAAAATGAAAAACTATTTGGAGATTATTTCAAATGACTAGGAAAAAGCAAAACATACCTGTCTTACAAAAGTAGTTTTGAAGAATTATGGGCTGTCTCAACTTCATTTCTCAAAAACGGAAAAAAAAATCAATTTGTAAATGCCTGTAGGAAAATAAAAAAACAACTACCATCTGGTGTTTGACCAAAATACACTACATCAGTAATAGTTTTTGTCTGACAAGATTGTGATTCCTATGAATAGATGAGAGTATTAATACTCTGGGTTTCATTAAGACTTTAATATTGCTGTGCTTGATATTCTTGTGAGCGAGGTAAGCAGCTACGCTCTAGGTAGCACTAATACAAGAGAATTTTCGTGCCAATTGTTCGACTATCCTCAAGTAATAATCAGTGGACCTCTGTCAGAAGGGAGAGACACATACACTCCACACACTGTGGATTTCTACAGTGCCTATATGGTGTCTGAGTCTGATACTGCCCTTTTTGTGTCAGCCATAAGGATAATGTAGCCTTTATTGTGAGCTAGTGGGAAAAGAGAAAAGGAAATGAGCAGAGCTAAAGCTTGTGCCCTTTGCTCTGTGTGAGTATCTGAAGTGCAGTGACTGTTGTCTGGATGGCCTCAGCCTTCCCCCTTTCCATGGGACGTGGCAGGGGAATGAGCTACCACGCTGCATCAGCAGCGAGGAGGCAGGACTCTCACTTCTTTTCTGAGAAGGCCAAGCAAGAATAAGGCAATTGTGTGACTGGACTTGTGTGATGGAGGGGAGCAAGTTCCCAGGGAACACCTGGGCCACCCCAACTATCCAGGCTGGGTGCGAGGAGTTGTACTGGCAAAGAGAGAGATGCCAGAAGATGGGGTGCAGGGTTGCTTTTTTTGGAATGAAGAGTATGACCATTAAATTTGCAATTGATAATAAGCTGGTAGAACTGGAAACAATGGGACAGGATTAGAATACAGAAGGGTCTTGATAAACTGGAAAAGTGGCCTGGAAAAAAATAAAATATTAATAAGAGAAAGCACTGTATTTGAATAGGAATAATGAATGGTTTAAGTATAATACAGGAGTCACAATATGCAGCAACTCTGCCTTGATATGTAAGATTACATTCAAGTCATGTGAAGTTAATATTCTGCTGCATTAGAAGTACCAGGTTCACTTTAAGCACGAAATGTCAATACGTTTTCAGGCCAGATTGTATTTCTGAGCTATCAAAATTCTGAATTTAGATAACTTGGGAAAAGAGAAGATCACAAGATAAAATGGTCTTCAGGTGCAGAAATACTGCTTTAAAAGAGAAGAAAATAAAGTTGTTCTGAGCTAACTGAGGGTTGGGGGGAGGACAAAAAGGATATATATTTAATTTGAAATACAGGAAGGTTGGGTTAAGCATGATCAAAATCTTTTTAATTGTAAAAGCTAATGACCACCAGAGCTGATGGCCTAGAATTGTTAGGTATCTCTCATATTTAGAGATTTTTAACTATAGATTAGGCTGACACTTCAAGAAATTCATTTGTTATCTCTTTCAGAATTTTGCCTTTTACCATGAGCTGACTAATGACCTGTAAACATCCCTTTCAGCTCTACGAGCTCTGATTTCCTAGTGATGCATCTAAAAGAAACTCACAGAGGGAACTCCTTAAAGAAGTACTTCCTCAGGAAGACACTTGCTTTTACACTCTTTAAAGTCTGGCTTAGGCAGTGAAGCCCTTAGACATTTTATTCTGTGGATTCTGTTTGTATTAACTCCATTTTTCAGAGTATTCTGTGCCACATTATTAATCTTCCTTCACAAGTATTTGTTTGGTCATTAGAGACTGCAAATTAAAATTAGCTTTTACAAACTTCTTGGTCTAATTAGATCTCAATAAAATTCTCTCAAGGAGCAGCAGAGAAGTTGAATAAGCTACACAGAATGAGCTTCTACAGTGGATTGCCTTATTTTCTATCAGCTGTATTGAATTTAGTAGTTACATGCTGGGTTTCATTATATTAATGCTCAAATGATTCTTCAGGAGTACTTGGAATAGACTTTCTTTTTCCTAGTGGTCTTGATCTTTAGATGATGGCAATATTGGAGGGAAAAAAAAAAAAAAAGACTAGAGTGGGATGTAATATGTTCTCAAGGTTCTTAGAAATGATCTCTATCAAATCAAATAAGAACTTATGTTCTTGCCAATCATAAACTCTTACATAATTCTGACAATAGATGGTCAAATTACGTCATCCCAAATAGAAGGGCCCCATTTTTCCTTTTTTCCTTTCCATCTTTCAAGATGTACTGCTTCCTCCAAACAGGAGTCTCTTGTAAAAAAACAAGTTTTTGCTTTTTGTTTTCTTTTAAGCACTCCTCAGTATAAGTCTCAGTTGAATTGCAAAAGACACACGTTATCCCAACATTATACACTAAAAAAATCATATTTAGACTAGAAAACGGTAGATCGGCCTCAGGGAGGAAAAATAAAAGGTCTTCCATTACTTCACAGAACTTTTATGAGATCCCAGCTGCATAATTCTAGCTTGCCAGTAAGAATATACAACTTTAGGGAAGTAAATTCCATTTTGTAGCTAACAGTCTGTGCATCATGTATGAGATTTGATTGCAAGCAACCATGATATAATTTAGATTAAACAGAAAGTGTTCCCATTAGCTAAACTAATTCACTTCTAAATGGAGAGCAAAAGGAACCAATGTTATTGCATATCATTAGCAATCCCAGAAACAAAACCATAAACCACTTTTTCAAGAAAAAAACTCTTCAAATGTGATGGTTGCATTAAAAAAAAAATGCAAATAGGATCTGTAGAAGTTATGCTGAATGTCATATTAAGCATAAACTATCATGGTATTATTGTTGAAACAAGATGCTTACATGGCTGTAATGGTAGTCCAAATTCATATTTCCCAAAGAATGGCCAGGGCTAACCCATCCCAGGAATGGCTGTGCCAGAAATTCTAACCTGCAGTAGCTCTTCTGTCCCAAACAAGCAGGGGATTTCTGCATACTAAGCTGATGCTTCCAGTGATACTTAAGAGAAAGCTGCACATGCCAGTGTTTTGTAAAATGCTTATACATTGTGCCTGGCTATAAAACCATGTTATTACAAAATACTTCCATACTACTACTGGTTATACTCTTATGCATCTGTGTTGGTTCATGACAAACTAATACTGATTATATGCTGATTAAATACTTCTAACCTACCTATCGGTGTTTGGACTATGTAGCCTTAAAAATAGGCTGCTTTTTGGATAAAGACGTATTAACTGTGTTATAAGACATTACTCTGCATGGGGATCTGCATTTATATTGTAAAGGAGCTCTGCAGTTGTTCATAGACTAGTTTAGTTTGCAGCACATTTTACCCTTAATAAATGAACTGAATAACAACGCATCATAGAAACAAATACTGGAATACCAATCCCTAATCTTTAATGCTGATTTTAAAAATCAAATTTTGGGAGGACTGATGTCCTGGGTAAAATAATAATGATTTGTAAATATTTGGGGAGCAAAACAGTTCATTTTTATAGGTTAGCAATAGTACAGCTGGAACAAAAATCACCATGTGGGTGCCCTTTCCCACATGCAGAACCTTTGTCAAAAATATGAAGCTTAGCCTACCAAATCCGTAACATGATTCTCCTCATATAGGGGTTATGTCTACCATAAGCACTTCTATATCAAACTGACCAAAGTACTGTTGCTTTTGATGATATACTCAGAGACATGTTTAATGTTTAGTCCATTCAGCGTGATTTTATGACCAAAATTTGAGTCTACAGAACATACTAGGATATTTTTTGTCAAAAAATTTCTTTGAGTAGTGTCATAAGCAACCTCTCAACTTCTCTGAGGTACTCGCATCATAAGGTGAAAATAGGACACACTTTTAGATCCATTTCTGAGTTGTCCTTAGCTAGGTTCTTCTAGCTTTTCTGGGAATGTTTTCCTTGGCTCACATGGCCACAGTTGTTCGAGTTCCCCTCATATTTCTTATGACTGACAATACGCTTGGCTTTTGCTCAAAAGCTCCATTGTAGGGTCATGGAGGCTGAAATATGAAAACTACCTATCAGTTTATTATTAGACTTGCCTTTCTTAAGGAAAACCATATTAATGGTTGCTATGAAGAGAACAGCATCCACGTCCCTTCTTCAAGTAACCTCTGAAGGGAAGTGGATGCTATTTATGTTTCCATACTGACATAATGGATCTCATGGATATCCAAGAGCTCCGGTGGGTGATAACGAATGCGGAAGTTGAAGGGCTGTGGGATTCTGGGCAAGGTGCCTAGTAGTGCAAAAACCCACATAGTACAAGTCCACTTGAACCCTGCTTTTAAACAGGCTGCAAATCTAGGTTTGAAAATAGCCCTTGAGCTGGTCTCAGCAGGCAGAGCAGCCTTACACACAAAATGGTTAATAACCCAGAGAAGGGGGAAAGTGTTCATTCATGGGAATGTTTTTCATCTCTTGTTTCTGCTGCAGTGTCTTACCACCTACAGGTGCACATTTCTGGAGAACAGAAAATAAAGAGTTAGGCAGTGCAGCAATCATAGGTTTTTTTTTTTTTTTTTTTTTTAAAAGCCTGGGGCCATATCTGATACCACACATCAGTTTGTTCTTTTCAGAAAAATGACTATTTAGCAAACACATTGATTAACTGCTGAGGAGTCAAACTGCTGCTTATTATTCATTTGTATTAAATCAGTCCCACTGCAGTGCATTATGGATCACTGAAGTATATAGATTTCAGTCAGATGTGTTCAGTAAACTGGGCTCTAGGGGAAGGAGAGATTATCTTTCTTCTTTTTGCATCCACTGCTCCTACGGCTGATCAAAAACTTGTTCAACTGTTAACAGAAATCAGAATTAGCTCAACTCCTCTGTCAGGTCTGCTAGAAACAACTTTATTCTAACTTCACCCAAGCCCTATGTTAGTTTCTATTTTGAGGAGTCTGAGTGAGGTTATGTAATCCATGAGAGGTGAGGAGCTTTTGAAAAGGTGTGACATGTAATTTTTGCATCAGTAAAGCTGTGCTTTACTATAAACCCTTAAAAGGAAGAAGGAAAAATATATACAAATATGAGTATCTCACCCCATTATTTGAGGAGCCTGTTACCTGGTTGAGATTTTAAGATTTTGGCATGCTTTGATCCAGCTGCTAATCAAGAAGGCTGTTTTTGGTAAGCAGTTGGTTTGAACTAATGATCACAAGCTTAAAGAAAAGAAAAAAGTAAATGTTGAAAGCTAGTTGGGCCGGGAGGAATTGCAAAATTCCTTCCCAAGAGAGAAAAGATTAAGAGGCCTCTGAGTAGAGGCACTCAAATGGTCAGATAAAATCCGAGCAACATTCACACTACTAACCAATATATGTGTATTTAACAAGTATATTCCATTAGCCTTTTGGGTACACAACATCTGAAATTACACATATCCCTAGACAAATAATTTTCCAGTGCACATCAGTGCATTGATTGAAGGCAAAGTAAGGGAATTCTGCATTTAATATATCACCAACGCTTTGATTTCTGTCTTTTTGCTTCATGTTGATTACACTACTAAGGTAGGCAATGGCTTTTTATTAAATTTAGAAAATGTCAGTCACAGAAAAGGTATTGTACCACTTTCCTTTATGAAAAGAACATAGATGAGAACATCAGATTTAAAAGAAAAAAAGGTGACAAGGAACTGTTCATCTTAACCATTTGATATCATCTGTAGTTTAGAACTGGAATATATATATTTCAGATAAAAGGAGCATTTTTTATTGTCTGCACTGTAAGCTATGACATTTTAAGCACATAGCAAATTTTAAGTCTTCAGAAAAGGAGATTTAGCCCAGTTCCAACAGGGCTAGGAGACTCTGTATGTGGTGTTATGTGTGTTGCTATGAATATAGAGTACCTTGAACATGAGTTCATATATGCAGCTGTACAGTAGAATAGTTGTAATATTAATTGTTTGAAAGGCAGATATTATTATCTTAGTATCCTTTAGGTTATAATCAAGGCCATTTCCCATAGTTTCTGGTAACAGATTTCATGCAAATGCATGATACTCTAGTGTTCAGAAGAATAAACTCACTGTCTATGATTAGATCAGCAAGTAGCATCGCACAAAGGGACTAGGTTAGCAAGTAGCGTGGCACCAAAGGAGAAGATCTGTAGAGGGAAATAGTTATTAAGGAGGACTGAATATCTGTTACATGTGCCCTGGTGGAAGAGGAGAGCTGCTTGAGACTTGCTTTAATCTTGTCCCAGGGACTGCATGTAGATTAATAACTGGAGTTGCATCAGGTGTGCGTGGTGAACACATTTTTCAACTTAGCTTCATTCAAAAGAAATCTAGTTCATGTGCTCCAGGACTCTAGTATGAAGCAAGCCAGAGCTCAGAAATGGCACCCTCAGATTTGTTTCAAAACTGCACCCTAGATCCTCACTAAAACACTAGCATGCACATCATGCTATTTTAGTTTATCAAAGAGGATCCATCTTCAGTTGTCACTTAACACAATGTCCAGACAATTTATCCAGACAAAGACCCCTTTTACTTATTTTACTAATAGCAATAAAATGGCTCACAGATGAGCTTTATTGGAATTATAATCCAGGGGCTATAAACATAATTATGACAGGCTAGAAAGCTGTTCAACTTTAATTTGCTGCAAGAAATTCAGCTTAGCCTTGAAGCAACTTAAAGTAGTAGCACCTGATCTCTCTCTCTCAGTAATTAAAAAGCTGTGGTAAGCAAAGCCTCTCTCACCTACCAAACTGCAGTATAGTCCTCCAAATCAAAACTGGAGAAGCAAAAAACTGGAGGAAATTGTATTGCACAAAGACCTTGGGTGACCTGATCTAAGTTGGCCCTACTCCTAGTAGGCAATTGGACCAGAAGACCTCCAAAGGTATTTCTTATCTAAATTATTTTATGATTCAATGGGGCATCCTAGTCCTGGCTGATTTGTGAATAATTGGGTGTTACTGTCAACAAGAGTTTTCAACAAATAGGATCTTTCAGCTTATACTAATTAATCTAACAGTGTTTATAAGGATGGGTTTTATTTTTTTGGAGGATTTCTGGCAAACAAAAGGCTGCTAAATGATTAGAGCTGTAGTTCTCTCACACTTGGACAGTTAAAAAAGGGCTGAATGAAATGGCTAAAAATTATTATATAGAATTTTCTGTATCATTATTTGCTTACAAGCCTCTTGGGGGAAAAAATGGAAAATAAATCTAAAATCTAAATGTTATGTAATAAGGGTTTGTCTCTTCAGTGCATGTCCCTACAAAAAAAAAAAAAAAAAAAAAAAAAAAAACACTTTGAAACACTTTGTTACTTACTTCTTTTTAACATTTAAAACAACAAAAAAAAAATATATGGATAGGGTGTGTGGCTTTATTTTTCTGTAGACTATGTCATGTCCACAAGTTAAGACCTGAACCCACACTCTTAATTCTTCATCTCTCAAGGAAGTTTAGGCCACCTTTTTCAATGACCATTTGTCATGCAAATAAAATTTAAAAATTCTAAATGCTAATAGCTGCTGAGAAATGGGAAAATACAACTTTTCACTAACAAGAAACAAGAATATAGAGCAATAGAAAAGGCAGGAGTTCATTCAGCCACTTCCAAAACCAAACATTTTGCCTAGATTTGTCATAGATGAGTAGGTAATACAGCACCTGGTGTTGATGCTTTACTAATCATATTTCTGTTGTGAAAAATTGTATATAATTACCTGGAATATGTTCACTATAATTGCAGTATTAGCTTTATAGTCTCAGTGTTTGATCCATAAAAGCTAAATGTAGTGATGAATTTTCTCAGCTCTCCACATTTCTGCAACTCACCCCATGTGCTTACAGGGGTAATGAGCAACCAAGCAACTGCAAGGGTTTGAAACCTCTTACCATATCATCTCAGTGTGGAGATCACTCTAGGCTTCTGATTGCAGTTAGCAAGCCTTATTTTGATTAGTTGCCTTCCATCTCTGATAGGTTACTCTTACAGTTTTGTTTGTTTGTTTTGCCTTTTTTTGACTCTCTTTGTAGATTCTGCCCTGGAAAACTGATTGCAGACATTCTCTCACTTGAAAACCAATCTGTTTTAAGGGTGGACAGTTTCTGTCAGAGTCTGAGATTTGGTTTCAAAACTTATTTTTCTAGTACTGTTTTTCATACTTAATAACTTAACATCTTTATTTCTCTCAGTTTATCCAAGTGTTAAAAGGTTTAGTGTTTCCTTGCTGTACCAAGGCCTCATTAGTATGCCTTGACATTTTATGGTGTTATTTTATGTATTGTGACTAAGAGGTGTATTTCTGAGCCACTTAAAAATGAGATGCTGAGCTATGTTTCCCCAGTACCCAAGTAGTGGTGGAGAGAGTCTGATAGATCTGCACTTTGTATATAAAACCAAGCTAGTTGACTGATAAGCTTTTCTTATTATCTTAAGATCATTTAGGGTGTAGCAGTTTTTAGAGATTCGGATAGGCATTTCAAATAGTTTGAAGTGGAGCTTCCAATTTGGATCAAAACCAGTAATGCAATGTAATCTTCTATGCATAAGCACAAATAACCGTGTTATTTGGATGTTGGCTTTCTTCTCCGAGATGTTTAAATAGATAGCTAATTGATGTCAGGTGTTCTGCAGGCTGCAGAAGGCACAATACCTCACTGACTTTTCTATTCAAGTTGTGAAGGAATAAAATGGATGACTGCATGAAACACATTCCTAATGCTTATTAAATGAAGGATAACTGATCTGTCTTATAATTTTTTTTTTTTTGCTGTTAATGCCCCTGTCTGAGTATATGCTAAACAAGCTTTTGTAATAAACTCAGCAGTAAAGCATAAAAAAAAATTGTTTAATATAACATTACATGCAACACTTCTTGGTTAAAGAAACAAGGTGTTTAAAAAAAATCTAGATTTTATTTTTATATAATTAGTCACAATATGGCTGTATTTTGTTGATCTAGAGCTCTGTGTATCTGTGTAGCTCTCTGAAATTATTCAGAGTAATTATACATATTTTAATGAGTTTCTTGGCTTATTCTATATGTAGTGATTCAACTCCTGCAGCTCCCAATCATGTCAGTAGCAGTAAAAGTAACATCCACTTGGATCAAGGGAGAAGTTTTAAAAGTAATATACTGGTTTTATTAGAACAGAATTTTGTTGTAAGTTAAGGTTAGCAATAGAGATCTGTTCAAACAGTTTATCTGACACTATTTTTCTTTATATGAAAGCATCCACAGTAAATATACAAAACAGTCCAGATTCATGCCATGCTTTGCACAGAAAGGAACACAGAACTTTTCCTTCCTTTGAGCTCCTTTAACACGCGTGGCGCCGCTGCAGGCAGCTGCCTCCTCTTCTCCCCTCCTTCCCTGGGCCACCCAGGTGAAGGGGTCAGCTGGAATCACAGTCTTGTGTGATTTGCTGCTTTCTGTTTCCCTCAGCTCAGGAGAGAATATCCTCTGCTGTCACTGATCTGTTTTGTTGTCTCTGGTTGGTTCTCTGTGTTACCCTGAGCCTTGAAAAAGCACAGTGTTTCGTGTGAGAATTCACAAATCTCTTTTAAAAACTGTTTTCTAAAATCTAAAAAGTTATGAATCTAGCATCCAACTGGTCTCCTCTTTTATCTTGATGCCTTTGAGAATAATGCAGGTATCTTTTTCTTTTATGCATGTGTAAAATTTTATTTTTATATGCATAAAGACAGGATTTAGATTGGATTTGGACTTGCTGCTTGTGCCTCTCCACAAGTCATAATCCTTTGAAGTCATCTCCACTGCTTATTGTGAGGTGGTTCCAGCTGCTTATTCCTCACTCTGTGAACACTTACAAACTGAAGTCATCTTTGCATGAAAAATGGCTTTTTTTTTTTTTTTTTTTAATGTCTTGAATTATGTTTTGAATACAACAGAGATTGGAGTATTGTTTGGCAAGGGACAGGGAATCTCCAATGCTTGAATGCTCCCTTTACATGGCTCAGGACCCAGCTTGCATAAGCATCTAGGGCTTCAGACGTAGCATATCAGTCAGAGTTGATTGAAATATATTTCTTAATGTTACAGGTTGTATCCAATACTTTTAGCCATTTCATCAATCCGTGTTTTTGTAGACAGACCGTAAGCATAGGTCACAGGTAGCATAAATAGTGGGTTTTGTTTCATTTAATTTTGTGCAATAAGAAAATTTTCTGATGTATTTTTTTCAGTTGCATTGAAACAACTGCCCTTTGTATAGAGTAACTAAAGAAAGCAGAAAATGCTATGGGGCCAGTAACACCTTTCTGTAGGAAGTTCACCAGTAAATCGGTCAGGACAAAGTTACAAAGTACAAGGAAACAAAAATTCCCTCTTACTTTTCTGCCCCAATGTAGCTTTATACACTCCTTCAGGCAGTAGCTTTGGCCTGGATATAATAAATCTATAGGCAACGCAAACTTCAACTGATGGTCCTTCTTCCAGGGTTTTACAGCTACCTGTCAGTAGACATGTTTTCTTTAGTGCTTCTTTTAACAAAGTTTAGAATATCTTTTTCCTTCCAATTCCTATTGCACATCAGATCAGGAACTTGACTAACTTCGTGTGCCTTGGTACAATCTTCTTTATCCAAATAGGAGGGGACTTTTCAGGTTAGTTAGCTTTGCTATTGCAAGACAGAGAAGAGGGAGCATTTGCTGTACAATTAGACAGCAAAACTTTCAGCTCAGCTTAGACCCCCTCCCTTTTTCTCTCTTTTCCCTTTTGTATAAGAAAAATCCAAGAAGCTGTCAGGCTCCCCCTTCCCTCTTTGAGGAGAGGGTCACAAGGAAGAATGGTATATGGCTGTCTTTATTTTTCTTAACTAACTGCCTTATATATGCAGAGCAATACAGTGCAGAGTTGGGAGGCAGAATGGGATGAAATATAAAAGGTGCAATGCAGGACTTGGAGATGGCAGTGAAGTGGTGTAAGTTATAATATTTTGCCTTTACCTGGGACCTCAGAGCTGGTTCACCTCTTGCCAGTGATGAGATTGGCAAAGGGACTAAGGAATCCGGCACACTGGCTGCTTCTGGCTGTCCACAGCCTATTTTAGCAGTCAGAAATACAGGGAGCACGAAAAATGACCCAAGAGGACAGTGAGCAGGAAGTGCCCGGCGTGCCGCTGCGCAGACACAGCGAGGGGTGCGCGTTCTGTTGGCCCGTCCAAGCCGGAAAAGATTCTGTAGAGTTTTTAGAAGTCTCAAGCCAGGAGACCCAGTTGTCTTTACATTCACTTTGAGCTATAATCTTTGTTATTTCTACAGCAATTTTAAGCAGGAAAATTTATTCAGTTGGTCAACGGAAAATAAGAGTTTGCAGCAGATAAATGTAATATTATAGCAGAAGGAGGTTCTGGTGATTATATGCTCCATTTGGTCAGTCCCTATCATAAACCTTAACCCTTGGTCCTGAGCATCTGAGCAATATTCTAGACATTTAATTGTAGTTCAATTAGTAAGGCCAGTAATTCCTGGAATGTCATACCAAAAAAGTAACTTACCTCACCTGAGAGCTGTCTAAAAACAGAAAGTTGCTAACTCCTAAATATTGTTAGGAAGAGCTTGACACCATTTGCAAATGTTGATAAGCCACTGTATATTATACATCTGGAACAAGACCCAGAAATACATTTGCATTTTTAAAGTCCCTAAAGATTGGAGCTTTTTCCAACAATAAGGTTCTTGGGACTGCTGGAAAGAAAACAAGTTCTAAATACTAGAGAGAGAGAGAGAGAGAGAGAGAGAGAAAATAATAAAAAAAAAAAAAAAAAAAAAAAAAAAAAAAAAAAAAAAAAAAAAAAAAAAAAAAAAAAAAAAAAAAAAAGGAAATGCAGATAAAACTCCCACAAATCTTCATTTTCTCCTATTTGGCCTGTGGGAAAGTGCCAGGCCCTCCAGTACTACCCCAAGCCTCTGTAAACTCAGGCAAGATGCTTAGTTAAAATTCCAGCATGCCTTGTTGCTTCTTGTTTATTTTTCCCCCTCATTTTGCAGCTCGGCTTTTGGCAGATGGCAGTGATTCCAACAAAAAGCCAGGTGCGTGCACTGGCGGCTTCCCTGCTAAGGGGATTTAGTCAGATGTTCCTTCCACCTGTGAATTGGCCGCCTGGACTCTGCCAGCTCCCATGAATATAATTATTATGCTCTATTTCAAAAAGTCGTAACAAGTTCAAGTTGGTCCTGTTGAAAAAGTCTGGTACTATCACAGTTTCTTCCATTTTGAGAGCCTCGTTATGAAGGAAGCACCTTCTCTGACTGCTGGTTTTATTTTGACTTTGAGAGCATATTCTGATTTGAATTTATGTAAGGTTACTGCACATTTACACCAAAGTGATTACAATTAGCGTCTCTTCTGCACCCTCTAAATAGTAAAGAGATATTTATACTCGCGTCTAACTGAGTTCCCAAACAGCAAACGCCCGGGGCTTTTCCTGCAAGGTGGCGATTCCTGTTCGGCCCGCGTGCATAAGCCTGGCGCCGTGCGGAGCTCCGCTGCCCGGAGGGAAGGCTGCACCACAGGGGCGCTGAGGCCTCCGTGGGCATTAAGATCCTTGGGCTCTGAGATGCCCCTTTGCTTTTTGAGGAGGAAACAGATTTTCTCAAAAGGACAAATCAAAGCAAGATTTATTCCTTTCCTTGAGCTTTCTAGCCTGACATGAAGAGGCCCATTAAACAGCATGAAAAGTTCAAAATGAAATAAATTGCTATACTAAAATAAGCAAAGAAAATTCAGAGAAATGCAAGACATTCCGTGTTAATGGAGTGAAGCACAAAATTTCACACACGCCAACAAGGCAAACAGCACAGTACTCCTTGTCGCTGCTGGGAAGCCCTTGTGCCGAAGCAGCCGTCGTCTCACAAATGTTCTCCAGGACAGATGGTGGGACAAGCAGACTGGGAGCAGAGGGAAAGGGCAGCAGCAATGCAGCGTGAGCCAGGCCAGCTGGGGCTGCCGCGCTGGGCGCAGTGCCTGGGGCTGGGCTCTCCCCATGGCTGCTTGCCCAGGGAGCTGCAGAGCTGCCCTTGTGCAGGCTCTCGAGTTGAAAGGCCAGCGCGGACCATGTGCTCATCGCTGAGGTGGCTGGTACACAGTGTAGGACGTCCATTAAACCCTGTTCAAATGAATGCATGTTACTTAGGAGCATGGCCAATCATGGTTTTTAAACCCCCCCAGTTATAATAATAACCAGAGCGTTTAGTGAGATGAATTAGCAATTTAAATAGCATAGGTATTATGCACGTACTCTACTCTGCAGTGGTCTCATTTTGTGTAAGTTCTTTTTCTTTCAACTTGATTTATATTTTTGTCTAATAGCTGGTTGATTTGTTTCTATATTTTTTTCCAAAATTTTTAACTCCAGTTAATATTTTTAAACTGACCAAACCAAAGTTTCAGCCTTTAATGGAAAGTCATGGCTTCCATACTTTTAATAATTCCTATGAAGGTACCTTAAAGCCTCTCTGTGCATAAATATCTATCCCTGTTCTGGAAGCTAACTCTGAATTCTATCAACACTGTGCTTTAGACTTGAAACATTTTCAAGATGGGGTTCCTGTGTGATCACAGTATCAACTTAAATTTTTTTTGTGTGTTTTGTTTTATGTATGTGTGTGCTTTGTTTGTTTACAATTGCATTTTCTTTCTCTTAGCCTATTTGCCACAAAGACTGTGTATTATTCTAATTTGTGACTTAAATATGGTCTGAAAAGGAGTTAAGTATTTTAAAAAGACAATTTCTATTAAATATAAAATAAGGAGTTTGAAAATTATTTTCAATTATTTTTATTTCTAGTATTGCTTTATATTATTCAAATATTTTTGAAAATTCAGGGCATGCAGTTCAGAACCCCACTGTTATCACATATGTTGATTACAGAGGAAGATAAGCATAGAGAAAAGCAAAGTGTGTTTTTGTTTCTTCGTTTTCTCCTTTCATTTTTTTCATCTTTGATATTTATGAGCGTAGAAGGCTGTTCTGAGGTAATTGTGGAATAGTAATACATATGAGGATGAAAAGATAGTAACTCCAGATGTAATAGGTATAGTCAATGGTACAAGAAAATATAAAAATGTATATGTTTCCAAAATTTATGAATCTGTGTTTTGTACTGTGTGCTTTATGCATGGAGCTAGTCTTTGGTCATGAGTCAGTGAAACTGCTGTAATTAAATTTTAGGTTTATGAGTATTCAAAGATATATTTAAAAAGAAAAAAGACATAAAATCATACCTGATATGTCTTCACAACTGTGCAAAGAAATGTGCGCAACACTCATAGGAAATAGTTAGTGACCTAGAAGCAACCAGGATTGTTTGATTCTAGTGCTTGATTAGGAGTAGCAATCCAAGTGCTTTTCCTCTTCTGACCTGCGAATGATTCACTTAACTCTTTATGCCTCACTTTTCTCATGCTTTTAAATAAGGATAGCTAAATTGAGTTTTATCTCAGAAATACAACAATGCAACATTCAAAATTTGCTTCAAAGCTCATTGCTGTCCAAAACTAACTTCCATGTATGTGCAGAAATATTGTGTCCGTCTGGTCAACTGCGGGTGTTCATAGCTAAACAAGACTTTTTTTTCCCCCTTCAAGAAAAATTAAACATTGAAACCATTTCTGTCAACAACGTGGCCCATAGTGACTCATCTTTGCAGTGTGAAACAGGAGCAATAGCAGAACTGACAAACTAGGAATGGAGCTTTTGTGGTATTTACTGGTCAAGACATATCTATAATCTGACTAAGATTTGTGCTAATATATTTGTTGTTCATATGTATTAATCCAGTAATTTACATGAACAAATGTCAGGCTGTGGGATATTTGTGAGCTCTTCACTGTTTGCTTCGCGACTAGTTAATTTGCCTATCTGCCTGGATGACAGAAATGCTTTAAATGGGTGAATAAGCAGTCAAAAAGAACAAGCAGCAAATAACTCCCATCCCAGTATAAATCCACAGATGAAACAATCACTATATTAAAATGTGTTAAACCTTTGGAAACTTCTGACATTTCTGTGAGTGCTTGGCACCCCATCTTCATCTCTTCCTGCGCTGAAAAACACAGCGCAGTTGCTCTGAGCTCAGTTTGTTTATTTTATTTGATAGAAGTCGCTGTTATGTGGATCTCTATCAAATGGTCAAGTAATAGAAACCTGAAATCATGTGTGAAAAGTAATGGGAAATTTCCCATTCAGTGCAATGGGAAGCAGGGCTGATTTTGTGAGATGGTTTGCCCAAAAGGGCAGCGAGTGACGAAGCGTGCCGAGCGCTTCTGCTGCTCCCCAGGGACTTCCGGCGGGTGTAAAGCGAAATAAAATCACTGGCCTGTTTAGTTTATTGTATCACATCTATATTGGTGATGTTTATGTGCTGAAGGTATTTTTCTCATAAGAAAGTTTTATGTGGAAAAAGTATCATTTGGACAGTGGAGTAAATCCAGACTTTTCATTAAAATGTCATAATAGCGGTTTTGCATTGCGTATTGCATATACCTTCTTCTCCTTTAAAGAAGTGTGTTTACAAAACAAATCCAGGTTAAAATCATTATAATTTCTAATAACCTTTTCTTTGATGTGTAGCAAAAGTACCTTTACAAATTACTATTATCTATTCTACTTAGCCCAACTAGTATAGTTGGGGTTTTGTTTCATTTTGTTTTAACAAAAAAAAATCAAAAAGACAATAAGTTTGATAACATTTGATAATATCTATTAGCTATTGAGCCAGATCATGAACTTCAGTTGATGGTAGAAATGGCTAGCAAAACATGTTTTTAGATCCCAAAGCCTGTTTTAAAAATATTTTGAAGTCTACAGTCTGCCAGGATTCTCTTGTTTCTTTGCTTACTGAGGTATATCTGAGCAATTTGACCCCTAATTCTCAGGAAATCACAAGATGATTCTTGCCCAATCTATTTTCTGCGTGCACGTGTGCCTCGGTCTCCTCCTACTTCAGAGAGGTAGATGGCAGCGTGGGCCAGGGGACGCCGTGACTCTTTTCCAGATAACCACTCGTGCCATCAGGAAAAGCCATTCGCTGGATTGCAGTGCGTTGTAGTGGTTGGTTTTATCTGCTTTGCAAGCCTGAGGAAGGAGTGAATGATTAGGACAAAGAAGAGGTGTAAACAAATGATCAGGAAGCCCACAAAATCCTCCAGATAAAACTGCCCTAGGTCCTTCACATTTGCCTGTGTCTCTGAACCCCAAGCACAGCAGCACGAGACTTTTGTCAGTAGACGATGACGATCCCTGGAAATAGTTATGAGCAAACATGTTTATTTTTGACTTTCAGCTCTCTCTCCTGCTTGGGAATTCTCAACAAACAGAGCATGACTACTCTCCTTTTATAATCTGTTCAAAAGTTAATTTATATAGATAATTCTTGTGCTGCAGTTCATGTGTAGGAAGATCAGTCAAATTTTGTGGCATTTGATATTTAAACAGTGATTGCTAGGCTTGTACCAGAAGGTCACGGCATATGTTTTTCTTTGCACTCTGGATGTGTATAATTACTGTTCCTAGGTTTCCGGACCAAATACAACTCTATACTACATTTCCCTTATATCCTTTCATAGGGTTTTTATGAAATTGTTTCAACATCCATAGCAAATAGAGCAAGTATTTATTAGTATGCTCATTGATAAAGTGTATAAAACTGGAAACAGAGTCTAGTCATTAATTTTTATAGCTATTCATGACAGCTAGGTCAGTTACAGTATTTATTCAGCTCTGATAAGCATGGGTTTTGCCTGTGGAATAACTGGATCATGAATTAGGTGAATCAGTTATGTTGGTTTTCCATAATGCAAAAATTAAGGTATTTCTACTATGACCAAAAATCACCTTGAGTTCCTTTGTTTTAGTGATTCTAGTATAAAACTAAGCACCATCAATCCTGTCCATATGTATGTCCTTATGTTTCCTATACTGTTTGCAGCACCAAGTGACTACTTTGACCTTTCTCACTTCCCCCTTTCTGTCACTGACCAAGACCTGTCTATTTCCAGAGTGAACAGAGCATTATAAGTGAGAGAAGAGAGAGTTATTGATATTTGTGCATGGACCATTTGATGGTGTGTGGGGATTAGCCATAACATCCAGGGAAAGTAAAATCGAAGCCAGCTTCTGATGGTATTTATTTGACATGAGGCATGAAAGACTACCCTGAAAGAATAAAGGGCAGCAGAATGAAATGACCATAACTTCAGCTGATGATTGCTGCAATAATAAGATTCCCAGCTGCCCCAGAACATAATGTAAACATTTTGGAGGTTTTTTGGAGGTTTTTTTTTTTTTTTTTTTTTTTTTTTTTTTTTTTTTTTTTTTTTTTTTTTTTTTTTTTTTTTTTTTTTTTTTTTAATGCTCTGTGCATGTGTGTCCCTCATACACAAATGAAACAGCATTTTGGCAGCTGGAGCTTTGGGTGGTAACCTCTGAAAGAGCAGGCCTCAGCTGGAGTTTGCCATTTAATGGGCAAGAGACTCTGAATGATGGAAATTAGACCAAGGTTGTCCAAATCTCACTCTGATAACCAGCCACCCTTGAGGGATGGCTGGGGATAACAAGCCACCTGCAGGCCAGTGAAATGTTATGAATGTTGGTGAGGTACCATTACTGCTTTACCCTTGCTACTCCAATTACAGAAACTATATTTTTTGCAAATACTACATAGTTTGTTGTTGCTACTTACACTTGAGCGGTAAGTTAATAGTAGGTTATTTGTCATAAACCAAAACTCAGCAGTGCAATATTTTGCAGCTGTCAAGAATATATTTCACTTAAAACCAAAAACAAACAAACAAAAAATAAACAAAAAACTTCTGAATTCCATTCTACTGATGTTTTTAAAAAGACACCAAAACTTTACAGAGAAGCAGAGTTCTGGATCATTACTGGTAGTATATAACTCATAATCTATGTTTTGCTTGCTTCTGACTTGGTTTGCAGATTGTGAGCTGTTAATTTTGTTACTTTGGTTTGAGGAGATGACTAAGCTAATGGCCTATGGATTGCATTGCACGTGCAGCATTTAGAATGGCGTGTTACCTGGAATTTGGCATCCTGTATTGTAGTGCGTCAGTGGGATTTACCTATGATGGGTGGTGGCCTTGAAGATGGTGTTCATCCTGAACCTTTGTAAACCTTTGTTTGTAAACCTGAACCTTTGTTTTTTCCCTGCTAAACGTTTAAGTATGATACGCAAAATGGAAATGAAGCAGTTTTATCTGTCTAGTACTTTTTTTTCTAGTCATCTAACTTTCCAGATTTTGTCTGCTGAGGCTACAGCCATTGGTAATGACAAACACATTGCCCTCATGCTTAAAGTTAGTATCGTACGGAGATGCTGAGCCAAATATTGCTTCCAGTAACAGCAATACAAATCAAGGTACAATGTCTGGGCCCAATCTATCCAAAATGTGCCACAGCTTTCAGTGGTGTTACTCTAGATATACTCTAATAAAGTTTTGAATAGAATTTGGCCTTTATAGCTTAAATATTGCAATGGCACAAATGGTAGCTTTGGTAATGGTAATTCTGACGTCTTCTTTTTGATGTCAGGTCAGTTGTTCATCACGGGCATGATGTAGTGATGCAGGCTCCAAAAGTAAGTAGTAGCAGAAAAACTCTGCCTGTCAGTACCTAGGTCTAATTTGTACTCATTCTGATTAACTATGTTTCATGTGACAGTTAGTCCACACCTTCTTTGAAAAGAAACACATTTTACTATATAGTAGTGGTTTATTTGAGCCATTTCAGCAGGCCAGCACTTGCAGCAATATACACAGAGTGTTCCCCAGGACTCTGCTGACTCTAAGTGAGCAGCTTTGTTTGTCACATGGATGAAAGCTTTGATTAGAGGGGTGTGTGCTGGTTTTTACCGGGTTGCTTTTTCTTTATTTATCAGAATTAAACTTTTCTGTGTTAGTTCTGTTCCAGTGAGATTTGAACTCTTATTGTTACAAATACAACCATTAATGTTTTCTGAATTTTCATAGATTTCCACTGGCTAAACTTGAACAGCAATAACATTTGTCTAGAGAGAGTATTTCTTTCTTTCAGAATGTGTAGTTACTTGGAACATAGTTGATTATCTTGGTTTTTCACCTCAATTTTGCTGGTATTTAGGAACCCAGCCTTATTTCTGGTTTGAATTACCTTTTAAAATGAAAGAGCAGGGAGCACAGTGCATGAACTGTTAGCTGACAAGTGAGAGAACCAAACAGGAGAAGCAGGTTTGTGGTTATGTGATGCACCGCAGTAGGAAAGAAGGTGACTGTTTGAATTAAGATGACTGTGCTGTGGGGCCTGCTTGCAGTCATGTTGATGATGATCGTGATTGAGAATGAAAATAATGGGTCATACTTTCCCCGCATTCAGCTTTTAACCTCTGTCATATTGCATAGCTTGTAATTGTAATTTGGATTCAGGGTCCAAGAAACAAATAGCCAGTTCCTAGGTGTTACCCACATGAAATAAATCAGTCTTGTCTCTCCTCACCCTGCAGTTCCCTCACAAAAGGCCTCAATGCTTGCAGTGGGCCAGGCAGCCACTGACTGCTCTCCTCTCGCATCAATCCTTCCTGCCCTGCTAATGTTAACCCATAATAAGTGTCCATAATTGCATCTCTGTACATCTCACCTTCTTGAAAAAGTTAATGGGAACATCCAACGCCTCTTCTCCTTCCTTCCCCCTTAATCAGGGTGGTGATTTGCAGTAGTCGTGTGTGAGAAAATCATGATATTCTTTCTATCTTGTGCTAGCTGTTTTGTCCAGTATGTCTGATGAATGGTATGAACAAACAGTTCCATATATTTGAAGCGTCAACGAAGAAAGCGTCAACGCTTTCTTATGTCCTGTGCTTGAGTAGAAGTGTGACTCAGCATGTAAAATATGTTACCCCCTTGAAAATGGATCTGTGCAGGTCATGTTTAACAAGCCATATCGCCAAGTAATGTGCTTGATCTATTGCTCAACGCTAGCCTGAGACACCAGAGATTGACAGCATTCATGTGCTAAAATCTTGTGTTTCACTAAATTTAATATAAGTTGTAATATTTTCATGAGAGATTTTTTTGAATTGCATTAATAAAAATAAGCCTAAGGAGGTGGGTGTAAAACTATTCCTTGCAGCATTGTAAGTCTGAACATGACTTCATAACTGGAGAAAAAAAAAAAAAAAAGTAAGTTTGAAAATTACAGTGATAAAGCAAGAAAACTATTAGTGTTTAAGTTAAACAACTCAAGCTAACTATTGCTTTGTGATTTTTTTTTTTTTTTCACACATAATGGAAATGACTTACTAGTACATTAACCTACAGAAGAAGTAGCAAATTTTATCCATGTTTGTTATATACTAAGGGTCTATACCACTGGGATTGGTCATACAACTTTGTGGTAAGACAAAAATAGTGCCTCTTGAAATCTATACTAAACCTATGCATTTCTTTGCCACTTATTAACATAGATTATTAGAAAGAAATATGGTCTAAACAGTTTATTGTTCAGAATAAAGGAAATTCAAAATTCTATTATGAGAAACCATCAAGCTTTAGTTTTTTTAAAAGTGAGTTTTTGAATACCTAATGCATAGAATAAGGCTATCCCAGGTAAATTGGGATATAGCCATCGACAGGCTATGAGGCTTGTTGCTAGGGCTGATTAATAGATACGTTGCACTATTTCTTTAGGTAAAGTTTTCAGTTTAAGCTATTTGTGAGTTCTTCTTTAAGTAACTAGTATGTTAATTGAATTGGTATAGTTTAATTATGGCTCCCAGTGGGATGAGAGAAATAGTCTTAACGTCTATTAGAATACAAGTGAATGGATTTTTCTGTACATGAATATACTCCCCATGAACCCTTCTATTGTATTTATAATCTGTTCCTTTCCCTTAGGAAGAATAAGAAGAGTTTGTAATATTGAATAGAAAAAAATGGTGTTTTTTTAAACAGCAAGGGTCAATGGTTTCAAAGAAGGCTGTTGTGAGATGGCTCAGAAACCTGATTTTCAGATGATGCTTAGCAACTATAGTCGGAGAAATGAAAGCTTTAGTGGCCCACCAAAATATGGAGCATTTTTTTTTCCTTTTTTTTTTTTTTTTTTTTTTTTTTCTTTCTCCTTTTTTTTAATGTCACTCTGAGCAGCGTATGCCCAGGAAAACCATGGGAAAGGTGCTGATATGAGAGACATGTACAGAAGAAGTGGTGTGCAAGCACCTGAGTGACTTCAGACACTATGTAACACTGCTTAATTTTTAACAGCCACCACCTGAAGTTTTTAAAACTAGAGGGAACATAGCACTAAAAATGTACTCCAAGCAGCAGACCTTGACTGGGAACAGAAACAAGTCATTAATCTGTTTTTCTTCTGTCTTCCATAATCGATATCACTACTACAGCGAAAGGAACGGGGTCTTGCAACTTACAACCATCATGCTGCATCCTGATAGTACTGGCTGTCATGTTTGTAGAAATTATCATTACATTCCCACTTCCTACAGATGCTATGTATTTCTGTTTTACTTTATTTTAAAATTATCTTTCTAGAGCTGGTGACTGCAGATATGACTGCTTAGAAACATGATTAAAAGGGAACTGAAGGTCTCAAAAGATCAAGGATGATAACATTAGGGATAACCTTGAAATCAGGCTCACTTTTGTGAGGTTGACTTACTGGTTTTCCAGTGCTTGATTTTAGCAAGTCTGAACTGCCCTTCTACTTGCTGCTAGTAGCTTGAAGATATGTATTCGGATATGTATTTCTAGATGGAGTATGAGAAGTGTTTTGCCAATTTGTTCTGATTCTCAATTATCCCAGTACTTTTATAAATCTTTAAAAAGAAGGAAAAGACGAGTCACAGAAAAAAATTTAAAAAGTTTTTTATTCTTTAACCGAAACTGATTTCTTTTGCCATATGAATAATGTACTACTTTAAAAAGGCAACAGACCCATTTTAATGATACACATCACTAGTAAGACATAGTTTGCTATCTTCTACAACATTTTAAAAAAAAAAATACATGTGTATATATTGAAATATACTGAACACCCTGGCTTTTATGCTAGTCCTTATTTATTATCCTTCAGAGAAGGATTGAATGTCCAGTACAACAATTAAAGCTTCTCATCAGTAATAAACAAGAGTAATACATTGTTCCAAACATTGTTGCTAATTACAGATACCACACTCCCCTTATATGTAAATAACTAAATGATGTAGTACCAGTAATTAAAACAAGGTGGTAGGCAGCCCTTTTCCTCGGCTTTGCAGCATCACTGAAACCTGTTTTGGTGTAGCACACAGGATATATTTTGTGTTGCTCTGTATCAGGATTTTAACATAACAGGGTAAACCCGAGTCACATGCTCTTCTGGTCACTCTCCTAGGCCTGGGAGAACACCCAGGTAAACCGACTCTTGTTCATGCAGTGCTTCACCGTTCCTTACTTGCTATTTCCTTGTAGACAAGCCCTGGTGACACTGTTCACCAGGAAGATTTAATTAGGTCTCCAGTTGCAGAGAATGGCTTAGTCTTTCTCTATATATTATTATTTCCTCTTGGAAAACTACTAGCCAAAATTCATATGGCACACAATTTCAGCCTATTCTGTATTGTTGCATAGAGACAGCACAGGTCTTTACTGTCAACCAGTTGTCTGCTAGAGACATCCAACATACAGACAACAAGGAGGTTTTTATACTGCTTATAATTAATAATTATTATTGAGTACTCTGGAATTGTTTGTATATCTTATTTGATGAAGATAATGGTTAAGCAAACATAGTATTTAAAACCATAGCATTCATCTAATGAATCAGGAATGAGAAAATAAAATCTACTATAATAACTCCTGAGAGGAAGAAGGATGAAAGGAGCTTTAAGGTGGCTATACCTTATCTGTTTTCAGAAAGCTTTGCTATCCAAAGAAAAAAAATACTTACAAAAAAGAGCAGGGGCTGGAAAATGCTATTTAGGGCAGTCTGGAAACTAACATGGATGAATTTCATTATGTGAAACAGTCAAATCCATTAATACGAATATGCTGCTTTAGACCATTTTATAACAACCTCAGTAGAAGGCTGGTTTCAAACCCTGATCTGTCTGTTTTCTCCTCAAATGAGTGAGAATTTTGCTGCCCATGGAAATCTTTTTAGCATATTCAGATAAACATGAAGGCTCAAACACAGCCTAAACCTGTTTTTTGTGCCTTATCAGGAAGGCTTGATTTACCTTGCTGAGGGTAATGATAATGCAAAGGTACTGAAGTTTCAGGGTTATGTCTTACATAAAAATAAATACATTTCAGGCAAGCATCAAAATACTTATTTTTAGAATCTCCTTGAATGAAAGCTGCCTTCTACTCATTCAGTCACCAGCCAAATAAGGGCATGGAAGCATAGGGTTAACCTGTGTTAAAGGTGGCCCTGTGCGTAAACATCTTATCTGTTAGGCAGTGCTCTCATGTCCTAGAGAAAAAACTGCAAGGTGCCAGTCACACAGAAGTAAAGGAGAATTTTGTGATATGGAAATATTAACCTTCAGTAGTAATAAAAAGACAATTTGTAAGATCTCTAACCAGGAGCATGATGGAAAAATGGGGGGGGAGTGGGGGGAAATAAACCACTCATCCTTTTGGTTTGGGGAGTACTCATTTATAAAATAAAAGTGCATCATTTGGTTAATAGTCAAGTGCTGTTATGGACTTTTTTTTTAGGTGCATTAGTATCATCTGCCTGCTGCTGGTTCTTAATATATCAGTGTTGGAAAGCATCTTTAAAAACCTGTAAATGTTCCCAGAGGCTTATACAACAGGTACATGATTTGTAAATGCAGCTATAATAAAGAATGGTAATAGTCTCTTTCATGACAATTATTTTCAGAGCAGTCCTAAATAGAATACAGCTTTGACCACATCTGCAAGATTAAGGAAAAGAGAAGAGAACTCCATAATGACAAACAAGTACCTTTTTCAATAGCACTTGTGTTTTCTGGCCATGAGCTGTTAAGCATATTCAGTCCTTTAATGGTAGAGAAGATCATAAAATCATATTTCTTACTATCATGAACAATAAATGTGTTGATATGAGTATTCCTTCAGTAGGCATGGAGAAAAATCCTTAAGGACAACATTTTTTCTAGTTTTATTGCTAAAAATCTTTCATCACACCATACATAGAGAACCATTTCTACCAAGACTAGTGATCAAATGCAAGGAGGCATGGATTCTTGGCAAGGATTTTGGGCACGGCTGATCTGCAAACCATAAATATTAATAATGCATCATGCACATGGTGAATTTACATTGCAAGTACAAGCTTGTTTGTTTTGAATGATGTGTATGCATGAACTCCTTCATATTTAAAGGGGAATTTGAAATACTGCAATAAATAATGGAGTCCAGACCTGCCAGCAGGAATTAGGCCTTGCAGAATCTGAATACTGCCGTTTTTAGACAAGGAAGTAGTATCAGCATATGTAAGTTCTATTTATTTGCTTCTCCATATGGGAATTTCTTTTTTAACATGCTTGTGAGCTTGTTGTGACATTATTCATACTAAATGTGCCTGGGTGCTTGCTTCCTACCTTCTGCAACAAAAGAAACGTTTCTATATTGTTGATTCTGCACCAAGTTAAACTGCAGGGGTTTCCCAGATAGTGTGCTGGAGCTTTTTGTGTGCAGTTGTGACCTGTTCAAAGACTTGTGAGGAGCCTGATCCCTCAAAGACTGGACTCTTTTTTTCCTTATATTCCAAAAATAAAAAAACACCAAGTTTGACATGGGCAACCACAGCATGATGGCCCAGGTTGGTACCCATGCCACCACTGGGCCTAGTTAAAACTCCGAGAGAGACAAGAACTTCCTTTATCTCATCAAAACTATATAGAGTTGGTCTTGTATAGGTTTTCCCTGCTTCAAAACCTTCTAAAAATAATTTTTCTATTCATGTAGAAAAGTCACTATCTTATCCATTACAGAGCTGTCCACCATTAGTATCCCCTTTTCAAGAGGCCACAGGATTCCTCTGATCTTCACAGTTTCTCACTGGCTGCCATAAACTTGCAGAAAAGCCTTCTCCCTACAAGTCTATGAAGTGAATACAAAAAGATTTCACTATGAGGTTTCACTATAAGATTTCACTAATTTCAGGAAGCGAACTAGGAATTTCTACCTACCGTTCTCATACCAAACACTTTGCAAATAAAGACCACCCCCTTCTTGCACTCTTGCTCTACTTTACTTAATAGTGGACCAATAATAAATATTAACAACAGCTGGGAAATACATCCTGGCCTTATAATGAATTACAGGGGTTAAAGTATTGTAGTCATTATGAGCAAAGGAGAGAAAAATCCAAATTTGAGACTGCTGCAGGTCCTATTTTACTCCACAGAATTCCTTAACGACATACCCATTGACATCGCCAAGTTTTGTAAATCTCCCTGCCGTAATTTCCCTTGACTACATGATTACCTGCAGAAAATTGCAAGAATCATGATCTGATCACTTATCTGCTAAAGCTTTATTACAAACTTGATAGTTTAATTATTTAGAAATGGAACAGAAATAAACTTTGTAGTGGTGAAAGGAAATATAACAACAAGGATAATTAATAATAAACACAGTAAATATTTTAAATGACTTAAAAATTTTTAAAGCTTATGTATCTCATTTCATTCAATGCCAGAGAACCAAGTGTCTGTGTGGGGAAAGACAGGTGGAATTTTCCATGGAATCTCCCTGAGCAAGACAGATGCTATCTGTCTGCCCCAAATCAGATTCATTACCTTGATTATTTCCTTCAAGCACAGGAATTCACCCGTCTAGGGACAGGAGCAATTTTGCAGGTAAAAAGATGACCTGGTCCTTTATTAAGGGCTGCTAAAACATAACAGGAGTCTTTCCACTGATTTCAGGGATCAGCTTCTTTATCATTGGTCAACTGTTTCTAGAAATGGAAATAGCCATGTTACAATGTCTATTTAATTTGTCTGAGGTAATGTCTATCTATATGGATAAATAGAAGACCGTGCATGCTCTTCTGCTGCTGAAGTTAAATGGCCCAAAGTGATTTGCAGTCGCACTGTGCAGGATTGCTGCTCTAAAGCGAATGCCTACACCCGTATTATATAAAACTTAGTCTGTATTGGGCCTGGTACTTAATAGTCCTTATGCTTTCTTGCAATGAAATCTCTGAAATAAAGTGAAGGCTGTGTTGCAGACCATCAGTGTGGTATTATTATAGCATGACAATTGAGGATGAGTATTCTGTGCTCTGAGGTCATTTGTCCATGGCATATGGACATATGAGGAGTTTGAAGATACTTCCTTTGGCCATGAGCTCCCTGGACTAATGCTGAAAAACTGAGGCAGGCAGGGGAACACAGGCCTGAGGAGGCCTGGCAAGCTGCCTTTTGGAAAAAGTCTCCAGATCAGTGTGTAGACCCTGTTCTGGGAAGGGTGCCTTGAAGTGATCAAGGCAGAGATGGAGTGAGCTAACAAACAAGCAGGTGATCTAGAGAGGGAAAAAAAAAAAAAAAAATCATTCCTAGAGCTTAAATGAGCTCATGGCTACATCTATTTAGTAGTGTAAAAGTGCACTTAGAGGTTGTACTTACCAGGGGTGAATCCAGGTGGATATTGCTTGAACTGGTCGTACAGATTCATTTTGGTTGACATGAGAATCCCAATTTTTCTGTGATCATTTCCAGATATCTAAATGACTTGGAAAGAACATCTGGAATCATACATCTTTTGGGAATGGGTGTCACACTTTTTTTTTTTTTTTTGATGCAACAATGGCATAGCTGAGCACTGCAAAGAAAGAATGACAGATTAATTTTTATGTTCTAGGAAAAACTAGACTATTTCAGTCTATGGTTTGGCCAGAAGATATAGTCTGTCCTCATCTTCAGTGGAGTTGGGTCCAATCCTATTATGTTGAGTTAGCTCAGAGATTCAGGTATGGAGTCAAGTGGCTGGTTGGCAATTCCAGATTGGTAGCAAATGCAAAATAATCTACAGATCTGTGAAAAGTTGGCTGTCAAGCTGCTTTTTTCCATCATTGTTATTTCTGTCCCTAAAAATTAGATGCATAAATAGCTGATAATATATAAATCCAAGGCATACACAGGGTAGGCTAAAATCAGCTTATATTGACATGGGCAAGCTGAAAACATAACAGAACCAATGGAAAACCAGTATTAGAGGAATTATTCCTAAGAGTCTTTTACTCCATTGTTTAACCAGCTCATTTTTATAGTGTTGCTGGAGAGAAATTGGTCAGAGAAATAGATAGCAATTTTTTTTTTCAGTTTTGCATTTTATTTTTCACCAGCCCTTGTGTAATGCTTATGTAAAGCACTGTACACTGTAAAACAGTAACTAAATAATACCATATAAAAAGTTTTTGTTCTATTAACCTGTTTTTTTCTGTTTTTGTTCTGTTTTGTTCTTCAGCTAGTAGGAAGCAGTTACCTAAAGAGAATACATTTTATACTTGAGAATTACAGCTGCATTGCTATTGTGAAAAGGAACAACGTTAATCCATTCCTTGGCAACAGTCACAGCAAGAATGAGAAATAATGCAGTAAATGTATGTAACCCATTCCTGCAACAAACTAAAGAATGTTTCCTGTCAAGTGCTCCTTAGATGCTGCAATAACAAGACATTTCAGCCATGCTATCTTTTATGAATTATTGGAGGAGAAAGAAACAAAATAAAGAGACTTCAGTACTTAACTCTCAGATATACTGGTTAGTCCATCACTGTAGATGTACTTGCTCCAAATAATTTGAGTAGTTTGAGGACAACAAAACATTGTTTAGATGTACAGCTTTGAGATATCTCTGATTACACACTCTGTAGCCCATCAAAATACTGTTTGGTTGCTCAAAATGAAAAACAGACTTATTGCCAGACCTAGCCCTCATTGTTTTTTCTTTTCAATCTGGCAATAAAACGCCAGGACAGAGAAAGGGGAGAGACTAAATTATCGATTCAATTTCCAGCTCCGCGCTGTCTCACTGCATTTCCAGGCTGTGTCCCCATGCGACAGCCAGCAGGAGAGCGTAACCAGCCTGACGCAGGATGCCCTTACGCTGCCTCCAAACCAGCTCACTGTCCTTAGCAGCAAAACACGTGTGAGTACAGGCCAAGGCATCCAGCCCAACTTGGGATGTCCCGTAGGCCTCACGGGTAAGAGCAGCTCTGTCATTTACTGGTGTAGCGCAGAGTCACCGAGAACCAGCCAGGCAAACAGGCAGCAGTGGAGGCTGGAAGGCTGGAGAGTCTCTGTCTGCTGCCCCGGGCACAGCTCTTCAACTGCAGTACAAATACAGCCAGTGAGTGAAAAATCAGGGACAGTATTTCAGTGGAGGGAGGATCCTACCTTCAAAATGAGAGACATATTTGCAAATTTAGACTGTCATGATGTCATTTTAACATTGAATTAATTATTCATTGAATTCATTGAATTAATATGCAAATATCATATGCTTTGAATCATACAGCATGGAAAGTAAATTCAGAATAAGTTAAATGAATCCATTTGTAAACACTTATGTTTACAAAATCTTCCCTAAAATTAAAATAGATTTGAGAACGATTTACTAACAAAAGTACCTACTTCACTATATGTGGGCATCATTCCAGTGATTTCACTCAATTGGTCAGTACCTGTAGCGAAACATACATTTAAGGTTTTTAAATACATTTATTGTTAAAAAAATGAAATTATTAATCTTAAATTCAAAAAACATACTGAACTATTTCTTACTGTAAAAACTGAACATTAAAATTAATTATAAACTTATACTAGAGCAACTTCATTCTTTAGCTTATGTATGTAAATGTTTTAGAAAATTTATACCACTAATAATTCCTTGTCAAACTGGCATTGTGAATAATAAGTTCTGTCCTAACTTAATTAAATGATAGAAAAGTTAAGTAGGCTAAATTTTAATTATATTTTTTATTATTTTTTTCTTAATTTAAAGCAAAATTGAATTAGAATGCTACAGACAGTAAAACAAGACTCGTGTTTGAGGAGTTGAAGTTAAGCATAATCTTATTTCAAATATTTTTGCTCTTTATGTGAGCAGGGACTTTTTCATTGCTAATTTCAGTCCCGCATTCTTAGTTGGCAGAATCCAGAATTAAATGTGGGCAAACTTGAAGAAAACTCCCTTCATTAACAGGTATTCAACTAAACTGTCAATTTCTTTGGATGCTGAGTGATGATAGCACATTAAGGCAGGAATTATTCACTGCAAGTGATTCTAACTCACGCCATCCGTGGGGAACATGCTGCTTTCCCAGTGCCCGGCCTGGAGAGCGTCCCCCGCTGCTCGGGCCGCCGCCGCCTCCCGCGCCGCCCAGCTCCTGGCCCAGCTCCTGGCAGGCAGCCTGTGGTGGCAGCTGCCCCTGCTCCGCTGCCTTGGCCTCTCGGTACTCGGCCTCAGGGTGCAAGACTCCTGAACAAGGCAATTAAATCTAGGTCCCCAGGCACGCTGAGGGTGACTAGGAGGTGGATGGTGCAAAAGACTTCAAAAAATGTATGATTTGTGTTATGGCAGTGCTTGGGTGGCATGAGGTTGCTTGTTGAGGCTTGAGGTGATGAGCTCTTCATGCAGGTAGGTGTAAAACCAGAAAGGAGACAAAATCTGTGCTCCAAATCAACAAGAACGCAAGGGAAAGGGAGAGGGGGTGAGAGGGGCTATTTCCTGCTTCACCCAGGAAATCAGTCAGTATAGCAATAGAATAAATTAAACATCTCTTGTGTTGTTTCCCAGCATAACCCTGATAAATAAAAAAAACCTTTGTTCTCTAAACATAGTTCAGATGGGAGAAAGTGGGTAGGCAGAAAGAGAAATAAGGTGTTTTGCCTACTACTTTAGTCATATGGGAGGAAAACCAAAGCTTATTTGCAATAAGCACCTAATAAATGCCTATATGAATAAAAGAATATGGCTAGAGTGGTTCTTCCAAACGAAGTATTTCAGGAGCGAAAGGTCCACTGCAATTCAGACATGAACCTTTTCATACTGATATAAATCAAAAGTCCATTTATTCCAAGCCAGACAAAATTACAGTACTGTAAAAATTGTAAGAGATAAGAATCAGCTCCTGACATTTTCATACCTTTCATACATAATACCTTTTAATTATTTTAATTTTCTTTTCATTAAGTATATCCATCCACATGCCACTTGGATTATTTTCACTTTTTACCTCACATTCTTTTTCAGAAGAACAAATGTGAAAGAGAAGTCAAATATAAAATCGTTGTATTTTTTTTGTTTGGTTTTTGGTCTTCATACAAAAAATCATTGCAGGAAATTCAATGGCCAGTGCTGAATTTGCTGAATATCAACCCAGTGATCATAGCCATCACCTGTGGCCTGAGACACTAAGCTGAACTCCCTGTCTGACATTAATTCTAGCGTTGAGTATGACGTATATGTGTATGAGATGAGAACAAAGCTCTAGTGCTTGGCTGCCAGCAGGATCCTTTTGCCTTTAGTTGAGACTTTTTGAAAGCAGAATCTCCATAAACAAATGCATAAAGAGCCATACCTGATATGGGGAAGCTTGTCTGTGTTGTTCCAGAATCAGACGTTGACACCTGAAAAGACCACTCGGTTGGTTGAGGCCACTGTCTTTTCCTAATTTGGATTCTGCCTGCAAGGTTATTTCTTGAGGCAAAAGGAAACAGCTGGCAGGAGCTGGTATACAGAGCCTTTTTATTTTTCTCAAACTGCTGGGGAAACATAAGGGAGTCCTTAAGGTATGGAGATTGTTCCCAGAGCAGTATAATGGAATATCATCAACAAGGCAGAGCACACAGAATGAAGATGGCTTAACATCTGTTCTGGAGATCCGCAGTGTGCAAGCCAAGAGTCCTGGATACTGGCAGTCACGCATGGAGATGGGTAACACTGTGTGTGCCAAGAGTCTTGGGTACTGGCAGTCAAGCATGGAGACAGATGTTTTGATTGGAGAGAATGTATGAATAGCAGCAAAATTAAGTATCGTTCTTTCCAGCACTGTTAATTTTGAATGAGCAAAAGTATATACTTATGTTCTGGTTAGCCTGAATATTTCACGTAGTAGAAATGAGTCAGAAATAGAGCAGAAATTTTACACACAGGAAATTAACTTCTGGAAATAAAGTTCCACTCCACAGTTTAATCTTTATGGTTCTCCATTCTCTATTAGTGTTTTAAAAACACAAATATGTGACAGTGATTAGCATCTTATAAAAGCAGATAGAAATATAGGCTTAAGCCATCACACTGAAGCCAAATAACTCAGAATGGTGTAAAATAATATACAAATTTTATTTCCTTGATTATAATGGTAGTTGAGCACCCCAGAGAAAGGCTTTACATAAGTACACAAATATTCCTGTAATTGCTTTTTTTTTTTTTCTTTCTTTCTTTCTTTCCCCCCACCCCAAAGGAGAAGTATGAGTGTTAGGGTCTTACTTCTACAGTTAATGTTTACCTTCCCTTTTGAATTACACCCCAAATATTTGTCCTGAAATCCACAGGATGGCACCAACTAGCATAAAAATAGCTATAAGAAATATCTGACCTGCAGGGGAAAGAAAAGGTATTGCCCATTCCAGACTGTATAGGATCTTGGCCATCCAGTCATCAGTGATCCTTGAAAGATACTTAAAACCTAAGAGAGGTTCACAGCACTTTTCAGGTACATAGCAATGTTTCAGCAATATTTGTCAGAAGAGCAACTTCTGTAAATTTTGAAAACTGAACAAGGAATGACCCATTTAGCTGGGGCAGTTTGATTAATAGGCATTAAAGGGTAATTGCACTTAAGTAATTTGTTAATGTATTTTCAATGAGTTAAAGATTGGAGTAATCAGAATAAGGAAGAAAGCAAGTCATCTCCCACTATCCATTGGACTGTGAATATTTCTTACAGCATGCACTATATGTTCAAACACCTTTAAAATGGGGATAATCCATCCTAATGCTGGAATAATGAAGACATGTTGAGCTGATCAGTGAATACCAAGGTCTGAGTGTTGGCAGGAAAGAGCTGCCGTCAGGGGAGAGACTCTGGCATATTTCGAACTATCACTGCAGAACTTCACAGCATGCAATTTTACATATTATGTGGCTGATTAATTGTTCCTGTTATTATGTTATCACCTGAAAGTCCTGCTGCTTTATAACGTACCAGCCTTCTGTAGGTGAAGTTTATTAGTGTCAACTAATGGATGTCTGGGGTAAAAATGTCATTTTACAACAGATGTCACTTACCTGGACTGACACTGCATATGGTTATCTCCTGCTGCTCCTGGTTTGCAGAACAGCAAAGAAATGCTTTGCTAATATCCTTTTGAGGTCCATTGGTATTCAGTAGACTCCACTGTCTTCTATCAGGAGTCAACAGAGATTCAGAAACACACTGATGTTCCTGCATCAATTTTTGGATAAAAGATATATTGAGAAACAGGACATAAGCATGAGTAAATAACAGCAAATTGAAGAAAGAAAGTGATTAGCACAATAACTGGAGATCAAATAACTTCAAAATGGGATTAGAGATGCTACCTGATTTACATTTTCTGAGAATATCACCAGTCATCAGTCAAGTCAGCAAATTATCAAATAATCCTGTTTGTTCTTTGCATTAGATATGACATTTCATACAAAACAAAACACACCCTTCCAAAAAAACACCAAACAAGTGCCAGCATTTAGTGACATTGATCCGATTTTTTGATGCCATTCATAATTAATTAATAATATTCAAAACAATGGATTTAGGGCCATACCTGTGGTTCTTGATATGAATTAATCTACCATTGCCTGCCATATTGGTTTTGTCATAGCCTCATAGTGTCTGTCAATCCGTGTGTTTTACCTTTGAAATACAGGGGGAACTGGGATTCTTGAATTGTATATTTTAACTCAGGTATTGAATTGCTTAGGGTCCTTGATGCAATCATCCATTCTCTCTCTCCTTCAGTTTTCTTACTTAAAAAATATGTGAAATCCTTATTATTCTCTAAAGTGCTCTGAGGTCCCTGCATGAAAAACTTCTAAGTACAAAATACTACTGCAGAAGGCTAGAAATTCCAGCAACAAGTCATCAGTACGCACCAGATATATGGAAAGCCATCAATGATCAAGCATAGTCAAAAAGTTATTTGAGTATGATGAACATTTATCATTTACAAGTTACTAATGTATCTAAATGAGAATTTATGTCTCCAGTAGTACCCTCATGCTTAATCTGATTTAAAAAACAAAACAAACAAAAAGCATCAAGATCTTGCACAAGATCTTGCAGGAAGAGAAGAAAGAAAGCAGAAAAGATTTGCACCACGTTTTCTACTTAGACTTAAAGAGGAAGTCCTGAATAGTTCTATGATAGGGACAGAAAAAGAAAAGAAGAAAGCCCATTTTCAAAAAAGTGAAATTTATCGTCCCTCTGAAAGAATATTGAGGATCGGACAATATAGCAACAATTTTCCAGCCACAAAGGCACAGTAGCTGTCATGTTAGATAAAGACTGCCATGATTGAAAATCATTTAGTCACATCAACAACAGTGTGCAGGAATACTCAGAGAAAATACAGCTATCCTAAACTGCCCACAAGCCACGGACAGTAGCAACCACTATAAACAAACAAGACAGAATAATCAGTCAGCAAGAAATCTCCACTATCTTCACATTCTTAACTTCTGAGACAGCAACATGTTTTCACCTGCAGACATTGACTCAAGTGCTCCATCTCTCTGGGCTTCAGAGCCATCTTGAGCCCTCTCTGCACAACACCAAGAAGTTTTTCACATATCCTCTCACTGATATTACGGGGTGACTTTTACAAGTAAAAATAATCACCTAAGGTTTTCATTTTATTAATTACTTCTGATTAGATTTTGATGATTAGGCCTGTTTTTCAGAAATATTACATAGCCAGACATTTAGTGTACTGCAGGAAGCCTGATAGGAACTCAGTGGATCAAGTCTTGGAGATCTCATGCCACACATCCAATGAAAAGCAACAGATTTTAATGAAAAATCTAAGTCTTATTTCAGTGTATGTTACTCTAGAAGTTGAGATTTTAATACTGATAATCTGGGGAAAAAAAAGTCTCTGAATAAACATATAATTCCTGTGCGTAGGAATCATTATATGCTAACAGAGTTATTTTACTTGTTTCATTGACAAAGGATGATAGGGAAGCAATAAATTTTGCTAGTCCCCTGCAGAGTGACCGTTCTCTAGCCATAACCATTCTTCTCCAGCCTTGCTGTAATTTCATAGCTGACTGTGGAGCCTGGAAAACACCTGAGCAAGTGAAAAATGAGAAGTCTTAAAACCCACCAGATCCAAAAGACTTGAATTCCTAGGAAACTGGTGGTTCCATAGCTAGAAGCAACACAGCATCTCCTTCACAGAAGAAGCACCGAGTTTACTCTGATGTCCGGCTGGCGGCGTCAGCGCTGCCCTGTGCTGCTCCCGAGCCCGGCATCAAGCTCGCCGCCCGCACACGCACGTCCGGCCTCCGGGTGAGCCGAGGGGCAGGTGACACGGGGCTGGCCTGCCTCTCCCAGCCACGTGGCGAGCTAGGCACACTGTCGGTATCTAGTAGATAATTAAAGAAGTGGAGCTATAATTATTTCATGTTATGAGTTACATATTTTAAATTAAGAATTAACTGTGGACAAAATATAACCTGAAGTCAGACAAAATATTCCTGTTGTTCTGCATTGAGACAGCTTAATAATATATAATGAGCATAGTTTCAAGGGGATAGTTTACAATACTGTTCAGAAACAAATAACGTATGCAGCTTCACATAATGTGTGCCCTCCTCCATCTTTTATGAAAGCCTCAGAAAAAATCCTTTGTCTTTAATATTAATATTGCTCACAAGAGTTTAAGACAGCAGAAAGATTCATAAGAAAGGCAAGGAAAATGAAGAACAAGGGACAGCCTGAGAGGCTGCAGAGCTATTAAACTAGCATTATCAGTAGTCTACTTTGTTTTTTCAAAAACAAAGTCTCCCATGTCAGAAACCCTTACTTTAAGCGTATTGAATAAAGATGTCTGTCTTTTTGCTAAGTAATCCCAAAGAAGAAAATCTTCTAACTTCTTCTAGTTCTAAATACATACATAAAAATACATACATAAAAAATACATAAAAAGGAAGACCTCTATTAAATTTAATTAGAATTCTTATTTGATTTCAGTAGGATCAAGATACTGGGCACAATATTCAGCTGGCAGATGCTACTGTAGCTACAGCTGCTGGATGCTCTGGCCCAATTTATATCTTTACTGTGTTTTTAATCAGTGAACCATGATACGGTTGGCCAAAAGTATTCATAGCCAAACAGACATTTTTAATGCAGCCAGTTAATATTAGGATAGCCAAACAAAGCAAATAGCATGTATCATAAGCTTCATCTTTCTTTTTTTCTTAAATCCAGAAAACTAAAGTGTGGAGGATATGTTTTATCTATTCCCAAAGGTTTTTTGTTTGTTTGCTTTTTTACTCTGCCTGCAAGAGCAGGTGAGTGGGCTTCTGCTACAATAGCTGCTCTATATTTTTGGTTCTTCTTGGTTCTAATATCTTCAGGCTGCTTTGTCAAATCTGGCTTTTCACAGGCTTGTTTAGTCAGCTTGGATTCTATGTTTGAAGGCAGTGTTTAAAACACCAAAATGTCCTTTCAAAAATTCAGTCTCCTTCTGATTCAAGGCTTCACTGAGGCTAAGGAAAGATGCTTGAGGGACAGTAAAGCCATGGGACTTCATTCCTCTCCCCTGCTCCTGTGTAGGGACTTCATTCCTCTCCCTGCTTCCAGAAGCTGTTTAACTGCGGGGAGCTTTGTGGCACTGCAGGCGTGATAACAGTTTCCTCTTGGGCTCCCGGAGCTGCTGGCGCGCCGGTGCTTGCAGCAGGGTCACAAGCCACCGAGAGCAGAACAGCGCTGCTTCTGGAAGGGGACCTCATCATGCAGCTTTGCTTTAGTATTGTATAAGCAGGGCTAGATCTAAAATTCTAACCAGTGGCACCATCCCTGGTGAAAGGCTGATTATCTTTTTGTTTTTTCCTGCTCTCTCTCATCTCTAAATCTAGAGTTTCCACCAGCATTCAAAACTAAACATGTTTTTGCAGAATGAGGTGTTCCAACCACGTTAAATTGTGACATCTCTCAGGGTGAGAGAATGATTTTTTTCTTTTTTTTACTGAAGTAATGTTTGTACTGTATGCTTCATTTAATTACAAGTTATCCAAAACAGTAAAAATACAGCAGTTAGGAAACACTTCTTAATCCCTTGGAACTGTGCTAGACAATAGAGTGCTGACTCCTCTGCTAGATTACCGGAAGGCAAATATTAAGTCCCAGCAAAGAAGCAATTACTAAACCCATGTTTGTAAGTCATTCACTGGTGATTAGCTCTGATGTATAGGCTGTTTGGGTGCAAAAAGGCAGATAAAAGAAATGAGAGGAAAAATACCTGTGACTGCTGTAAAATGGCAGGTTGCTTCTGGTATGAGCAAAGCCAATGTCATAAAATGAATGCTCATTGTTTTTAAGGTGACAAGACTTAGAAGCCTTTCCTTCAGTATTCCCATACTGAACATTCAGAGTAAAATCTTAGTGTTTCCATTATATATACTAAAGTGTATAACAGTAGATGCTAACCTAGATATTTACATCTATTGAAGATAATTGCTTTGTTCATATTACATCAACTGTAATGTGCTTTTTGTTTATTGACAGATTTATTATGATTAATCATTCAAAAAATCTGCTCTGTTGTTCACCATCATTTATCAGCATCAGTATTAATTAAAATATTAAAGTAAACCAGTTGTACAGCTTGTGTTTTCAAGTGGCTGACAAAATGCCAATAAGTGCTGGAAGTGAACAGTCGTGAATGCTCTCTGTGTTAGCATAAATTACCTAATGAATATCAATGAATGCATCTGCAGAAGTAAGATTGCTGTAGAGAGATTTTAGCAGCTAATACTAATCAATTAAAGCAGATAATATGAATCAGCTCCAAAATTAGAACCTGTAAATCATAGCACTTCACTGAGGAATAAATCATGAGATCCAATTTTTCATTTAGAAGGAGTGAAAAGATACATTTGTAATTTCCCTTAACATTGTCGCTGTTCTTGCTTCCTCTTTTGAAAGCTTCATACTCATTAAAATAACTTCATGATCTTTTCACAAGAATAAACTGCTCCTGAGGCAGAGGAAAGGGGTCTGTGTAGGTATGTGGATTTACATATCCTGCTGGCTTTCATCTGGCAGCTCCAAAGAAATTCAGCAGACAGACATGGTGTCTTTATTTCCTCATAGGCCCCTGTGTCTCAGCATGACCTGAATTTGACTTTGGAACTGCAGCATTCAAAAGTAAAGAGCTAGAACGGCAGCACAAAAAGAATGAGAAACAAAATGACTGAACTGCTGATCAGCCTCTGTTTAAACTTGCATACTGCTCTGTTTGGATTTAAACCTTGAACCTGCAACACAGAAAAGTAAAAGGTCTGACCCAAACACACAAAAGTTTAAGGAAGTTCAAAATGTACAAGAGAAGGGAAAGAAACCTTGAAGCGAGTCAGGAAAGCTTAGGATTGCTAAAGGGGATACAGCACGCAAAGTCTGCGGCCCTATTTGTGGTGATGGTTGTCTGCGTGGCCGCAGTCCCCAAGTATCCCAGCCCCTGCCCAAGGCCCTGCAGCAGCAGCAGGCTCAGGGGAAGGGTGCCAGGCAGAAGGGAAAGCACCACAGCTGTTGCTTTGCACAGCAGAAGTTTCACTGGGCCATCATTCGATACTCAGTAGCAAACAGCACAAGAAGAGGCCGACAAGCCGTCATGTCCCAAGCAACGCAGAAAGGGAAACGATGGGAGAAATTACAAAAAGAGACAAGGCACTGTCAAAAAGATTAAGCAAAGTAATTCTTACACCAGCAGCACTCAGAGTGAAGGGAGTCAGACTGTGATGTTAACCAAAACAAAAAGAAATAATTGGGAGGTGAGGCAAGAGTGGACAAGAGCAATATCTGCATAGAGAAGGGGGAGAGGGCAGATCTTTGGGCAGCTGCGAACACCGACTACGCAAGGTCTAGGCCAAACTTGAGTGCGAGGGTCTAGAGCGACAGCGGGCCCCAAGGGGAGGCCAAGGCACCACGGGGGTGTCTTAGCTATTTACCTGCGGCAAATAAGGAGGAACAAAGAAGCGACTGAGAGCTCTGTCGCAGCCTCTGGCTGTTCGGTAGACCCACATGCACAGGCAAAAAGTAGTTACTATTGCACTATTAATAGTGCACTATTGAAGGAAATGCAGCTTTCCCATGTGCCTTGTTGCATCAAATGCCCATATGTGGATGACACTGTGTCTTGGCACAGTGTAATACCTCCTACCAGTTCAGAAAATCATGTCTTTAGAGGTTACTAAATACATCTTACATGATACCATAATTTAAAAAGCCAGTTACTGCTACTTACAGAATACAGTCTTGTCTTCTCAGTAGTTGCCTTTTAGACTCCAAGCTCTATAAACAAATATTTCTTTTATTTTGAGCATTGTAGAGGATGAAGTATGTGTTCTCATTGGAATATTAAGATTTAATAATCCTTTCCTTCTTCCAGGAATGCAAAAACATTTTTGTATGAACATCTCTTCTGCAATTATTTTGCATGTAGATACCATTTTTTCTGGAGTCAGTTCTGGAAAACAAGAAATGATGGAAAAAGGTAACATTAGAAACACACTGAATGTAATTTAGCTATTTGGAAAAAGGACACAGAGAAACAGCACCTTATTTCAACTTAGTTCATTACAGCTTGTCTATGAATGATCTGTTTGCCGCAGCCTAAAACCACTGTACTAAACTGCATGATTTAAAGTGGATCTAAGAGGGTCATAAAATAGCTTCCATATATCTTTCCCTCCCATTATTTAACAATAAAAATTAAATACAGCAAATACTGATGTTGGAATCACTGCATTCATATGTAAATCTTCTCGCTATTTAGATGAAGCTAAATACCTGAATATTCAAATTGGGGCTCATTAGAATTAAAAAGTCAGGGAGAAATACTTCCTGTGAATAGGAATCTAACATCAGTGAGAGCTTTTCTTAATTAATATTCCATTAGCTGGTTGATAAGAATTTGTGAGCTAAATTAGCTGATGTGGGTATAATTAAATCTTTTGTGAATGAACTGCTCCTGTGTACTGTCACAACTGTCTCCCATAGCAAAGAATGACTGCAACAGTATACAGCTAAAAAAAAAATTATTTTTGCTCCTATGTTCTCTCCTTTTCCACTCCTTCCGAGTGCCAATTTGGCTGCAAATTACACTCCTCCTGAGTGCCAAATCTATCTGTCTTTAACAGCTAATTAAAATAATAAAATAACAATCATTTTAATATATTCTTATGTAGCCAGAGTCTCTTCATTAGGATGACACCTTTTTGTGTCAGCATTAAAAAAAAAATGAACAAGGAGAAATTTTTAAAGTGTGCTAAAAATTAAAGTGGTATTTTTTTAGACTTCTGGGTCTTACTGGTTTTGATTGGCTAATAGATAGGTGGTTTTCTCAGTCCTACATTGGTATTTTACATTGTCATACCAAATGAAGGAAAAATATTTTTCTTTTGGGGAATAAAGCATCATTCTATACTTGAAATTGTGGATGCTTTGCTTCCTGTCAGCTTTGCAAGTCAAAGGGATCTGATGAGAAAAACTAGCTTGTTTTTGGCTCAGTAAATACTAGTTTCTCCCTTCAACTATCCATCCCTACTCCACTGAGTAGACAGCTCATCTATCAGCTATTGAACAGCTGTGAATTACAGCATATGAACTGCGGCATATTATATGTTAAAGAAAACAGAGGGAGGTGCTGGGTTACTTGAATATGTGTTGGTAGGTAAAGTAAGGGTTCACCTGGCCCTTACTCATAAACAGCATCGTTATCCCTGCAGCAGTGATGATGAGAGGTGTTTTCTTGACAACTAGACTGAAAAGAACTACAGTCAGGCCCAGACCTCTGTTGAGCCTTTTGGCTTTCACTGTTTGATGTTAAAAAAACAAACAAACAACAGCATTTCACAACACAGTAAGGTTCATAACCAGAAGTGCAAACTGGGGCTATTGTTGCACATTGCCGACTTATCCCTCAGACCACGTTTTAGCAGGTTATACAAAGTGCTGCCCTCATTATGCAGAAACAGACTGGCTGTTTTCCCTGTGCATCTTCTGGTACCAACTGCTGTTCAGAGCAAAACAGTGTCGTGAGTCTCATCCAGGGGTCCCCACATAGACCTGAAGTTGAGTAGCGTCAGTGAAACAGGCAAGCAGCAAAAGTCCAACAAGTCAATCAGAAATTCTGGTTGCCCTCAGTAGGCTTTGATTCATTGCTCAAAAACTCATGCTAGATAGTATTTCAAACACTTCTCTGTGAACTCTATCTTGATTTGTGCTCTTTTCCCTCTCTAGTTTCCCTTTAGCATTTGCTTTCTGCAGATGTGCACATGAAACCTGCTTCACCAAGAGTGTACCACTGAGTTACGGGAACCACATGACCCTGCTCATAGCTTACGTCTCAAACATTCACACTCAGTTGCTCAAAAATGATCTGAATACTGACATGCTTTGGCAGAAATTATTTAGAAAATAGTAAATCTCTCCATAGACTTTATAAACAGAAAACAACAAATAATTTCAAGCAAACCTGATTTTCTCTGAAGCAAGGGCAGATAGATGATCTGTTCCTATGAAGTGCTATGAGGGGGCAGCCAAGTGCCCTCCAGTCAGGTGAGAATTCAGCATTTTCAGGGACCCATCTGTCAAGGAGGCTTAAAGAGCAGTGGCTTCCTGGCTGTCCAGCTATCATTTCACAAGTACAGTCCCTGTTTTGTTTATAGTTTATTGTATGTGCCACATGTAAAGTTATAGCAAAGACTGTAAGTGGCCAAGGATGCAGCAGCTGGACTGCCCAGACTGCCAGTCTCCAAGGAAAATAAGGCATGAAAGTAAAGGCTGTCCTTCTAACCATTACCAGCAACAGAAATGTCAAAATGAGATAAAGGAAATGAGGGAGAAGAGCTAACAAAACGCCTGCTTTTCTCCTGGACCATGAGATCAATGTGCTCACTATCACTTGACAGTAGTAACTCTGCATGTGCCCTTTAATGGCAGCTGTCCTGACAGACTATGTATGGGGCTCAGATGTCTCCTTTAACTTTCAACTGTATCGAATTAGTTCCAGCTGCTAAAACTCTATCAGCTCCTAGCAGGAGTAACCTCTGGCCTTTGGGTTACAAATGCATCAGTCATTAGGGATCTGGAGAGGCGTTTTCTTCCTCTTTGCCTCAAATATCATTGTAGGGCTCATTTATATAGTGCGACCAGATTTTTATTCCAGAGAGCTAGGATTAGTGGTTTTTGTTTTGTTTTTTTTTTTTAAAGCCAAAAAAAAAAAAAAAAAAAAAAAAGCTTATTTGTGTGTTGCCAGAGAAATGTTCATTATGAAAATATTATAACAAAAATAATAGAAAGTATATGCTTTCCCTTTTAAATGATGATTCTGCTGAGAGGTACTTTAGTCTGGCCATGGGTGAATAAAAGAAGCTTGGAGGAAATTAGCTCGTTCAAGAAATGTGAATAAAAAAATTGCATATTGTGTTTCTCACAATCAAAGGAATACTCCTAGTTTTGAGTAAATATAACATCTGTATTTCTCTACGTTACCTTCTTCAAAGTCCTGCCATTCATTCCAGAGTGCTTATTAATTCTGACAGGACTGTTGGTCTTTTAAGTGTATCAGTGTGTCTACTTTTAATTACTGTCCCTCCCAACTCTCCGCCTCTCTGTATCACATTTGTTGCTTTGCATGTTGAAAGCTACCAGGTTATCCATTTCAGTTCTGTAGCAAAGAGCTGCTTCAGTTTATACAGCAAAGGCTTTTTCTGAAAGGACCAGTAGGATTTTAAAAGCACTAGATGATAGCCAAGAACACAAATCACCTATGCATGCTCAGTTTTGCACCGTTATTTCTGAACTGAATATATATTCGGTCATTTGCCTATATGATTGAATTATAGCAGGTTATTCATTAAGAAGTACAATTAAAAAGTTAACTCCAGTTCTAGATAGCTATTGCATATATATAAATATACACACATGCACATACACCTAGACCTACATAGTGTGTTTAATATTATGTATTTTTCCAAGAGTCATATTAACTTGACAACCAAAAGAAACTTCTGGAGTGCACTCACTCTAGAAATTATCTGGTGTATTTAATCCTTTACTCTCTGTTCATAAATGAACCTTGTTTCTGCAAGGTGCTGGAGAGGCAATTTTCATTTTCTAGACTCTTGCAGTTCACAACCTGAATTAGTAATTCTAACTGGTCGTTGACAAAACACTCCTTTGTTCTGTGGCCAGATAAACAGAGGCTAAAGAATAATGATAAAAACAAATAATGAATAATAAACCATGGGTATTTTGTTCGTGTATGAATGCCCTTCTGAAAATGTATTTAAAATATTCTTGTTTCATGTGATTGTAATAATATTTATAGTTTTCCTAGAAAGCTCACAGTGGCAGGTGAAAGTACTATCCTGCTAGTCTACTATAGTTCATTCCCCTGAAATGACCCCAAAGTTGTTTTAAAATTAATTATTAACTGTTCCATAAAGCAAAAACACTGTTTCCCTACTTTTGTAGAAGATGCAGCCCTCCAGCTCTCTGGGGCTTGCCGCCTCAAACTCATCCTTTATAGCTAGTTTAGTTCCTTAATATTAGCAATAATTACTAGTTTGAGTAAGTGGTTTTCATCTGGATGCAAAAAAAGGAACTTAAATACTGTCATTATTAGTTGGATGAGTAATATCATTATGTTCTCCTGGAAAAAAAGTAAGAACAGCTTTGTATTTCATTGCCTCTGATGTACTCAAAGCCAGTACTCTATCGACAGTGACGCAGCCAGTGCGTCCGTCGTGGGAAGAGCTCAGCTCCCTCCATGCGCCGGATTGGTAAATGCTCACCCAGCAACAACCACTTACCCTGCGACAAGGGTCACAGCCCCACATCAGAGTTTGCACAGCAGAAAACACCCACCTCTTCCAAGAAGTGGGATAGGGGATAGTGTCAGCACAGATGTTTGCAGGTTGTCTGCTAAATTTCCATCTGTGTGCCTTTTATATCTCATTGGTAGGGGCCTGGTAGTGTACTGTGTATTATGGCTAGTGCCTGCACTACAAGCCCTGGTGGTAATGGTCGGGAGAGGGGAAAGGTGCTTCAAATGAACAAGGACTTTACAAATTTCAAACAAAATTACAATTTTCATGCAAGCAAGTCACTGGATGAAAAATTAGAAATGCCCACCTGTGCTTTCATTTTCTCTTTTTCTGTTTGAGCAAGTTGTCTTCTCAACGGTGATTGATGGACTATGTGACTGACATCTGAGGAAATCAGTAGAGACTTGCTACTTGTAAATGACAAGTAAGTGTATCAGAAGTGCTGCTTAGGCCAAGCTGAATGGACAAAAACGAAAATCTCATGCTGAACTGTAAAACTGAACCTGATACTCTTCATGGGGACATATCAATAAAATAAAATAAAATAAAATAAAATAAAATAAAATAAAATAAAATAAAATAAAATAAAATAAAATAAAATAAAATAAAATAAAATAAAATAANAAATAAAATAAAATAAAATAAAATAAAATAAAATAAAATAAAAAAAGAAAACAAAATCCCTGCTACTATGTCCCCCTATTAAACTCTCAGTTTTCAAAATGGGAAATGACAACAAATAAATGTCTTTAGCATTTTAATGATCTCTATGGTTCATAGCTCAGATACTAAAATATGAACTACAAATTCAGAGCTGAACCATGTTTGTGGAAACGGACTTAAAACTCATTTTTGTGGCCTGTTGTTCTAACCCACCTGCCTCTCTCCCTCACCCAATTTATATCTGATGAATTTTACAAAATTCAAAGCATCACAAGAAATATAAGTACCCTGGAAGATCAGAATAGTGTGAATATATTTTGGCCATGGAGGCTTTTGAAAAACTTTGCCCTACAAACTTTGAGACTGGCATAAAAGACCCATTATTATACAGTAGTGAGGGTATACTCTTAAATCTGTGATGAAAAGAATAGCCCAAAACAAGCATTCAAATGTCACAGGTCAAGCCTTCTTAGGAATTTACTTTAGGGAGGGAGAGGTGAGAGAGCAATGCAAGAGAATTAAGGGATTTTTTTTAAAAAAAAAAAGGTTTGTTTTTTTTTTTTTTTTAAAAAAAGTTTTAAAAATAACAGTGTCCTTATGTTTCTTTTAAGGTTACGATTTCTGAAAATTCAAGCTCATTTGTATTACATCCTTTCAGGAATTTTTTTTTTTTTTCCTGTAGCCACAATGAAAAGGAGAAAAGATACAATATTCTCAAGTAATTGTTTAATTCAGATGTTTTGGTAAAACTACTATGAGGTTCATTAAAACATAACAAGAAACAATAACATTTTTCTTTCTGCTCCACCTAAGTCCCTATTCAGTCCTGTTCAGCCACTGATCAGATAGAAGCCTCTCTGACTGGGGTCAGTCACCCATCCTGCTGACACTTTCACATGCAATCTCAAAGCCTTGCAGAATCCTTGCCAAAGATCTTGGTACGAAAGTAACATGCGGTGTCGGAGAGCGGCAGACTGCACATCCACACCCTCATATTGTTACCCCAGCACTTTCACTGCTCAGCTAATAGATGGAGACCCAAATCGTTATGAGTAACTCCACTGGGCCCATCATTTTCAAGAGTAAACAGCTTATTTTTCTTCCTTCACATTTCAGATATTTAAAGGCTTCTGGATGTTCATTTCTCTGAGGAAGCTGTTCTAAGAAGCATGGAGTTTATTATGCCAGAAAGCAAGCAAGCTGTGACCATCTAACAAATAAAAATTCTCCCCTGTGCTCACTGTCTTCACATGTCCAACAAGTTTCGTGCACTGTTTAACAGAGCATCAGCCCAGCAAGATGGGAGCTACCTGAAAAACACTTACAATGTCTCCTGCACACAGATTCAGATTTCCTGCTAGACGTGACATCTTTATTTGGAAATAAAGTCAGAAAATAAAAAGGCAATTTTCAGTATAGAATAAGAATTTGGTTCAGTAAACAGTGACAGGCATTCAGATACTCAGCTCATATAAATCAGTTGGGCTCCATTAGAGTCAGTAACATTAAATCAATTTACACCAGCTGCACATTTGACCTGGAGAGTCTGAAATCATGAATAATCACTCCAGAGAAAATACCATGTATTTCTGAGGAAAACAAAAAAAAAAAAAGAAGAAAAAAACAATTGTTTAGAAATTCGTACCTGAGTCTGTGTTTAGATGTTCACTTTGACTAGGGTGCCTTTTCTGATCAGATTGTGGTAGCTAAAAGAAAACAAGGAAAGCATCATTATAATTCCCTTTTCTATATCTCGGTATAAACATAATCTCTGTGATTCAAGTGCCTTTCTTCCTCTTCTTTTCTTCAGCTGAGAAATAGAAAAAGCAGCAGAGGTAGCATGGGAAATTAGGCATGGAAGCTTAGAAACCTTCCAGCTTTCAAGTTTAAGTGCAGTGCTGGAGAAAGTGTCCATGGGTTTCTGAGACTTTCCCAGATATAGGAAAACTCAGGCTTAGACTTGCTTATCAGTGGGGACAGAATTTAGCTTTCTGATAATTTAGAGTATTGCTCAAGACCAGGAGTGAAATCAACACAGAGAACCAATTACCAACTGCTGCTTTAAATGATTGGCTGAACAGGGTGAAAAAAATCAAATCACCTTTAATATGATAACCATCTTTAATTGAATGGTATTTGTGCAGTGTCCATGGGACAATGTGGAATTCAAATGCCCAAACTCACAGTAGTTGAAGCACAGTTGCATGGACAGCAGGGATAAATTACTTTTATGAGATTCTTGGTTGACTTGCTCTATCAATTTAATAGCAGGCTCTAACTTTATTATAGTAAATAACATATTCATTAACATGCTTAAACTCTCAAGAAGGGATGCAGAAGTCATTATCAGGCATTCTACAAGCATAACTGGCAAAGCTTTTGAAAAATCACCATATATCAGCAGTGAATGCTGAGTGGTGCATTCTTGTATACATATGTAGTATGAAGTTGCCAACTCTTCATTAAAAGAGTGGAACAATTGAAGTCCGTTTAGAAAGTCATGCAGAAACTCTGATTCTGGTATAACTGGGCAACAAGCATGAAATATTTATCTGTGTGGCAGGATGGAACTATAGTTCAGGTGCAATTCACTGATGTAATTGTAGCTCATTGCATTACACTGCTATATTTCTCTTCACTGTTTTTTTTTTCTTTAAATTTAAGTCATTATTGATTCATTGACCTCAATTTTCAGAACTGTATCTCAGATAAAATGAAAATCAAATGCCAGAGCCCCCAGTCTATCAGTATATCATGAAAGCTATCCGCTTATGGAGCCTTCCTCAGAGAAGAAATTCTTGAGTGACTTAAAGTCTCCAGAGCTGCTTGCGTACTAAATTCAAATTTTCTTACAACACCCAAAGAAGATTTCTAGATTGATGTTTCATATTTTCCAATTCCCAAGCAATTCAAAAGTCTTAGAATAATTAGTGGATGTTGTCACAGAGTGTTGTATATATTAGCCTTATCTTAAGTTTGCTGTGATATCTGTGTGTTAACCCAGTGGGTCTGGAATCAGTCAAAAAGCCAAAAAAACCCACAGCTAGTCTATTACCACCATCATTTAAGGTAATACAGAACCTTTACACACCTCTGCGTGTGCTGCTTTCCTACACCATCAGAGCACCCATGCGAACTTTAGGATACGACAGAAGAAATGAACCTGTCTTCTCTGAGCAGAGAGGGTAATAGCAAAAAGTGTTTTACTTTTTCCCAGGAGTGCCAAGAAGGAGAATGGGAAAAGTGGCACTAGACCTTCTCCACTATTATCATATGGAGATTACCTTCACTGTGCAGAACACAGGCTGGGGGGCTCTTTGCAACAGGTGTCTCATGAGAGGGTGTCCCTCTGCTGTCTTTCACATCCAGAGAAAACCTCCAGTTCATCTGTGTTTTGGCCCTTCAAAAGAGAGAGAGGAAGAAGAAAAAAAAATATATATATATAATACTAAAGTTAGATTTATAAGTGATAGTATAGTATATCTACTTTATTAGGTTTAGTTTAGTTTATCTAAGGTTTAGTATATCTACTAAAGTTAGATATAAGTGATTTCATATCACTTCTATTGTCAGCAAAATCAAAGCATTGCCTCATTGCCTCTGAGAAGAAAACTGGAGTTAATAAAGGTTGATTTGGGGAATTCATGGCCATAGACACATACCAAAGACCTGGTCTAAAATTGAACACCTACAGTTTTCTGCATGGAAAAAAAAAAAAAAAAAAATCTGTTTTCTAGATTCAGGGGCCACCACATCCTGATCCCGCCAATGTGTAGTATCTACTAGCAACAAGGAGAGTTTAAGAGCTGGCTGAAATCATTCTGTGTCATGCTGAGAAGGGCTCAGTTTATTCTTGAAAGTTTTCTTGATAAAGTCTGAAACAGTCCAAACCATCATTGATTTAGCCCTGTTGGCTATAACCAAAGAGCATAGGCAACTATATGTATGAAAAAACACATCTTTATGAAGATACAATTTGTTTGCTCTAGGGGAATTGGAATAAATTACACCAACTAACAGCTAATCCCACAAACAAGAATTTCCCTGCTAAAATCCCCACAACAACAAAGCCTCTCCTCAACATTGTTTTCAATTCTTTCTATACTCCTCATCTGTACCTGCCCACATTTGAATTATAGATTCTATGGGACAAAAGCAATCATTTTCTTGAGTATTTTTACAACACAAGTGTACTTCTTGGTTATCTGTGCAATTTCACACTACGTAGTAATAATATAGCATCCTTGTCTAAATGTTAATTATCTAGTTTCTGTGATCCCAGTTTCATTTCCTGAGTCACAAAACAGTCTAACAGAGCCTCACGTACATCCCAATAATCACTGTCACTTACATCCCAATAATCATTGATGCATCCATGTAGCCCGTGTGTGTGTGTGCCTTCTGAATGATTTACAAGTGTTGATTATCAGTATACCCATATATATAAATTTGATTATCACCTGAATGAATATGCAATCCAGCCTGGTTTTAAACCATTTCTACTTTTATTTTGTATAAATTAACTGTTCCTCACACAGTGCAGTGAAGTTTAATTAAGTCAGGGTCTGCATCTTGATTACTCCAATTACTATGCATTATGATAGCAGCTCATTTGCACTGACAGTGAGTGGAAAGGTTTCTCTCCTTATTTCTCCTACTTTAGGGGACTTGTTACCTAGTCAGACTTTATTCCTAGCAGATACTTAGCAGATATCCTAGCAGATACTTTATAATCAAAGACTCAATCCTGTTTCCATAGTCCATTCCTTTTCCTTCAAATGCCTATTGATTTCAAGAAATGCAGGTGAAAGCTATAT